>JAIFKI010000005.1:2330000-3077500 GCA_025389145.1 Misgurnus mizolepis | reverse complement strand
GGAGATGGCAGGACAGAGATTGACATTTTTACAATCATTAAAACACCTGCAAGGCCTGAAAGAGATCAAGCCTTAGCTAAGTAAGAAAAATTTACGCAAAAGTAACTTAAAAGTAATGTAAGCATTACTTTCCATGAAAAGTAACTAAGTAACGCAATTAGTTACTTTTTGGGGCAGTAACAGTCCCGCGGCGCAGAAGAGGCGTTCGGCGCGGAAGACGCGTTTCCGCCTCATTCGCGCGTGAAGCTCGCGCGAAAGGGGCGAATTGAGCGTTGTGCGCGGTACGCGCGAATTGTGCTTTTGTGCATTTTGCGGTTCACGCAAATTTGCGGCTGAAGCCTGAGTTGAGAAATTTGAACTTTGGCGGAATTTGGCGCCGCGTTAACCAATCAGGAGCCTGCCTGCTGCTGTGGTGGCAGCCCCGCCCAGAGTCACTCACTCAACCAAGGCTTGATATTGTCCCTGCACAGTCACCCAGAGCTATACGACACAAGTTCTTATTTCTATAGAGGAGACAGGAATAAAAAGGACCTCGCTTGGAAGAGTGTCAGTAAGGACTTTGGGCAACCTGGTAAGTTGTAATACACATTTCACTTTTGAGTCACGTGACGTTTATTGACCCGCGTCGTTTATTTTCCCCCTATAGTAAGGTTACCAAATACAAACTGGTAACTCTCTCAATAAATGCACAGTCAACATAAGTCATCCTATAAACAGACAACCGCATAGCACTTGCCCCTCCCACAAGAAGCGGAGTTTGCCTCTGACGCGCGTCAAATGCTTGCTGTTTCCGCGCATCTACTCCGCTCTACACGCGCGAATGCATCCAAATTGTTGAAGCGGCAAACCATACGCGGTAGACGCGATTTTGACGCCCAAAACGCGTTTGGTGTAAACTCAGCATTATGTTGTGTCTGAAACCACTCCACTCCCTATCTCCTATATAGTGTGCTATATTTGGTGTCCGCCATTTTGTAGTGGCGTCCGAAATCTGAGTGAACAACTTCATTCCCTAAATTCAATCACTACTTTTTTACCCACAATGCACTTTGAGGGTACATTCGATGTACACTCGCTCACTCACTATTTCCCATGATACAACAGGAGTAACGCGTAACTGGAATCAACTGAAGAATATTAACAGTAAACGCCACAAATTTACGTTTATACACTTATGTTAGTTTTTGTGGTAAGTTAATTTATACTTAATATATATAAAAAAACGAATTAAATGTGATTTTTTTATTTTTTTATTATACAATAAACATGACAAATGTGACAAACAGTAAGAAAGTAAATGTTACCGTTTCATGTTACAATCAATAAAGCCACACAGGTGTTAAGGGTTTATGTTGAATATCTGTGAGATTCTTCCCCATATAGGGGACTCAATTGTCATTCCCTATATAGGGAATAGTAAATGAGTGAACGAGGGAGCGGTTTCAGACACAGCATCAGTTTTCAGACAGAGCCTTCATCTATTAGTTCATGTCACCTGTGGCGTCACGCTGACCACTAATGGCTCGGAGAGGAACTGCAGCTGCTGGCAACTTTACCCTGCATCCAAGCAACCTCATCTGCACTATAATAAAAACAGTGTTTGAGATAATTGGCTCTTGAAAGAGGAACAAGAGTGCTGCTCTCTCTGCCTTCCCGTCTAAGTGGCTAAGGTCCATTAGCCATTGAATACATTACTGACCTCAGAGGACCATCTTTAAAGACCTTTAATCAAGAAAGTAGAGATATATAAAAACAACATCTCTTTCAGACACCATACATTTCACCTTCTTCTTGAGTGTATATATGTGCATCTGCATTCATTCTTTTTGATATATTCACTTTTCACATATGCTTTTCTTGTTGTTACTTTACAAATAACAAATTAATAAATACTGTGGTTAAATACAATGGTAAGTGTATGTGTACCGTGCGCGGACCTGTTTGTTTTTGAATCATGCATGGTAACGTTACTGATGTCATACGCCGGTCTGCGTAGCTCAACATAACGTCAAACACTCACCCAGTCTTTACTACCACAGATGCTTGTAATGCTGACCAGACATCCAAATGTCGCCATAACCACAATAAATAAATAAACCAACATGATCGTCGTTTTCGGGATCGATCATCGATGTCACATTCGAGCAATCGAGTACTCGTGCCCATTCCTACAGTACAGCTATTTTTTACAGTGTAAACTATAACCTTTATGTAATTATAGTAGAAAATGCTGCATATTTTATGCTTTTTTTCTAATAATGTAAACATATTCAATACAAATATACATTAAGAAGGCGATCGCTGCTGAGCTGTTCAGTTTCTATGGTTACCGTAACTTTTTTTAGCATTAAGGACAGGAAGTATCAATTTAATAAAGTATTCTAATTCTGTTGTAATTGATTATATCCGAGCAAGTCTACATCCCTAAACATTAACCTAAGTCATGTTGAAACACACACAGACATGGAACTTGACAAATGCAATGTCAAAAGAATTGCTTCGAAATAATGCGACCCCCCCATCCTTCTTGTTTTATGATGAAAGGATTGATTGATTACAGAATGATGATTATAGCAAATGGCCTGGAAGATGGCTGTCTCTCTCTCTCTCTCTCTGTCTCTCTCTCTCTCTCACCATAGTAACCCATCTGTAGAGTGCCTCTCCTCTCTCCCGTAATGGCACAGCTATTAGCACTAATGCATTTCAAACATACTGTACAGTACTGCTGACACACTGCTGCTGAAAAGGCATCTCTCTCTCTCTCTCTCTCTCTCTCTCTCTCTCTCTCTCTCTCTCTCTTTATTATTTTTGGGGCCTATCCTTCTTCCACAGCATCCCTTCAAACACATCTAATCAAACCGACCTTGGTTTCCTTTCAGCTTTTTTAGTTTACATCGATCGATACAAGCACAGGTACACGTGTACCTGTCGCAGCTAATGTTTGTGCTCACTACAGGTGTAACTATAGTGAAGCATTTATTTTTAATAAACACAGCCATAGGCGCGGATTTCTTTTTCCGCCGGTGGGTGCTCGGCACGTCATCACGCAACGCTTAGGTTGTATAGCAGCCGCAGACGCTACAGGAGCACCCAAGCGCTCTGTACAGAAGGGGGAATCGTTTTCTACACGATTTTTACAATTGAAATGTGAGGCACCCCTTATTCAGCTTATTCATCAAAGCATTGTAGATTTTACAACTCTAAGATGCACCAATCAGAGAGGCTTCTGAATTTCGAATGCATTTTTATTTAAAATTAATTGAGCGTATCTGTCAAGTGGGTGCTCGGCAATTTTGGTGTAATAATTTACAATTATATGTCTATGCCCATGAATGCATTTGGCCAATTTGTTGCATCAAGATATATTTTATACTCAGCCCTGTCTCACGAAATTTCGTTATATAGTCATGTAATTTTTTATTCGTTTTTTGTGATCGTATAACGAATTCATGTTTTCGTGTGATTATCACGTATTGGTTACTCGACTGTTTTGTCCTACTGTATTCTCTTACCATTGCTTCAGTTTAGGGTTAGATTTACGTAAAATGACATCCCTACCCAAATCTAACCCTAACGCCAGGCAACATATAAAAAAATAAATGAGAATTTTTTTATAAACCAATGTATAAAGTTACATTCTAATGCAAGCACCAAATCTAAACCTAAACCGAAGCGAAAATGGTTTAAAAATAGGAAAAGGCTGTTGAGTAACCAATACGTGATAATCACACGAAAACAGGAATTCGTTATACGATCATGAAAAAACGCGGAAACTCGTGGTAATATCATGAAAAAAATAAATAAAAAATAACGTGACTATATCGAAACCTTGTGAGACTGGGTAGTTTATACTTTTTAGTAGCATTTTACAACACAAGCATTATGTTTTATGACAGTGTGGTCTTAAAGAACACCTGTTTCAATGCTAAAAACAACGTTATTTTGTGTATTTGGTATAATACAATGTTTTTTTTGCGTGGTTTGAAAGATTCGCTCACAATGCAATGCTAACAGAACTTACAGGCTGTGAGTCCAAGCGGGAGGAATTATGATAATATCGGTCTTGTCTCGGATCATTGGTGCTCTTTAAAGTTAAAAATAGTCACATAACTAGCAAAAATATTCAAATTAAATCTGTTTATTATTATTAACCTTATTATAATTGTTGTGATTGTTATTATTGTGATATAAATATATTAGGGTTTGACTTTGATTTGTACAGTAGTTGATAAAACGTTTATTTTAAGT
Source organism: Misgurnus mizolepis (assembly GCA_025389145.1). Taxonomy (NCBI): domain Eukaryota; kingdom Metazoa; phylum Chordata; class Actinopteri; order Cypriniformes; family Cobitidae; genus Misgurnus; species Misgurnus mizolepis. The sequence continues at coordinate 3,073,252 of JAIFKI010000005.1, read as the reverse complement.
TGTGCTGCAGTAGTCAGTTGACACAGAATTACCATAAATGTCCTGAAATAAATCACAAAATAAAATAAAAGAGAGTTCTTTCGTTATCTGATCATTACACAGACAATCCCCTAAAAAACTAAAGTAAAATTGAATCCAGCTACAATAAACCCAGAGAAACACAAGTAACGTGCATGAAATGGAGAATCATTATACCCTTTCAATTTCAAGACTGGCGTTGTTGAAACCAATGGTGCTTGACAGGCAACTGTGTGCTCTTATCTTGTTATTTAAGAGATTTACACATCTAAATCTGACAAAGTCCTGCTTTATTCTGCCTAACAGTTTCTTTTCGACCGTGTTAAATACAATATTACAGTACACAGCAAACAATACCAGCGCTGCGCTAACAACCCGAGTCGAGGGACTTGTAGTCTTTTGGTAGTCGTTGCGCTGACTGCACCGGTTTAAACCAGACAATCGCATTAATCAGCCAAGAAATAACTCTCAAAGCAATTGTGACAGAGAGGCCGGCTTAAATGACCTTGAGAAATAAGACGCAATAAAAGAATTTAACGACTATTTCACACGCTATTGCATTCAAATGGATTTAAAAGGCCGGCGCACGCAGCCTGAGCCCGTAGAGCTCGATACCGTAGTCAGACATGACAAACAGATCTTTCAGTACATGGATGGAGACAAAGCAGCCACAACAAATATAAAACCACAACAACACACTATCAGAAATATTAATAAAAACAAGCAATTAATGACCATTCACATTTAATAAGATTTGCCTTTCATTTAAAAGTTTGCAAGCTTTAAAGGGTCATGAGTTGTGTTACACATCACAGAAGCATCAATGTTAGCATCTAATAAATTTAATAATAATTTAAAACATTTTTGCGTGTCTTCTGGTTTAAAATCTACATCGTGTCAACATCACAGATTGTGATGTGATGATGCAACGGTGTCTCATAATTATTCATGAGACTGAGTTCGTATGCAATGAAAAGACGTTTCACCTAATTATTCATAAAAGAATGTGTTGTGTTTTTATGACTGACACTTCACTTTTAGAGTGTAAGCGAGGTAGAGGTCAATTTATAATATTATTACAAAAAGTGGGTGTGTGTTCTCAGAGTCCGATCGACTTGGATATTACCCACAATGTTAAACAGATCCTGTACTCGGAGTAATAGATTGGATCCCGATCCAGCTGATCTTTTAAAAATAGACCCGAACCCGTACGTGTCCCGAGTCAGGTCTTCCATGTAGACCTCTAATGCGATGGTCCACGTTAGAGGTCTTCGTGGGTCCACTTAGATCCGAAAACCCCGAGCGGGTTCAGGTCTAAAAGTTTCACATGTGCCTCGGAAACAGGTCCGGTATAATATTAGTGGCCACAGGTCTTGGGTTATTTTTGAATATATACGTGTTTGCCAAACGGACCAGAAAAGACCAGAACTATCTTGCATGTGTGCATCGAGTCCTTTCCCAACCCTTTATCTGTTTACTGAGAGCGTTTATGACATTGTGTTAATTTTCGTTGAGCCAGACCTGCCAATCAATTTCGAATGCATATTTTAGTGGTTACCTTGGTGTTGTCCTCAGATAACAAATGAAAATAAATGGAGCAGTGGGCCAAATTTGTTGCGAGGCCACGAGGGTTTCTTTCTGTCTGACTGGTGCATGTGGGGCTGCAGACTGCACACATATCGGTGCCGTTTACATCTGGGTCCAGTCGGATTTAAAAAATGCCACTGGGTTGGACTCGGGTCCAGTGGCAGCTCGTGACTGCTCATCCAAGGGGCGCAAATTCAAAATATGTATTTGTGTGTCGTGTGTTGCTCGTGTTTCAAAATATGTGTTTGTTGCATCATGTGAACCATGTGCATAACATGTTTTGTCAAAATAAGTGCCTGCTGCACACGCATCAAAACCGTTTATGATAAAAGAGACGCGTCTGCAGCAGGCACCTATTTTGACGTGACACGTGATGCACACAGGATCACTCGACGCGCAGAACACATACAGTATTTTGAAATGACGAACCACACACATGATGGGCTACATACATGTTGTGACGAACTTCGCATTGAGCACCCTTGAAAAAAGAAGTCACCGGCCACCACTACTCGGGTCAAATTCTTTGGGGTGTTTGTTTTGGGATGGGTCTTTCTAAAAAAAAAAAAAATTTACGCACGTCAGGTTCGGGCAAAAAGTGATTTGGGTCTTTTCGAGTTAAGTACACTCATTTGTAAATTTTTACCATATCCTCCAGCCCTAAAATAGACTCAGGCAGATAGTTGGCCATCAACTACCAACACATCAAAATGTCATGTGCATGTCAACTATTTTTTTTTTTTTTGGGAAAGCTTAGAGAATTGGAGACAGCGGACTTTGGTCTTGCTTATGTAGGTAGCTTGCGTCTAGGCAAGGATGCAGCCCCGAGTTTTACTTGGCTTTCATTTTAAGTAAATATCCATTACGTTTAAAAACTAAACTATACATTACAACCCATGGCTGGGTAACAACAACCCAGTATTGGGTCTTTTTTAACCAAGCTGTCTGTTCTATACAATATTTACCCAACACAAGTTTAAAACAACACATCTAAAGGCAATGCATTAATTAAATAATTTGTGCAAATTTGATTAATGTTAATACATTTTATGATAGCTCTACATTTTAATTAGCACATTAAGATCCCGCACATAGAAATGTACTGCATAGTAGAAATAAATGGCAGCCATTAACATCTCCACTCTAAACGGTTTATGTAAAGTGGCTCGTGCACCATTATGACATTGAGAATACACACACGTTCAGTGGAGACAGGTAAAGGACAGATGCCGAGGACTTTCCGAACAGATGAGCTGTGTGCTTATCTATCACACCTGTCATGATAATTAAGTGTGTATGGCATCCGTGATGTCTGGCCATCAGGAGAAGCGCACTGGGGTAAAGTAATGGTGACTTGCACGATGAAGTACGAGCTGCCTCCCCGGTCGCTACGGCAACAGCAGCCGGGTATTCTGGGAATCTGGGCCGATGATGTCACCTCCGTTAGCACAAAGCACAGATGGACTGAGGCAGGTACCGAACAAGAGGTTCATAAACACACGCAGACGGGCAGGTGTTCGTGTTGCAGCGCAGTTGGTCATGCATACATAAACATGCTTTTGCGGAAATACACTTAAGCACACAAAAAAATGTTGACGTTATAAAAGTTGATTAATAATTGACTAATATACAAACACTCGTGTCTAGTGAATGCATTTTTCTTATTTTGTTGGTCTTAAGATTTACAAGCTCTAAGTTTAGTTGGTAGAGCACTGCATTACAATGACAGTTTGAACACCAGTGAACACGCATACTGATAAAATGTTTAAAGGATTAGTCCATTTACTTAAAAAAATCCAGATAATTTATTCACCACCATGTCATGCAAAATATTGATGTCTTATTTTGTTCAGTGGGGAAGAAATTCTGTTTTATGAGGAAAACATTCCAGTATTTTTTTTCATTTGAATGGACTTTAATGGACCCCAACACTTAACAGTTTTAATGCAGTTTAAAATTGCAGTTTCAAAGGACTCTAAATGATCCCAAATGAGGCATAAGGATCTTATCTAGCAAATGATTGTTATTTTTGACAAGAAAAATAAATAATATGCACTTTTAAACCACAACTTCTCGTCTAGATCCGGTCCTGTGACGCCCCAGCACGACCTTAGGTAATTGCGTAATGACATTGAAAGGTCACGTGTTACATATATGAAACGCACATTTGTGGACCATTTCAAACAATAAACTGACACAAAGACATTAATTAGTATCATTCGACATACAACAACGTCGGAACGGTCCTCTTTCTCCACACTTGTAAACACTAGGGGGTAGTTTTGATACGTCATCCGTGACCTCTTGACATCATTACGCAATTATGTGAGGTCGCGCTGGCGCACCACAGGACAGGAGATAGACGAGAACTTGTGGTTTAAAAGTGCATATTTTTAATTTTTCTTGTCAAAAATGACAAAAAATGCCTTGTTTGGGATCGTTTAGAGTCCTTTGAAACTCCGTTGAAATTGCAATTTTAAACTGCATTAAAACTGTTACGTGTTGGGGTCCATTAAAGTGCATTAATGTGAGAAAAATCCTGGAATGTTTTCCTCAAAAAACTTTATTTCTTCTCGACTGAACAAAGAAAGACATCAACATTTTGAATGACATGGTGGTGAGTAAATATATCTGGATTTTTTTTTTTTTTTAAATTGACTAATCCTTTAACTTGGATGCACCGAAAGTCACTTTGGATAAAAGCGTTTGCCAAATGCATACATGTACTGTTAAGTTGCAATAAGTTGCATTGTTGGGTTGTTTTCATCTCATGGTTTAGTAAAATATAGACAAACCAAACCACTGGTTTAATTAAATGAATGTAAAAAAAAATCATATTTGACCCATCCATGTGTTGGAAAAAACAGTATTTAAATACCGATTTGTTAATTTATATAAATATGATTTTACATAATGCTTTCATCCTCTTATCACTCTTATTTTGCATGATCTGTGTGACATAAAAACCTCTCTATTTCCTTCACCCGTTGCTTAAAGACTCGTTCGCTGGTGCGTACCTAATGTGCTAAAGAGCATGCAGATCTAATCGAATTACGCCAAGAAACAAATCTAGAATCGGCGAACGGAGAGAACCTCATTGAAGGACAAACTGTATCCCAGCATGCTCTCCTTGAAGCCCCTCCCCTCTCTCTATCGACTCTCCTGTGAAGTTTGTGAATTGGTTTGGCCCCTACAGTTCTTCATTACCTGCCCTAATTATAAAGGCAAATGAAATCAGCTCGCGATACATTATTAATGTCCGTATGCCATTAGGATTCAATTGCAGTATTTGCAACAATATGATATTTTCAAACTGTTTTCACGCCTGATTAGAAGCGAGGACAGATAAGAGGAGGTGCGAGAGGAAGAGAGAGAGATAGTGAAAGAGGAAGGTGAGAGGGGAGGAAGAGAGGCGTGAGTGACAGAAAGAGAGCGAGAGAAAGAAAGAGAGAGAGAGAGGCCATATATTAAACTCTTAGTGAATGAAAAGCAGAATAACCAACAGCACTGAGGCGAAATCTTGAATTAAAAATGAGTCGAGATGGACCGAGCATGTTAAATGTGACCTCTAACTTTGCGAAAAACCCAAAAACAAAGACCGAAGTAGCACTAATGTTTTAGTAACCAAAACCTTCAGAAGATAAAAAAACCCAGTTGTTTCTACGCTTTTTCAAGATTTAAATGTACCTGTATGTACTTGTGTATGCATGCATAATATATTATCTAAGTTTTATCAGTGGAAGGATGCACTGAAGCCCTTCTGGGGTTGTGCATGCAGGATGATGGACGTCAGCCTTCATCCTCGAACACCCCATCGACTTCAGTGGCTAAGCAGGCATGAATAGAGATGGGCTCGCTCAGTTAGGAGGTCTCATAATTATTAGTTTTAGAGTCTTTTCTCAAATATCCCGCGGGAGCAACTGGGTTAAAAATCCATTTGTGGGAAGTGTAGCATGACAGAAATCACAGTCTCCCTGGAGACAGCCAACATCGAACAGCAGTGTGTGTGCTTCATGTGTGCTTCCTCCTATATATCTATATGAGTCTGTGTTTTTAAAGATGACTTTTGCCATGTTAAATCGAAAAGATTTTATATAAAACATTCATATCATGCAATATGGAGGTTTTAGGTCATCAACCCCAGCACTTCAACAACAAAAAATGTTTAAGAGGTGACCAGGATTTATTTATATGTTTTTTGGGACACATGCTAGATAAATACTATGTTTTTATGGACAGTATTACTGTGCTTTCATTGCATAGGTAGGTACTGTGGCTCAAACCAGATCTTCATGTATGACTAATTTGCTATTTTTATGCAGAAATAAAAATTTATTTTTATAAACACAAGTTACACAGCAGTCAATTCATTAAAACATTGATTGATTTGACTGTCAAAAACCAGTTTGACACCTCATGAAGTTACTTTGATATTAAGAAGTGTAAGAAATGTAAAGAAATGTCAGAATTAATTGAATTTCTGATGTTTCAAATGTTAAACGTGAGCTTGCCCTTATCTTCTTTCTTTCATGACAACATAATCTAAACTTTTTTGGAGAAATGTTAAAAGTAAAAGTTGGATCAAAAATGACTTAAAAGTGAAAAACTGTTAAAAAAAGACTTCAATTTTAGGTAACACCTATTATATTTAAACATGTTGTCCGTGGCACGAATTTCTTCTTTGTTTCATTTTATGCACTATGAGTTTTCTCATAGTTTTCTCCTATTTTGTTACCATTGTCGCTTGGGGTTTTGGTTAGGACGACTTTCTGTTACATTTCAGACATCCTAACTAGGGCTGGGCAAAAAAATCGATTTTTCGATTAATCGTTTTTTAAAACGTGGTCGATTAAAAATCGATTCTCAAAGAGCAGAATCGATTTTTTTCATATTTATTTCTGCAAACATTGAACGGAGGAATGGAAGCATTTTAGATTTCCAAGCAAGACTTGTTGTGGCTTTTAATTTCTTTTTATTAATTACCCACTTGTAAACTGCTGTTCACTGTTCTTTTTTATTAATATAGTATGCGTATTAAATCTATATTCATTGAGTTGAATCGAGAATCGAGTATAAAAACCTACCTGAGAACAGGAATCGAAAATTTAATCGAGAATCGGAATCGAATCGATTTGATAGCTTATGAATCGAAATCGAATCGATCTGGAACATCTGAATCGATACCCAGCCCTAATCCTAACCCAAACCCGAAATCTAACCCCAAGCGACAATTATTTAAAAATATGAAAAAACTATGAGAAAACAAAATATAAAAAACACGAAAAAGAAAGTCATGCCACGGACACAAAAAAACCCTATTTATAGAAATTCGTGCTGAGCAACACGAAAAAGACATTCGTGCTCAATGGCACAAAAAAAGTGGAAAATCGTGTCCATTAACACAAATAAATTAATCAAATATTTCGTGACTATAACACGACTTGCCTTGAGATTGTGTTGGATGGTAATGGCAGACATATTAGGGACTGATTCTTTGTTTTTCAAAATATGATGAAAATGAATTAAAATATGATTTATATTCCTTATAAAGGCTGCATTTTCCTAATTTAAAGACTTTTATTAAAGACGTGAAGGTATAAAGTCTAAAAAGTAACATTTTAAGGGCTCTCTTGAACAACATAATTAATGCAAAAAGTTTAAACCCACTATATCTATTCTTTACAACACTTAAACATTTTTTATAATCATATGCAAAGAGTTTAAATGTACATATATCTTGAACTTTCAGCACACACCTACACAAATGACAAACATTTCTACTTTTGAAAAGGTCACTTAATAAAAACTCTGCAGCGGTAATTACTTCTGTTCCACAGGCGCTGACTGAAAGTAATTCTTACATTGTTCTCATACTCTGATTATTAAGTTGAGCGAGATTGTAACCTCAGATCTCACTTTAAGATGTTTTGTTCAAAAGTCATTAATTCCTGCACTTTTCATTTAGTCGTCATGATATTCAGACAGCTTCAGACATTGGACTTACTTTAATTCCATCTTGCCATGAATGTTCTCTCTGGATGTCTTCAGCCTCTCTGGCCAGCCGCTGAAAGACAGAAAAGATTTGAGGTTAAGGCAATTATGGGTAATGGGACAAGAATTACGGCGTCATGTAGCACTGGAAAAACTATTTAATCTAGCCTAACTCTGAAACAAATGTTTACATAAGGAGTAACATTTCTGCATTTGGCAGACACTTTTATCTAAACCGACTTCCAGTGCATTTAAAGGTGCAGTGTGTAAATTTTAGCGGTATCTAGTGTTGAAGTGCTGGTGACCCCTCGTTTTTTTAATCACATTGAGAAGCTACAGTAGCCGCCACGAGACAAACATGTCATCGTAGACAACTTGGTAAAAAAAGTTTGTCAATTAATGGCTTCTGTAGAAACATGGTGGCACAAAATGGCGACATCCATGTAAGGGGACCCTTGGTATATGTAGATAAAAACGTCTTATATTAAGGTAATAAACACATAACGGATCATTATAAAATGTCTTTATACACCACTGATAATATAGTTTTGCATATTATTTTGCATTTCTGTCAAGAGATCCTTCTAAAAATTACACACTGCACCTTTAAGCAATACATTTAATCAGAATGTGTGTTCCCTGGGATTTAACCCATGACCTTTGCGTTGCTAACGCAATGCTCTACCAGCTGAGGAACACTTTAATAGTAAACATGCAACCCAGAAAAAAAATGCTGGGTTATTTTCAACTCGGGTCAAAAGGAACAAATCCAACCATGGTTGGATCAAAAATAAACATTTTCTGAGATAATTTAACTCAGCATCTGAGTTTCTCTGTTTTTGACCCAACACTGGGTTTGAAATGCCCCAGCAAATACCAAAAAAGCGAAAAAGTATCATGCCAGGTTTACATTCTATCCAAAAATTTTTCCTAAAACTGCATGCAACATTTATTTATTTACTTTAAGGGGAAACTGCAAAAAGGTTTACAATAAAAAAATACTTTAGACGGGACTACATCTTGATTGCAACTAATCTCATGAAAAATACTTTATGTGTTGTTTTTAACAAAACATAAGTTTTCTCTTGACACAGTTGTCAGAACACGTGGGCAGCTCAGCATGTCATACATTCATTATATGTGTCACCATCTCAACAGTGTGAGCCCACTCCTCTGCACTAATGGTGATATTTCACTTCAAACCTTTCTCAGCATGTCAACGTTTCTCAGACAGCGTTTCTTTCTGATGTGCTGCAGAAATATACATTCATGTACTGATTTGCATACAGCAAATCAATTTGCATACTTATACAGTACTACGCAAGTTTGTCCTCTGCAGAAAGTACGTATATACTGCAGTATACAGCACAGTAAACACCAGCATTGGGACATACTATAAAGTAATACATTTCATTGCAAAGATGCTTTTAGTATGTCTGTAGTATAACCATACGTCAGTTTTGATCACGTAGCAACCTTCCAGTCTCTCTCTTGAATGCTGACTGCAAGAAACAGGCTCCTTAAGAGAGTCAATCCTATAGAGCCCCCATGTTAAAATGGCCAACTTTACAGGAGAAAAAAATATGTGTACAGCCTGGTACAAAAAGAGTTTTGGTCTATATAGCTAAGTTTGACATTCATTAAAACTGTATATATTCATTTGAATTATATTAGGCTTTTAAGTTCTGCATAATTAAGGGTATAGCCGCTTGAGTGACAGGTGGATTGAGTACCGTCAAGCTGGGCGGGCGCGGCTTCAGCAACCCGTTACCTCATCTCCACCCACATTCCACCTCTTCGGCCAGTTATCACCCATATGCAACGGCCGGCTCTGCCCACTTTGAGCTTAAAAAATGCTCTTCAGAAACCTATGGGTGACGTCACGCATATGTTCGCATATGCACTAATATTTGAATTTTCTTTTCAAGATTTGTACATTTAAAAACTGCTTTACAACCCAGGTCCAGTGGGTATTATTTGCTGAAAAATATTTCTTTAATGCACATTTTTACAAACGAGAACGCCATCCAGACACAACAGATGATGCACTGCATAAAATTTTAAAGCATTATGATATGCAATGCACTTAGGGCTGTCACAGTTATGAAATTACGCTGGCGGTTAATTTCCTAAAAAACAAAAAAACAAAAGGTGTTGGTTATGACGATTAATTGGCTGTTTTAGGGCTTTGACGATTAATTGTCTGTTTTATTTTTTGTTTGTTCGTGAAAAAATGTTCATACATTGTTGTGATTATTTATATTAAATCTTTTGCAAGGTTTAGCAAATATTAATACACATAACACATATTTAAAAGTATTTTTTATGAAAATATCTTTCAAAAATAAGAAATAAACACAAAGTAAGACTAAGGTCATATTAGTCTGTAGTGGCTGCAAAAAATACATTCCTGACGTATCCTTTAGAATAGCATCCCTTACTTCCCTTAATTTGGAATTACTGTTTTGAAAATATATGTTTTATCTGGCAATTCATACTGCTTATCAAAGTTTTGCAGCATTTCTTTAAATGCTTTTTTCCAATATATTAAATGGCTTTGAAATGTGTCACGTTACGCTGTCAGTTAAGGAGCGCCATCTGATAAGGTCTCGTTTATACAGGCGCTGCAGCACCCCCTTGTGTTTTTTAGAGAGATATGCAATCATTGCGGTGATCTGAAATCATCGCGGTGAGGTTAAACAATTGCGATGAGACGATTATTTAATCATTGTGACAGCTCTAAATTATGCACTAATCTCGATCTTGCTATATATTTAGGAAGAATTGAATACAAACTAGGATTTGATTTCAATCCAACACATGGCAGAGTAAAATTTATGGTGTGTTTAACTGGTTGTGTTTGATAGCTTTAAAATGTCAAAGGTCTGGACCTAAAAGCAAGCGAAGAAGACTGCACATCCAAAAACACCCAGAATTTGGGTACAGGTGCCGGCAATGAATAATAAAACACGAAAAAACAACAATACTGATAAATTGCTCCAATATAAATTTAATAGTGCAACGTCTCGACCATCAGGTCTTTGTCAGGCACAATACTTAATACTGAAGTTGTTTTGAACCAACCCATGCGATACTTTCTTGCTGTGCCCATAAAGGAGAAATGAGTACCTGACAGTTTTGGACAGCACCATCGATTAGTGCTTTTCTGGATAAAAATGGACAGTTGGAAGACAGTTCGAAAAGTTTTACCAAAAAGTAAAATAGTAAGCGAGAGTCTCCGGAGTACACACAAGATGCTGTCCATAGCGGGAGTCCATATGGTGGAGATTTATAGCTGAGATACTGGCTCATGCCTCAATTATGTCTGCACAGTAATAAACAGAAACCCAGCATCTTTCTTACTCACACATTACTCTCAGATCAGTTAAAAATACATAAGGGACTGACCAATGTTTCATATCAAAATTTATTTTGCTCTCTCATGGATATTCCAATAAAGCTGTGTCTTCAAGCACAGGTCTGGCACCAATGATGGCAAACAGCACAGGTTTTCAAATGTCAAGCGAGCAAACACAACATGGACGGTGGGAATTTGCTGAAAGGTTGAAGAGATTTGAAATTTGCAGAGGAGGACAAAACCTGCAGTGAATGTCTTGCACTTTAGTCAGTTCCTCAAACAAATATTTCTATGACTTCAGAAGACAGTATGTACAGTATGTGCAAGATTTATCATGACAGGTTGGACAGAATTGTAATTTTTTGGATAAGCTACAGCATCTTCACACATGGCAGATACCCAATATCGCTTTCGGTTTCAGATTATTTAAGTTCCCACACACTTTCTTCACGTTTTCGTGAATCTCCTGGGGAGATTCACCTGATATGCATCCAGACTCAACCCACGAACACCTGCGCCCGTCTCCGGGTTTAAAAGCGCAAACTCCCACTCACTTCCACCTGAACCTCAGGCGGAGCTCCAGGGCTAAGCGGCAATGAAAACCTATCAAAAGTATCAATTACATCCATTTTATCTTCAGCGTTTAAAACCTTTCAAACCGCCGTTATCGAACTGCATCTTAAACATCTAATAGTCCTGCAACAGTAATGTATCTGATGCTGGGAAATAACCGAGCGAGCGCTTGAGAGGTGAACCTTATTCAAGGGCAGTTGCGTTTAATGGCTACACCATTAGGACTAATGCACATGCCAAATGACACTTCACTCCAGGGTGCCAATTCGAAGCATATTAAACACTATGTCTTATTGACCAGACTTGCATAGCCACATTTATACGCCACCCTATGCTTTTCATATTCTTCTTAAATCTGACGGTTTTACGGACTCCAAACAGATTAAGCGAGACCTCAGTTTAATGCAAAGCAGAAAGATTGCAATGTAATGCAATTGTATGTGTCATACATGTTCATATTACTATTGATTCTAATAAAACACGATCAGAAGAATACAAAAATGTGTGCATGAAAACATTTGCTTGGTTCGGTTAACCTGAGGGCACTGGATTTTAATGTCAAGTTATATTGGGTGACATTTAGCTGTGAAAGACCATTTGATCGCTGATTGATGACCAGTAAGGCATGCACAAATCGTGTACGCACGGTTAAACGGCTGACACTTTTATTGTTCATAGCCTGACTGTAATATTTACAGTAAGAGAGCAATTTTCTCTTTTGGTTAATACGTAATGATGTGAAATGAAAGTTAACCCTGTGTTCATGTCTAGTCTTATTAATTGATCTGGTTTTATTGTGCACAATGCATCAAAATGTTGTAATTTTCTCCTCTGAAACTGCTTTTCTTTTGTCCTGAGGCTGCGCTGATCAATAATATCACAATTCAATCGAATCGAATCATGTTATGTGGGTGGAAAGAAATGACCAAGTCAAATTTCACTATCACAAAAACATGAAAAAGTAAATCATACTTAAATCAAGACAATTAGAGCCACACACACCCTTTAGTATTTTTGTAGTAAAAAAACTCACACTTATATTACTGTAGTTTAAACGATTTATTTTATTACTGTAATTAGAATTTGAGAAGAAAATGCTCTTGCCATGACAATAAAAGTCACACATTATTTTCAAAATCTTAATTCCAAAATCATGAGGCAATCATTATTTTTTATTGTGATACTTTCGTTCACAAATTTCTCGCCAACTTAAAAACACGTTATCATGTTTAAAAAAAAATTCAATATGACTCTTTATCTTTGTCCTTAGTAATGTTTTCTCTCATCTGTAAATGTCACATCAATTCAATCTCTGACATGTTATTTTAAACCGCTCTGCTTTCCTCTTATTGCTCTAACTTGACTTTCTATCTCCGTTTCCTTCTTTTTACTTTTATCTTTGTTCTTGTTTTGCCATCTTACTAGGCCTTCACATCTCTGTGTCAGACAATATTTGGTGCAATTACCGGTGCTTGCTAAGACATTACTATGAAACCTACACTGTAAAAGAAAAATGCAGCATGAGGTTAAAACAAGTTTTGCAATTCAACCTACTTTTTTAAGTTTTGGACTTGTGATAAGTTGATATAAAAACAAGTTAAAATTGTTTAACTTAATTTGTTAAGTAACATAAAAATAATGTTGATTTGATATGATTTTTGTTTTGATGTGTGTGACTCCTTTATACGCAGTTTGACTGATGTTTTGCACCTGGTGGATAATAAAATAAGCAATAAAGATATTAAATCATATAAAAAGAGCAAAATATCATACTGTACAGACTCTAGAGTTGGCAAGTATTTACAGTATGCAAAACTCCCTAGCGATACAAATTATATAAATAAATAATATTTACAGTCGCTTTGGATAAAAGTGCTAAATGACTAAAAATAAATTAAAACAAAGCAACGCCACTGCAACAAATGCAGAATTGTGGCTTTTTGCATAGGCAAGCATCACTCTCACTTTTTCTAAATAATGTACACATCTCAGGGCTCGAGACTAACTTTTTTCACTGGCTGCACTGGTGCACCCAACTTTTTTTCTTAGGTGCACCCAAATTTTTAAATGTATCGCATTTAACGCCGCAGTTTTACAAGCACCCAACCCTGTTAACCCGCACGAGGACACTGGCATCCTAAAGAGTTCTTTATTTACATGAATTCAAACTATACAGCATTAAAAAGCATTAAGACTTAAGATTCAGTTTTTGACCTTTATTTTATTCAGAAAATCCTACAGGCAAGGCAAGGCCAAATTGGTTGCACTTTCGAGCCCTGCATCTACAGCATTTATACAGTAGATGTTTGTGGTATTTTATGAATGTTTCAACACTGGCACTTTCTCAAAATGACCGTTTGGTATTATACTGACATCAAAAGGAAAAACAAATGGCTTAGAAATGAAAAATAATGGCAGATAAATCCATTCTCCATATCTTCACCCTCCCTGTCTGTATCTTTCTCTTTTCTCTCTCTCCCTCTCTCTCTCTCTCTGTCAGTTTCTTATTTCAGGCATTCCAGGAATATACAATCCTTAAAGCTGTAAAAATGAAAAACTTTAATATTGCTGCTAACTCAGGGTTCAACTTTAATTACTCAACTTAGGGAAAAAGTTAAATATGCATGTACGCACACACAAACACGAAATTGCCAGGCGAAAATTGCATACTGTCACAGTTCGTCCTGAATTAGATAAAGTACATACTCATTCAATGTTTAAACAGTACATTCCATATCCTGTAGTATAAATATGGGTATTATGAATGAAATTCGGACATACTACATCCACCATCTTGATACATCATGACAAACGTTGTCATCACAAGTGAGCCATTATCTTGGATGTTGTTAAACAAGCACAATTTAATTACAAGAAACAACTTTTTTTATGTATTTTCACCGCCACCGCTTTTCGGAAAAAAAATTTATACTACGACTCCTCTCCTTCTTCACTGGGTGACTCGGTGACTCCATCTAAAATCTAACTGGAAGTAGTAGGTCATTGCGTACTTTTCGTCTACTGTTTTTCGAATCCTATGAATTGGGACATACTCATTGCCACGCCTACTCGGCTAGTATAAAAACAGACGATTTCGGACACAGCGATGTTAACCATTCTGTAAGAAAGCTGAAGACTTGAATAAGGAGTTTCAAATAAAGAGACATCTAAAACTTGGCATACGTGAGGACCAGGATTGTAAAGCAGCGATGTACTGCACAGTATTGCATACTATTTTGAAGTAGGCACGGGCCGGTTACCGGTTTCAAGGTATACTGAGGTTTTAAACAGTCAAGGTTTCAAAACCACTAAAATGTTCTGTGATACCGTCTCCAAGGTACGTGCTGTGTTTATACAAAATGTATTAAATCATTAAGTCATGTGATTGATTTGATGTTTACATATCATATACATTACGAAAATATGACACATTTTTTGAAGCATATTATAATTTAAATGCTTTATTTTTATCTGGCATTTAAAAATAACACATTTTAGTGCTGCAATGGCAATACCGCAACACTGTAAAACCATTGTATTTATGCTAAAGGTAATCATACCGCCAGAATCTTATACCGGCCCATGCCATATTTGAAAGATTTTGAAAATATGTTTTATGCAGCAATTATATGCTTCATCATTGTCACGTTTCATTTGATGCGTGCATTCATGTTATTTTGAAATATATTGTTTTTTTTTATTTCAATGGCAGAATGTCATTGTCCACAATGCATTATGGGATTTTGTGTGTGCTTGAATTGTTACCTGCATATTGAGGAAATTTACTGTAGCATGTATTGCATGCATGTGCAAAATTTTCAAACTATGCATATTAGTTCATAGCATACTTCAAAAATAGTACAAGTAGTATGCTATTCCAAACACAGCCTCATGCTGAGATGTGCTTACACAGCACTAACTCTAAAGATCAGATGCATTTAGGTCAATTAACAGAGTTAAGGACTTTAATTCAATATACGGTACAAGAAGCCCAGAACGTAACTGCTGAAGTATGTGAAAGAAGAAGCTGACGTCTCTGTTGCTGTTGGATGGATGATGGCACAGACAGATTAATGAATGGATGGGTGGCAAATGGACAGATGGATGGATAAAACATGCTTGACCAAGCCCATGTACAGCATCACAAATAAGACATCGAAACAATGACGCATCATATCATGGAAACCTTACAAAGATGGCAGATAATGATTTTATTAACAGATTAAGAACTGTGAACAATTTTAATAACTGTTTAGGTGAAAGCTAGCTTAGAAGAAACACTGAAGACAATGCTTAATCTTTATTGTAAAATAACTAATGTAAAATAACTCTATCAAGCTACTACAGAGCAACTGAGTAACAAAATGTTTGTCTGGGACTATGATGATTCAAGATTTGACACATGACATTTACAATGAGCAGACCACCTCAGACCTGCCTCAGAACAGTGTCCTGCTCTCAACTGTTTGTAGATCAGTTCTAGCTTTCAAACGCAGGTGAACCCTGATGGTGGATCAAGGCTGGTCTTTGGTCTAGGTGAAGCTGGTCTTTGGTTTGACCGCTGAGGTCTGTCAGACAGTGAAGCTCTAAGCCCATCATTCTCTTCACAGTGCTCAGCTGGGATTAAACCCAATCACTAGAGCCACTGAGTCAGAACACAGCCACAATAACAGATGGGCACAGACACACACTGATAGAGTGAGAAAGAGAGAGAGAGAGAGAGAGAGAGAGAGATACAGAGAGAGAGAGAGAGAGAGAGAGAGAGAGAGAGAGAGAGAGAGAGAGAGAGAGAGAGATACAGAGAGAGAGAGAGTGCATTGGATTGGAATTTAACTTTCCTGCTTCTACTTTTCCTACAACTTTCAACCTTTCGTTTCCAGTGTGTTGAACAATATTGACGGTCATTTTTCTAAAAATTCCTTGCAAATTTAATGGGTCGTACACACCAAATGCAAATTCAACAATTTGCTCATGTAGATTAAATGCAAAGTCAATGCACAGACGCGAATAGGCGCGGGACGATGCGAATGACGTGAATCAAGCAGCCCAATTGCCGGGAAATAGCGATACTCGCCTCAAACATATGCATGACACAAAGTTAAATCGCGCAAGTAATCTAGAGCGAGGAACGCGATGCTTCACATTTGGTATGTATGCAGCATAAGTAGTTTCTGCATAAAACAGCATAGTTAGCCTGTACGTAACAAAGCATTCACATAACTCGTCTGGGTAATATACTAATGCCGCAATAGTTAGCCTGTCTGGTACCGAGCATATATTAAAACACAACACTGTGTGACACTTGCATTACATGCGAACGGCCCCTATGCCCCTACTGCGCCTTGCATGGCTGACACCGCCATCAGTGTATGAATGTGTGAGTGAATGGGTGAATGTGAGGCTAATTGTAAAGCGCTTTGGATGGCCATAGGTCTGTTAAAAAGCGCTATATAAATGCAGTCCATTTACCATTTATGCTAATAGGATTTTGTTTCTCTCTCCCTGTCTCATCCTCGAACCCGAGGACATTGATACAAACAGACCCAGTTCCGGCTGCCGTGGAGGTCAACACACCACTGATCTACTGGCCGTCCTTCAACGTGATGCCCAGCCGATGCCTGACAAACGACCAACGACGGAACCCGTTTAACCTCCTTATCTGTTTACATACCATTTACATCCCTTTACAACCCAATCAACTTTTTTATTTATTTATACCAACTGTTATACCAACTTGACTGTTTTAGTCAAGAAAGTTGAAATCACTTGTTAATTTGAGTTGTTTAAACTTAAAATTCAATTTCATTTTTTATATAGCGCTTTTCACAATTGTTTAATTGTTTCAAAGCAGCTTTATATTAATAGAGGCAGGAAAAAACACAGAAAATTCTTAAAACATAAACAGCAGAATACAGCGATTAAAAATGTAAGAGGGCGTGTACACCAAGACGTTTCTGCCTGCGGTCGGTGTAGGTTTTCAATTGTTTCCAATGAAAGCACCAGGCTTTTAAAAATCACCAGCAGCTGGCGTTTTTTTGTCCACAGTGAGCATCGACACTCAACTTTTTTCCACGTTCGCCGCTGAACACCCAGAGTTGTAAAATGTTGATCTTTGGATGTAACGCTCAGCCTGTCAATGTCACTTTTCACTCCATCCAATCACAGCAGAGGTGTGAATAAACAAAACTAAAGTATTACAGCAACCAAGGCGCTTAGCTGAAGAAACGATGCCAAGCGCTCACAGTTGGCTGTTTAAACGCTTTGGTGTTTTTTATAGCACATAATGCCCCAGACACAAAAATATGCATGTCATGTCATTGACCCATGCACTTAAAGAAACATGGCAGCTTTTTTCATTAGGCTAAAAACAACCAATACTAATTGTTTAAACTATTTGTTTCCATGTTTTGCTGTGGTTATTATCACTATGTAGATATCGTGACTTTACAATACTCAGGCAGGTAGCACAAGTGCTGACTTTAGCTGAATGGCCTGAACAGATTTTGTACAAAGGCCAAGCGTGGGCTGAAGGGGACAACATGAGGACAGTACAACGTACCGTACTGTTTCACACTTACACAGAGAAAGAGAGAGTGAGAGAGAGAGAGAGAGAGAGAGAGAGAGAGAGAGAGAGAGAGAGAGAGAGACCGAGAGTACATTAGAGTCACCTTGCTCTCTCTCTGAATTAACATTTTTCTGACCACACCATAATCATTTCTTAATTTGTTATTGTGCTTAAGCAAAAAATGTTTGTTTTATGGATGTTTAAATATGTTTAATGGACAAAAAAACTATTATTCATATGAAATCTTTTTTTGCATTTGCTAAAAGCTACAAAATGTTTCTTTTACTGCATTTTTAACAAATACTCTCACTAGATTAGGAAAGTAACTTCATAGTGTCATAATATAAACAGCAACAGAGATGCCGTGAGAAAGGCCAAAAGACAAAGATGACAGCCATCAATGTTTTTTAGCTTCCGACATGGAGGCGTTATCCGAGTCTATCAAGTCGCCCCTCCTGTCTGCACCTCTCTTTAATGCCTTTCTCTCTCTTTCTCTTACGCTTTTCATCGTCTGAACACACACGTGTGCGTTTTCCAGCCTAAAGCTCAAGGGCGAAGTGTTTATTTTTGCGTCGCATCTCGCTGCCCTTTACTTCAATCACGTTCCTGTAGCTTCAGATCCGCTGCGGCAATCATAAAACGCTACAAGAAGAAAGAAAGGTCAGGCGGAGCGCGCGGTGACAGATATCTGTGATGCTGAGTTATTATATTTTTTCATATTCGGCGGGGAAAGATCCGCTGAAGATGACAGCGCTATAATGTCGACGCTTTGGTGAACAGACAGCGCTTGTGTTCGACATCGCGCGCCGTCCACGGAGGGCCGTGTCTTTCTGTGCACGTGTGACGGCGTGTGCGCTCATGCGTGTCGTGGCTGGCGTTTGCGACATTCACCGTAACGCACACACATACGTGCATGTGAGCTGTGGTTGGGGGGGCTTAAATGAAAATATGCCGAGCAGGGCGGCTCTGAAAGCAATTACAACAGATTGGCAAATTAAAATAAAGGCCTTGAGCAACCATAGCGTGGAGACGTGGATAGACGTGTGGGTGCTGGGGGGGCAAAATTATTTCAAAGCTACGAGCATTTCAGAGCGATTCGACAAGCCCACCCCCAAAATCAGCTCTCGCTCAATTCATTATGGTTATGTGGGCTTTATATCACCAGTGGCAGAATTGATACAAGACCCAACATCATGCCAGTATAGTCTCAGATAGGACTAGGGGTGCAAAATATACATATGCAATATGATAATTCTCTAAGTTTGTATAATCTATTTAAATTATATTAAACAAATAAAAATTAAAATATATGTTTCTTTCTCTCTCTGTCTCACCAGTCTCAGTTTTCGACATAAAACTTTGACTTTAAATAACTTTTTAAAGAATTAAAGTTTACTGCACATTACTGTATGCGTATTGCGATATGAACATTTTGCGATACTCCAACTATTTGGTACATTTACTATTATTATTTCATGCAGCCTTGCATTGGACATAACATAATTTGTTTAAATGACTCATACTCTGCATGCTTGAATTTATCATGCTAACGTAATACACAATTCTCTTAAGCATTGTTGAGCTTACAATATGTTTCATTGCTGCTTGGGTGTATGCTGTTATTGAAGCAATGCAAAAAGAAATTAAGAAATGTATGGAAACCTTTTGATTGACCTTTTACTTAGATATGCACTGTATTGTATAGCAAACAACACAACCATTCATTTATTTAATGTTTACGCAAATATAGGGCTAAAGTAGCATGACAATAATATAAATCGGGTGTTAGGCTTAGCCATCTAAAGGTGTTTAGATGCTTACAACACGATTTACAATGTTGATAATAATTGGGGATCTAACATGCCACAGTAAACAGATACAGAAGCTGTGAAAAGGGTAATGAAACACACTAGCAGTTGATGTTGTCTCATTTAAAACCTTTTATGCTAAGCAATCAATACTAACCAATAGCAATTAAAAACTAAAAACTCACACTCTAAAAAATGCTGGGTTACTTTTTCTACCCAAACGCTGGGTTGAGCCCTTTGGGTCATTTAATTGGGTAGTTTTTGGAGTAGTTTGGTGTAACCCAATCAATTGGTTTAATTTTTGGGTTGAGTACAGTTAAATGAATGCACCCCTACCAAGACGCATCAACCCAAATGCTGGGTCAAATAAATCAGCTCTTGGGTAGGTGCGCAATGCTGTTTGAATTCACTTCAGGTGTGAAGAGGCTGTGGTTTTTACACACCAGACAGATTTATGTGGATAAACTAGGTTCGTATTAATATATTTATCCATAAAAAATTACTGTTTACTAGAAAAAGAAAATATGTGTGACAACAATCAAGTTTACATGACGTGAAACCCTCCAGAATCCCTCCAGAAAAACGTGGTTTTGCGATTGCATGATTCAATGCATAATCAGCCAAAGTCTGCATATTTCTACACGCAAAATATGCGGGGCTTGCATGTGTTTATAATCCCTGCATTTTCGTAGCAAAAAGTCACACGTATCTTTTCAGAAAGTTGAAAATTTTTGCATTTACTTCACACAAGCGCAGCCATGTCCCCTGTTGCTATGGGAATGTTATGAAGTGGCGTAATTACGTGACGTGAACATCACTGAAAATCTGCAAACCACAAATGCAGTTTTTGCAAATTCCCGCAATTTCAATGCATAAAATTTTATAAATATCCTCCATATTCCATTGTATTTTTTAAGAAAACAAGATCATAGATTTTTGCCCACAACAATCACAAAAAATTCAGCGTTTTTCTGGAAGGACTGGTTATTACATGCAACGCTATGGTTATTAGCGCTTAGCTTTTGTGATAAGTTTAATCGAAACGCCTCCTTTAATCAAAATCCGACATTTTCATCATAAATATATGACTTACGTTAGGTTTTTACTCCAAAGCCTATAAAAACTTAAGCAAATATGTTGTAATAAAGGAAGACGACCTTTTAACATTTAGCTTAAAAAACAACCCATTTGCTGGGTTATAATTAACAACCCAACTTGTTGGGTCAAGTTAGTCCAGCATGTCCTATATTTACCCAGTGGTTGGGCTAAAAAAAAACAATTTGGGTTGTTTTAACCCAATGTTTTAGAGTCAAAAAAAACTTGCTCCATGTAACCACACTAGTATCAGTCAGTGCAACATCTACCTAAACATGACTGCATGCACTTTTAAAATACAACCACGTCCATCTAAGCCTGAGTTTGGCTTTCCTGATTCACCTGAAACAGGATTTCTAACAGATGCTTTTGATGGTGCCCAGACAAATATCTGCCCATCTGATCTGTAAAATCAAAGAGCAGCAGAGAAAAGCTTTGAGTTGAAGAGATGAAGACAGTTCTCTGAAGGTCACACGAATCTCTGACACATATTTATGAATCTAAAGATCATGCAAATGGGCAGTAGATGTACTCAAAAGAGTTTGTCAGGAAAAACGAAGAAAGTAGTGAGAGATGAAGTATGGTGGGAGTGTGTGTGAGAGAAGGAGAGAGCTCTAATCTAAGTCTAATCAGGTAAAAGGCCCTTGAGAAATCCTCACGTTGCTAAAGTCAAGCCAAGAGAGCAGTCGATTGGGAACGAGAACAATATATTGTTCGTTAGTTTGTCCCGTAGTCGTGACTGTGTTTCGGTCACTGTTCAGTGGAGATCTAGGACAGACATTGACTTGTGAATTAGGTCTTAAACCTCACTGAAATAAAACAGATACTGGGTTCTTCTCAGCAAATTTGGCAACCTTGCTTCAGTAAGAAAAATCGTGAATTTAGAAAAATTATACAATAATGTAATGCTGAAAACTACATAACTAAATATTATCATTTCAAATATTATTATTTTTGATGCCTCCCAAGATGAATCACTTTATTGCTTTTCTAGCTGTTCTCTTTTATAAAACATAGCAAAAACAACAAAAATCAAACTCTATGATGGGTGAGTTAACATTATGGTTTTATTTTTCTAATTCTAGCAGATACAAATATGAACTACATTAACTTAGCATCGTCTATGTGATGGAAATAGTTTAATTGGCAGTATTTGTTGTATGAACATTCTTACACTGCGCATATTCATGTTAGCGATGCATATTGTCCATTATTCTTATTAGTCATTCTTTAAACAGAAGACAACACATCTACTAACTTTACTAATCACTCGGTGTCCCTCTGAGAGTGATTCATCTTGTAGGAGGCACCTTTTGAATTGTCATGGTCTTGTGAGATTAACTGACCTGAATTTTAATGTGATCTAATAAGATTCATTCAACACATACAATTTTAAAATCTTGTCCATGTCTTGGTAAACTTCTCTCTTGTTACAAATCTCTCCAAAAATGCATACTACAGTCGGAGCCGATGTTGTAGTGGGCAGTGCTTTTCGCCAACCCTGTTCGATTCCCAGATCCTTTGCAGAAAATGGCCCAAAATTTACTTTAAAGTCTGTGTAAAGTCCAATATTTCATGTGTTCTCAGTTTGTGACACAACAGAAAAATGTTATTTTAACCACGCAGCCAAATGTAGATGATTAAAAAACGCCAAATAAATAAAATGTATAAATAAAAAACAGGCACGATTCTTGGCTCTCAAACCCTGGGGGCGTATCCACTGTCAGCGCTGAAACTACACCCACTCGCGGGAAACAAACACATATCTCAAATTTTAAATACAGCAACAACCTGAATGGATGCTAGCATTTGTGTTAGGGGCGGGGCAATGTGTGGTGCCTCCAGTGCATCATCGAGCCATCGTTTAAGCCCCGCCCAAACAATCCTGTGGCCGGTTGCATAAACATAGCCATGACATTAAGACTGCGTCTTAAAAATGATTCTAACTAACTAACAAATAAGTTAGGGCTTATCAGTCTTATTATTTGGATTTCAATTAGACCAATCTACCTTTCTATGTAACATATACTTAAAACAGTTATGATCAGTCTTGAAGAAAAAAATTCATGACTAACTTTTAAGACTAGTCTTAAAGTTTTATGCAACCGGCCACTGGATGCAGAAATGTGGAAAAACTGTTTAACAGTTTGCTCCACAATTCAGTACTACATAGTTTACAGTCTTTGTAACGTGTTTCCGGAATACACATTTATACAATAAAATTTAAAAAATTGCAACTACTTTTACTATTTCGGCAGTATGCAAATTTTTGTAGTATAGACGGTTTCAGCAGTAACAACATAAACAAGCGGCTTTCGTGGTCCTCATGTAACTTCCGGTAAAGTCCGCTAAGAATACATAACAACAAAGTACTTTAAACGTAGTTTATGTATATAACAAGCAAAATAACCGACACATAGATCACCTAAACATTAGTTTTTTTCGACGAGGTATTTGTTCAAGAGTTCAGTTTAGCAACTAGTCAGACTATTAAACAAACGGAAACCGGAAGTAAAGTTCGGACTAGATGCGCACGTGCGTCCGATGAAACCGTCTATACAAGCCAGCACATTACTAGAGCTTGAATTGAAACTGCATTTCTAGTATGACAAATTAACAGATTTCAGCCATAATTTCTACAATGCCTGTTATGTCTCATTTTAATGCATTTATAAAGACACACCTGTCTATCATATGTTAGATGTGAAGGGCATGCCAAGCATCTGAGCTTCTGTGAGATTGCTTGTATTGTGACGACTTGAAGAGTGAAAGGAAAAGCTATAGCTGCCCTAAAACTTCAGATCTAATCTTATATTCTTATTCTCCTGAGAGAGCAATTCAACTCTGATCCATTTCCTTTATTCTTTAACTCTCACTGTCTTTTCTCTATTCACAACGAGATGTTTCATCTCTTCAGCTCAGTTTAAGAAGATCTGTAAAAGGCCTTTATAAACTTTCTTTGCTTTCATTCATCCTGCCCTACATTTATATTATATAAACTTAGGCAGTTCGCAACAGGGCTCAATAGTAAGGATGGACTGATGGCCCGAAGCTAAAGTCAAAGAGTTAAAAGAAAAGTGATAATGGTGTCCAGTTTCCAAAATGTCATCTTCTTTAATCGGTCTGTAGTTTGTCAGTGTTTATTATTTGCTTGCCATGACTTTGGCAAAGGACCACATGTTCGTAGATTCACATTCTTGAGATAAAAATTCTTGTTGCTTTAAAGGCGGGTGCATTGACATTTGAAATCATCTAAACAAACACGCCCCTACCCTAATAGAATCTGGACCTTCTTTTGATAGACCCGCTGCACACATACGCAACCCAGGCAACGATGTTGGTTAGTAGACACGCCCCTTGCTGCTGATTGGCTACAAGTGTGTTTTGTTACTCGGCCTGAATCCCTTTTCCAAAGTGTTTTCCAAAA
Source organism: Misgurnus mizolepis (assembly GCA_025389145.1). NCBI lineage: Eukaryota > Metazoa > Chordata > Actinopteri > Cypriniformes > Cobitidae > Misgurnus > Misgurnus mizolepis. The sequence goes on along the minus strand of JAIFKI010000005.1, from coordinate 3,048,830 downwards.
ATCATGCACCCCGCCTTTAATAACGTTATAATAACGTTTAATCAACCAAAAAGCAATTCATAGTTGGGATTTGGGATGGGTTTGGACTATCCTAGTCTCAGCCTCACGGATCGTTGGCTGAACGCATGATGTATACGGCACACTGCTCTGGAAACACTTCAGCAGCTTCGAAAGTCGCCCTCTGATTGGTTGAATTATACAGGATGACGTGTGTGTTGCGTTTTTAACGATCCGCCTGAAAACAACGAAGCTGAAAAGCATGCGATTTCATGGCATAAAGACGTCTAAGAGTTTTAACTTGATGCAGTTAGTGGAATCTAAAAGAGATATTTTAATGTGTTTGCAATTATTTTTATGAACTTCAGTGACGATTGTGAATTAATTATTGACTGGTTGCATAATGGTCTATTATTGTGGAGACATGTCTTTGTCCCTAAACATGACGTGGCACAAAGCGAAACATAAATGGTTGCTTTACGTGTCAGTCATATGGTCTCTTGGACGGTCCTTGGGCATTCAAAACGACCATGGTTCCCAGACCTTCAGCTATGTGAGACTCACTGTGTGTTCACACCAGACGCGAAAGAGGCGAGAAGTGCGAGTGATTTACATATTTAGTGCATAAAAAGAAGCGAATAGGCATCCTGCGGCACGGTACGCTCAAAAGGCGCGAATTGAGCGTTGCCGGGGGAAACGCTCGTGTTGAAAAATCGGAACTTTGGCGTTCATGTTAACCAATCAGGAGCTTGCTCTAGTAGTGACGTGATTACAAAAACCGAGCGGAGTCGTAGAAGCCCCTCCCATGACGCGAATTTTCCCGTGAATGTCTCGGATAACTAGAATTTCTGGTGCGAATGAAGCGAGTTAACTCAAAATGTTCAAGCGTCCAACTACGCGCGAATAGCACATTTTTGCCTCCTCTACCGCATCAGGTGTGAACGCACAGTAAGACGTCTAATCCCTGCTTCCAAAAATGAAGTACTGTGACATGTACTAAAATAAATAAAGTACCAACTTATTGACTGTAAAAAAAAACTACAGTCTTTTGCATCTTACTGTATAGATGCCAGATGATATCAGATCTAAATGAAATTAAATGAAATGAAATCTCATAACTTATAAAGTAATCATGTAAACAGTATATATATGAGCAGCTCGGCAGTAACGGATGCAAGTTAACAGATGTTGATGGGAGAATACCTGAGGCCAACATAACGTTACCCAAGTGAATGTTTCATACACAAATTTAGCCTGTTTAACATGGAGAAAATATGAGTTTTTTTCTGCAGACAGGAGAACATCTGTAAACTTCTTGAGTTAGATTTAAATAATTACCTAAAATAAGCATTAGTTTATACTTTCAAAATCCTCTTACACCAATTCATCAATTCTGCCACAGAAAATGACTTCAGTTTTGTTTTACAGATTTACAGTATTACAGATTTACAAATAAACTTGCTTTCAAGAAAGTATCACTATATCATTTAGTGATAAAGGAAAGCTTGTGTCAAGACACCAGACTTTAACTCTTTCCCCGTCCTTGACGATTTATCTCATCAATAAAGAGGAAACGCTTCCCTGCCAATGACGAGTTTTTACGGCAATCCGTATTTCCGCTATTATCCACTAGGTGTCGCTCTTACCCTACTTATTAAACACTGAAGCATCCACATCCAAAAACAGTAAATGATCTGTGTATGTTTTGATCATCGCTCTGAATCTGATCTCTAACAAAAGTCCTTTACAAAAATGCAATAATCTCAGCTTTTTGCTCAAATTTCTTTCATTCGATATATTGTATGTTTATATAATTAAAAAAGAAACTTTTCTGGAAGGCATTAAACTTTTGTGAAAATCATAAAAAATGCTGTCGGTAAAGGAAGGAGTTAAACATTAAGCAGTTTGTGTCCAATTAAGTAAATGTGTTGCATTAAATACATTAAGCAGCATTAAACATTGAATTAATCTCAGAAATGTATGCATTAGCTCTGGCAGAGTGAATGAAAACCAAACAAACAGCTTTGTCAGAAGTTATACAGAAAATACATCAGGAAAAGTGTTTTAGTAAGTAAACTCGCCGGCTGGTTTTATAGTGGTGTTTACAGCGGTATAATCTCTCGAGAGGAAACACGTAAGCTGATTAGTAGCTGCTCAGCCGACAGGATTTTAATGGGGTAGATATTTGCGTTTTCGGATGCCTAATGTGGACTAGTTATTCCATAATTATAAAATCTACATCCGAAATAGCTCTTTATGCTGTCTCTTGTAAATAACACAGATTACATAAACAGATTCACACCAGCAGAGAGTAAATATATTCCTTACAGACATATACAACATCAGGAAATTGTTTGAACACTATTACTACAAAAGAAAGGGGAAGCGTGTATTGCACCTGCTACAATGACTTCACTTCTGAGGAGGAACTTATTCATGGGTTTGAGAAAGTGTGAGGTTTGGACCATATGGAAATTCAGAGTTTGGTTTGAGCGAGAGCGAGCGAGCGAGAGAGAGAGAGAGAGAGAGAGTCTAACCTTGACTGAGAGAGTCATCTGACAAGCATCTGGCGGCTGTAATAATTTGGGAAATAATCTGCAGTGGCAGAGAGCCAACAGTCTGACTACTTCAACACACAGCGCCTGATCGATTTCTCCATTCAATCCTCACATTACATCCATCAGAAAAGAGAGCGAGAGACAGAGCGTAAGACAGAGAGAGAGAGAAAGACAGAGAAAGAGAGAGAGAGAGAGCGCAAAATGACTGAGACAGATGGAAACAAATGAATACAGAGATGAAAAGAGGGAAGCCACTGGCAATGATCTACTCTCATAACATGACAACAACTTTGCTTAACACTTCTACACTTGTTAGCATTAACCTTAACATCACCTGTTACCTTACATAAACTAACAAACAAGGACTATGGATCGCTCACTGCTATCTCACCACATCCCATTTGGATTTATGGTGATGGAAGATAATATGGACAGAAACATCCATTAGTCTTACTCACAAGACCTGAACCATATCTAAATAACAGAAAATCATATACTGTAGACTAGGGATGCACCGATCCGATATTCTGGATCGGTATCGGGGCCGATCCGGCCTTTTTTGCTGGATCGGGTATCGGACTAACAGGACCGATCCAATTCCGATACTGCACGTCACCCATGGTTGTCACTGACAAGCGATTAAAACGACCAAGTATTATAAGAGCACCATAAACGTTTTTATGCACTATAATCAAAGTCATCTTACACTCAATAGCTTCATGTGAAGGAACAAACGCACATTTAAGATATTAATGTTCACAGAAACGCTGTAACTTACTTGCAAACTGAGTTAATCCACTGGTGAGAAGCAGACGGATGAAAACGCGTCATTCAACACACGCAGACACACAAGATAACTGTAACGTTAGGCTTTATTAAAGATCTGATTTTATAAAGTCTCAGTAAGCTGTTGGATGGATGCAATTCAGTATGTGCTGAGTTAATGCACAGGTGAAGCGGACGGATGAAACGCGCCATTCAACACACGAACACACAAAATAACTGTAGGCTGTTTTAAAGATCTGATTTTATAAAGTCTCCGCAAACTGTTGGATGGATGCAATTCAGTATGTGCTGAGCACACGATGCATCTAATCTCTTTGGGTTTTATTAGTTATGAACGTAACTTTCCTTTGCGGAGCGAGGATTCCCATGTGAAGATGCTTCTAGAGCATCAATGCTGCACCCAGGAAGCGCAGTATGATTTAGACGCACTCACTATGATTTAGGCGCATCAATTCTGCACCCGAAATGTGCATAAAAGGTCCGGTTAAGTGCATAATTCCCAAAATAACCATCTGCACACTAAAGCTTTTTTACTGTGACTTTTTGCGCAAATAAGGAAAATATATTTAGCATACTTATTTGATCAAACGTGTCTATTTTATTTTCTCCTAAACACTGCCATGGTTAATAATTACTTATGTTCTTGTAACTTGTAAATCATTTTAAATTATTGGTTTTTACATTTAAAAGTATAATTATATATAATATAATTATATTATGCTAGATTTAGCAGAAAGCACTATACACATTTATATAGTGTGTGTGTGGGTGTGCATGTGTGTCTGTGAGTAATTTAAATTGTTCAAGAAAAATACAGTAGTATCGGATCGGCAGATATCGGAATCGGCCGATACTCAGAATTCGGGTATCGGAATCGGATCGGAGATGGAAAAAGTGGTATCGGTGCATCCCTACTGTAGACTTGATGGTTGGACTCTTTTGACATGGGTTAGTAAGTAATCACCTACTGTAACAACCAGAACATGCTTGAAGGCACAACGCAATGCCGCGGCATCATGGCGGCATATTATGCATTGGAAAGCACCAAAAATGTTGAAAAAATGTTTCAACAAAAGTGAATCGTATGGTGCCATGTTTAAGTAAAGAAGCGATTCGCTGATCAACGCTAATCTCAGGTCCGGCAATCTCTAAAATCCCATTCACACAGCACTTTGGTCCCAGAAAATATCCAATAAATTTTTATAGAGGCTTCTACGTGATCACGAACACGTCTTGTAAATGTTCTGGGATCGCTTCCGGAAAGAGGACCTAGTAGCATTCACAGAAAGCATTCTGTGTGAACAAGAGGCAGAAACAATGCCGTCAGGGGCTTGCCGTAGTGAGGATGCACGTGTCATCGCAACATGAAGTTATGGTTCAGCTCTTAGACACAGGAATTTAAATGCAAATCAACATTCACGACAAGAAAGGTCTGCAAAAACTGGAATAAAGCAGAGATCAGGGAGCTCATCGCTATCCACCCTAAAGCTGAGATCATTTAGTACCAGCATGACAGAATAGCGCATCATGCTCCTTATGATCTTGTAATAAACTAAAATGCACGTGCATGGTTTCTCGAGAGAGAACTTTAGATGCTGTGGGAAAAAAAATACCAAGTGCAAGACTTTAAATACGTCACGTGTCTTTACGGGATATTTACGGTTTGTGTGTGAATGCTCGCACAGATTCCGGAAAATCATTGGCAGTGTGAATGAACCAAAATCCTGGACGCATTTTCTGTGTTTTTTCCGTAATCTCTGTGTGAAAAGGTCTTTTGTGTGTTTCTACCCAGGAGGTGATACAGTCAGAGACTTTTATCAGCTCACAAACATCCCAAACATTTTTCACAGCTGCCAATAAAGAGGTAAAGAAGTGTATTAGAACCGATAAGCGGAACTATGTTGATGGTCTGGCATCCAAAGCAGAAGCAGCAGCAAGAAATGGAAATATGAAAGATCTGTACTCCATCACAAATACGCTGTCAGGGAAGTTCTGCAAACCAGGTAGGCCAGTGAAAGACAAGGAGGGAAGATATTGAAGGGAGAGGAACAACAAATGGATAGATGGAGGGAACACTTTGAAGAACTGTTAAACAGGCAAATGCCAACAAACCCGCCAAACATCAATCCAGCAGCAGAGGACTTGCCAATAGACTGCAGTGTGCCCACCAGAGAAGAGATCCGCTAGGCAGTAGGCCAGCAGAGAAACGGCAAGGCAGCAGGTCCTGACAGTATACCAACAGAAGCATTGAAGGCAGATCTGGAAACAACGGTAGAGATACTGTTCCCTTTGTTCAAGAAAATCTGGGAGGAAAATCAGGTGCCCACGGAGTGGAAGGAGGGATACATTATAAAGCTACCTAAGAAAGGCGACCTCAGCAAGTGTGACAGCTACCGAGGGATTACGCTACTGTCCGTTCCAGGAAAAGTGTTCAGCAGGATCATACTGAATAGAATTAAGGACCAGGTGGACACCCAACTCCGCGACCAGCAGGCAGGCTTTAGAAATGACAGATCCTGTACGGATCAGATCGCCACCCTCCGTATCATTGTCGAACAGTCACTGGAGTGGAACTCTCTTCTCCACATTACCTTCGTAGACTATGAGAAGGCTTTTGATAGCCTGGATAGGAGTGCCCTTTGGAACCTTCTCCGGCATTATGGTGTGCCAGCCAAGATCGTCAACATTATCCAAAACTCGTATGGCGGTATGACGAGCAGAGTGGTCCATGGAGGGAAGCTTACGGAGAACTTCGAAGTGAGAACCGGGGTTCGTCAGGGATGCCTGCTCTCGCCCTTTCTCTTCTTGCTAGCCATTGATTGGATAATGAAGACTACAACGGAACATACAAAAACAGGAATCCAGTGGACACCATTTACACAACTCGACGACCTGGATTTTGCGGATGATTTGGCCTTGCAATCCCACACACGACAGCAGATGCAAGACAAGATAAATAGCATAGCTGCCACCTCCGCTCAAGTAGGTCTGAGCATCAATAAACATAAGACAAAGATCCTCAAGGTAAATAACATCAAAAACGACCCAGTCCTGTTGGACGGAGAAGCGATAGAAGAAGTAGAGGCCTTCACCTACCTGGGCAGTGTCATCGATAAGCAGGGTGGAACAGACGCTGACGTCAAGGCACGAATATGTAAAGCAAGAGCAGCCTTCCTACAGCTGAGGAACATCTGGAACTCGAAGGAACTGGGCCTAAGGACAAAGGTCAGGCTGTTCAATACCAATGTCAAGACCGTCCTTCTCTATGGTGCAGAGACATGGAGGAAAACAGTGGCGACGACGAAGAAAGTACAGACCTTTATCAATTCCTGTATGCGAAAAATCCTCCAGATCCGCTGGCCAAATACCATCAGCAACCATGACCTTTGGCAAAAAACCAATCAGCTTCCTGCAGAAGATGAGATCCTAAAACGACGCTGGAGATGGATTGGCCATACACTCCGCAAGCCAGTTTCCAATATCACCAGGCAAGCACTCAACTGGAACCCCCCAGGAAAGAGAAAAAGAGGAAGGCCAAGAAATACATGGCGCCGAGATTTGGCAGCTGATACCAAAGAATTTGGATATACCTGGAGTCAGCTGGAGAGAAAAGCCCAAGACAGGGATGCCTGGAGAGCTCTTGTCGGCGGCCTATGCCCCAGGAGGGGTAGCAGGCATAAGTAAGTAAGTAAACATCCCAGTCAAATGTTAGGTGACAGCCAGTGTGCACAGGGTTCGGGGTTATCATTTTTCTTGTACTTACTTATGCTTTTACTTTATGTGAAATTTGAGCAGTGAGTATTTATGACTAAGGCTGGACTTACACTGCAAATCTTGATGCCCAATTCCGATTTGTTGCCTGCATCCAATTTTTTTGGATGACCCACTTACACCCACTTAAAAGTGATTCGTATCCGATATCAGCATTTACACTAAACACTTGGCAAAACAATCCAAGGTAGACATACTGATCCAGATAATCTTAAACCAGAGAGGAAGTAAAATGTCATGATATGCAATGGACAAAGACAAAATAATTATACAAGAATACAGAGCTTTATTTCTGTAACAAGACAAAAAACTTCAACATTACTCCACTAGGTGGAGCCATCGCCCTCCATTGCGCTGCTTAAAAGAGTCATGTGATCGCAGGCGATGTCCACCAGAGGTGACATCATTTGCCAGCGTCGCATTTTCAATGACGCACGAAACGTCTTGACATGGGAATATCCAATCTGTGCGCTTACATTGTGGATGCGAATGTATTTTTTCCAATTCATATCAGATTTATTTATACATATGAATGAGGCCTGAACTGATCTGAGTATATTGGAATCAATACGTTTGTTTCCTGCATACATGTTGAATGCACTTGTAAATGCAAATTATTTATCATTATACAGGGTTCCCACACCGTTGTTACCTTCAAATGCAAGGACCTTTCAAGGACTTTTCAGGTCCAATACTCAAATTCAAGGACTAAATGAGAGCAAGGTTACATCGTGTTACGTTTTAAGATACATTGTTACAGTTCCCTTTCGAGGGAACTCGCGCTGCGTCACTGCGCTGACACTTTGGGGACACCTCCAGGGGTAAGTGCGTATGAATGTGTATATCAAAATCAACCAATGGTGAGGCTTAACGACAAAGACAAGGTGACGCGAGAGCCAGGAAGTATATCGCTATCTGAAATATTGCCAAAGACGACATTACAGGGACACAGGAAGTATGGCAAGGGAGACGCAGCGTCTCGTTCCTTTCTCAGGAAACAAAAGTTACATACGTAACCCGAGACATTTTTATGTGTCAAGCACAACTATGCAAAAAAGCATTTTGGTATGAATCAACATTCACATACAGAAGATATAAGCATTTAAAGTGAACAGTTTAGCACGTGTGCTTAAAAAGTCTAGAATTTTTATAATATCATCCTACACTACACAGGGAATAATCTAGATTTTTTTCCAGAAAACTTTTGCATAAAATAGATTCCAGCACTTTCAATGACTTGTATCAATGTATGTAGATTTTCAAAAACTTCCCAGGGCCTTGAATTTTTCCCCCCAGATTCACAAACTTTCAAGGATTTCAAGGACCCGCGGGAACCCTGATTATAGGACGATGCATACCTACAGTTGACATGTAAATGAACATGTGTGTGGCACAGACCAATGCTAGTGAAATGGTTTAAAACAGGTAGCGGCTTATTTTGATAAGCTTTGCATAAGCTTGTAAGTTTGTCATCAATGAGGGGGATTAATTTGTATTATAGGAGGGAAGACAGTGGAGTCATTGGCACAGCTTTTATCTTGAGCTACTTAGATTACTGAAGTGAAAGATCTCAAGAGAGAGAGAGAGAGAGAAAGAGAGAAAATAATGAAGTAGAAAAGAAGCGAGAGGCAATCTTTAAGCTCGCCGCCATCTCAAAGGTTATTTTCTCAAGGTCAAAGTTGGCAATTCTCCTCTAGGCTTTTCTGTCATTACATGAACATAAGCCAACAACCAATCAGCACTTAGAACTCATATCTTACGTTCATTCAGCCGCCGGGATGGCAAAAGTAACTGTCTGCTGCGAAACGCACAAACATACGGGCGCACACAGCAGTTCGAAAATTAGCAAATACTCATGCGACTGATTTATGCAATGCAAAAAAACTCAATGCCAATCAATATGATAGTCAGGCCTTCACTCAGTGAGATACTGTCGAAAAATGACAAGCTGTCAAACGGCGAGCAGGAGCTTGGAACGCTTTGACAGTGAGGATCTAAATGATTGGCTGTGGGAGAACCGAGCTGTGAATCCTGACCCGATGCTTAGACAGTATAAACTAATGGAGCAGTCTGGTATTTATAAGAGTAATAGGTCATGATAAACATTTATCCAATCTAATAGATGGCCATTTATTATATCATGTGATGCAGTGACATTAGACTTTGAGTGATAATGTCTGTGTAAGATGTGAAACAAATCAAGTCGCTGCCACAAGAGTCTAAGTCAACATGGCAAGCGTTATATGTCACTCTCTCTCTTTTATTCAGCTAGCATCACAGTGTCAAATGCTCATCCTGAAACAATAGTAGGATTTAAACAAAAGCACAACAGGCAGAATATGCAAACTAGGCCAGTAACATCCACATTTTGTCACTAAAAAGCTATTTCTTACTTGATGCACTAATAAGTTCATTTGATGTGATGATAAAGGAGATGTATTTTTTGTATTTCTGTCTGATTAATTATTATACACTTTTATATAAATTACAAGTTCCCTTACATTTTACAATTACACATTTGAAAGATAAATATGCCATTTTAGTACAGTGAACTCAATGTCATGTTCAAGAAACCAATTTGAAATGATTAAAGCTCGGTGACATGGTGCATTATCCTGCTGGAAGTAGGGTACATGGTGGTCATAAAGGGATGGACATGGTCAGAAACAATGCTCAGGTAGGCCGTGGCATTTAAACGATGCCCAATTGGCACTAAGGGGCCTAAAGTGTGCCAAGAAAACATCCCCCACACCATTACACCACCACCACCAGCCTGCACAAGGCATGATGGATCCATGTTCTCATTCTGTTTACGCCAAATTCTGACTCTATCATCTGAATGTCTCAACAGAAATCGAGACTCATCAGACCAGGCAACATTTTTCCAGTCTTCAACTGTCCAATTTTAGTGAGCTTGTGCAAATTGTAGCCTCTTTTTCCTATTTGTAGTGGAGATGAGTGGTACCCGGTGGGGTCTTCTGCTGTTGTAGCCCATCCGCCTCAAGGTTGTGCGTGTTGTGGCTTCACAAATGCTTTGCTGCATACCTCGGTTGTAACGAGTGGTTATTTCAGTCAAAGTTGCTCTTCTATCAGCTTGAATCAGTCGGCCCATTCTCCTCTGACCTCTAGCATCAACAAGGCATTTTCGCCCACAGGACTGCTGCAAACTGGATGTTTTTCCCTTTTCACACCATTCTTTGTAAACCCTAAATGGTTGTGCGTGAAAATCCCAGTAACTGAGCAGACCGGCCCGTCTGGCACCAACAACCATGCCACGCTCAAAATTGCTTAAATCACCTTTCTTTCCCATTCTGACATTCAGTTTGGAGTTCAGGAGATTGTCTTGATCAGGGCCACACCCCTAAATGCATTGAAGCAACTGCCATGTGATTGGTTGATTAGATATTTGCATTAATGAGAAATTGAACAGGTGTTCCTAATAATCCTTTAGGTGAGTGCTTAAGATTGCAGATGAATAAATACTGGTAAACTAAGCAACAACGTTATCCTTGTTGGTTCATTGGTTAGTACTGATGACCTCATGACTGCTTTGAATTTCAATAGACAAAGTTGTAAAACTGATCAGGCGTTGTTACATGAAAAACAAGTAATTTAACCTAAAGAGCCGAACATGACCATTTAATTTACTTAAGCAGACATAACACACAGCATATGCAGAAACATGTGTTAGCACAAGCACGCTGTTCTCTTGAACAAACCACACATGTCTGCATTGCCAACATGTACTTTAACTTTCATTTCCAGACGTCCCACACTATGACCTCCTCGCCTGAAACCTCGTCTGTTCCCATCCGTTGCTGCTCATCAGACATCTGAGGACTAGCGTTCAGAAGCAGATGAACAGCACTAATGATAATTCTGCAGATGTCTGTGGCCTGAAGGCCGCGGTGAAGCAGTCGGCAAACGGACAGTCAGCGAGATAACAGGGGGTGAAACGTAGATTAGCCGTCCTTCCGGACATAAACCGGGGCTAATGCTGGAGACGACCTCGGGTCCAAAGGAATTTGTGTAGTTGAGTACACGAGGCAGGGCAAAGATAGCACGAGTACGGGACGAGAAGGAGAGGTTAGCACTTAAACTAATTAGGTTCACCACCGGACTGCTAATCAAAGCAACTTTAAAAAGATCCATTTTAAAAGCCAGAACAAGGCAATAATATTGAGTCAGACTCATTTATTTAATGCTAATTTATCAGTCTCAATGCCAACCAAAATAATCATTTTTACTTGGATTGGCTGGCTGTAGGCATTTCAATCGACTCTTACTGGACACGATTCAGTTTTAACATTTATTTTTTTGTGTGTGTGAATTTTTAAGGCATTTCTTGAACTACTGTATGAGCAGTTTTATGTCCCAGGGGTTAATTTCAATTAAACTTCTATTATGTTTTCATTTATTAATTTCTTTAATGTACAGATATTAATGTTTTACTTTTGTTCAAAGGCAGAATATCAATTAGAGAAAATATAGAAAATCCACCATATATCCGAATAATTTTTTTTTTTTTACTACAATAACCTAATCAGAATGTTTTTAAATGTAAAAATGAAATTTTTTGTTTGATAATGATTTATAACAGAGATCTTCAACCTTTTTAGGCCAACTACCCTTAATGGATAGGGAGGAGGAACAGGGACCCTCATTACAAATTAAGACTGCATTTATATTTATAACACTTTCTTTGTTATTATTGCTTAAGTAATTTTCAGCGTACTACATAATATTTTTGTTTAACTGAATACTTTTATTGTGGGAATGTTATGCTCTTCATTTTAAGTTTTTAATATTATCCTATGAATCCATTTTTGCCTAATTTTACTTAAAATATTATTATTTTTCCAAAAATATTATTTTGTATTCAAACGATATTTGGAGTAATACCACCACGGACATCCAAGGGTCCCTGGACCCCCTGTTGAAGACCTATGATTTATTAGTTTATACAAACGGCTGTCTGTCAGACGTGGCATCATTTCTTATACTTGGTCACAGCGGAGCCGACAGTGACAGTAAAAAGCATCGCTCGAGTTGAAATATGAGACCTATAAAGTGTTTAGAAAACATTATTCCTCAGCGTACTCCCTCACTAGTGCTTTCGTCTGCCTGAACCCTTAGTTCATCACAGGCACATTCGTTTAGCCGCTTAAACAGAAATCAAAGACCCTGTTTGGCCGACCCCATGGTGCTGTTTGCTCATCAAATATGTTTTGGTGATATGAAAGCCTTGTGTATGCATTATGATCAGACTCCTCCTGATCAAGAGTCCCTGTGAACTACACACACAGCGGGAGAAATATTAATAAAAGTAATATTCCTATTCAGAATACATATGAATCTCTTCCATATGCATGCACACGAAGACAAATAGTACTTTTAATTTGTTCTGATCAAAATGTATTACATTTTATTTCATTTGTGCCAATTAAAATCGATGTATAATCTAAACAGACCCATTTACTTTCACACGTATTCTGATCTCAATAAAAGATTTAATGAGTATGTCATTGCATATTAAAAAATTATTTGTTACATGTGTAACCCTCGTTCCCTGAAGGAAGGGAACGGAGACGTTACGTCGAGACCGACTGAAAGGGAACTGACGATTTACCTCCACCTGCGAACCAATCTCAAGGGGTGGTCACACTATACCAACCCTTTCCATTGACTTCCATTCATATTCATGCAAATGCATCGGACGGAAAACGCAGATTCATGCGAAGATATTTCGCATTTTGCTGCAAATCAATGTTCAAGTCTGGTGAACTCTGACATGCGAATTCGTATCATAAAATTGGTATGTCACGGCGTGACCTTTTTTTCTACTAAAAAGCAAATATGGATGAAGCCACTCGGCCCTTAATATCAGTAACGTCCGATAAATATTTGCATGCTCAAAGTCTGGCATGAACGCCCCTTCAGTTTTTCACTAACGCCACCATGCCCATTCTTACTGATATTGCAATTGGCCTGTTTTCTAGCAGTCTTTTGCATGCACGAGGAGGTTTACATAAAAATGAGGAAACAAATGCGCATGAGGCTCAGGATATGTCATTACCATGTACACAACTCTTATTATTCATATATGCTGAGGAAAATACATTTTTTATTATTTAATGGCACCTTTAAGCACCTTATTTGTATATTTTAGTACGAATTGCCTTTACCTTTGTGATGCCTATTAGTGCGTTTATATTTGTGTACGATTCACATCATACGAATTCATACAAATCGGTACACTTGTAAAATAAATATAAATTCCTATGAGATCAAGTTCTAAATTGTTTTAATATCACGTTAAAGAAGTGAAACTGGGTTTCGATCACTATTTTATAACTTCAAATATGACTGTAGGCCTATGCTATATCCTTATTCTATAAACAAAATTATATAGACAAATTTTTTGCAAATTTCTCTCTTTGTCATGCACGTGTGCCTGCCTGTATGCTTCTCTCTTCATTACGCTTGCTATTCAGCACAGAAACACAGTTCGCATTAAATTGTAAAGGGGAGTATTTTCAAAAGCCTCATTTTCAGACAAAAACGATCTCTTTCAATTGTAGCCTGCAGCCTAGGAAACAACAGGCTGAATAGAGTTGAATAAACTCTAAATGCATCCACAAACAGTAATGGAAAAGAGAATACCCAAAAACAATGTTTATGTACTTCAAATAGACTTGCATTTTTGGAGATACACGTACTTTATAATTGTTATGCGCACTTATTTTCCACTATAACGCACAATGGCATTATCTGTATGTATGTTAAGAGTGCTAATTTCCATTCATACACGCTGTCTTCTCTTCTCTTACACAGGAAATGTAGGAGCATGAACAGATGCTAGTGAACAAACCGCTCAAACACAGGAGCCATTTCGGTCGACAAATCAATAGCGTTGCTTTCTCGCAGCTTCAACAGTCAATGCAATTAATAATTGTGTTAGACGTGCAGGTGCTCATGTTAAAAAAAACATTAAAGTGTTTACGTTAGAGGAAACAGATGATTGTGCAAATCCATCATTATGAGCAATAATTTTACCCATATACTTTTTTTCTACTTTTTTTCTAAGACTCAAGGAATAGCAGACAAGCAATTCTAGCATTATAGATGACATTCAGAGTCAAAACTTGAAATATAGGAATGAAAATGATCCTAAAGCTCAAAAAAATCAAACATATTTTTAATATTTTATATTTTTAAAAATACACTCACCTAAAGGATTATTAGGAACACCTGTTCAATTTCTCATTAATGCAATGGTGTAATGGTGTGGGGGATATTTTCTTGGCACACTTTAGGCCCCTTAGTACCAATTGGGCATCGTTTAAATGCCACGGCCTACCTGAGCATTGTTTCTGACCAAGTCCATCCCTTTATGACCACCATGTACCCATCCTCTGATGGCTACTTCCAGCAGGATAATGAACCATGTCACAAAGCTCGAATCATTTCAAATTGGTTTATTGAACATGACAATGAGTTCACTGTACTAAAATGGCCCCCACAGTCACCAGATCTCAACCCAATAGAGCATCTTTGGATGTGGTGGAACGGGAGCTTCGTGCCCTTGATGTGCATCCCACAAATCTCCATCAATTGCAAGATGCTATCCTATCAATATGGGCCAACATTTCTAAAGAATGCTTTCAGCACCTTGTTGAATCAATGCCACGTAAAATTAAGGCAGTTCTAAAAGCGAAAGGGGGTCAAACGCAGTATTAGAAAGGTGTTCCTAATAATCCTTTAGGTGAGTGTATTTTTTCCTATTTAATATGAGGAAAGCATGCATACATTTTGCACAAACAAAAAGCCATAATACCCAACAAATGGAGAACGGACGGCTCCTCAAAAAACATAAAATGTTTATTTTATAAAATTTTTGTGTGTGCATTTATGAGGAAGAAACAACGTTATGGATGTGTCAATTGTGAAAGTTGCACTTAACTCTGAAACTCTGGTATTTAAACCACCAAATATTAACATCTGAGATATCAGCATGGTTACCACTTTTGGATTAAACTTAACTTTTTATGACAAGGTTGACATTTGCATTGAATTGGCACGTCTGTGATTTTTCTTCAGGAGGTTTGAGATTATAGCGAGATCGGTTTGTTGATCGGCGAATGTTCTGACCCGGAGCTCCGACATCATAAACGTGTTCATCTGTCTAATAAGCCGAGCGGCCGAGTGAGTTTAGCGTGGCAGCGAGCAGCTGTACGTGCACACGTTTATGTGTGTGTGTGTGTGTGTGTTTGAGAGAGACAGGAAGCAGTGAAAGTAAAGACCGAGGTGTAATGGCTTTTGCTGCAGGTGCAAACAGACGGATGCTAATGGATGCTCATAGATCTGAATGACATCAGCTGGAGGCTGCGATATGAGGTGAAGGAAAAGACAAGCAGAGAGAGAGAGAGAGAGGGAGAAATCGTGAAATACAAATCACAACAAATAGAGTACAAGACAAAAGGTATGTAGTACGGCTGAAAACCAGTCGCACGCAGACAAAAGCTGTATTTTGGTCTTTTCTCGGGAGAACAAGAAGAGACACCAGAAAAAAAGTCTCTGCTTTGCATTTGTTCTTGTTGCTGTCTAGGGGAGACAATTAAAGGATTAGGGGCGTTCACATGTCGCGCCTAAAACATGTGGAAAACGCAAGGCACGTAGGTTCTTGTCACATGATCTGCAGTGTGCTTGCGGCATTCTGAAAAGTTAAAATGTTTTTAACTTGATGCGGTGCGGACACGCCTGGAAAAAACAAGCGTTGTGTACCGTGTTTGCGTCGCTTTCATTTTGAAGTAACGAACTTGAGCATGCAAAAGACGTGATATGTGAATCACCCCTTACTCCACTTTCATAAAAAAATCTCGATAATTTACTCACCCCCATGCCATCCAAGATGTTGATGTCTTTCTTTGTTCAGTCGAGAAGAAATTAAGTTTTTTGAGGAAAACATTCCAAGATTTTTCTTCATATATTGGACTTTAGTGGACCTCAACAGTTTACAGTTTTAATGCAGCTTCAAAGGGCTCTAAACAATCCCAATCGAGCCATAAGGGTCTTATCTAGCGAAACCATCGTCATTTTCACAAAAAAAAACAACGAATAAAAAAGGTGGTACTTTTAAACTACAATCGTCTTACACTAACCGTAATGCACCAGCGCAACCTTACATATTACGCAATCACATCAAAAGGTAACGCGTTACATATATGAAACGCACACTTGCAAACCATTTTAAACAATAAACTGACACAAAGATAAGTTATTAATAAGTATTAATAAGTATTACTACACATACAACAACATCAAAACGGTCCTCTTCTCTCCAAACACTGGAGTGGTAGTTTCACATACGTCATACGTGACCTTTTGACATGATTACATATGTAAGGTCACACTGGCGCCAATTTCATTTATGGAAGACTGGAGCATGTGTAGCGGCCACTGTGATTGGCTGTTGGCCACGCTTCAGATAAGCCTTCCATCAAGCGTTAACACTTCTGTCCCATGTAAATGTACCCTAAGGAGAAAAATCCTGAAATGTTTTCCTCAAAAGACCTAATTTTCGTTGCGAAAGAAAGACATGAACACCTTGGATGACATGGGGGTAGGTAAATTATTCACATTTTTTATGAAAGTTGAGTATTTCTTTAAGATGTAATAGCCAACATAATATTTGTGAATAATCTTTCCTATAGGCCAGCATGGATATGAACTTGCTGAGAAGAACCGGTCTGCTTTGATATAACCGGACAGACATCATAATTCTCATGTTCTCTCTGTGTACTCGTGATTGCTATAATCTGAGCAGGATGCTTATGTATCATCTATGGTCATTCAAGTTAAATTGTCTGGTTGTTCTGTGCTAGTTTTTTGTGTTAATGTGCTATTTTCGTGCGGAACGACGAAGGCCTGGTTCTTTTACGCCCCCCTTTTCCAAAGGGAGCAGAGCACCATAACTGCCTCATTTTGGACCTGAAGGAAATTGAAAACTTAATGACTTTCTTAGTTTTTCTTTGCTTTTTTCCAGAGGAACATGTGACCAAGCGGAAGCAAAACTGTGCTAAGTTTGTTTGGTTTTACGATATGTTTTAAGTTCAAAATGGTACAAAGGGGGGAATAAATTTAAAGCATGAGTACAAATGGGGAGCACTTTATTGAAATGTGCAAGAGTGCATGTAGATTAGTGCAGTAAAGTCGTGCAATTGTTTTGCATATATTAGCAGCCCCCAGCTCTGCCTCGATGTAACTTTACCATCTGTCATTGTCATACTGTCATTACCTCCTCCTGACTAAGTCGTTCACATCTCAGAGTTCTTCAAAAGCCCACATCACCCAATTCTAATATTAAACCTAACCAAACTACCACTGAAGTGCAAAAAAGAGAAATATTTAAATATTTTAAAAGAAATACCAGATGAAAATACCAGTTAGCAGCAAACAGACTGTGCTCAAGAATAAGCCTTTGCCATCTTTGTAGCAAAGGAAATTACAATGTCAACTTTACTGGTTAGATTTTTAAAGATGAACCTTCTTACCATACAATGTCTAGGAGATTTCAAATGAACATGCAGGTTTATAAAGACATATAAAGTGGAATGAAATCTGTCTCTCTATCCATCTGTCTATTCATCTGTTTGTGTCCATAGTCTCTCTGTGTCTGTCTCTGTGTCTATCTGTGTTTATTGCATGTCTGTCTGCCTGTGTCTATAGTCTCTCTGTATATATCTTTCTGTCTATCCATCTGTCTCATAATCTATCTGTCTATCCATCTGTCTGTGTCTATAGTCTGCCTGTGTCTGTCTCTGTGTCTGTCTGTCTGTCGGTGTCTATAGTCTGCCTGTGTCTATAGTCTGCCTGTGTCTGTCTGTCTGTGTCTATAGTCTGCCTGTGTCTGTCTGTCAGCTTTTTTCTCTATCTGTTTGTCTTTCTGTCTGTGTATATAGTCTGCCTGTGTCAGTCTCTGTGTCTATAGTCTGTCTGTGTGTGTCTGGTCTGTGTCTATAGTCTACCTGTGTCTGTCTCTGTGTCTATAGTCTGCCTGTTTCTGTCTATCTGTGTCTATAGTCTGCCTGTGTCTGTCTGGTCTGTGTCTATAGTCTACCTGTGTTTGTCTATCTGTGTCTATAGTCTACCTGTGTCTGTCTCTGTGTCTATAGTCTGCCTGTATCTGTCTATCTGTGTCTATAGTCTGCCTGTGTCTGTCTCTGTGTCTATAGTCTGCCTGTGTCTGTCTCTGTGTCTATAGTCTGCCTGTGTGTGTCTGTCTCTGTGTCTATAGTCTACCTGTGTCTGTCTCTGCATCTATAGTCTGCCTGTATCTGTCTATCTGTGTCTATAGTCTGCCTGTGTGTGTCTGTCTCTGCGTCTATAGTCTACCTGTGTCTGTCTCTGTGTCTATAGTCTGCCTTTGTGTGTCTGTCTCTGCGTCTATAGTCTACCTGTGTCTGTCTCTGTGTCTATAGTCTTGCCTGTATCTGTCTATCTGTGTCTATAGTCTGCCTGTATCTGTCAGGTTCTCTGTGTCTACTGTCTGCCTGTCTGTTTGTCTATCTATCTTTCTCTCTATCCATCTGTTTGTTTGTCTTTTTGTCTGTGTTTATAGTCTTCCTGTGTCTGCCATCCTCTCTGTGCCTGCTGTCTGCCTGTCTGTTGGTCTATCCATCTGTCTGTCTATCTATCTTTCTCGCCATCAATTTGTCTGTCTTTTTGTTAGTCTGCCTGTGTCTGCAATGTGTCTATTGTCTGCCTGTGTCTGTCTATCCCTCTGTCTGTCTGTCTATCCATCTGTCTGTCTATCCATCTGTATTGTCTGTCTCTGTCTATTGTCTGTCTGTCTGTAGGTATGTCTGTCTATCTAAAGTGCTGTGTTCAGAGCTTTTCTGTCCAATGAGGCCAATCAAACTCGTCCTCTCATTAGTGTAACAGCAGGAGTAATTAATTGTGTTTATTTATAGGGGCGGTAGAAAGCGAGGGACTAAATTTAGCATGTATAAAGATCAGAGGGGCACCCAATTAATCCCGGGAAAAGGAGAGACCACCAGGGCACAAGACTCCAAAAACAAATTGACACAAAATGGTCAAGAGGGAAAAGTGTAATTGTGTCTGTAGGCTTTAAAACAGTAGATTATGACCCATTAAAAACTCCTTATCATTTCTGTCTCCTCAATGTCATACTGGTTTTCATGGTGTGGGAGAGAGACTGATTCACTTTGTCACATGCTGCATAAAATCCAGTTCATCATAACCACCCTAATCACGGGTCAATCATGTGTAATCTACATCATACATGCAGGTTCAGTGCAAGGTTTATGAAATGTTTTACAACAGTTTTTGCATAGAAGAATACAAGCACTTCAATAAACAGAAAAACATAATGTGACACATTTTCTGCTTAAAACCTCTAGAGAATCGTGTGCCACTGTAAATATATTACTGTAAACACAGTTTTGAAGGATATGACATCAATGTCACACAAGCCCATACTGTAAATGACATTCAGTGAGTGATGCAATGTGCTCAGCAGTTTGATTGACAGGTTCTGTTCTGCAGTATCAGCTGGTTCTGGGCAAGAGAGGAAGGGTGGATGAAGGAAAAGAGAGATGGAGAGAGGTAGAGAGACACACATAGCCAAGCTAAGCTGTGATCCAAGCGTCTGCAACGTCTGCACTGTTCTTTACATGACAGCTTCCCAAGCTGGACCTTGACACCTGTCACTCAAACACACAACTGTCACAGTAACAAAACTCAGAGGATGACACAAACACACCCACACATATGCTCAATTCGAACTAGACGCGCGAATGAGACGGAATCGCATGTACCGCGCTAAACGCTTAATTTGCACCCCGAGACCTCCAAACGTGCGTCTACGCATCTTCACATTAACTTAACATTGAAATCACTCGCGCTTGACGCCTCGACGTTCACACGGCTGGTGTGAACGCAGCATAAGACACCCCTGAAACTACCAGACAGAAAGTGACATTTCAGGACAAAGTGGCCGACCCAAATACACATCAACCCTCCAGAGGAGAAAAAGAGAATCAAAAGAAAGTTTAAAGGAGGACAGTAAAGCGGGACTCTTTCATGAATCACTTGATTTATAAAAGAATAAAGATTTACATGAAGATTTGTTTGAGACGCACTTTGGTAGTGATGGGTAAAATTCACACTCATCTTTGAATTTTGAATTTCTTTAAAATGTTTTGTTACTTAAGTTCATATCTGTATCTGATAGTTCTTAAAACCAAAATAAAGTCACCTTCACCATAAGCTTTCCTTTGCATCCGAACAAAAGCCTTTATTGTCTTCTCTGTTTGGTATATAATTTAATATTTAATACTTAACTTGAAAAGCTACAGTACTTTTAAGTAATGTTACACCGTGAAAAAGCACTATATAAATACATTTTGATTTATTGATAGATTTTCTTTATCAACAGAGAAGCATCACAAACATAAGCTGCATGCAATAAAGGAGCGTCACTTGGGCACCTTTGGCATACGATTTTTAATAGACTGATTTGAGATGCACTAATTGTAATCTTGTATACTATTTCAAAGAGAGAGTATGTCATTAGGACACAAGGTTTATCTGTCTTACATGTCAACATCACTGACCTGAAAAAGCAGGTGTGGATAAACGTGCAGACACAGGTGTGAACTAGTTTGTGTACACGACATGACCTCATAAAAAAGACATATGAACTCACAACCAAAGGATTAAAATATCAAAGCAAATCTTCACTGGAGAGCAAACCAGGACAAATTCATTCTCAAGCAAAACAGTGGGAAAGGGAAACTATAGCTCTTTTCCACACAGAGATTATGGGAAATACACAGAAATCTGGGTTTTGTCTGGTATAGTTTGATTTTTTTGTTCATTCACAAAGCTAAAAATTTTCCTGAATCTGTGCATGCATTCACACACATACCGGAAAGATCCAGTAAAGACACGTGACGCATTAAAAGTCCTGCAATTGGTAGATTTTTTTCACAGCGCCTGAAGTTAGCTAATTATCTGTGATTTCTCTCTCGAGATACCACGCGCATGCATTTTAGTTTATGACAAGATCATAAGGAGCAAGGTCCTCTTTACAAGAGCGATCCCCGAACATTTACAGGACGTGTTTGTGTTCACACTCTCTGACAATTTTATGGAAATTTTCTGGGACTAAATTGCTGCGTGAAACCCTTTTATAATAATATAAGTTTGCAGCTCATAGATTAAAGAGCTAAAAATGATGAATATGCAAAATAATAATATTCCAATTATCACAGTAATAGAAATCTTACATCTTTCATTTGAGTACTCAATATTGCACTGTAAAAGTGAAAGTGGATCTACTTCAACAAATTATTTCATTTGGTAACACCAAATGTACACTTTTCAACTAAAATTTCACTTAAAGCAAGAAAATATAAGTTGGAAAAAATATAAAGATTTTAGGTCTTACCAATTAAATTCATTTTTTTAAGTTAAAGGTGCAGTGTGTAAATTTTATGGGCATCCAGTGGTGAGGTTGTGAATTGCAACCAACGGCTCAGTCCACTGCTCACCCCTCGCTTTTTAAAACGCATAGAGAAGCTACGGTAGCTGCCACCGGAAAAACATGTAATTGACGGAGACAACTTAGTAAAAAAAGTTTGTCCGATAGGGATTCTGTAGAAACATGGCGGCACAAAATGGCGACTTCCACGTAAAGGGACCCTCTGTGTATGTAGATAAAAACGTTTCATTCTAAGATAATAAAAACATAACTGTTCATTATAAAAAGGTCTTTATACACCCCTGTATAATATAGTCTTGCATATTATTTTGCATTTCTGTCAAGAGATCCTTCTAAAAATTACACATTGCACCTTTAATCCAATTTTACTTTTTATAGAGCAGTTTCCAAGTTTAACAAAATAATTCAACCTTTTTCTTTTTAATTCATTAAGTTATATGTTTTTTTGTGTAAAAGTTATTTATTGACAATATATAAATATATATATAAATCCGAATACAAAGTTTAATTTTGTCTATGAATGAACTTCTATTAAAATTTCCCTCCAAACTTTTCTTATGATCACAAGACTTTGTGGCTATGTCCTATCTTCTTTTACCTACTTCTACATCTCATGTCCTACATCCAACTCTTCTTCCTCTCCATTTCTCTCATCTGCAGCTCATTTTCAAATCAATGATTTCACAACTTCATTTCCTCGCATTTCCTGATGCCTGAGGGCCGTTCTCATTCTGGGACAATTTTCTCTCTTTCTCGCTCTCAACCTCATTTTTTCTCTTGGTTGTTAGGAGTTTGGGTGATGTTAGAGCACCTATTACATTGCTAAAACAATGTTATTTTTTGTATTTGGTGTGATACAATGTGTTTGTTGGTTTATGGTTAAAAAACACATTCATTTCCACATACCATGTATTATTGGTGCTCCTGTATGCCCTGCCTCCCTGAAACGCGTTGATTTTGTACAAAGTTCATTGTTCTGAAAAGCGATAATTGGTGCTCTTTAAGTTCAGTCACCAACAGATCGTTTACCTCAAAAACAACATCTTTAGATTTAGTTACTCTAACTAATAAAATATGAAGAGTTTCGTTGCAAAACGAGATAAATCCGTTTTTAACATTTTTGTCAAAACATGTTTATTATTATGTTATTATGTTAATATTTTGTTTTATGGTGCTACTTAGCTGTATTTTTTAAGTTATGACGGTTTAAATCAAAACAAACCAACTGCAGTTGAATTGATATTAATTGGAATGCACAACCAAAAAACAAGATTTCTGAAAAATATCTCGTTTTGCAACAAAACTCTTCATATGTTTTTTTCTTGGAAACATTATAATGTCATTATCAAGTTTTTTGGACAACTACCATGGCACTGTACCACAGTATCACTAATTTACTTTTTGGTGCTGCAATCTACTGCAGTTTGGATGCCTTAGTAGGTAGCTGTCTGTTTAGTGTACAGACAAAGATATGATTCAATGGGGTTTAAAACAGAGTAATTTTTAGTCCTCTGCTTCTTTCTGTTAAATAAACGCCAGCACTGCATGACTAAGTTTCAGAATCTTAGTTAATCTCACCAATTTATGACAAGAAATGTCTCCCAGTGAAAGTCCTCGAGCGGTTTTCATACAAGGAACCTCAGTTAAGGACTTTAAAGTTACCAAACACATGACTCATCTCTGAAGTTTAATAAACACTCATTTTTCATCTACAATCTGCATTTGCTTATATATTCAAACCAACCCTTACATAAATGACTCTGATGGTATGGTACAGTGTTAGTATATTTCACATATAACCTTCTTGAGTCATTTACATAAGGCAGGGGTTTTTAAGCTTTTTTGTCAGCTAAACCCCATTGACCTAAATTATTTTTATAAAGTAAATATTTCAACAATTTAATAGCACATTTGCAAGTTCAAAATTTGTTTATTTTCATGCATTTAAAAATGTATTTGTAGTATTTTATATAGTTATTGTTATTATTGCCGGTTATTTATTGAGTGATTTTTTGTCAGCTAAACCCCATTGACCTAAATTATTTTTATAAAGTAAATATTTCAACAATTTAATAGCACATTTGCAAGTTCAAAATTTGTTTATTTTCATGCATTTAAAAATGTATTTGTAGTATTTTATATAGTTATTGTTATTATTGCCGGTTATTTATTGAGTGATTTTTTGTCAGCTAAACCCCATTGACCTAAATTATTTTTATAAAGTAAATATTTCAACAATTTAATAGCACATTTGCAAGTTCAAATTTTTTTATTTTTCATGCATTTAAAATTTTATTCGTAGTATTTTATATGGTTATTGTTATTATTGCCGGTTATTTATTGAGTGATTTTATGTCAGCTAAACCCCATTGATCTAAATTATTTTTATAAAGTAAATATTTCAACAATTTAATAGCACATTTGCAGGTTCAAAAATCGTAAATTTTCATGCATTTAAAATTTTTATTAGTAGTATTTTAGTAGTATAGTTATTACCTGTTATTGGACCTTCATTAGGTAATTTTCTTTTATTGGTACATAAAACGTATCTGTCCTTTTTATACGAGTTCTCAGTTTTCTCACATATTGTAGTGTTCTGCAATGGCATCCACACTATAAAAAATGCAGCATGAAGTTAAAACAACTTTTTTGTGAAAAGTTGACATAAGTTATAAAATCAAGTTGAAACTTAATTTTTAGGTTAAAGTAACAAAAAAAATGCTGCCTATTTTTACAGTACAGATCACACAAATAAAATATATTTTGTTATTTTATTTACATTTAAGGACTACATTTTAATTTATTCTTTTATTAACAACTCACGAACCCCCTGCAATTCCCACGTAAACCACTAGGGGTTCGCAAACCCCAGTTTTTGGAAACCCTGACATAAAGTAAATAATAATCCACTACTGGAGTAATTTTTTCAGTAGGCTTTTTTGTAGTAAAACAATATTCACGTACCGTGATGTTTACATTGCATATGCACATTTTGACAAGGTATAAGATCCCTATGGTGCTATTTTGCTACATGTCATTAAAACGTGTTTTTGTAAACATGTACTGTAAATACAATGCACTATTTAACCCTGAACTGTTTGTGTGTGTACATGCGTTGTTTTCTGTAGATCTCAAGAGGAAGCAGACTGCAGGAAGACAAACTCATTACCTGCTCAGTTAAGCAGGCTAATAGAGAATGTTAGCATGGAAAATATTTTTTTAGAAATCCATTTCTTTCTGATTAAAAGAGACAGTTGATCGATCCTCAGTAACAGATAAGAGTTGTACACCATGCTCATAACCTGCTGGGAGGAGAGGGTGTGTCTGAATGTGAAGATGCTGTGTTTACCTCTAAGGCTTTACGTTTCCTGTTGAGCAGTTGGGCGATGTCGCCCGACACTTTGTCCACCAGCTGTTTGGGCGTGTTTCGCTCCACGTCAAACTGACTCCTCTTCTCGCTATATATCTGCAAAGAGAAAGGTCAAAGGTAAATACACAAACACATCTATTTTTTAATTAGTTACAAAAAAAATGTCTCAGATTTTCAAGTTTACAAAACTGTATCTCAAATTAGCGACAAAAAGATTTGCATGCGCAGGATAAAATTTGTGAGAGTGTACATGACATTGCAAGTGTAAAATAAATTTGCATGCGCAAAAACAGTTTTGTAAAGATGTCAATCAAGTTGCAAGCGTAAAAAAAGGAATTTTGCAACATTGTACTGTAAATCGTAAGTGTAATTCATGTCTTGTAAAACTGAAACTTCATATTTACACTAAATAAGTATGAACCTCTATTCATCTGACCTTAGATGAGCTTTTTACGAGCTTACACTTTTGGCATGGTTTTTGCGCTAAAATACTGCAAAAGCATTGCAAGTCTGCAAACAGTGGCGTGCAATCAAAAACACAGTTTCACAAACAGAAAATATGAATTAATTGCGCTGTTTCTGTGTGCTTTAAATGTGTAAATGACTTGTTGCGTACGGAGGGTGAAAAAATTTTCCTGAAATATCCCGACATCTACTGGTCCCTCTGCTCTTACAGTGTTGTCAAGACTTTCTCACTCATTTGAGTATGCAAGGATGGGGTGGGAAGGTGGGGCTATCAAATGAGGCTTCTGATGACTCATTGTTTTCTCTTTTCTGATTGGTTCAATAACGGCAGTAGTTTTCTCAGCATCATCCATAATGTCTTATTTTCCCTGTCGTGACGTATATTAAAGTGAAACGGCTCCTGAAATGTGTAAAAATTAAGGCGGGACTTGATTTCGTCCACAACTGATTGGCTATGTTGCTAATTGCTAATCGCTGTGATCTTTCCCCGGGGCAGAAACAAGTCTCCGATAGCCCCGCACTCATGACAGGAAGTAAAAAGAGGTTGTTTTGAGGTGGGGAGGAGTTTAATGTTTTTGATTAAAGATTCATTTTGATTAAAAAATGTCACAATAATTAAGTTAAAGGTATTGAGGAGGATTTTGTTTTTCCAGGTGGATCATCAAGACTATTGGTCATCCTAGTTGTCAATCAGGAGTGTTGGCCAATTGCATTTTTTTTTTAAAGTGGAGAAGGCGGTTCTTTTCTAAAATTCGAGAAAATCCTCTGCTACACCTTTAACAGATGAATACTTTATACTGTAACAAACACTGCACTATTAACTCTTTCCCTGCAATTGACGAGTTATCTCGTCAATTAAGAGAAAAGGCTTCCCTGCCAATGCCAAGTTTTTATGGCAATCTATATTTCCACTATTATCCACTAGGTGGCCCACTTACCCAACTTATAAAACACTGAAGCATCCACTGATCCAAAAACATTTAAACTCGGTGCATGTTTTGATCATCACTCTGAATCGGATCTCTAACAAAAGTCATTTACAAAAAATGCAATTATCTCAGCTTTTAGTTCAAAATTTTGTATTTTTGAAGAAACCTGAAGATGGGATTAAACTTTTTTTGTTTGTTTGTTTGTTCAGCAGGGGGTCTGTTCTTTTTTGACATATTGTATGTGTATATTTAAAGAAGAACATTTTTAGGAGGCATTAAACATTTTGTGAAAATCATAAAAAATGTTGGCGCTGGCTGGCAACTTCCTTTAAAAAACGCTGGCGGGGAAATAGAAGTTCTCTTCCTTTATTAAAAAAGTCTACATGTCATCCCCCCAAAAACCTCACAGCAATATTTCTGAGCCTGGATTTTACAGTAAAGACAGAGTCTGACATTGTCCACTTGCTAGCATGGTGACTTCAAAGCTAACAGATGAAACCTGATACAGGATCTACTCAGATGTTTTTAATGCTTAGGAAACACAGTCTCAAAGTTGTCTGGTGTGGTCTTGATCCAAATGTGTGCATCTGAACAAACAATCTTAATTTGATTTATTTTAAATGAAAGCTTATGTGAAAATCAGGTTGCAGTTTGAGGCGAATTTACAGCTTCTTACAGTCTTATTGATCATGTCAGCTGTTTCTGATTTACACACAGCAGGTCTGGTCTTACAGCCTCACTCAGCTCACCGCTGTGTTGTCCACGGTAATCTGAACCCCTGGGATGTCCACTTATCCCCTTTACCCCTGAGACTCCATTACCCACAAATCCATCTATGTCAAGCTGAGGTCTAGGCAACAAGCCAATAGCATCCTGCCTCTGTGGACTGAACTAAGGGGTGCGCTCGTAAATATGAAGCTTCCAGAGCGATAACTTACAGTGTGTTCCCTAACACCACCAGTATGTTTTCTGGTTACCAGACACTACTGTAGTACAAGCACTGTTTATGTCAACTTGAGTGAATGGAAACGGATTTGGCACCACTGACTCTAATGGGAAGGCGACTGGAGGAGGGGGTGCTGGCGTAGCCTAGTTTTTAAACCGTAATACTTGTTATTTTTGGAATACAATTATAGTGCCCTTGATAAAGTCATTAGCATGTTTGGGGAAAAAATGCACAAAGTTATACCATTGCACTGATCTCGTAGAGTTATAAAACAAGAACATAGTGTCTCTGGCATATGACAAATCATCTTTATAATGTTTGTGTGCTTTCTTTTTGGGTTGGATTAGAAAGTGATAAAAGAAGTCAGATCTAGAATACATGCCTTAACAACTGACCTCTATAGGCCGAAATGGGTAATGACAGCATGATAAATTAAAGGCCACCTATTATAAAAAAATCCACTTTTACAAAGTGTTTGGACAATAATGGGTGATTCTCTTAAAATAGACTTATGAGGTGTCATGAAACATTTCAAAGACATCATACAAACCAATTTTGTTGTTTTTTCCAGTTTTAAGGGGGAAATTTTCATTACCGCAACGTGTCCATGACTGGATTTGGGTTCTTTGATATGAAAATATTTATAATTAAAAAATCAAAAAAATAAAAAGCTTCAGTGCATGTTATACTATAAACATTTACAGTAAAGAAACATGTGGTATTTGGTGATCATTGGTAAATGTACAGACAATAATAAGGAATATGAATGTGTCCAAGACCAATTTTCTCATCCTCCGCAACAATGTTCAATCATTGTTTA
The DNA here is from genome assembly GCA_025389145.1 of Misgurnus mizolepis. Taxonomy (NCBI): domain Eukaryota; kingdom Metazoa; phylum Chordata; class Actinopteri; order Cypriniformes; family Cobitidae; genus Misgurnus; species Misgurnus mizolepis. The sequence continues at coordinate 3,020,661 of JAIFKI010000005.1, read as the reverse complement.
AGCCCTCAAGAAACTAACATTTTCAAAAAAAAAAAAATAGTTGGAAGGGACATAATTGACTGTGACACTCAAGATGGCTACCAGGTAAGCAGTTCTTATTTTTTCTCTCCAGATAAAATGTGAAATTTTGTTTGTCATAGTACCTAGACAACTTTTTAGTTCTCATTACCGAAACATGAGTTTGTAAATGCATATATTTAATGTTATATCATGTTGCGGTAATGATCATTTTTGGTAATGATAATCTAAAAAGTGTAAATAATTATATAGGAAATATTTTTAAATCCTCTAAAAATAATGGTTATAGTAAATTCAGACCTTAATCTTATATGTGCAAAAAAAATTTCTTCAAGGGCTTTTTTAAAAAATCTGATGCTGGACACATTCTAAGTCTGGATTTCGTGAGAATCACCCAAATGTGTGTTGGCAGTGTGTGAACACAACCACCCTACAGTGAAAAAAATCCATCTACAACTTCTTTTCTAATCCCCATTAAACCAAATAAGTCTCATTAGACATGCTATTTTGATTCTCTTAGCAATGTGATGTCACACTGCTAAAGCCCCACCCACTAGAGCTGAAGATCTTTGCCCGAACCCGACGGGACCCGTCGGGACCCGACGGGCTCGGGCGGGTTCGGGCTTCATTTCTAACATTTTACACGGGCTCGGGGCGGGCTCGGGCTTCCGCTCCGGCTTTGTGAGGTAAATGAGCGGTCAAGTTCAAATCAGTAGCGCAGGATCGCGCTGAATTCATTTACAGGGGATTTAATGATTTTCCTCATCAAAAACATGTAGCCTAATCTTGGTGAGTAGGTTTTTCAATGTATAACTAAATATGAATCGAGTCTTACATAATTTTGACAGAGGATATAGACTAATGTTGGCAGTAATGGAGAGAAGTGCCGACGCAAATCCCGCGGAGCCTTTCTCTTAATTTCGTTATTGCCAAATACCCATCTTAATTCAGAATGTATATCTTAATTTAATTCGTTAAGAAATAATAATTTTATTGGCATATTTATAGTGTATTGCATAAGCCTATTTAGAATGAGATGTTACAATGTTGCAGATGACTTATTTTATTTCTTTGTTTCAACTTCCAAGTGGCGTGTAGATTATTAGTCATGAATAAATAATGTTAAAACCTGTGTAAATTTCTCATTCTTGACAAAAGCTGTGTGTGTGCGCACATTTAAATAATGTCGGGCTGTAAACGGGTTCGGGCTTTTAAAAAGCTGTCAATCTAAATGTACGTTCGGGTTCGGGCTGCATTCTGTCGGGCTCCGGACATTTCGGGCCTAACTTTTAAGGCCCGATTACAGCTCTACCACCCACGGCCTCTGACTGACAGTCTTGTATTACACTAGTTTTTGCCTTCAGTGATCTGGGCGTTGTCTACTATTTATTTTAGTGCTTCTTTGCGAAATCAGATCTTTTTTAACCAAAGCATCTCTTTTGGTAAGGAAATGAGAAGCAGCAGCTCATTTGCATTTAAAGGTACACACAAAACGTCGCGTTTTGCTCCCACCCAAAAGGGGCATTTTGGACATGCTATAATAAATGATCTGTGGGGTACACCTGAACTTATATTACATATTGTAAAAATGGGCATACTATTAAATATTTTATGATACATTAATAGGCAAAAGTTTGGCTGCACACCAACTCATTCTATATTTTTCACATTTTAAAATAAAACGTAAATATAATGTTTAAACATTTCAATTATTATTGAGACATATTTATCCTTATACTTATTGTATATACGTAATGACAACATTTATATTTATTCATAAGTTAATGCAACGGTTTGAACTCTCCTTTTTGGAAATTTTGGATTGTTATTTTGAAAGGATAAGCAAAACAATATTTGCATATATAGAGGAACCGTTTTGAGCTGCAGTGGGCTTTTATAAAGTTTAATCTGTAAACATTTGTATTCAGTTAAGTGTGAAATGCAAGAGTGACTCAAGGACTTTAGCTTTCAGGGCAGGAAACTGGGTCAAAATGCAGATAAAATAAAATAATTTAGCAAGTGAAGAGAGTCAGATTGTGTGTAAATGGAGGAAGAGGAAACAGCAGGCAGAGGGTCTGCCGATCAGGTCGGGCCAAGAGATCTAGATGAACCAGGCCAAACAAACTCACGCGACAGAACCAGACCGCAAGAGCCCATCCAATTCAATATGCTCCTACTGGCAGTCACACATCACACACACATAAATAAATAAAGATGCTCTAAAAAACACACAAACTTGCATAATCTCTATTAGCAGGACAGAAACAACACATACACAGTGTTTGATCATTAGTGAAGTGAAGTCATCCCAGTACGACAAACTGAGACTGTGTCAGTATAAACACAGATGTGTTAGAGAAACAAAATGTGTGCGAGACACACCAGAAAGTATCGTAAAGCTCTGGCCATCTGATCTGAGAACAGTCATGAACAGCCAGACAGACAAGAACACAGAGACTGTATGAATAGGAAAGTGAAAAATAATAACAGTAAGACAGAAAAAGAAAGACAAAAGAAAAAAAGAAAAAAAGAAAAAAAAGGACGCAAGGATGATTGGATATTTTATAAAAAATATACAACGGAAATAAAAAATATATATTATTGTGATTATTATTATTTTAATATTTTTATGATGATTATTGTGATTATTATTATTATTATTAATAAAAATCACAATAACATCTTTTTATTTCTGTTGTATTTTATAAAATATAAAATCATCCTTGCTTATAATATCATTCTGGCTTATAATAAAAATAATTATTGCTTATAATAATAATAATAATAATAATACATCATAAAATAATAACAATAATAAATAATACATAAATAATAATATGAATAATCATAATAATTATGAAAGTTATAATAGGTTATAAGTAGGGCTGGGAAAAAAATATTTTTCAATTCATTGTTTTTTTTTTAAACGTGGTCGATTAAAATTCGATTCTTAAAAAGCAGAATCTATTTTTTTCATATTTATTTCCGCAAACATTGAACGGAGGAATGGAAGCATTTTAGATTTCCCAAAGCAAGACGTGTTGTGGCTTTTAATTTCTTTTTATTAATTACCCACCCCATTTTTTATTAATATTGCATTTGTATTAAATCTATATTCATTGAGTTGAATCAAGAATCGAGTATAAAAACCTACCTGGTTAACCGAAATCGAAACTTTAATCGAGTATCGGTTCGATAGCTTGTGAATCGAAATCGAATCGATCTGGAACATCTGAATCGATACCCAGCCGTAGTTATAAGTAATTATAATTATAGACAAATATGGAAGAAATAGGCACACGTTTGGTTCATGTTTATCTTTTGTCGACTCAACAGATAGATTCCTTTCTTCAACATAAAACAGCTCTTTCAACCTGCAATTTCATTTCATTCCCCCACATGTACTCCGACCAGCCACTTTTCATTTTTTTGCAGATAATCCAGCAAAACACTTCAATTCGTCCTTGTGTCTTTATTTTTCTGTTTGTATACAGATTTGTTTGAGGTCTACTTTTTTATTACGTGGCTGATTCGAGTCTGGGAGAGAAATGACTTCGCTTATCAGCCCATGAAGGCGACTGTTGACAGAGACAGATGCTGCGTCATTAAGGAATATTAGTGGACTCCGCCAAGCAGACAGAACGTGCGTCCCGCCGGCCTTTCAATAAAACTGAAAGAGAGAGAAAGAGACAGAAAAGAGTCTGAGAATGGTGAAAGAAGCAGTCAACGAAAGAGAAAGATATGGCCTCCGGAGATTTAAAGGAAGAGATTCGATACAGATGTGGCGAGATGGAGAGAGCTGAGGGACTTGAGTGACAAGAAACATACATAACGTGAACGCTGGAGACGACAGACTAATATAAAAGAAGCTCTATAGATCAGACCGGATAAGGCAAGACGAGGCACTAGCTATTAAGAAAAAGAGAGATGGACGTAACTTGTAGCTTTCATCAAAAGCTCTTCCTAGAAACAGAGAGAAATCAATGTTGCTCCCCAGCAGGCTAAGCTGTTAAAGCGATGTTAGCCATCTTGCTAACTTTCACTAAGGTTAAACTAAATCAATGTTGGGCTTTGCAAGCTCCCCAGCAGGCTTCGTTAAGCTGTTAAAGCGATGTTAACCATCTTGCTAACTTTCAATAAAGTTAAACTAAACCACAAAAAATATCTGGGGGAAAGAACAACTAATAGCAGCGCGCATTGTAAGGTTTAATGTATTTTGTGGTGGGGCTTTAAAGAGAAAAAAAGTTGCTGGTCCATCACCAAACCCCAGCCTGAATCAGCTTAATAGTGATTTACAACAGTCTACGTTGATTTATTGTCCTCTGTTTACCTCTGCATAAATGGTTATGAGCCAAACTCAGTCACATGATGTACTGGCGAGCATCACGGTTTATGAGGATAACTTGACCCGTTGAGCAGATGGTGTATTAGATGAGTCTGCTGATGCTAAGTGCCAGCACAATGGCCTTGAATGTGACATTCTGTATTCAGATGTATTGTTTATCTGGTTATTATTTCCAACAAAACACACAGGAAGATGTCTATCTGAACCCGGGCCCTTTAGACAGACACTAGCTTAGCTAACCACACAACACACTTGCATTATAAACTCAAAGGTCTTTGTTTACACACCTGTCGCTGTTATAATGCATCACTATGATGACTGTGTTTGTTTAAGAGTACAAGGGCATCCTGGACTCATTTGAAATGTGAAAGCAGATATGATTTCTTAGATCATAGATAAAAAACTGAACTGCATTGTACCATCAATGAAAATACAGAAATGCTAATGTTTTGGTTAAAGACAATACGTATATAGAGATGTACCATGTTTTCGGACATACAGGATTTTATTGATGGTACTTTGGTGTTTTTTACCCTAATCTTGTAGAACCATGTAATACAATGGTGTATATATTAGGGTGGTCCTTATAATGGGTAATTTTTTTTAAATGTTCAACTCTCACCCCCTTAATGTGTTAGGATTAGGATATCAATAAAAACAGACTGTGCAAAATTAGAGGTTGCACAAAGTATCACAAAATACACAAATGTTTTAAACTTCAAAGGTCTTGAGCAACATCTAAATATTAATTATATTGACAAAAATTTGCTTTATTTATTTATTCAAACATTTGCTGAGGTGAGAGCACCAACTTTTAAAAGTTGAAAAATAAGGACCACAGAGCAAAATCATCAAAATCTCACATTATTTTGCGATCCTGCATAATATGTTATTTCATCAGCAAATAATCACAAAAATTGAAAAGGTCTCATAATTTTTTATAAAATTATCTAATATTCTGTCATGATACAGAGTAGACAACTTGGTGAACATTTCTGGCTTTAATTTGTAAATTGTAAGTCGCTTTGGATAAAAGCGTCAGCTAAATAAAATAAGTAAGTAATTTAGTAAAAGTCGATCACAATCTCCTGAGCACATATCACTATATTGTCTTCTTTAATTTGAAAGTTTTTAATTGTAAGCTAGTACAATGCATTATTTTCACGAGGACTACGTACGTGAAAGGTCTGTGTGAGACCTGTGTGGCGCACCTGCTCCTGCTGTCTCACATAAATGCCAAAAATCGTGTGAAGCAATATCATAATGCATTACAATTTACTGTTTTGTAATCCTTATAAGAAGTTGTTGGAAACTTGGGACACAAAAGAAAGGCATCTGTCCACTATCATCTTATCTTAGCATTAGCAAACAGGTGTGCATGCCGCCTGTCAGCACTTGAGGACCGAACTTCTTTCAGGCTTTGCACTTGAACGGTCACACACACGCATAATAAAAACACACATTTTATGGAAATTTTTGTTTTGGATTTGTGGCTATTGTGCATTACTGTAAGTCAGTCGTTTTCTAACTTTTTATAGATCGACGTTTAAAAAAACAAGATTATGTGACGCCCCTCTCTCCGTGTTGGGGATCAGGATTGATTTATATGTTCTCATCAAACGTTTATGCGGCTAAAGCGGTTAATTATTTTATTAACATTTTAAATCATCCTGCAACCCTTTTTTTAAAACCATTGTGTGACAGCTGTCTATTTTAATAAAAAAACAAACAGTGTATCTGTATCTTGAAATTATTTGTATTTATCATATTTTCATTTTTTTCTCTGTTCTTATTTTATCACTGACTTTTTTTAATTGCTTTTTTCCTGTAGATTTCTGTAAATTACTACTGCAAAATCAGGCATTTCAAATCACAAAAAGTCACAAAATGCTGGAGGGACTGACGATGGTGTTATCATTTGAGACTATGTAACTATGCAGAAGTTCAGGTTTAGCTGGTTTAACTCACTGGCTGTACAGACGTTCTTGACTTGACTATATGGATCTTTAAAGGGGTAAAACATTGGTGATGTTACCTTATAAGTTCTCCAGAACAGTGTGCAATAGTTATTACTGTATTCCTTGACATTAATCTTTCTCAGTAGTATCAAACTGTAAAAACACAAGCAGTCACTCTCAGAAAAATGACTCCTATTAGACATGGTCTAGGGTCAGAAAAAAGGATATGAGAAATAAAGACAGCACACGCTTTCCTCGCTGAACAATAACAGCACCTCCACACCCCGTCTCCTCATGTTATCTGTCTTTAAGACAGATATAAACGTCAGCCTTTTATTATCTTGCTGATAGAATCAATTGTGTGTGTGTGTGTGAATATCCCCCCATCTGGAATTTCCATCACTTCCTTAAAAGACTCTCTCTCTCTTTCTCTCTTTCTACTATCAGATGATGATGTGATTTTCATTTTAAATAGTAATGATATTACATATATATTTTCTGAGCAAACAAGAAGAAATTGTTAATTTTTTGAAGAAAATGTAAATGTTATTTGCCCGTGCACATCTTGTTGCCACACTGAAAGTGATGTGAAAGTGTTACATGTATTGTCAAGTATGGTAACCCATACTCAAAATGTGACCTTTGCATTTAACCCATCCCAGTGATTAGTGGACAAGCACTGCATTGCCCGGGGAACCGGTAACCGGTAACCTTCGAGTTACAGCCCAAGGGCTTGGTACACTTTTTTTGTGTCCGTCTCTTGCGCTCCCGCGTTCGTGCAGCTTTCAAAGTATACTCAAACGCTGCTACGCGAAGATGGACATGTTCGACACGTACGCAATACAAATAATTTCTTATTCAAATTATTTTATTTAATTATTTTATTTATTACTCTACAAGGCAGTCAGGGCCAGAATTATTCCCGACATTTCCAGTACATTAAAAAATTTGATAGATGAAGAAAAACAAGGCAAACAAAGTTTAGAACAAACAACAAGAAAACAAAGAACAGGAATCAAACATTATGTTGACGAAAATGCTCCGCAGCTTTCTGTTCTTGGAAGAAGTGAAAAGAAAAAAAGAAAAGAAGATTATATGTGCAAACGCTTTTTATTGCCTTTGTGTAATTGTTTGTAGTTGAGTGTCCTGTCTCAATATTGTTTTGCGCATGCAATGTTGTACACAAACCCTCCAAATGACAAAAATGACATCATGCGGATGGTTTTTGTATAGCTTCGGCTTAACCTTTAATACTGTGCGTTTTTCGCCATCGTCAAAGTGGCCGGAAGTCTTTCATTTTCAATGAGAGCCGGTGGCGAGCTCCTGCGAGCAACGGTGCGGCGTCAAGGAGAGAAGAAAAAGAGCCTACAATTTGCACGAGCTCACCAAAATTGGACAGTTGAAGACTGGAAAAAATGTTGCCTGGTCTGATGAGTCTCGATTTCTGTTGAGACATTCAGATGGTAGAGTCAGAATTTGGCGTATAAACAGAATGAGAACATGGATCCATCATGCCTTGTTACCACTGTGCAGGCTGCTGGTGGTGGTGTAATGGTGTGGGGGATGTTTTCTTGGCACACTTTAGGCCCCTTAGTGCCAACTGGGCATCGTTTAAATGCCACAGCCTTCCTGAGCATTGTTTCTGACCATGTCCATCCCTTTATGACCACCATGTACCCATTTTCTGATGGCTACTTCCAGCAGGATAATGCACCATATGTCACAAAGCTCGAATCATTTCAAATTGGTTTCTTGAACATGACAATGAGTTCACTGTACTAAAATTGCCCCCACAGTCACCAGATCTCAACCCAAAAGAGCATCTTTGGGATGTGGTGGAACGGGAGCTTCGTGCCCTGGTTGTGCATCCCACAAATCTCCATGAAGCTATCCTATCAATATGAGCCAACATTTCTAAAGAATACTTTCAAGCACCTTGTTGAATCAATGCCACGTAGAATTAAGGCAGTTATGGTGTTCCTAATAATCCTTCAGGTGTATAACCACTAAAACCAACATATAAAACCAACATATAAGCATTGCTTTATAATGAGGTAATGCCAATATATAGCACACGGGAGGCCAAGGGCCCGATGGAGGTTCGGGTGCGTGTATGTGAAGGGGTTAGTTATGTGCCTAAAGTCAATGTCACAACACAGGATGCAATTACGGAAAATTGTGCCGTAATCTGGCAATTACTTCACCGTTCCTTGGATAGAGTTGATAACTAATTAATGTAGAGAAGGTTGAAACAGGAAACCAGCTGTGTCACGCACAAACACACACACATACATGCGCATACACACACACTTCAGGCTGTCTTTGATTGAGTTTGACACACAACGCTAACAACTACAATCTCGAAGCCTTCCCTCATGAGCTGATTGTACTGAAAGCTAGTGTGTGCGTTTGTGTGTGTGTGTGTGTGTGTGCGCGCGGCCGAGCTCATCATGTTAATCACTTCTCTAGTTCCTGCTTTGCTTCTGAAGGTCGTCTTCTGTCTATCACCAGGAGCTCGATCTGGCTCAGCACACATTTTATCCCCTCCTCACAAGAAACAGAAATCACAGGTGAGATCTCTTTAACATCTTAATTTTAACTATGAGATTAAATGAAGTCTCCTGCATCTCAAATGATTTTCCAGAGAAAAGTCTTAAATACAGTTTCAGAAGAGATCTCAACATTATCACAAACCGTTCTCATCCATCTATCCAATAGCAGATAATCTATTCTTATCTGTAAGATCTACTTTATTTTATAGCTCTATGTATTTTAAAGATCATTTGCATTAATTTCGATTTCTCTTAAGCAATGTTATGAGAAGCATCCCACAGAGATACTTATCATCACAAATGGTTGATGCTTAAATGAAACATCTCAGCTATGAAAGAGAAACACCTGAACAATGAAAGTAATCACTGTACTTAGTGCATCCCCACATACCTAGCAATGCCATACCAACCACCCTAGCAACACCCTAGCGACCACCCACATCACCGCAGCATCATGCCAGCAGGCTCTGCACAGGCAAACATTATCTGTAGAAAATGTAAATTTAATTTCCTTCACATTTTCCTCAAAAAATGTACAGATCTAGTTTCTGCTCTTCTATCTGTAGATCTTTGTGAGCCGGAGGGTTTTTATTCCCGGTTCAACTAAAATAAAAGTGTGGGTGATTAAGAACACAACTGCATTTAAATGTTGCTCTTTATTGTTCTCGATTACCGAACATCCGCAAGCCTTTTCTTCATTTTGGATTAAGTTACTTAAATTATGCCAAATGTACTTGCCCAAAACTCACAAAAAGAGATCAGACCCCCATTACTCATCATTAATCTTCTGAGCAAAACGACCGAGGCGTGTTTTATCATTGTCCGTACGTATGGTCTCCTAAACACAGATTTAATTCAGTCTGGCTGCTTTAAAGATTAAGACATCAGCGACTCCAAGCATCATCGCAAATGGATGGAGATGGAATCGTAATCGAATGTTGCTAAACAGATTTAGTCATAACCCTCCAGCTAATATAAACTAATTCACAGGTTCACGTCACAGCAAATGCTCAAACCAGCCAATCTAACCTCTCTATCATGTCCCATCCTATCAGTTTATACATCCCAAATGATTTATTCATGTTTTATATGCATACTCAGCTGAGCTTATAGCTCACACACAAAATAAAAACACAATTTGAAAATTGTTGACATAGCAAGACTACAGAAATATTAAATTATTGTGGTATAGCAAAGATTTTTGGCAGAAACTGATTTCTTTAAACATTGTTTTGCCAACCTGAACATAGTTGAAGATCTCTCGAGATCTTTTCTGACATCTGGTAAGGTATTTTAAATGATATTACCAGCAACTTTATCTCAGGAGAAACTTTTAAAAAGCTGAGAAAACTTTAGTTTTGGCCTACCTTTGCTTTCCATTTAAATCTCATTGTCTACGTGAAACAATTGTGAAATGAATAAGATCTCTGTTTTTCTACAGGTTATGATTTTATACACTGTCAATTCTGTAAATGACAAAGTTTCCATAAACATATTTTTTCTTTGCTCCAAAAAGTTGCACTGAAAAAGATTAAAACTCCATTGGGTAAAATTACATACGCACGTCATGTCCTTGTAAAATAAGTAAAAAGTAAAGCAAACCGATGGCAAAGTTTCTTATCTCTGTTTTCCGCTGGAAGTATTCCTGTAAAAGGCGCCAAAATGTCACCGTACGAGTCCCACGCCACCTCAAATGTCAAATGAATTCTAAGCGTGCGGCTATTGCCCTTGTGCCGGCAATAAAGTCAATAAAGTTAGCCTTCACTTAAGGAAATATCCCCGTCTCTGTCCACAGAAGACCGCTCAGATATGAAGCTATTAAATTCAGTTTAGAGTGATTTATTCAGCTGTGCAATGAGGCATGTGCCAAAGAGTGAACTGGACCAGCATCAACAATAATGTATACTGGAGCTGGTGGGCTGTTTTCAGCACGACGGCCTGCTAATGGGGAGGGTTATTTTGATGCTTTAAAATAGAAAGAAACAGCATTTGTGACCAACTTTACTTTCCAACTTTGATTCGATTTAATAAAGGACAACAATGACAAACATCTTTTTCTTTGAAATAATGTTAATTGATAGAGTAAGTAAATAGTATGGAAATTAAGTAACTAAATAGGGGCAATTTAATTTCATCCTGACTTTGAAGACGGGGAAAAATCATTTCGAACAATAGTTTATAAACACTATGGATGCATCGAAATGAAAATTCTTGGCCAAAACCAAAAAAGGGGAAACCAAGGCTGAAATCCGAAACAAAGAAAGAAATTATTATGCCAATTATTAGTACCATTGCATTTATGGCTATCACTGTGAACTAATTTTACTAGAGGTGTGACGGATCCCAAAACTCACGGTTCGGATCACGTTACAGGTTTTGAGGCACGAATCTGATTATTTTTCAGATCAGCAAAAAAGGGGTGGGAAAAAATGAATAACAAATAAAGAAATTATAAAAAAGAAAACATTTATAAAAAAGAACAAAGTTGTACATTAATAAGGTCTAAAATAAGCATTATCTGCAGAAATCACATTAAATTAATCATAACACTGTCTTTATTGTATAAAGTAAATATAATTATTTATTTTTTTGAGATACAGAAGTGATTTTCCTTTGTCTTGGGTTGTTTGATTAACATTAATGGCACAGACTTAAGTAGGTTAATTGAGGTTACTGTCTCTTTAAGACCAAATAAGCACAGACTGGTTTCTGACTGTAATCTATACATACACTTAAGACATAAACAAATGTTTTTTTATCAGAAAAAGAATACTGTGGAGATAATTTTGTTTGTATGTGCCCTGTCAAGAACAGAAAGATTTTATGTTCGCTTGCTTTTTGAAACGCGTCTCTCCGTGTATGCACTACTGAGTGCACTTAAACGCGTGCAGACAGAGGGTGAATTCCAAACAGCGCAGGATTAAAAGTCGCTCCACATAAAAACATTACCTTGATTTTCATTGCTTTATTCGCCAAATGTATGTTAATGAACTATTAGACACATTAGCGCAACTCTCTCTAAAGTTTATACATCAAGAGTTCTGATCTTTGAAGGGTGTAGGGATGATCACGTCTGACTGGAGCTGGACCGGACACATTCAACCGCATGTGTGTCTGTGCGTACAGAAAGCTGCTCACTTTAGCACCTTTTTGCGGTTAAATACGTCCACACCGCAGACATGTTGCTTCAGACAAGTATATACAGGTCGCGGTTTCTGTTTGCGTCATCACAACATACTTTTAACAGGGATAAAAGTATTTCGGCCGAAAACCGAAAATGCTATTTTAGGCCATTTTCCGCCAAACATTTTCGGTGGCCGAATATTCAATGCATCCCTACTAAACACATTATAAATGTTAGAAATGTATTGCTGAAACACGTAACATAGACTGTGTGAACGGTGTAGTACTGAATTGTGGAGTTTTCCCTCATTTCTGAGTTCAGAATTATTTGGGTGGGGCTAAAACGGTGGCTTGATGACACACCGAAGTCACAGAGCATGGCCCCGCCCCTAACACAATCGCGAGCACCCATTCAGGTTGCAGCTGTATTCAAAAGTTGAGGGAGATGGGAGCTTTACCACAAGTGGGCGTGGTTTCAGCGCCGACAGCGGACACGCCCCCACCTTTTGAAAGAGAGATTTCCGACTTTTTTAAGCTTTTGATAACTTATTTAATTTACTTGTTGACAAGTTAACTCGTCAATTAAAAGAAAACACTTCCCTTCCAATGCCAAGTATTTCTGGCTTTCCGCAATACCGCTATTATCCACCAGGTGGATCCGCAACTTATAAAACCCAAAATTATCGCCCTAGGGCAAACAGCTGTATGTTCGTGTAAGTTTTGATCTCTATCAAAAGTCTTTCACAAAAATTAATTATCTCAGCTTTTTGGTCAAAATTTGGTGTTTTTGAAGAAACCTATCCATATTTGAGAGGTAAAAAAAGAATAATGAGGGTAGGATAAAAGGTTTTTTTGTTTTTAAAGCAGATGGTCTGTTCTTTGATTTGATATTTACATATTTTAAGACATTTTCTGAAAGGCATTAAACTTTTGTGAAAAGAATGAATAATGCAACTTAAAAAAAACGCTGGCAGGGAAAGAGTTAATTTATCTGTGGTTTAATATTACATTAAAGAACACATTTAATATTTGACTTTACAAAGACTTTAAGAATGCTAAGCTCAAAAGTAGTTAAATTATGCACCTAAGAACAAACATCTCGAGAAAACAAATCATATTGCATTACTGTCAAAATCACTCCTTTCTGGCATTTTTCTTCTCTGCACTCCTTTTTTTATCATTGATATGTCAAAATGTGATTTATTTGATAGCCTCATACTGTTAAATTCAAACCGGAAAAGAATGTTGAACAGCCGTACATCAACTCCTCTGATTTGAGCTTTGACGAAAAGATTGCGAGCCCAGACAGCCGAGGAGGAGAAAGCTGATGAAGGTTTGCCAGATGTATTTCCCGCTGGTGAAACGACAGGTCTGATCTCCCTTAATCGTTCACCATTATATCCCCTGGGGTTTGCAATTAACAGACGAAGAAACTTTTAAGAATTGAGCTAGCCGTCATAATGCCATTTATTTCTGGTTTTTAAATGCAAAGTGTGGATTCATTTTCAAAATGGTTAAAAAAATGCATACGGCTGAAATCAAAGTTTGTCACATCTTGCGAGCTAATGACAATAAGCCTGACTTTATCTTTAGTTCAAACTAGCCAACAAAATCTAACAGACCTGATGTTTTAATGTAAGTCTATGCGATTTAATGGCCTGTTTTAACATCTACTAAAGGACAACATTAAAGCTGATCACTTCAAATAAATCTCAGGTATATTTCGTGTTTGTAATGCAAACAGTGAAGTTAAGCATTTAGGGGTAGTGAAAGTTCAGATCTCCATATGTATGTGCAATAATAATAATCATGACGCACGCACACTTTGTCACGAGCCGCTAATGAGGTCATAGGTGGGAAATGTTTGCAACTTGTACTATAATGACTCCTTAAAAGCCATAACTAGAGAGAGCTGTTGCAATCGTCATGCAAGCATGTTTGACCTTCTCCGACACATAAACAGTGTTGTTTACTAATGGCTGAACCTCAGAAGGGCCGTAGACGCTCACAGGGTTGGGAAGGGTTATGACAGGAGGACTGCTTCACAATCAGTACTGCTGATTCTCTCTGTTGGAGTGAGTGTCCTACAAAAAATAAGACCAAGGGCACGCTGTAGAATACTCAAACTATCGACAGACAATGATAAGATGATGCCTGAGGATCCGTAGGGATCACTTCCACTTGATAATGCCTGGGTTCTTAAGCCTACTATAAGATGGAGACCAAAGATTGGTGTTCATGGGAGGTTACTGTATACGGTACTGCATATCACTGCATGTGTTTCATAAGGATGAATCTCACAAAAACATGCCCAACGCTGTGAAAGAGCATGGAGTTGTATTGTTTACCTCCAATGTCAGTAGGAAACCATTTGACAAATCATGTTAATGAATGATGTAATGAAATGAACTGTTACGGTCAAAGTATGTCACAGTCACACGTAGGGGTGACCCCGAATAGTCGAAGATTCGATGCATCGATAGGAGAAGCCTGATTCGGCTACCAATCTCATAGTCGAATCGTCGCAGATGTGTTATGAAATGAGGATCATTCAATTTTGGCCGTATGGGTGCACACATTATCTGATTTCACATATAACAGCTTTCTCACAATATATTAATATACTGCATATTATGATAATGCTGCAAATAATATGTGAAGTAGCAGCTTTCAATAAATATTTTTTAAATGCGTTAATAAATCCAAAAACCCCTGTGACCGGGCTTTACGTCCATAAGAGGTCTCTATGTTAATAAAGCCTTGCCTCTTTGTTTCGACATTTAAAAGACAAAGCTGGCAAATTAAACTATGACTTTCGTTCTTTTAATAATTTCTATAAACGTTTTCATCGGACGCACGTGATACACGTCTGGATCCGAACTTTACTTCCGGTTTCGTTTTTTAATGGTCTGACTAGTTGCTAAACTGATATCTTGAACAAATGCCTCCTCGAAAATAACAAATATTTTGGTTTCCTAGGTAATCTATGTGTTGTTTTTTTGCTTGTTATATAAATAAACTACGTTTAAAGAACTTTGTTGTTGTTTATTCTTAGCGGAGCTTACCGGAAGTTATGTGCGGACCGCGACAGCCGCTTGTTTATGTTGTTATTGCTGAAACGGTCTATATTTTATTTTATTTATAAATCACTTTGGGTTATCTGATTTAACTATTTGGCTTGTGTTTTGTTTCCGTGCACTTGAGGCATTTTGCATATTTGTTCTTCACTTCGTTACTTCTGACCTTATTTTATTAAAAAATTGTATTTATTATAAACGTAAATGTAAACGTAAAAATGTAAATTTTGGATAGCTTTTCGTTGTATCGATGTTGCGCTATTGCGTGCTGGCCATGCTTGCGCATGTAATTTAGCCGAACGGGTAAGGTGCTCTGCGTCTCATATTTAGGAGTTCATCAAACTAAACATTAAAAAACGGATGTTTTTCGACGAGTATAAGTTTTTAAAATGTATTTAAAACAGAGTGGTTATATTGTCTATCTTAAAGTTAAACTACAAAACAGGTAAGCCGTTTTTTTATTTCGGTGATGAAACGGAAATTAGTTTCTGCACCGAACCTATTTCTGCCTGACACGAATGTCTTTCTTGTGATTTAATATTATGGTCAGTCGGTGTTCACTTTCAAATGATAGCAAAGAGATTCCTGAAATAAATAATATCATCCGGTCTTTCTGTATCTAAAGTGAATACAGAGATGATCAAAGTCAAAGCAAGCAAGCAGGTATTTCTGTGCTAAATAATAACGCGTAGTGTCTATAAAATCATTAATTTCAGTGTTTTTCTTGTTATAAATTAAAGTTTAATGAATTGTATATAAAGATTCGTTTTTATCATTTGCAGTCACAATCACAAATTATTTGTCATTTCTCATTTGTCGGGTTTTTTGGTCATGACTGCTTTGACGCGCTATCTCCAAATTAAATAAAAACACTTAATTGTAGCCGGAGTTTCCAAGGCAGGGTCACCTTTGTTATTTTTTTAGGTTTAGTTATCAAATGTATTTTTGTGTGATGTTCTGTAGATCGTGGCTTTAAAATGTTATGAGGAATAATTAAACAAATGTTGCCTTACATTTTACCTTAAAAATATATATATATAAATGCATCCTCAGTTTTGTCTTCGTTTATTACTTGAAAGACAGTTTTGGTCACTTTATCATACAGTTGTTTATGTGTGCTGCTTGTGAAAGAAAATAAAAGTTACCAATTTGTACCTGGTCCCAACCCATGCATACAAACATAGATGATTCGACTATCGGTCGACTATGGAAAGATTCGAAAATTCTGATTCGAATATGTAAATCCTTAGTCGAGGACACCCCTAGTCACACGTCACAGTGGCATGCTAGACGCTTCATGTACTACTTACTCAGCACTGCACAGATCAAGTGGCAAATGAAATCAAAATATCATGAGAGTGACGCAACAATTCTGCTTTTAAATCCCTTTCACAATATTTTGTTGTCGATCGGCCACATGAAGTCAAACACACCTATTGTGTCGATGTCAGCAAAAGCAAGAATAACACGGACCTTAAGCTATTAACAAGTGAAGCTAGAATTATAGTTTGTTTTTTATGCATATGCGAGGGTCCACATACAGTGTGCTTGACGCAAATTTCGTACTGGATTTTTTCAGTAGAAGGTAGTATGTATGTAGCCCAGAAAATGCATTGCATTTTGTCGCAATGCGCATGCGTTGAATGTCTGTGTACACGTACGAGTAAAATTAACAATGTTTTGCAAGGCTGTGCATTTGACAGGGCCCGTAGGTTCGTGTACATTTAAAAAAAACTATACTCCGTGCCTGACCCTATAAACAGGGCGAATCGGTAAAAATCACAAATCCTTTCAATTCAAACATTATTAAAAACTAGGGATGTCCCGATCTCCACTAATAATACGTGGCCGATCACATTTCTGAATCGGACAGCCGATCTTATTACAGCTATTTCATGTACTACGGCTTTTGATCAGTAAGTCCTTATCAATCTAAAATCACTGTTAGTTTGAGTCATTTATAACATGCATTTGAAAAAACAACAGTCGGCCAACATAATTATTAAACATATTCTTTATTATCATGAAAATACCTGAAAAGGTTTGAAGAACAGCAATATAAATATATCCTTAAGACATTTCCTGGAGCTGCGTGTCATCACAGCTGCGTGTGTATTGTTCTTCGTCTACAGCGCATTTTGAGTTTCTGCACGAGAGCGCCCCCTGGCTTTTGGATGTAGTGGCATTTCACAGTAATTCATTGAGAAACATAGCAAGCATTATCGGCCGATCGATCGGAGCATCCCTATTAAAAACATTTGGGATATATATGGTAGGTACACATGTGAAAAAAATATAAAACATTGTGTTATTATGTTGATATTTATTGCAAAAATTTTACATATTGTGTCTTTAATGTTTTGTAAAGCAATTCAGAAAATACTGTAAAATACTGATTTTATTTACAGCATACTGTAGTGTAGCTTATCAAACACATTCTCAGATTTTACATTTGCATTTATGCATTTGGCAGATGCTTTTATCCAAAGCAACTTACATTTTACAAAAGAGGTATGTCTGATTTAAGAGCGTATATTGTCCGATTCACGTTTTAAAATTTCCTTTGGTGTGTCAGTTTGTATTTGTCAGCCTGATTTCAGAAGAATTCGTATATATTTTACAAGTTGGCTAATTTGTATGAATTCATACGAAGTTAATCGCACAAAAACGTACGATTATCATAAAAAAAACATGGGGTCAAGGCAAATCGTACAAAAATCTACGAATGTGGTCGTATGAATTGAAACAAATTAGCCACCTCGTAAAATATGTACGAATTGCCATGAGATAGCGTTGGTATTTGGGGTACAAACCCCAAAGTAAACAATGACGCAAGTTATTGTCTCCAATGTAAATCTCTTTTCTTGCACTACAACAAACACACGGATAGGCAACAGTTTACTTTCTGGGATTGGTGATATAGACAAGACCGACATTATCATAATTCCTCCCACTTCGGACTCAGCCTGTAAGTTAAATACTGTTAGCAACCAAATCTTTCAAACATGCTAAGAAGCGTCACATTTCCGGCTGATGTCAGAGGTATTCAGGCCAATCACAACGTACAGATTAGCTGCCAATCAGGGACACAGAGCTTTTCAAATCTGTGTGAAATCTGGAGCTACAAAAATGTAATTTTTATAATAGGTGCTCTTTAACTAAGCAACACTGGATATTTAATGACACTAACATTTACAGTCCAACAAATGCACATGCACGACATTCAACGCACTGTCTGGCGGTGCAGATAAAGTGAGCAGAAGGCCGGCAGAGACAAAAGGAGACAGCAATTAAAGAGAAGTGCCGCCCATGTAAAAACGCCAATAGGGTCGAAGCCCTTTTAAAGGGACTGTCAGGAAGAGAGGGCTCTTTAAGAGAAGTCGTAAGAGATAAGGCTTTTAGCAAGCTGTGTTAATGTGTGTTCTGTTAGAGCAAAGCAAGACTGGACAATGTGCATATCAGCAGGATATGAAATGTACAATGTGCATGCATTCATGAATCTGTTAAAATGGTATTACGGCTGGGTATTGCGACAAATTTGTCGTTTCTTTTTTATATATATGGTTTCAATTTTGATTCAGTCAAATATCATTAGTTATCAATATTTTATTAATAATGTTAGCTTTGCAGACATCTTTGCACACAACAGACTACGTTTATGAGGATACTCGTGGCATTTTGACATAATTTTATGTTAATATGTCACATTTTCTTTGCCTAAATATTTAAAACGTGCAAATGATCAACTTTTGTGACAACGTTGCACTGGCCCATGCAAGCAAGTGACAATTCTTTCAACTGGACCGTGCATCGCTCACGCTTGCCATCGGGCACTCCTTACAAGCCCTGCCTGAAATAAAGCACGCACATTACGAATTGATATAGGGAATTCCCGAATCACTATTGTTTTGTTCAATTGAAAATCGATACCCAGCCCTACTTGTTTTTCACGAAACACAAAAGATAGAGGTTGCTTGTATTTACAATAAAAGTAAATAGGGAAGTGTCAAGCATCAATAAGGTTACAAAGTTGCTCCTATCTCATTTGCATACATTTACATACAGCACACAAGTCAAGCTAGATATATAAGATTTGAGAATCATACCAGAGGAGAATATTTAAATCATGCCAAGTATGGCTTCAAATATGAACTATTTTCATGACAAAAACTTGGGTCCATTCAAGCCTAAAACCATCATGCATCTTTGCATACCAAACACACAAACCAACTTAGGACGAAACCTAAATGTGCAACCTTAACCCAAAACAGCAGGCAGAACCTGTGCCTGTAAAAAGGTACAGTAATTTCCAAATGTTGGACTAGGGGCCAGTTGACACCCAACCAGGCCGTTTCCGAACCACCGTTGCCATGGAGACCAGCCACTTAATGACTGATAACGGCAAGCGACCAAGAAACAAGCAAAGATTGAGACTGTGGGAGAATGAGAGAGAGAGATATTACGTGGAAGAAAGACAGCAATTTAGTATCGGAGGACAGCGTGAAGCCCGATTATGTCGTCAGTGTAAATGATCATTAATTTCCCTCTGCCCAACCAGCAAAGATTAATGCCCCGTTCTTCCCGCTATCACAACGGAGAGGGATCGTACCATTTAGAAATACCCCTTTTTCATCTACGACCAACATCCAGCGCTATACAGAAAAATAAACAGCGGCATGAATTTGAACGCTTGGAAGGAGGGATTGTAAATGATAGTGCCTGGTAATATTAATACGCTAAGCGTTATCTGTATTTCCTCACTGACTGCGTCTTTATATTCACTGTCAAAATGAATTAAAAGCCACTTAGAGGACGCAGGCACCAACCATTAAAACAAACTCATCTGCTAGAGTTTGACTGAAAATATAAGCAATGCATATTTCACCGAGCTGCTATCACAGAAACTCCTAGACGTTCACGGAGGGCATCATAACCCCCGGGTTCTTCTCAAATGCACCGCCGTTTCTGCCTGAGGGACGTTTTTAGAGACTGCCATTTGAAGATATTCACTCAGCTTCAAATGTGTAATCTAAAATGGCTTACCTGTGCCAGGAGTGCTTTTATGAGCGCTTTGATTCCTATCATGCCTTGTGAGAGCAGTCGGAGGGTATTTTTGTGTGATTTTATGGCGTATTATGCCAAAAAGCTGCACTATTCTATTACGCCCGGGAAATGGCATCTGAAATCAGTCGCAGTCGTGAGAAATTGATAGTATATGATAATCCCATGCATCACGGTAGCTTTGTTAACCGAAACAGGGTCGGGCGTAAATATACTAATAATCACCATAAAATTGCTTTAAGAGTACTGGGGTGTATTTTATGTGCTTAAATGTTAGCTAGCAGTATGTGTTATTATTTTAGGCAAATCTTTAACCTAACAATGCTAACCATTGTACGCTTACAAAAACAATCCTGCAGGCAAGCGGGCAATGAATTGTGGGTAGTTTTGCTCAGTCAATGTGACTCCATATGCACCTAGCCAAGCCTGGCTGGTTCTCTCAAAATTCTTTTTTGTCGTTTCTCAACTCCAAGCCTATAATTTAGTATGAAAAATCCAAATAGGCGGCTTTTAAATTCTTCAAATACAAAAAGCAGGGCTGGTATAAAGGGTGTGTGAAAACACAGGGTCATTAACTACAGAGCAGCAGACATTCACATGCCGTATCTCTATAAAGAAAAAAAGTGGTATGACGTTTTTGTCTTTTATGTATGTTTTTTTAAATAAATAAATCATAAAAGAATTGCCTTACTGGAATTATATTCATGTAGACATTGAAAGTCCTTTGAGGGATTATTTGGCATTAGACACCAAAGTGGTACTTTTAATATTATTCTTCAGTTAAAACTGTCACAGGTGGGGTCCTTTTTTTAGTGTGGATGTAAAAAGGTGATGTGCACCTTCAATAAATATCTCAGGCATTTTTTTGGTCAACAAGCAAAATCTTGGTCTCTTTTTAAAGAAACACTTTAAAGTTTTCCACTGAAGTGTTTGGAGTTGTGAATATTAAATTAAAATAGTTAAAGCAAATTAAATTTATAAAAAATGCAATAAAGTATGTATTTTATATTTAAAAACATAAAAAAGAAAATGTTTTACTCCCAAAACATTTAAAAAAAAAATTGCCACAAGCTGTAGCGGCAGGTGACTTCTTTTTCAAGGTCGCACAATATGAAGCTCGTCACACAGGTATGTAGCCCGTCATGTCAAAATATGTGTTTGGCGCGTCATGTAAACCTAAGTGCATCACATGTCATGTCAAAACACGAGCCTGCTGCAGACGCTTCGAAGGGGTTTTTGAAAAAAGAGTTGCTTAATTTTGCAACACTCACTTAATCTCATGTGTAATTTAGTCCCTCTAGAAAAACGTGATTATGCGATCGCATGATTCAATGCATAATCAGCCAAAATCCACATATTGCTGGGGCCGCATTTTTTCAAATACGCTGCACTTTTGCCACATAAATTGCAGATTTCCGTGCGCAAAATACGCGGGGCTTGATAATCCCCGCATTTTCGTTGCAAAAAGTCACATATATCTTAGCAGAAAGTTGAAAAATTTAATATTTACTTCACACAAGTGCAGCCATATCCTCTATTGCTATGGGAACATTATGAAGTGACGTATAGGGGTGGGCCGGTTTGTTGTTGTTTTTACCGCGGTCAGGAATCAACAAATTCCCACGGTTTTGCGGTTTATTGGCAAGACAATGAGTTAAATAACATGATTTATTTATCTTCAATACAAAACACGTGCAAATTACTTAAGGAACATGTAAAGTGAATATTATTTCCTTCCACATTTCTTCAATTTCAACATTCAACAACTTGAACAATTAATATTATCAGTTAAAAAAATGTTAATGCATTTTACAGAACGCTTCTGTCCTCGACCCTTACCTAAACATCTGTCTTTTTCCACAAACAGAGAAAGAAGACGCAAAAGCAAAACTTTTTGAAATGTGTTTTGCTTTAGAAATGGCCACTGTTGTAGGCTAGATGAAAAAAGAGACAATCTAACCTCTTTGGATATTAATCCTCGGACTGATCGCGTGCTCTTTATGTTGCGTGAAAATGTGATAATGTATGAAACCTGATTCTGTTGTTCATCTGTTGCGGTTGTTTGCACGTTCAAATTAGATAAAATGTTTGTATTACTTTTAACGAGTGACAGACAACGTCACCTGTAATTCTACTCAATAACAATTTAATATTAAAATCATATCAGTTAATGTTCAGTTAATGAGTTGCGGTTGTTAACAAGCTGCGTGTATAATATCCCCACATATACACACAAGTGCAGACCAATGTTTCAAGTGTTTTTTTTTTGTTTTTTTGCGGTTATGACGGTGAGGAGCTCAGACCCGCGGCATGGGTCACGTGACCGCGGTATGGCGGTAATCAGGTTACCGCCCCAGGCCTAGTGACGTAATTACGCGACATGAACATCATTAAAAATCTGCAAACCCCAACCGCAGTTTTTGCAAGTTCCCGCATAAAATTGCATGAATATCTCGCATATTCCAACGCATTTTTTGGAAAACGTGCCGCAAGATCAAGGATTTTTGCCTGTAACAATCACAAAAAAACTCAGCATTTTTCTGGAAGGACTGGTAATCAGAGTTAACTAAGTTAGTGTCTTGTGATTATTTTGTGAACATGAGCGTCTCTTTTATCATAAACCCTTTCAACGCATGTGCAGAAGGCACGTGTTTGGACAAGACACACATGATGCACATTGTTCACATGACGAAACGAACAGCTATTTTGACATGACGAGCAACACACGACACGCCGAACACATATTTTGAATTTATTTGTGCCACTCAGAAGAGAAGTCACCGGCCGCCACTGGCCACAAGTCTCAACTAGTTCTGATCCAAATTTCAAGTTAAAATCACAAAAAAATTTGGTTTCTGTCACACTTTAGTGGTTTTACCAACAATGGCCACTAGGTGTCAACAGTTTGCTCCATAATCTTGCCACATATTAAAAAATTACTGTCACTGCATTATTAATAATGCAATTTTTTTTTAAATATATAAAATACATTCATAGAGCTTTCAAATGATAAATAGGTTATCAAGATTTATACATTTATTTTGAAAGATATTACAATTATAAATTTATAATAAGTCATATTAGGGCTGGGCAAAAAAATCGATTTTTCGATTAATCGTTTTTTAAAACGTGGTCTAATAAAAATCGATTCTCAAAGAGCAGAATCGATTTTTTTTTCTTTCATATTTATTTCCACAAACATTGAACGTAAGATTAACTTTAATCTAATTACTAGTCTTCTTCAACGTTAGTGTTGTGGCTTTTACATTTTTTTATTAATTACCCACTTGTAAACTGCTGTTCACTGTTCTTTTTTATTAATATAGTATTTGTATTAAATCTATATTCATTGAGTTGAATCGAGAATCGAGTATAAAAACCTACCCGAGAACCAGAATCAAAAAATGAATCGAGAATCGGAATCGAATCGATTTGATAGCTTGTGAATCGAAATCGAATCGATCTGGAACATCTGAATCGATACCCAGCCCTAAGTCATATGTATTTCTACGGGGTAGTCACAT
Source organism: Misgurnus mizolepis (assembly GCA_025389145.1). Lineage (NCBI taxonomy): Eukaryota > Metazoa > Chordata > Actinopteri > Cypriniformes > Cobitidae > Misgurnus > Misgurnus mizolepis. The sequence goes on along the minus strand of JAIFKI010000005.1, from coordinate 2,997,003 downwards.
TTAACAAAATGACTGTCACTATACAACTTCTACCATGAGTCTTAAACATTCTTACAGATTTCCAACAATATATAGTTTGTCAAGATTATTTCAGGTTTATAGGATATGTAATAATAAATACGTAACAACGCCTTGGGCCCACCTGTTGGCCCGTGAAATTTCAGAAAGTACACTGTAAAAAATTACTCTGGAGGGTGTTAAATTTAACCCATGAAAATTAGTTATAATTTAATTAAGTATATAAGCTAGCAAGTAAAATAAAAAATAATGGGTATATTCTACCTTCACTATCCAATTTTTAACAGTAATAACTGCAATACTAAAAAAATAAGTAACATATACCCCAAAATATTGGCCTTAGCACCGCAAAGTGCGCATGAATCAACATCCAGGCGGGACTCGAGTCACCATTTTTTCATATCATATCGGCGGGAGAACTGCGGTTTGTTGACAGGTAAGTTTTTATTTAACTTGTTGATATCATCATGAATGGAAATGTTAAGTTGGTTAACTGTAAAATCTACCAGAAGTTTAGTCATTTGCGTGCTTCTCTGTCTCTGTTGTTGACAGATTGATAGGTTAGAATATGTCAGTCAGGTTAGCTTTGAATGAAACATCGCCCAGTTCTTGCACCTGCGAATACGAATAAATATCCATATTTATGATTAAAATATTAACTTCCATTATTATTATTTACATGTCTGAATCTCGTGAACAGCGGAGCTGCTCAATATGAGTGGTTGAACTTGAGCAAGCCACGTGACGAGAGAGAGCAGCGGACGGTTGATGTACGATACAGACGGGAGGGCGTCGAGCAGACAAACAAACAACGGTAAAGCTGTCGATGCTAGATAATTACTGTAAAAGTTTTCTTGCATTTATCTGTTAATATATTGAGTTTTGTTTTAGAAGGGATCCATTTATGAAGCCATTTTATTATTATTATTATTATTATCATTTACGGATATATACTTAACGTTGCCTTTCGCTTTTTAATGTCTGTTCAAAAAAGTATTTCGGAGTTCATATGTTAACTTATATATGAGACTTGTATATGAAGTTGAATCACTTAAAATTGAATGTAAGTACTTCTTGTTAGTGTTCAATGTTTTATGCACGTGTACTGTGAGTTATAGCATAATATGAAGTTGTATTTTTGCACTTAATAAGTTTTAAATGAAGTTGAAATGTTTGTTTGTATCGATATAGCATGCTAGTCTACTGAGGTAAATGAGATCAGTTTTTCCTCTCATATTATTGTCTTCTTTAATTTTCTAATGATAACGTGAAGAACAGTATTTAGGAATCTTGCTTTTAATGGTTTTTTAACATCTCATGAAGCCTTGGTTTATTTTGTTTTATGAAATAATATGTTCAAGAAGCTTTATGTAAAACTATGATATGTTGTATTTCACTTGAAATGTATTGGGGTTATTATACGTCCAATAATTAGTTTTAAATGTTTACAGAATGTTATTTGGTCAATAAAGCAAGCAATTTATGCAATCTTGTGCATGACTATTTTCTTATTCAACCCTCTCTGAATAAGTAATATGTAATGTTTCTTAATGGCTTATCATTATTAATAATAATTTAATAGATCTGTGCCTTAATACCAATAGGGTTAATGTTATTCATTTTTTTTATAAGTAATTAGTTATGAAAAAAATAGGTAGACCTTACCTAATTTTTTTTACTTTATCATAGTAATTAAATTTAGGTACTTTTTAATCAAATATATAGGATATAATTTACTCAAACAAAGTGAGTGCAAATTGTTACAACAATTTTTTTGAGTAAATTCTATAGGTTGTTTTTTACAGTGTACTCTATGTTATTCTTTTTGCAAAATGGTGAAATGAAACGAAATACTGAAACATCAATCTGAGAACTTTCCAATGATATATAGTTTGTCAAAATTAGTGTAGGTTTAGACTAAGAAAACATTGTTTAAAATATGTAATTATCAGAGAAAATAATTTAGACTCACTTGTCACGAAACAAGGGTCAAATGTATTTCTGCTGTATTTATACTGAATCTCTATATGCCACAGGTATTTCACAAAGCCGAAACATTAATTTAAAGTAACAGTCTGGGATTAGGGATCCACCAGACACTATTTAGTGTGTCTGATCCTTTTAGAGTCTTAGAAAGTTTCTGCTTTAACATATTCTACTAAAGCACTAAACCTAGCCTTCACAAATAAGCATGCCAATGCAAAAGATACTTAAAAGATCTCACGTGTAAGACAAATGTCTTTTGTCTCCTCTATTTTCCTCTTTGTCACATTAAAAGCGAACAAAGACATTGAAAAGCCGCCTATTGAAAATCATGTTCATTCCTTTGTGTCTTTTATATCCATCACCATGATAATTGCAGGAGGACAAAGAATGGCGAATAGCACGGCAGCATGTGAACAAAATTAAAGAACCTCCTGGACAAAACCGTGTGGCTTTCATCACAGCTGTGAGACTGAACATGTGGAGGGAAGTGAAAAACAGCAAAGATGAGGAGGGGGGAAAGTTGGAACTTTAAATGCTCTTAGCTGGAAACAGCAGGTGGATATAAAACTATGAACTAAAGACATATGAAATGGTCTCATTTAGTACTTGTGAGAATGCAGAAATTACAACCCATACTGTATATGAATATTATTTTTCGAAAATTGCACAACTAACCTATCAAATCTCTTAAAAATAACCACCAGAGCAATTTCTGTGGTAACCGTGGTATAATCGGAATAAATGTCTCTTATAACAATAAAGATAACTATAACTATACATTTTATTTAATACTAACTCATTTCCCGTCAGCCATTCTTTTTAAAGTTGCCCGCCAGCATTTTTTGTGATTTTCACATATTAAATTTCTCCGAAAAATATATAAAGATACAAATAAAAAAACAGAGCCTCTGTTATTAAACAAACAATAGAGAAACACACAAAACGGGAAAAAAACTTTCATCCTATGTATATATTTTTTAAAATCTCAAATATGGGTATTTTTCTTTAAAAAAAATAGCAAAAAGCTGAAATAATTGCATTTTTGTGAAGGAATTTGTTAGAGATCAGATTCTTAACGCTTATCAAAGCATACATGAAGTGTAAAATTAGTAAATAATTAGTAAAAACTATTTTTTTAATAGTTTTTTTATAAATCTAGTGGATAAAAACTCATCAGGAACAAGTTTTTTTATGCAAATGTTTTCACTTAATTGCTGAGATAACTTGTCAATGGCGGGGAAAGAGTTAAAAAGAATAGCGGAGTTCACACCACAAATATACGATAATTTTTTTTCCATTTGATGAATGATAAACCTTCGACAGCCAATCAAATCTATTTTAACTTCAAGTGCACACGCATTTGAAAAAAGACAACGCTGTGGAGCTCATTGCTGAGGTCTATAACATAAATTGTGTTTAATCCAAGTTGTGAAATTGACTACGCAATCCTTTTTTCCTGCCACACTGACTATGTCAAAAGGTAAGGTATTAGATTACACAAACTATTAGATTCACTGTTGTGATATGCGAAACACAGCATGTTGAGGACATCTGCTGGTTACCCGCTGTGTAAATGCGACAAGAACATAATATTTACAAATTCAGTGACATGTAAACAGGTAATGCAAAAGTTTTTACTACAAGAAATATGCAATATTGGTTAATGCCATTAAAGGCAAGCATCTATGTAGGCAGCTCATTAGGTTTTAAAAGCCAATGTTAAGGTTGAGAAAAGTGCAATCCTTATCAATATATCAACATGTATTAGTTTTATTTTCATCACCATCATTAGAATACGGTTATGTGACCATTTTTAGCATCCTGATGTGTTCGCTAATATAGTATTTATCATTATCAACATCCCAACCATCATTATAATCAGCCTAATGGAAACTCTCACAATTATTTATCACACACGCTCAGTTCAATTCATTATCTCTGAAGCAGGAATATAAAACACGGCACACTTTAATTCACACAAAGGTCTGATAGCTTTCAGACCCTTACTGGTTAGAGCTGTTGATGATGCATGTGTTGACATCTACATACTAAGCACGTGTGTAGTATAGGAGTGGTGTATTATGGGACAAACATCTGTGCTGTTTACCTTATAGGTAGTTATAGGTTTAAACAAACAAAAAAACACTGTAAACTGACGTTAAATTATTGCATTTATTGGCTAGATAAAAAAAACCTGTGTTAGCTACCATGTGCATACAACATGCATTGATCATGTACTATAAGACAGGCCGGTTTTATATAGCAATTTTATGCAGATCATGGAAACAAATTTCACGGTGTCCATTCAACACTGACTTTGAGATACAGATGAAATTTGAAATAAGTTAAATGAAAAGATGAAATGAGTTTCCCAGTCTCTCCAACAACAATTACAATTCACCTGAATATTTTTTTAAACCTGAGGCATGGTGCTGACTACATACCTGGTCGTGAACAGATCTTGGACCCGTCTCAGACATTTGTGTGCACTCGTTTGAAGTTTTATTTCCCAGACCGATGAGGCACGCATCGGGTCATTTCAATATGAATGTGGGTGTGAAGGGAGACGATGGAGAGCAAGGCAAAACGGGAAACATGGTTTCACGCAGAGTTCCACCATACAGGGTTAATACAGGCTGCCTTTGAAGTCTCAGCTGTGTGTGAAATGAGCTGTTACTGGCGGCCATTGGCGTGCATGCATACACACATACACACACACAGCCATATCTTCATGTACTCTCCAACTTGATTTCTTATATACAGATGTACATGAACACACACCCCTTTATTGTCTTGGAAATGTGTTCAATGTGTCCTAAAAAATATAATGATTAGAGATGCACTGAAATTTTGGTGCCCAAAGATAAAAATATAAACCGAATTTACAGTGGGGAAAATAAGTATTTGACACATCAGCATTTTTAACAGTAAGGGGATTTCTAAATGGGCTATTGAAACAAAATTTCCACCAGATGTAGCCATCAAGCCAAATATTGAAAGAAATCAGAACATTTAAGTATACAAGTTGAGTCATAATAAATAAGGATTTATAAAATGAATAAAACAAAAAGTCTAATATTTAAACAATTACACAGACCTTTTAACAAACATTTTTATATACAAGTAAATTCACAGTTTTTGGTGTGGCGGCCGGTGACTTGAGGGTGCATGATGTCAAGCTTATCAAAACATGTACAAGATTTAGCCTGTCATGTGTGTGGCTTGTCGTGTCTTCGGCACATCATGTGAACTTATGTGCATCACGTGACAAAATACGAGCCTTCTGCAGACGCTTCGAAGGGGTTTATGATAAAAGAGATGTTCACGTTTGCCAGATACTCGCTTAATCTCATGTGTAATCAAAGTTTAGTGTACAGTAAGTTAGTGTCTTGCGGGTATTTTGTGAACATGAGCATCTTTTTCAACCCATGTGTGCGTGTGCAGCAGGTACCTATTTTGAATTTCAGAACTTTCATTTCGGTGCATGACTAATAATGATGCAAAAAAATGTAAGCAAAATATTATTTCTTATACTTCTTTTGATTTGAGGTCGAAATACGACCCTAACATTTCTTGACAGATTCACCAAATCATACAATAAACACACACCCCTCACACACACTTGCTATTTCACTCACAAATGTGTTTCAGGGAAAAGCTCATCAAAATCCACACAAAGGCACACAGACACACATGCATATATAAACACACATGCACACCATAACTGCAGTGACTGCGGGTGCAATAAAAGCAGATGAAACGTGCTCATATACAGGCAGACAGAAAAGCAGGGCATAGTAAATGCTCGGGGAGAAGCGGCGAACGCAAATGACCTTTATTTCAATTTCTCTCGCATTCATTTATGCTTCTGCACTCATATGTCAGTTCAGTTTGTTTAAGCAATTGTTTGAATCTAGCGCGTGTGCGAGTTTGTGCCAGCGGGTTTCTGTGTTCGCTAGTAATAGATGTCCCTGCCTCTGTCTGATTATGCTTTTAAAGCTGACATACATGTGCTGAATTCTTTAATGCAATCATTTTTATTGAAGAAAAGTGTTCAGAAAGTGTTCATGTGAAAGCGTGTTCACTGTGCATGTATGATAAAGAGAGAGAGAGAAAGATGGAGAGCGGGAAAGAGAGAGAGAGAGAGATGTTGCAATTGTAATGCCAAAGCACAAATCCCATCAAACAACAGAACCCTGGGAGAAGAGCCAGAGGCGGAGATCAGAACGAAAGCCAGCTATAAGAGTGTGTGTGTGTTAAAGAGAGAGAGAGACTATGAAGAGTCTAAACCCATCTACTGGAGAAACAAGAGGAGACAGTGTGAATAAACATTTATGAGCAAGACAGGAATTGAGAAAGAAGTGTGGGCTGGTGCTTCACAAGGAGGGCTGGATGAGTTTTCGGCTTTAGGAGTGTAACAATGGATGGAGAGGGCGTTCTGAGATTCCATGAGAAAAAGCAAACACAATAGCTGATCTGAATCCAGCCGAACGCATCCGTGTGCATATATCCCATCATGCATTGCAAGCGAACATGTCCTTTTATTCAGATCGACATCTTATGGTTTAGGTGGACAAAGGAAGTTAGATACAGATTTGAACTGAATATGGGGATTGATGGAATATGAAAACCACAATTTTAAGGTTCTCAAACTGCAGAAATAACACAAAACATGCAATATAGATATTAATGTGCTTTTGTATAGTGGTAGAGCATTGCATTAGCAGCGCAAAACGTCAAGGGTTTGAACTATAGACTGTTAAAAAGATGGACGTAGTGTCTGTGACGTCACCCAGATCATTTTTGAAGCCAATAGTAAGGGGTGCCTGCCGGCGCCATCTTGGTTGGGCCTCATCACGCATCACTCGCGGATAACCGAAAATGGGTAAAGAGGCTGGACATGTGTGAAGATGAGGTGGCTGGTTGCTGAAACCACGCCCGCCTAACTCGACTCTAATGACAGCAGTGGCAGTTTACCTGTCACTCAAGTGGCCACGCCCTTACTTATGCGGATGAGTTACAAGTTACAAAAAAAATTGCTGCCAAAAGCTCTTCACAAACCTATGGGTGACGTTATGGACCAACCTGATCTCACAAATTTCCATGGCATAGTCACAGATTTTTTGCTAATTTTTCCGTGGCATTCCCGCAGATCTCCGCATTTTTCCGTGGCCCAGACTTTCTTTTCCGTGGCATTCTCGCGGATTGGTTACTCAACAGTTTTGTCCTATTTTCTTACCATTGTCGCTTCGGTTTAGGGTTAGATTTACATAAAATGACATCCCTACCCAAACCCAACTCTAACCCCAACGCCAGGCGACAATTGTTTAAAGTTTAGAAAAAATAAAAGAATACATAAAAAATAGTATAAACCAATACTTAAAGGGAAATTCCGCCTTGAAATGATCCTAGGGTTAATAACAAACGTGTACCGAGTTCGACCGTTCACTGGAGTTTGTTTTCATGTTAGTCTAACGTGACCAGTGTTATTGCTAAACGCAAATTAGCATGTTATGGTAGCCTTCGGGGCATCAGTGCATTAAAAACGAAATCGCTATGTCTATACTACTAATAATGCTCAAAATAACCCCACACTTACACTGTAGCACAATGAGGGTCTCTATATGTAAACCGAAGCATTGAGAACTTTGCAAGTGTACAGGCAGTTTATTAAAAATAAACACTTACCGTTCACGTCTGGATCACATATCCATGCGGGCGCCATCTTGGGAAAACTAAACTCTCGCGTGAAACGTTGTTGCCCGTTGTTGTGGAACAGGTGTTGTGCTTTCACGCGAGAGTTCAGTTTTCCCAAGATGGCGCCCGCATGGATATGTGATCCAGACGTGAACGGTAAGTGTTTGTTTTTAATAAACTGCCTGTACACTTGCAAAGTTCTCAATGCTTCGGTTTACATATAGAGACCCTCATTGTGCTACAGTGTAAGTGTGGGGTTATTTTGAGCATTATTAGTAGTATAGACATAGCGATTTCGTTTTTAATGCACTGATGCCCCGAAGGCTACCATAACATGCTAATTTGCGTTTAGCAATAACACTGGTCACGTTAGACTAACATGAAAACGAACTCCAGTGAACGGTCGAACTCGGTACACGTTTGTTATTAACCCTAGGATCATTTCAAGGCGGAATTTCCCTTTAAGGTGACATACTAACGCAAACACCAAATCTAACCCTAAACTGAAGCGACAAAGGAAAAAGCAGTTGAGTGAGAATGCCATGGAAAAGAAACTCTGTGGCAGGGCCACGGAAAAATGCGGAGATCCGTGAGAATGCCACGGAAACATTTGCAAAAAATTCTTTGACTATCCCACGGAACTTTGTGAGATCATGTTGCATGGACACTACACTACTATGGTTTGAACCCAGGAAAGAATGTATACCTAGTAATGCACTGTAAATTGCTTTGGATTAAAGCGTCTGCCAAATGCATGAACATAAATCTAAAATGTAGATGTAGATAGTATGCAAAATAATTAGTGCGGTATACTAAAGCAAGCATTGTATTACATCATTTACAGTTAGTTAAAGTACTTAGGGTTACAGTAAATCCATTTACTACCTCCTATGGTCAGTTATTCTTTGAGCTTCTTTATAGTATGTAAAACTTGACCGCATCCTTGCAAAGTATTGCAATGCCTTCACAACGAGTCTTAAGTCGGGGACTGGTAAAAGCGTTTCGAATACAGAGAATGAAATCTTTCATATACACACAGTAGCCAGTGTCTTTTGATGTTATTGTAATGGGAGAACATATTAAAAAACACAGAAGGCAAATGAATAAAACCTTGATCTTTCCTCGGCTACTGAATTAACACGTATGAAAACCAGAAAGCTCAAATCTTTTCCACTTCAAAACAGAATTTTCAAAAAAATATATTACGGACTATATTTGGTCTAGTGAACCTAGACGGGGAAGTCTCTCACAAACACACCGGAAAAGATTAGCATGGCAGGCAAAGAACTTTTTAGGTAGATTTCAGTGCTTGCAAGGCAAAAAAATAATAAAGTGCACAGGTTAAAACAGGTTTAGGTTTAAATCTTTCAAATCTGTAAACAACAAAATGTCGCATCAGAGCCTCCCCCTCCTATTACAAAAAAATGTTAGCACACCCAAGGCTGAAATGATCAAGTGAATTATCAATGTTTAAAGAAAAGTTTAAGGGGAATGGTAAAGCAGAAGAAGAGAACTGTTATGTTTAAGGAATATAAATTGAGCGGTGCCTGTGTGAGCGCTGTAACACCACCAACGCTTCAGTCTGTCAGAGAGACAGAAACACTGAAGGGACAATAATTTGTTTTTTAGAAATATGCACCTGTAAACGGGACGACAACGCGGGTTTGCATATCATGCACATGGATGCGCAGCAGTGCAAAAAAGCTTTTAAATCTAAAAAATTAAAGGATTATAATGTAAAAGATTATTATTGAGTCTCTTGGACATAAATGATGAACGATTATGAGACGTTAGAATGCGTAAAAAGCAGCTTCACCTGTAGCCTGGTAAGTAAATAAATGTTTTGCTTTAAACAAATGCATCTATTTTAAAATGTTTTTTAAATGCTACCCCACGGATTTATTGCATATGATAACTCTGTACCTGTGGATATGGTGAGATGAGAAACATTTTTAAGTAATGCTTTAAAAAAAACTCATGGCGCTGTCCGAGTCCTGAGACGGCTTTCCGCACGTTTGTAAATTCTTTATCTCTTGTTTGTATTTTTAGAGTACAAACCTTTTCTTGCAAATTATTTTATGAGATTACAATGATTATGAAGGATATCAATACATTTACAGCAATTAAAAGCCTGCTATTTTTACTTCCATGACTCAAGAAAACAGCTTTTAAAGGTTTTAATCCAAAAAATAATAATTTCAATACAAATAAAAACAACACAATTTTTTAACAAGGATCTTCTTCCTCCGCTTAGTTAGCTAAGACTGTCATTGGTTTATTGCACATTACGCCCAAAACACTCCCATTACTCATTACGAAAATAGGAACAACCCTTTTAGGTTATGCGCTTGGCGCATAAACTATTTTTCCGTCATTAAATTAGCAAAAGTGGGTTCGGACACGCCCGTTTAGACCGTGCGTTGTGCTTAGATTGTTAAAATAGGGCCATAAAGGTTTTTTAGCATTTCTCAGAGTAGCGCCTTACTCTATGACACAAATTGCTCTGCATTCAATCTTATTGCTTTCTAGAAGATACAACTGAGATTAACAATCTTGCTTATGAGTTGTTCTTATAATAAAAGGAAACTGGAGTAAAAGGGATCCATGCTTTGTGTTCCAAAAGGGCAAAATTTAATTTGAGTTTGCAATGACACAAATGACAGAATGTATATTTTTATTTCTGTAGGGCAAGCCTGAATGCACACACACAATACATAACAGATCAAGTGACAATCCTCACGCACTGGACATATATGACAGGCTTTACACATACGCTGATGGGGTGAATGAACCTGGTTCACTCACTAGCTTTGCTTTAGGGGAACTTCAATGAAGCATGGAGAAAAATGCCACAAGCAAGTTTGAGATCGTATGTGATTTTATTTTCCCTGTGGCTTGAGTTTAAAAAAGAAAGAAAGCAAGAATACAATGACATCTCCGACAAGCGCAGGGTATCACTATGTTTTCAATTGAGTTATAGTAATCACTGTGTATGTAGTATTTACTACTGTAAATTAGAGACTTGTAGCTTCAAATCATCTGACTGTATGTACACTCTTAAAAGACATTGAACCTTTAGAGTTAAAAAAAGAACCAAGAAGTTCAAATATGAACTTTTAATAATTATAAAGGTTCAAAGTTGAACTTACAGGTTCTATAAATACCCTTGGTTTTTTAGACAGTTCTTTTTAGAACCTTTGTTGTTGTCAAAGGGTTCATTTTAGATCCTGACCTTTTGTGAAGGTTCCTTTATGAACCTTTTCTAAAATGGAGTCAGACTGTTAAGATTTTATAATTGTATAGGCTAATAATAAGAATAATAATTAAAATAATAATAATATCCTTAATAATACAAGAAGCCTATACAATCTGCATGATCTGCATATTATTATTATTAATATTAGTAGTAGTAGTAGTAGTATTACAATAAGGTTGTTTTTGTTATGTTTAGTTCATGCCTAGTCACATGAACTAACAATAAACAATACTACAGCATTCATCACTCGTCTTAGTTCATGTTAATTTCAGCATTTACTAATACGTTATTAAAATATAAAGTTGTAACTGTTAAATGAGTTAATACACAATGAACTAATTAACTAATATTGTATTGACATTAACAAACATTAACAAAGACAAATAAATGTTAATGCATTTTCTAAGGTTAACAAATACAACCTTGTGTGTTATCATTAATATGTTTATTATTATTTGTTGTTATTACATATGTAACGCATTGTGTGTGTGTGTGTGTGTGTGTGTGCGTGCGTGGGCGCGCGCGCGCGCGCACGTGTGTGTGCAGTGTGCAGTAGTCTAAGCTTCATTTGGGTCTATTCAAATGAACTAAATGGATGATTTGCGACAGGTTCCAATAACACACACTAAAAGCATCTCCAAGTGTCATTCAGAACCTATTTAATGCATGTATAATAAAATAAATAAGATACAGTGCTGCCAGAACATAATCTTTTACCAACGGCAACATCCTCTGAAACAATATAAGTAGCAGGCAGCAAACGTTTGTGAGTCCACGAAACCGTTCCGAGACCTATCAGCACCATGACGTAATTACTGTTTATGAGTAATTACGGCAGCCGCAGTCGCGCATCTACACGCGCAAGGTTTCACGCGGAAAAACCGTTACAACCGTTGCAACGCGAGCACAGGGACTGAGAGGATCAGCGCACCTATCTGAGGTAAAACCTAACAATTTTACTATTCACTTTATAAAAAATTGAAGATAACATTAACATTATGTAGCCTAATGTTAATATTAAAGCGTGGGCTGCGTATTTTGAGTATTTTTGAAGAAAATATCTAAGACCGGATGTCTGGAAATAATGGGAATCTTCAGATATGAATCACAAAAGTGATGTGACCTATTTTTGATATAGTAGGGTAAATAAAATAATATGAATAGTATATAAATGTATATTTAATTTTGCAAATGAACTTTTATGTGTTATCATTCTCCTCTAAACTGCAATTATTTTTCTAGGGACTGAAACAAACACAGACTTTATTCAATGGACTACTCAAGATGTAACTGGTTGACTGGAAACAGTTTCCACGAATTTAACCTAACATTTCAAGGTTAATCTCACAGAGATGCCTTCTCTTTTTAACTGTTAAGCTGCAATATATAATTCAGCATGCAATTTTGTTAACATTTGTCATCTTCTACTCCTTGTTTTAGAGAATGAAATTGATGGGGATACGTTTATGAACCTAACTGAGAAGAAAATGATAGCTAAATGTTTTCCTAAAATGAAGGATCAAGTTAAATTCATTAGACTACAGAAAAAAAGTGTAAGACTACACACATCAGTCATGAGTAAGTGTTTTACATCTAATTACTTTATACTGTAAAAAATATGCAGCATTTTTGTCAAATCAACATATATATTTTTATTTATTTTTATATTAATATAAAATTGTATAAGTTATGTCAACTTTTCATCAAATGCTCCAGGCAAGTATTTTGTGTTCATCAAATACTTCTGCCTCAGGCTATTTAGAAATAAAGTTTTTTTGGCAGAATCCATTAAGAGGCATGTAAAGGCACACTTAGAGGGTTTTGCATCTGAACACTTATATATCTTCTATTTTCAGGTATCCAACAAGTGACCGATAAAACAAGGTGTGCTTATCCCTTGTCACCGAATACCAGTTCTTGAGAGACAAACTGGAAGAGAATATGTAAGTAAGGAACCACAAGATTTCATCAAGGGTCCAACAGATAACCAGTTCAGTGGTAAGTATGTCAGACAAAGTGACACCTTAATGAACAATTATAATTGTAAAATGCTTTGTGTTTCTTATTCTATAAGACTAAGGAAAACCAAGACATGAACAGTATAGAAAGAGGTAATTGTCACAAACAGACTGACCTTCAGGATTCAGTAAAAGCAGCAGTGGCAGCTTGTGATTGCTCATCCGAGGGGCGCTAATTCAAAATAAGTGTCCTGTGTGTTGCTTGCGTTTTCAAAATATGTGTTTGTTGCGTCATTTGAACCATGTGCATCGTGTGTTTTGTCAAAATAAGTTCCTGCTGCATACGCGGCAAAACCATTTATGATAAAAGAGATGCTCACGTTCACAAAACACAAGACACTCCCTTAACAGTAAACTCTGATTACGCATGAGTTATGAGAGTTGGCAAACACGAGCGTCTCTTTTATCATAAACCCTTTAGACGCGTCTGCAGCAGGCACTTATTTTGACAAAACACACGATGCACATTCATATGACGCAACAAACACATATTTTGTAAACGCAAGCAACACACACGACACTCCGAACACTTGATGCACATAGGATAACTCGACGCGCAAGAACACATATTTTGAAAGGACAAACCACACACATGGCGAGCTTCGCATCGTGCACCCTCAAAAGTCATCGGCTGCCAGTGATTGTGACATGTAAAAATTCCTAAAAAAGCATCTGAACTGGGAAGTTGGAATGTTTTTAAAGTTAAAAAATAGTATTTGTTTATAATATTAAATCCAAGTATGAGCTTTGTATTGCATTATCACTTTCTTGTTTATAGGCACCAAATACATCCAACCCGGTTCTACCGGTGCAGATTCAATCCTGGAGATAATGATAGAAGATGAGAAAGTCTAGAAGATGTCACCAGCTCTTGTTGTGCAGTCCACTTCATCTTCAACATTGAATAATTAATTGTTTAAATTACTGTATGTTAGAGTGTAAATACATAATGTGGAGGAATCAACATTAATTTTTAATTATATATATTTAAATTATCCCATGGGGCTGTTTAATTCTTTATTCTGATTGGTTGAGAAATGTTCCACGAGTATGCATTATTTTTCGATAACCGCACACCTAGCTTGTCAAATGTCTTAAAAATAGGCAGCAGAGAAATGTTTGTGGTAACTGTGGTATAAGCGGAATAATTGACTGCGGTCCTTTGAATTATTTGAAAATAATGCACACCCGCGGTGTAAGGGCAACCCGCTTCGCGTCGTGCCACATTCCCACCTTGGGTGTGTATTATTTTCTTATAAATAATAAATAAATATGAAATATTAAGGTTGTTTTTTAGAGAATGTTTTGTCTTTAGCCTGTTTGTTTAAAGTGCCTTCATGTTATGTATGCAATAAACATTTAATGAAGTATCATGATGTTGTGTCTGTTATAAAAAAGTGTAATGGTAGTAATTAATAATATAATAATAATAATAATAATAATAATAATAATAATAATAGTAATACAATAATAATAATAATTATTATTACAATGTCCAGAAGAAGGTTCAAAAAGGAACTCTGCTGGTTCTTTAAAGCACCTTTAAAATAGGGTTCTAATTGGAACCTTTTTAAAAAGGTTCAAAAATGAACCTCAAAGGTTCCCCCACAGTTGCAATCTCCAGGAACTTCAAAAGGTTCATTTTAGAACCTTTTCTTTTTAGAATATATTATTCAAGTTTATTTCTCATATTTTTTTTACAACACCTTTTGCATTTCACAGAGGAAAATAACACAGAGATCTTAGACACAATGTATTGCCATTCAATGCAATGAATGGATCATTTGGGATTTTAGATGCCAAACTCCGAGAAATGTATAAAATATTATATAATATTGAGTAAGGAATAATCATGGGTTGTTGATGAATTGAAAATAATGCACTCCGTCACAACGTAAAGCATAATAAAGCATTAAACAGCTTTGTTGTATAATCATAAACTGTAAAAAAAGATGGACGTAATGTCCGTGAGCCCACCCATAGGTTTTTGAAGACGTTTTGCATTCACACGAACTTGACGACATATCACTGGGCAAGATTGTAATTTATATTATTCGTAGTTTGTGATGTGCACATTGTCACAGCCCTAACGGTGGCAGGGAGAACTAACATAGGGGCGCACCACAAATTTGAACTAAGGTTTGCATATGGTGGTGTGTTCTCAAGGACAGCTTTCCCATTAAAAGAGGAAATATCCTAATATACCGCCCTGCGTACAGTATTGCAACACATTGCATTGCAACCCATGTGTCGTGATATGTGTCGTATCGCAAGATTCTCCCTTATACACAGCCCTATTTACAATCGCCATCCATTTTTATTGTATGAAAAAATAAACAGCCCAAGGACATTCTGCTGTGTGTTTCACAGTTGAATGGTTCGAGTAGAATATAACAAAATGTCCTTTTGAGCAAACTCTTCAAACTGACTTCAGCACTTTAAAAACTTTAATTAAAGCAGCGCAGCACTCAGCAGATACACCTGCAGCCATTGATGAAGCGTCCGGCATTTAGGCGCTCGTCCTCCACACGGGTTTGTGCGATACATGGGTGTGTTTGAACAATTCATGTATAAAAGATGTCTTCAAAGTGCTGCTGTCAGCTACAGCTTGAAGCCATGATTATACAGAGCTCTGGACTGCGTACAAACCACCTACATACACACCTGCACAGAGAAGCATCAGAATCATGCCAGACCGGAGGAGAATTTCATTGCTGAAGTGTCGCTCTTTTATAGATCAGGGTATCAACTTTGTCACTTTTGGGACAAGATGTAATATGACTGAGCTTTAACATCTGATTTGCCGGACACTAAAACTAAAGCCAGGTTTACAATACAGGATTTTTCAGATTCCGAGAGAAAATCGGGTCCAAGACATTGATTGGTTCAAATGATTGTCTCAGACGTTTACAGAACAAATCTTTCACCCCCCGATCTACTCGCAAGCAAATCGGGGCCGCTCCGATTAAATCAGACATGCTTGATATTTAGGATTTTAAATCTGGAAAGTTTCGTCAGTGCTTTCGCAATAGCCAACGAGAGACAGAGGTAAATGACAGGCTTTTTGAAACAGCGAAACAGTGAAAACACATCAATGTATTAATCAGTAAAACGTACCACAAATGTTCCATGTCAAAACAATAGCTGAGGAAAAATCACCTCTGTTTTAAACACCAAATGAATGTAGAAGGCGTAAGAAAATGTAAATACAAACATAAACATTCAAAATAATAATAAATGTGATAAAAAAAACTCTATTCTTTACATCCCCTTTCACTTGAGGTCATGTGAAGCGCTAGCTCTGGCACGATAATCTAAATAATATTTTATAGTGTGTAATGTGCCATGATTTTCAAATCTTCTAGTGTGATCATGTTTAAGATTTGAAGGAAAAAATCTGTTAAAGGTGCAGTGTGTAAATTTTAGCAGCATCTAGTGGTGAGGTTGCGAATTGCAACCAAAGGCTTAGTCCACGGCTCACCCCTCACTTTTGAAACACATAGAGAAGCTACGGTAGCCGCCACCCGACAAACATGTCATCGTCAGAGATAACTTCGTAAAAGAAATTGTCCTTTAAGGGCTTCTGTAGAAAAATGGCAGCACAAAATGGCGACTTCCATGTAAGGGGACCCTCGGTGTATGTAGATAAAAGGGTCTCGTTCTAAGGTAATAAACACATAACGGTTAATTATGAAAGGTCTTTATACACCCCTGATAATATAGTTTTGTATATTATTTTGCATTTCTGTCAAAAGATCCTTCTAAAAATTACACACTGCACCTTTAAGATTCTCCTTATGTGTGTGCTGCAACCAGGCTCAAATAAAAGTGTGGTGCTATATAATGAAATAAAACAGGTGTTGCTGTCCACCTTCTGCCTCAAACTATGTTTATTCGACATTTCCGCACGGGCGTGTTGGTAAGCGCGTCAACGTGGAGTGGGCAGTCATGCGTGTTGGGTACGCGAGACCCCATTTCGTGTGGAGGTGTGCACGGCAATTTTTGTAACTGCGCGCGTGGCTCCGCATCCGAAAATGACCGAAATTGAGGCGATTCTGTCACGGCAAGCCCGTGATGTATCTTTTTAATCAATCCATGCAAAACAATGCATATACTATTTTCTGACACTCTTTATCTGTGTTGAACTTTGCAGTTCAACACACAAATTCTTTTACATATGATTCAGAATTTTGGCTTATATTTGTATTGAATGAACCACTGGACGAGGAATAAAATTCAAACCTTGAGATGTCTGTACTGCTTGTTTAGTAAAAACGTTAATGAAACGATAATGTTTAATGAAGACATATTTAAGAGAGTGTTGTTTTATTCATGTCCTCATATTTATATATAAAGTTCTGACGTTTGAAGCACCAGGGTTGTTCCAGGAGACGACTGCTTTTATCGTCTTCATCGCGTTTGTTTTTGGCTTCATTGCTTGCGTCGCCCCCTGGCGGTTCAAAGAATACTGCAACAGCGAGTGGGTCAACTATAAACACTTTGTTCATTTGTTGAGACAGGTGCGGAACAAACCGTGACTATAAACAAAGCTTTAGTGTCTACGATGTTTACGTACATGCTCTTAATGCTGTTTACATATACGCAGCTCACTAGGTTTCAGAACATAGTTTAGGTTCTTCATCATTGTAGCATCACATGAGTTGTAGTTCTGCAGTTCTAGCTCAGACCCATCAATTTGAATTATTCAAGGACTTCAGCAGAAAGCAGGCAGAGGTCAGATGTCATGGAGGTCAGCGTCTACAGTCATCAACCACAGTTCACATTACTCCAATATCATTGGTGAACTTTATCTTATTACGTAATCCAACACAGTAGCAGCTGGCCGTCAGTCATGAAGGCAAATTCATATCATTTTCTGCAGCTCAACTGGTAGAGAATTGCATTGTGTTTCGAACCTTAAACCACATTGCATTACACCAAATACACAAAATAATGTTATTTTTGAGTTAAATCATTGCATTACACCAAATACACCAAAAAAATTTGTTTTAGCAACGTCATAAGACTCCTTTAAAGGGACAGTGCACCCAAAAATGAAAATTTGCCCATCGTTAACTCAAACCCACAGGCTTAAGTCCAATTTATAGTCGTGCCGTATCTACACCATAGGTTATCCGTAGCTCTGTGTAGCCTGACGTGCATCTCGCCAAATTTTTTATAGCGTGCAAGCATAGGTATTTCTGTTGGCGACGGTGAAACAAAGACGGCCCAAGTTGAGGAGTGATTTAACTCAAACTGCAACATTAGTCACTGTTTATTTACCTCCAAAACTGCTGGTCATCTCAAAACATACATAACAAGTTGCTTTTTCTTCTTCGCTTGTGTTTTAAACTTGCCAAGCTGCTTCTTCATTGACGGTCACGCTGGTACTGTGGTAACATGCGTGGATCCTGCCTACCAGCGGTCTGCATGTGTATTTGCACATCGATGTGGACGACGATGCAAAAGTATCAATGAAAACTGACGCATAACCTACGCCGGCCATTCCCAAACTTTGGTCCGCGGACCACTAGTGGTCCGTGAGGGTACTGCAGGTGGTCCGTGTAAAGGCAAAAAATAAATAAAATAAAATAAAAAAATTTTCTTAATAAAATATATTCTAAGAATATTTTTAAAAAATCTGTTGTACTTATGTGATGACCAGTTATAGTTTTAGTGCTAGTAAGCCTATTTAGAAGTGCAGATAAATTTAGGACTTTGTGTAGACATATTTTATGAGGTGGTCTGCGAAAATTCTAGATTACAAATAGTGGTCCACACACACAAAAAGTTTGAAAACCCCTGACCTACGCCATCGTGGCTATGTCGTAGGACCTACGCACAACTATAACAAGATCTTTACGACTATTTTTGGCAACATAAATTCTCCTGTTTAGCAGAATGTCATTACCTGACAGCTTCAGTCACCATTTTATTACATCAAAAGAAAGATGCAATGAAAGCAAATGGGAACCGATGCTGTCAGTTCATAACATTTCAAAATGAAACGGGCTAAACCAAATCATGTCACTGGGTATTTGGACACCTGCACTTGCGCGTGTGTGTGGTTCAATATTTGTCCTCAATCATACTTGAGGTAAACACACACAGCTGGCTCCTAAAAAGGAAAAATTAAATAAGGAAAGGAGATAAACTCAGCAGAAGCCTTGAAATATGCAGATGATGATTCGCTCAACACAAGTTGTCATAACCTTGAAGAGATGCCCAGAATCCCGGCAGAGAAAGAGCCACATGAGTGTGTGTGTTTGCTATTTATATCACAGCGGCTGAAGTAGTTTGTTAGAGAGGGTGTCTGTATGTGGGAGTAAAGCTGTATGACTGCTTATCTAACAGAACTGACTCAAGACAGACGGAGAGACTAAAATAGAAACAGCAAACGTCCGGTTTGTTTAGTTTCTCCCAAAATATTTTTCAAGGAAACATTACATATAAGAATGGAAGTGGTGATAAATTAAAATGCAGGGTTCGCACACCTTAGTTAACTTCAAATTGAAGGACCATTCCAGGACTTTCCAGGTCCAGTACCCTCAAATTCAAGGAGTAAATGTGGGGACACATTTCAAGTGAGAGCAAGGTTACATCGTGTCACCTTTTAAGATACATTGTTACAGTTCCCTTTCGAGGGAACTCGTGCTGCGTCACTGCGATGACACTTTGGGGACGCCTCCAGGGGTAAGTACGTCTGAATGTGTATATCAAATTCAACCAATGGTGAGGCTTAACGACAAAGACAAGGTGACGCGGGAGCCAGGAAGTAGATTGCTATATGAAATATTGCCAAAGACGGCATTACAGGGACGCAGGAAGTATGGCAAGGGTGACGCAGCGTCTCGTTCCCTTCTCAGGGAACAACAGTTACATACTTAACCAGAGACGTTTTCATGTGTAATATGCAATAAATATGCAAAAAAGCATTTTGGTATGAATCAACATTAACATACAGAAGCATTTAAAGCAAAAACAGTTTTTCACGTGTGCGTAAGAAGTCTAGAATTTTATGATATTATCCTAGCCAACACAGGAAATATGGATTTTTTTCCCAGAAAACTTGGGGTCACAAACTTTTTCCTCTCGGCTGCCTAAACCCACAAATGATCTGTGATAAAAAGATACAGTTTCTATTCACAATTGTAAATCTGAACATGTATTTCTATCGCAATCCATATCCAGAATTTCACTTATCAAACACATACTACATTTCCCAAATTCCCAACAAGTATTACTGCCATGCTGCACACTCTCTTCATCTGCTTTGCATAGTTTAAAAACTAATAAAGTTATCCCTTTTTTCATTTTCTTGCCCTTTCCAAAACACCCGTTTCTACAGATAACACGCAATATATACACATATGCACGATGAATGCAGCTGACTATATTTACTTTCAGCAAAATAACTTAAAGTAGTAAAAAAAATGCTTAGAATTCATTTGCAAAATCCTTTTTTGGGAGGAGTGGGAAAAGAATATGGGAATAAACTGGGCATGAAGACGAAAGAGAGAGAGAGAGAGACATGATAGAAAGCAATCTTGTTAGTGGGCTGCCGTAGCCTAGGGAAGATTTCCATCAGGCACACATATAGGAAGAGGCATCCATTTAGAAAATGGCTTTTTCTGCACATGCTGGGTCATTTAGTACTCCCTGTGACGACTCCTGTTTGGGCCGGAGATAAATGCTCTTTCGCACACTTGCTGAGCACACACACACCCGCATCCTCGCACCGACCACAGACTCAGCAACCTACAGCTACCAAGGGTGCAGAAACGCACTTGCATGCATTCAAAGAGTCCCAAACCGATTCGGACGAATAAATTAAAATAGATTTTGCTTTGCAAACAACTGGCAACGTTTACCCATACTATCAGTTATTCTGGTCTGAATGCAAGCAGAATTTATTTAACACAAACAAAGCGTCTAGAGATTAACACACATTTAGTAAATAGCCAGAGATACATGATTAACCTGGCTTGGATGGTAAACTATATATTAACTTTGTATAGATAAATGCACACACATGCATGTTTAAGAAATGATTACATATGTATTTGTATATTTATGTATAATTTATATTATAAATAAAAATATAAATACTTAATATATAAATATTTTTTTTTCTTAACATTATACATGCATGTGTGCATATTTATATATGCATAATTATTATACACAGTTCACACATATGATGTAAACAAAAACTTTAATTCTGCTATAGATTAATCGCGATTAATCGTTATGCATCCCTAATTTATAGATATGTGTTTAGGTAAAATGATCATTTGCGTTTCATTCTGCCAACTACCAACAACAATTCTGCCAAGTTCATAATACAAATAATGCATTTATTTGCCTTTATTTATTGAAAATTAAAATGGGGAAAACATGCTCCAAATAACAAAAAAGATCAAGTGATTACCAAGTTCAAAATCATTTCTCAATAACAAAATGCTAATGTTTTAACATATATTTTAGGAAAATTTCAGAAATATGAATTTTTTGGAATAACCCTGATTTTTTTATCACATCTTTAATGTGTCTTTGTATGCACTCAGTCTTTAACATTTGCTGTTGGGTGACTTTATGTCGCTCATGAGGTTTGCTTTTGTTGAAATTCAACAGACACTGGACAGAAATGGTCACAATAGAAATGATGATTAAAAGCAAAACTGGAGTGGTCCGCTATTTTTTTCCATGGCTGTATAAATAAAATGTATATACATACAGTACTGTCCAAATGATTGATTTATTCAAACTGTAAAGTAAACAAATGTGGGTGACATTGGCATTTGCTAACTTTTTTGCACATAAAGTCAGGTTTCTTTGCTTCTCAAAGATTCTCAAATCATGCCGAAATGAAGTGGATCACCAGATTTTAGTAGCTGGAATGCAAAGATTAAAGGAACATAAAAATACTAAGTAAATCATAATTTTTTTTTACAGAATGCCGATTATAAATGTATTATCATCCTAATAAAATTATGCGGTCTCAGACTTTTGCTTTCTTTAGAAATTAACAAATTATTTCAATAATTCAGAATTGTCACCTTGGAGAGGAATGTCTTATACATTTCAGACTTTGCATTTTCAGACCAGTGTTGCCAAATTGGAGGCTTTGTTGCTAGATTTAGCGACTTTTCAGACCCCTTTATCGACCTTTTTTTACAAAAGGCGCATACAGTAGCAACAACTCTCGGGTGAGCGTCTTTTTGGATAAGCCATAGCTTGAGATCTGCATGCATTTCGTCTGGCCTAGACTGCCACGCGAATGCAAGGTCTTGCTTTTTTGTTTGCTCCTCATTTGTTTTGAAACTGGACTGTTTGAAGAAATAAACAGTTGAATAGTTTTTTAGCCAGACGGACTTTTAACAGTTCAGTACCAGTAAGATTGCTGGTTAACAAATACTTTAACAAGCAGTTTTAATGGGTCATTATTTCATACTTGTTTCATTGTCTGACAACAGAAGCAGAGAATGTACAAATGAGAAAACCTTTTTATGCATTCAGTGGTATTAAAATGCAATTTGTGATGGTTTAGAGAGTAAGAGAAACGTGAAACATTTTTAAAGTGCCAGAATGCAAATATGAAGTTATGACGTTGCTGGTATGCTAATTACGTAATGACATAATCTAGCGACATTTAGCAACTTTTCAAGCAAGCATTAGCTACTTTGCATTGAAAATAGTTGGTAACACTCTTCCATCCATTACAAAATTATAGTTCATCACTAAAGGCAGAAAACACAGCTATTAATGTAATTATCTCATGTGCCCACCACTGCACCAAAACAGATGTAAACAGTGTCTTTTATAAGATCTATGTTGGCTCAAACATAGTAATCGTCAACATCACCTTAAAATATTTTCAATATAAACTTACAGCTTTCATCTGTTGACCTCCAGTGACCAACTGCAGAACCTTCTCCAGTTCCTTCTCTATCCGTCCAGCCCAGTGAATCATTCTGTAAGAGACAATATACAACAATTACATATACAGAACTGTATCAATTATCACCATAATAGCTCAAAGCACACATTGTATGCTTCAAAAATGCACACAATTAGGAATTGTGCATAATTTTAAGAAAAGTACTGGATAGCGGTCCAATTTATGGATCTTTGCTGTTTGGGCTCCCATAGCTCATAACCCCTAGTATTATGTAGAAGAATACAATTGAGATACTGACACAAATGTTATATCAGGACATACTGTACTGCACAGCATAACATTTGTGTCAGTACCTCAATTGTATTCTTTTACATAATGCTAAGTCTGGGCCAGCCAAAAATCGTGCAGTGTATCCCGGGCTAAACTTACTGAAAATGTGTAACACTTCAATTCATAATACTTAAAAAATTTAAGCTTTTCGATTTTGATTTTTCCCATAAATTGAGAAAATTTCATTTTTTTCTAGTTGTTAACAATTACTTTTTCTAGGAGTTAACTGTAAAGAAATGTATAAACTAGTGTTCTCGCAAAGTTTACAAAATAAAGTTTTAGTCAATACAGTCTCCCTCTTTCAGGACAACACCATCACACTGATTATTCATCTTGTCTACAAGGGCAGGGTTTCCCGCAGCACTTTGCAGTTCGGGCGGCCCGCCTAAGTTGGCAAACCCTACCGCCTTAACTAGGTCGTCCAGAAACACCGGCCCAACTCTACCACCTTAACAAACACATTTTCTGTGGGAAATTTTTGTCCAATAAAATGTTCTCTAGAATGACCCCCAGTTTAAAATCCATATTTAGGAATTTATGATTTAAGTTATTTTACTTTAGCATTAGGAAAAATGATGGGTAACATTTTATTTATTTATTTAATTCAAAATTCATAGCAAGTTTTCATAGCAAGTTTTTAAAGAATAAAAGCATACAGTAGCATTACATACCATGCATTTGAATATTTTTATTAATAATAATAACTTGGAATAACCTATAAGAACAACATTGTGTAACCAACACTTTACACTAAATTAAAAAAGCAGACGAGCCCTTCAATATGTCCGACAGGGAATATATCAACACATTATAGTCTGGCACAGCTCTGGCACATCACTTCATGCCCTTAAATAATTCAGGTAACCAAATCAATATCTACTAGAAGATATCAAAAGTCTCAAGGTTTAAACTTGCAGAGCTTAGGAAACGTATGGGGAACATTACAGGGGAATTTCGGTAGTGTCACACGATCCCTATAACAGTTTTATCTGCTAGAGCCTAATGGTCAGAGATTTGCAACCACAGCCTGGGGGCAGAAATAACCCTTATCTGTGTTACACAGCTTCAGAAAAGCCCCAAAGAAACCCTGTGTGCTATTCTGACTGAGCATTCTTATCTACCAGATAAGAATGACTGAACCCAGCAATTTTATTAGCAAATAATATTTTTTTTAAAAAGAGTGTCTATTCCCTCGAAAATCTAAATACTTCTCTTCATATGTCCATTTCTCTATATGCTTTTAATAAATTCGTACACATCCCTCATCTTGTATGTTGTGTTTATGAGCGAAATATGACCTTTTATCTCTGTGTGCACTGATGAACTGTGCACAATGACAGACACATTTCTTCCGCAAAGTAAACAGAGTACATTTTGCTTTCACGTTGACTTGACAGATTCTCGCTCTTTCAAACTCTGCACATCCTCTCCGTCTGGCTCTAGCAGTGGGATGCCCGGCTGTTGGCAGGTACGAGTGGATGTTTAAGAGGCCGAATGATAAAGAAAGCTTCGTTCTGACAGAAGTGCCTCCATAAGCAGCAACAACACTTGCTAAGTGAGCCAAGCCCCCGAATAAAGCCATCAAACGTCTGGAGATCAGACATATATGGCTCCAAAAGCTCTAACGCAACAAGATTTAGCAGGAGCTGTAAGGTGTTGACTTCTTCAACACAAGACATTATAGACTTATCCACAAACATACACAGTGGCTACATTTACACGGGGATTCACAACAGGTGTGACTCTCAAATCATCAGCAGCGCAGAAGAGATTTATATCTGTGTAGATGTGTATTGATTGAAGTCAATCCCATATCTAACTCCTGAGTAATGCTTATGACCGTAGAGATGCATAGTGACAGTAATTGCTTTTTCAAGAATTGCATAGCGTATTATCTGTTAACTTTTCAACATATGACTAGTGATGCACCGATGTATCGGCCGCCGATATTTATCGGCCGATTTTTGATGAATTTGAAACCATCGGCATATCGGCAATAGCACGAGAAAGGCAGATACCAACTGTTTATTAATTAACTGCATAAAGAAATTCATTATATGTAAAAAAAATTAGTTAATGTTGTTAATAAAATAAATGCTGAATAGCTAAAACCACCTTTTAAGGTTGTCATGCTGTCTTATTATATTTGTTTTAGCTTAATTTGTGCCTCTCTTATTATGTTGGTCATTTAAATGTTAATTAGATCCAATCCATGTTCAGTAAAAATAATTTGATGCAGAAATAAACTAGCTAATAGACCAACTGTATAGTATTGTATACAAGTGTTTAATATCGGTATCGGCCAGAAGTTGTCTGTTTAAATCGGTATCGGCCCAAAAAATCCTATCGGTGCATCCCTACATATGACTGCATGAAGTGCAGTACAAATAACCATATTCTACTTCTTTTTGGAAGTAGCCAATTAAAAGACAGACTGAATACACACATATTCACACTAAAAGCCTTATGGCCTTTTAGCACTCGCATCTGACAGTATGCCGAGCTGGTTAAAAAGAAATTTCTACTAAGACCACAGTAATGACACATTCATAAGTCTTAAGACGCAAACACAAACTGGCAAATACTATCACAGAGATTTACTCTCTTTATTACAGCTTTTTTACTCCACAATTCCCAAAACTAAAGCCGTGGGTAACAACATAACCCTCTCCTGTCTGTCTTCTCTATCAGCGAAGAGACACAGTCATTTGTCATTGGATGAGAGCACAGGAATAGAAATGTCAATGTGAAATGTCAGTTTCATCTGAATGACAAGGATAGAAAGATTAGTAAAAGATTGAGTCAAGACGGCTAAGATGGAAACACATTACGCTGAAGCACAACTCCATACATACACAAATAACATCTAATGCAATGTAATACAGCACACAAGGAACTTATTGAAACATGTCCAACCTATGTGTTAATAATAAATATATAGACAGAGTTAACAAACAGTACACAAAGGAAAGGTTTTTAAAAAAGTTTATGTTTAAGTCGAAACTCGGGTCACATTTACAAAATATCCATTTAAGCTTGATTCAGTGAAGTTAATGTCATCAGGCAGAGAAGCAAGCAAGTAAAGCAGCAGATATTTCTGATCATAAGTAGCAGCTATCTACTTGAATAAAGAAAGGACCTGTTTATTGCCTGTTTAACTTGCATTTCAAAGAAATCGCTTATATATTCAAAACGTCATAAAGTTTGCTTCTTTTGCTAAAATCAGGTTCAGAAAAAAACAAAATACTGGAAAAACTTAAGTTGTTATTGACTGGAATGTTTGGAGATGAATTTCTGACTTGAACTTGTGTCGCCTACATAAGCACCACAGCCAAACTCGAACAGCAACCTGACACACTAACATTAACTCTTCCCCCGCAATTGAGGAGTTATCTCATAAATTAAGAGAAAACCCTCCCCATATTTTTTTGTTTGCAAGCAGAGGGTCTGTTCTTTCATATGATATATTGTATATTTATATATTTAAAGAAGAAAGGCATTAAACTTGTGTAAAACTCTTAAAAAATGCTTGCGCTGCAACTTTTTTTAGAAACACTGGCAGGGAAAGAGTAAATATTTAATGTTAACATTTATGCCTTTGGCTATGCTTCTATCCAAAGTGACTCACATTCATTACAAGTAGAGATAATAATCGTATCAGCCAGTCAAAGCAATTTTTCACACTAACAGCCAACAGTTTTAAAACAGCCAATTGTCATTGCCAATATATCCTAGCCGATATTCATGAACGATATATCCTGTCAATCAAAATAGTTTAAAAACAGACAATAGTCATGACCGATATATCCTGTCAATAAAGAGTTTAAAAACAGCCGATAGTCAGTGTCGATATATCCTGTCAATCAAAATAGTTTAAAAACAGCCGATAGCTATGACCGATATATCCTGTCAATCAATAGAGTTTAAAAACAGCCTTTAGTCATGACCGATATATTCTGTCAATCAAAAGAGTTTAAAAACAGCCTTTAGTCATGACCGATATATTCTGTCAATCAAAAGAGTTTAAAAACAGCCTTTAGTCATGACCGATATATTCTGTCAATCAAAAGAGTTGAAAAACAGCCGATAGTCATGACCAATATATATCCTGTCAATCAAAAGAGTTGAAAAACAGCCGATAGCCATGACCGATATATATCCTGTCAATCACAAGAGTTTAAAACAGCCGATAGTTATGGCCGATATATCCTGTCAATCAAAAGAGTTTAAAAACAGCCAATAGTTATGGCCGATATATCCTGTCAATCAAAAGAGTTTAAAAACAGCCAATAGTTATGGCCGATATATCCTGTCAATCAAAAGAGTTTAAAAACAGCCGATAGTCATGGCCGATATATCCTGTCAATCAAAAGAGTTTAAAAACAGCCGATAGTCATGACCGATATATCCTGTCAATCAAAAGAGTTTAACAACAGCCGATAGTCATGACCGATATATTCTGTCAATCAAAAGAGTTTAACAACAGCTGATAGTCATGGCTGATATATCTTGTCAATCAAAAAAGTTTAAAAACAGCCGATAGTCATGACCAATATATCCTGTCAATCAAAAGAGTTTAACATCAGCCGATAGTCGTGAGCGATATATTCTGTTAATCAAAAGAGTTTAAAATCAGCCGATAGCCGTGACCGATACATTCTGTCAATCAAAAGAGTTTAAAATCAGTTAAAGGGGGGGTTTAATGGTATTTCAAGCATTCTGACTTATTAACACAGTTATAGAGTTGTTTCCTCATGCTAAATGTAGGCAAAGTGTCAAAAATGCAGTTGGGCGTGTTTCAGAGTATTTCTGTGCCGAATGCACTTCGCCAGGGTTCGTACAAGTTTCGGCTAATTTTTTTCGATTACGGTTCTAACTGACGTTTCAGGGGTTTTCGATACGTATCACTTCTTTATATGGGCTTCCGCCGGAAAACTTCCCCCGGAAAACCCCGCCCAGCCGTCAGTCAGCGGGAGACGCTAGAGCTTGCTAACAGCTTATCACGCCACTCAGCTTTGTTTAATTTCAAAAGTCAACAATGGCACAACAAGAAGTGTGTTTTTGGATGTAAGGAGAAGACATCCAGCCTTATGGAAACAATGGATATAGTTTATTATCCGGATTAGCAGCGGAGTTTTGCGTGTGTGTGTTTGATGCGGTGGATTTTCATGACGAGTTACACGCGGTAAGTAAGACTTCTGTATTATGTTGGAAATAGGAGCGTGTATATTATATAAATGACACGAACATGTAGTGAATCATAAGTTAAAACAGTGTTGTATAGTGTTGCATGACTCGTACTCGCTCCTCCCGTGTTATAACTCCTCCTTCTTCATTTTTTCGTACGTTATCGGAAAGATTCGGTAAAGCTAATCTTTCTTTTATAAATCTGATTAAACTAAAGACTCTTCAGAGATATAAAGGATGTCATACTACTCCATAGGTACTCCAGATTAATATCAGAAATGCAGAAACAGCGTGTGTTACGTGAGCTTTAAAACCGATATATCCAAATATCCTTTCAGGTTTTAGCAATATTTACGGTTGAGAAAGACTGCAGCTTTCAGCAAGTGGGCGTGGTTTGAGTGTCAACATCAGACACGCCCCCAGCAGATTGTGAAAACTTATTTTATTTACTTGATGCTTTTTTAATCATTCAAATTTGGCTGGATGGTTAGTTACACATTTTTCTGTGGTGTGAGAACATTATCGGGCCTAAGAAAATAAACAAAGCTTCTCCAAACCCTTTCATTATAAGCACTATCACCTCAAAGAGTCCTAATGGAAATACAGAAGGCAAAGCCAAACAGACTGTAATCTACAGACTGATAGTGACAGACATGGGCACACATGGGCAGCTTGTCAGCTAGTGTGTTTACATTATATAGCTACGTATGAAAGATTTAGGCCAAGGCTGTAATAAATGCAGCTGATGGACGTATGACAACAAAGAAAATGTCATTTAGTAATAGAGACGGAAATTAAGTTTGAGGGATGTTTTACAGCACGGATTGATGCCATTCGCTAATGAAGACACATTTAGTATAAGTGTCCCCGAGTAACCTCACGCTAGCTGCTTTTCATTACCCTTTAAACTGAGCAAATTGAAATTGTGAGTTACACCCAATGGAAACCCACCAATTTCGCATAAACTCCATATGGCAAAAATGTTTTTACAGTCGCGTGAGGTTGTTTTTTAGGCAAATCGAAAAAAGAATATATCGCAAAATTGCAAACAGTTTTTTCTGCATTTACAGGTCACTTGATGTGCGTAAAAGTCACATTATCATTCTTTAAATGGCACGGTATGTTTGATTGGATTACAAGACAAAAGAGGTGTGGTCGACTTCATGTGGCGTTACAAGAACCATCAAGCGCATGACATCAAAACACATCGAGAACGATTCGGGAATCGACTGCTCTGTATGCTTTCAAGTTGTTCTTGCGGTATTTTAATGCCATCCGCATGTTGGTCCGCACAGCGCCATATGAGGTCGAACACACCACCTGTCATCATGGTTTTTGGAATGAGACATCAAAATTATGTTTTAGTCGCATAACATCGATTAATGGAAGCACCATCATTTCGCAATAAATTTTATTAACGTTCAAGTTTTATGCAAATTTTTTATGGAAACACATGCTACGGACACAGGGAGAATATGTAAATTCCAAAAAAAGATCTCCGGACCCAGCTGAGGCTCAAACCAGGGACCTTCTTGCTGTGAGGCAACAGTGCTACTTATTAAGCAACTGTGAAGCCCTTTGATTTATATAATCATTACATTTTAAGAGCACATATTGTCTGATTCACGTCTTTAAATTGCCTTTAGTGTGTATTAGTTCATGTTAACAATATGCAAAAGGTACAAACCTCAAAGTAAACGATGACGTGAGTTATCATCTCCAACGTAAATCTCTTTACAGGACTACACAAACACACGGATTGTATGTAACAGTTTACTTCCTTGAATTGGTGACGTAGACAAGACCGACATTATCATAATTCCTCTCGCTTGGACTCTCAGCCTGTAAGTTAACTCCTGTTAGCAACCAAATCTTTCAAACATGGTAAGAAGCGTCACATTTACATCTGACATCAGAGGTATTCAGGCCAATCACAACGTACAGATTAGCTGGCCAATCAGGGACACAGAGCTTTCAAATCTGTGCGTTTCAGGAAGAGAGTGAAATCTGGAGCTACAAAAATGAACGGCGTGTGGGAAATAATGGTTTTAACCATAAACCATGCAAACACATTGTATTATACCAAATACACAAAATACGTTGTTTTTTAGCAATGAAATAGGTGCTCTTTAAAATATTTTAGTGCCAAGTGTATAACTTATGAAATTATGCCAAAGAGCAACTTACTGTAAGCTTATTAAATATAATATATGTATATATAAAAAATCAAGGCCAGGTATTTGCTGCCTGTAATGATTTCCACTAATAGACGACTAGTTATTAAAACAGGTCACATGCTCATCAGCTGCTATATTTGTCCAATCAATGTCATTAACCACATAAATATGCAAATAACATTAACACAGGTTTACGAATGTACGTGAAATCTCAAAGCACAAGCAAAGATGAATTACTAATTGCACATTTCCACCCTCGGGCCAAACTGTTATAAAGAATGTAAACAATGTAAAACCCAACCACCAGGGTTTAAGAATTACCCGCGGTTAACAAAATCAAAAATTAAAAAAAAAATCCGAATGACCTTCTATCACAACCGAGAGACAGACGAGGAGACATGAATAGAAGACAGGGGACTTGTGTAACTAGGCTGAGGTTACTTTCGTCTCTGAATTAATTATTTAAATGCTGATTCATTTAGCCATTAACTGCCGCACCGCGTGACTGCCGTAATGGGCACGGCAAAAGTGCATGTACCACCTCACACGTCAATTCATGCATCATGACATGGCCCAGGAAAATTTTTTGCGTTGACCTGTATACCAACAATAAGTAAGCATTCATCTCAGAGGCAGCTGTTTACATCTCAAGACTCTGACATTTACCAAAACAACAGAGCAGTCTCCATTTTTTTTTTTACTCAGAACCGTGGCAGAGAGATTTGAAACGGTCTCCTTTGAGGACTGACATTGACAGACATCGTCCCTTGTTTATAATTGCATGCAAAGATCAGATTTAGATGCTAAATGCTAATGGCTTTTGCTAAAATTAGGCAGGCCGATTATTGCTTTGATTTGATTTTGGATAGCAATTGATTTTCTTGCCTTTGATACCTCTTTCCACATTACAGTCATGCTTGCTAAACTGACTGGGTTTAGTAAACAGGGTTAGTCCGTAAGGCTGAAAGCGGTGTAAAATTGGCATTACAAATCTCTTACAGGCCACAGTACCACAGGCAAAAAAACATGCATAAGATGCTCTTATATCATCATATTAAGAAGATTGATGGTTATTAAGGGGTTAAAAATACACCATTATGTACTGACTATCCATGCATGAGTTATATTTTTTCTTCTACAACACCTTTGTACCTGTGACAGGCTCTGATAGATGTTGCTTATCAAGGTTGACAGATTACATATGCTGCGCTGTTTGTAAAG
The DNA here is from genome assembly GCA_025389145.1 of Misgurnus mizolepis. Taxonomy (NCBI): domain Eukaryota; kingdom Metazoa; phylum Chordata; class Actinopteri; order Cypriniformes; family Cobitidae; genus Misgurnus; species Misgurnus mizolepis. The sequence goes on along the minus strand of JAIFKI010000005.1, from coordinate 2,965,212 downwards.
CAAAACAATCCTTGCAAATTCGTGATATCCTTACTTTGAAGAGGAAGCAATTAAAGGTCTGGAGGTTAGTTACTGTTGTGCTAAGCGCAGGGTAATACAACCTTATATTTATGTTGTGCTACAGCTTTTTGCATCATTGTCTTACACAACTGTACTGTAAATATGAAATATTACACATATATATTTAGCAATAATTAATGATTGAAATCATCATAATATTTTCATTTGCAATTGTCAACATTATCACCACACAACACTGCATCTTATATAACAGAATTTTCATGCTGTTTATGTAACATTTATGATTGTATACACCATAAAATACGAGTTAATCCACTGGACTGATGCGTGTGGGCATGGAGAGGACAAATCCAGCCTCTGCCCCATACGACCGCACAGCTGGCACAGACTCAAGCCCTTCGCTTCAGAACGGGTCTGGTGTAGCAATGTGCGCTGGGATCCAAAAATGAGATCTCTTCTGATTGTATGATGTTTCCCGGACAGGGCTTATCCTAGTCCCAGACTAAAATGCATTGTCTGCCAAATGCATAAATAAATTAAATAAAAACTAACATAATATATATATCAGTGGCATTGTTTTGTTTCAAAATGCACATCAGTATTGTTTATTATAAGATATGTTGTTAAAACCTGCTTTAATATCCTATTATAACTAAGGCCTAGGCCTGGATTAATCTAAACCTTGTCCAGGAAACCGCCCCATAGACTTTAATGGGATTAAACAGAGGCAAACATCTCCTGAATCTGCTTTTCCCTGAGAAAAGACCCTACTAATCTCATGTGTCTCCTGAAAGTCTGATCTCAATTATGTCTGAAACAATGCCAACTCTACAATCAAGAGATTTTAACATAAACTAAAGCATTTTCAAACAAAACTAAATCATATGATCTGTCCTTTAGTGTGCATCAACTCATGTGTTTCCATTTATATTTCTCAGAAATATTTGGATTAACATCTAAAATAAAGTTGATGTCTATAAGTTAAAACCTTTGACCTTCATTACAGTACCAATAATCAATATTAAAGGAGTATTACACTTTCATAAAATAAATTCTGATTTCATCTCATTCAAGATGTTTTAGTCTTTGTTCAGTAGAGAAGAAATTATTATTATTTATTTTTTTAGGAAAACATTACAGGATTTTTTTCCATATAGTGGACTTTATTGGACCTTAACAGTTTACAGTTTCATTGCAGCTTCATAGGGCTCTAAATGATCCCAACCGTGGCGTAAGGGTCTTATCTAGCAAAATGATCGTAATTTTCTCACCAAAACATAAAAATATGTACTTTTAAACCACAACTTCTCATCTTGCACTTCTTGCAGGGTGACCAAACCTATTTGTTAACATTTTACCAAACCATTCATGAGCCCCATTCATTTCTATAGTATTATTTTCCTACTGTGGAAGTGAATGGGACTTATGATCGGTTTGGTTAAAAACATTCCTCACAATATCTTCCATCGCATTCATGAACTATCCCTTTAAGCTTGCAACCTGTTTATGTGTGCAGCTTCACCACTGACTCCAACCAACAAACCCTTTTATCTGGTTTGCACACCTGTTAGTACGGTGAGTTTAGCCATAATAGGACACTTGTTGACGCTAAGATAAATCTAGCAAAATGTATGCATTTTTCTTTTCAGTGTTCCTAAATGGGTCCTACTGTAACTTGGTATTTTCACAGAATAGTTTTCTGAGATTTACATAAGGCGATGTCAAGTCTGTAAATTAAGTGTCCCTGTAGCTCAACTGATAAAGCATTGTGTTAGCAATGCAAAGGTCATGGGTTCAAACCCAGTGAACAAACACAGTGAATCTGATAAAACAATATGGTTGAATGCATTGTAAGTTAATTTGGATAAAAGCCTCAAATGCATTAATGCAGACTAAATAGCTGAGCATACAATATTATCGACTATAGTATAACTATTCACAATATTCATCTTAGTGACGTCTGAGGACTAAAATAGAATAAAAAAAATCTTGGATTTCTATGAGCGTGGGAACTCTGTGCCTAATACGCGCATTGCGTTTAACGCGCTCTCGATGCGTTTAGGAAAATGGTATCGAAAAGTAAAAGTGTTCAAACGCGTGCAATACTCTCTCGTCTTAACGTGTCCGTGTACTCGGTAATATGACATCAAAATACAGGAAGAAACTACAAATGTGTCCGCGTAAAGCTCTAAGGATCGCCGTTCATGGGTCACGCCTCCGTTAATCAATAATTGAAAGACTAACCTTCTGAATGAAAAACAAATGCGCGTAACCCTAACAAATATGAACGCTGACAGATATGACGACAAAGATAAACGGGGATGCGTTTGTAACAAAGCCGTTCTCTGGCTACCGTTTTCGCGCTTCGATATCTATCCTGAGGAAACGTTACTTACGTGTAGTGCTGAGGAAAGCGGAGCGTCGCCGCTGCCGGTGATGAGACGCTGAGGAACAGCACAGTCTGGATTGAGAGGAGGCACAACAAACCGGAGGACTGAGGAAACATCGCCATTTTCCATTAAAAATGCAACAAACTGGCAGTATAAACGGAGCCGGTGGACACTCGGATGAGGATGACGCCGAGCTGTCGACGCGAGCGGATGCGCGTTAAGATCCAAAAAGCCCTGTTAATGTCTTGGTAACGGCTGTGAGGTATTGACTGGCCCGAAATGAGGCGGTGCGGAGACGAGCAGATGCGTTCACGCTACTGTCGCCACTGGCGCTACGCTCGTGCCGCCGCTGAGCCTTATTTGCGCTCTCTCTCTCTCTCTCTCTCTCTCTTTCTCTCTCTCTCTCTCTCTCTCTCTCTCTCTCTCTCTGTGTCTCAATATTAAAGATTTAATTTCCTTTATTGGCATTGTCTTTACGTTGCCAAAAACAGAAACATTACATAGGTTATACATATTTTCACACATATATACGTTAAAATAAATAAAACCTAAACCTCTCTATAAATATACTGTATAAATGTCTAGGAACCTATACCTGTACGTCAAGATAGAAAAAAAATTAAATTAAAAACCCTCACTTTCTCCCTGTCCTCAGTTTTAATTTAAGTGTGCTTTATAGATATGACAAAAGTGCAAATATTATTTAAAAGGGGGGACAGTGCAAAATAGATATTAAACATATAAACAAAAATCAAAATGCAATGTAAACAAAGATTTAGAAAATAGTTACTCCCTAACAAAGTCCGTGCGCTATCACAGGATGACGGACGGGGGCGCGCCTCGTTATCCAAGCCTATACATTTTTTTATTGAACAATTGACAGTAATATAAATACCACAGCAGCGTATTGAAACGTAAACTGTCCGAAAAACAATAATAAAAAATAACACAACATAAAGACATTGTTGCTAGGGGGAAGCAAGTAAGATGAAAATAATAATATGCTATAGAATCTGACAGGCTTTCTGGTTTTTTGAAGGTAATATTTGTTCACCATAGTGCATTTTAGTTAAAATAATGAAGTTGCATTACTATGATGTCACAAGTTACGGTGTAAAATTACATATCTATTGGCATACCATGTAAAAACAAGTAATATTTTGGTAAACCTTTATTACCATGGCATAACATCGATACAGTATGAAAGTATGTTTTATGGACAGTACACTGCAATACAGCAAAACGATGTGACGGACCACAGTAGTACAGTAGTAATCAAGTGCACATCAAACTTCTTTAATCATTGTGATGCATCTGTGTTGGCTAATGGTAGAGTACTGTTTAAGACACACTTGGACACTTTGTAGTTATTAGTGTAACATATAAACTGATGATGTGTGGTTATTTTTAGACAGTTTTGTGAAATGCTGGTTCCTTGATTTAATGACATACATACATTTTTAAACGCATCTATTGTCTACTCCCTTATTGAATCACAACCAATCAACAAGCTCCTAAAAGACATTTTTAATCAATACATGAATGAGTCCAACAGGTGACCACACAACCCACCTGCTTTGTGCTCTGTGTGTGATGAGAAGACAACAGTAATTCACTAAATCCCATGGGAAATACCCGATTTATTTGTGTGTTCATTCTCTTGTTGTCTGTACTAGTTAGAGCGTGTAACACAGTCGTCCTTCAGGCCTGCTGTGTCACATGGATGTTATCTCACAGTCTGATCAGAAAAGGACAAATGACATACAGCCTCTTACTCAAACATGATTTCTCAGGTGCCCTTGCCTTAGTATTGATCAGAACAGACAAAACACAGTGTCAGCCTCTCTCTCTCTCTCTCTCTCTCTCTCTCTCTCTCTCTCTCTCTCTCTCTCTCTCTCTCTCTCTCTCTCTCTCTCTCTCTCTCTCTCTCTCTCTCTCTCTCTCTCTCTCTTTCTCTCTCTCACACACAACTGCACACTCATGCTAACAACACTGTCACTCCTGCATATTTGTTATTTTTTTCTTATTTTCTCGGCACTGATATACTTGTAATAGAAAAAATCCTGCTTTTTTATTGTTTTATTTTTATTTAAAATAACATTATTGCCCCAAAAACCCATCCATTCTTTAAACCTGTTGTCTTCTGCAGGGTCACGAAAGTCCACACCCTGGGTAGATGTCCAGTCCATCAAATGATGCCACAATGTTTAAACAAAATAACCCCAAGAAACACTATCGTATGCCAACCCTATATCACGAAAATGCGTGACTATTTCACGCATGGACCAGCGTGACAATGTCACGCTTTGCCGCGTTTGAGCGTGAGCATGTCACGCTTTTCTGTTTGTGTCACTGTCACGTATTGGTTACTCAACTTTTTTGTCCTATTTTCAAACCATTGTCGCTTCGGTTTAGGGTTAGATTTGGTGCTTGTGTTATATGTCACTTTAAGTATTTGTCACTTTAAGTATTGGTTTATAAAAACAAAAGATACAATACTTATTCTTTTATATTTTCTAAACTTTAACCAATTGTCACCTGACGTTGGGGTTAGAGTTTGTTTAGGTAAGGGTGTCATTTTATGTAAATCTAACCCTAAACCGAAGCGACAATGGTAAGAAATTAGGACAAAAAAGTTGAGTAGCCTAACCAATACGTGACAGTGACACAAACAGAAAGCGTGACATGCTCACGCTCAAACGCGGCAAAGCGTGACATTGTCACGCTGGTCCATGCGTGAAATAGTCACGCAATTTCGTGATACTGGGTTGTATGCACATATATTTCTACATAGGACAACCTACACTATAAAAAAAATGCTGAGTTATTTTCAACCCAGCGTTGGGTGAGAAAGGGACAGACCCAGCTGCTTGGTTAAATTAACCCAGAAAATGTTTACATTTGACCCAACATTAATGGTTTAAAAAAACAGCATTTTGGGTTGAAACAGCCCGTCACAGGTTAAATTCTACCCTATCTTATGGCAAGTCGTGTTATAGTCACAAAATATTTGGTTAATGTATTCGTTATTATTCGACAAGATTTTCCGCTGTTTTTCGTGCCACTGGAGCACGAATGTTTTTTTCGTGTCACTTTGTATAAATAGTTTTTCTTGTCTGTGGCACGACTTTCTTTATCGTGTCATTTTAGTTTTTTTTTAAATCATTGTTGCTTGGGGTTAGGGTTAGATTTGGGGTTTGCGTTAGGATGTAATTTTATACATTGGTTTCTACATGCTTTTCTTCCGCTTGGAGTTTTGGGGTTAAGATGTCACAGAAAGTGATTCTAACCCCAAGCGACAATGGTAAAAAAAATAAGACAAAACAATTAGAAAACAAATTTAAAATGACACAATAAAGAAAGTCGTGCCACAGAAACGAAAACCTAATAATAGAAAATCGTGTCAATAACACAAATATATTAACCAAATATTTCGTCACTATAACACGAATTTCCGTTACATTACAACCAAGCCGGAAATTACACAACGTTGGGTTAATTTAACCCAGAAAATGTTTATATGTAACCCAACCATTGTTGGAAACAACACAATATTTTGGGCTGAAACAACCCAGCATAGGATTAACATATATCCCAACAGTTGGGTTTGTCCCTTTTTGACCCAACCATGGGTTGAAAATTATCCAGCATTTTTTGAAGTGCATGATTACCATTTGTTTAACCCTGGTTTTACTATAAAACTATAGTAACTGTATAGCAAAACCACTGTTAATCTGTGCCAACTACATTTTAACTCTACACTTATGCTAGTTTATTTTCGACCCAGCATCAGGTCAAAAAGGGACGAACCCAGCTGTTGGGTATAATAAACCCATATTTGTATTTTACTCAACAATGGGTTAAAACAACCCAGCATTTTGGGTTGAAATAATCTATCATAGATTAAATTGCAACGCAATGGGTTGGGTTCATTCTTTTTGGCCCGAGTTACCATGGTTACTCAACCCAGCGTTGGGTCAAAAAGGAATTAACCCAGCCCCTTAGGTTGTAATTTAACAATTGCTGGGTTGTTTTAACCCATTGTTGGGTCAAATGTAAACATTTTCTGGATAATTTAACCCAACAGCTGGGCTCGCACCTTTTTGACCCAATGCTGGGTTGAAAATAACTACCGCTGCGTCCCAAACCGCCTACTTCCATGCTATATAGTAGGCGAAATAGTGCTTTTTTACATACTATATATGGAAGTAGGTGGTTTGGGACGCAGCATACATCTCTTTTTAGAGTGTAACCATCTTTGTGTAATTATGACTATATTTACATGAGTAAATGGGTCTGTACAAGAGTAAATTCATCCCAGATGCATTAACTGTAGCCTTACTACACCCCCCAAACCAGTTCTGAAATCAGTCAAGCAACAGAAAAGTATTGATTCCTGGGATGTAGCCAATGTAGAAATGAGAAGTACGCAGAGATCCTTCTTCCTCTACAGCCATACAAGCAGCTTAACTGAGCATGGAGCAGCCCAATGGAGTGTGTTTGACATTGCTGTAGATCCTCTCTTCTTCCTAATTGAGTCTTACATTGTGTTGAAGAGACAGCGGGAAAGCACATATTGCTCACGGGTTGCTCTTTTATGGATGCTCTTAATGGACTTCTCAGCGAGGTTTTACTTAAGCATCCACTTTATCTCAGTTGTTTCTCCTAAAATGACCATAAATGAGACAGGTTAAGACACATAGTCTGCATAAACTGAAAACATTGAAGTTGCACGTCAACTCAGAATCAATTAAATGTAATAAAAGGTTTGTAAGCTTTTAATCCAAAATGGCTGACATTGTTAGCATACAATTAATGATATGAATAATACAACCTTTTTCTATCAGCTGCATGGTAAAAATACAAAAACTAGCAAATGTGGTCTCCATCAATTCCTTTATCATAAAATAATCCCTGCTGAAAAAAACTGCATCAAACCAACATGGACCAGCATGGGAATTATGTTGGTCTATGCTGGTTTGATGCTGGTTTATCCGGTGGTTACCAGCATACCATCACCAAAACACAACATATGCTGGTCTTGCTGGTATTACCAGCATGGGATGCTAGTGCTGGTTTGGTGCTGGTTTAGCTGGTGCTGATGCTGGTTTGGTGCTGGTTTAGCTGGAGTTCACTAGGAAACCAGCACCAAAACACAACATATGTTGGACTTGCTGGTATGACCAGCATGGGATGCTGGTGCTGGTTTAGCTGGTGCTGATGTGGGTCCTGGTTTGATGCTGGTTTAGCCGGTGGTTACCAGCATACCATCACCAAAACTCAACATATGCTGGTCTTGCTGGTATGCTTGTTTTTCCAGCAGGGACAGACTTGTGAGGAGTGGTCACGGCGAACTTAACCAAAATCAGTTCGGGCCTTCAAGATCAAGAAATTAAATATAAAAACGTTTGATTTCTATTTGCTCTCACTTTAATCTCATTGCTGTCTAAAAGAAACAGTTGCGATATCAAAGAGATCACCTTTGGGATTTTTTTCCCAACAGAATGACAGACAGTAGTAGGAAATGAAGTAAAACCGGACTCCAGCCATCACTCCGCCCCTTCCCACGAGACGCCCAGCTTCAGAGATGTGCAGGGAGTAAAACACACAGATGAACGGCTTCAAACTCAATCAGTGAGAGCTTGACAGTGCTGAGAGGATCCGTCGCTAGCAATCAGATATTGATCAAGGAAAAGAGGCAGAAATGCACGCTGTTATCCGAGATAGCTCAAGGCCAAGCATGCTGAGGGGCGGCCGCTCATACATAAACACACACCATCTCAGACACACACACACACTCAGACACACACACACACACATAGCCAAGTAGGACAAGCTTGAAAAAAAATTAATCATACCTTATGGCTCCTGTCTTCATGAGGAGGGCAGGAAACATTCGCTCACTAATATTAAAACACAGCACCCCACGCACTATAAGATGCTCACTTTAATATTTCTTCTCTCTCTGGCTGTACAGCAATGAGTTCTGCTTAAATTAAAAGCAACCCAGATCTCTTTCTATCTATATCTGATAAAGAACACATGACCTTCTTAACCATAACACACAGTTAGTTTAAGCAACATCACACTCATTGCTGTTTGGGAGAAAGAGCAGAGAAATTAAAGAGATTGTGAACTGATTTTTCTTTCTTACACTGTCAGAAAAATGTTTGGTCCCTAGCTGTCACTGGGTCCTAATATGTGCCATTTAAGTTCAGATTGGAACCAATATGTACCTTCAAAGGAACTAATTTGAACTCTTTTTTTTTTTAAAGGGTACCACCCTAGGGACTATGTTTTCTGACTTATATCTTTTACAATAATGTTACAGACTCATTGTTGACAGTAGAAAACAAACTTGTCTTCTGATCCATTTCAGGCTGCAAAATGCTAACAAAGACCTTTCCCACTGGGCTGCAGGGCATTGTGGGAATTTTATGCTCAAATGCCAGCGTCTAAAAATGATGATGAGTCACATGGGCATTCACAAACACACAAACTCATCCAAACATGGTAACTATAAGGTTTTATTGGTTGGGGACTTGTTAGGCAAAAGAACACTTTATAGATAGGGGACAGAGCTGACAAATATCGTGTTATTGTGAAGGTCGTCATCGTTTTGCACGTGTAGGTCCAGAAAGCTGTTTTTGACCATGGTAAGTAAATAACTAAAGCAGTACTTTTTTTTTCTTATAACGCATTGTGTTTCTCGTTTCATGTGTTACAGTACTGATCAATCTACAGGTTATTTAGTGCTGTAACAAATCCTGAAGTTTGCCTTCTTAGAGTTTTTTTTTTCAAAATAAAAGTAAATCAGGTTTAATTGTCAGGAGTTTTTTTGTTACTAATATTACTAATATTATGCTACTAATATTGTTTCATTATGTAGAAAATCGATATATTTCTAATTTGATTTAATTTTCATAGTGTTCAAGGGTCAATGACGTGATGCTAATTATTTTGTGTCTATATGGATAAATTAAATGTAAAAGGGTTAAAATTTGCAGATTACTCGCAAATTTCTAAAATTTCTGGTTTTATTTCATTTTGAAAGAATATTTGGGAGATAATTGCAAAAATGTCAATGTGGTGTAACCGGTCTGTGTCAGTTGGTGTAACTAGTATTTTTTTTATTAAAGTTTAAATATATTCATTAAAAAAATGTGGAATAAAATATAATCATCTAGTTTAGTGTAATATGACTTTTTTACAAACATTTTTACATTATTTGTCAAAGATTATTTAGAAGTACAAATATTACAAAATCGCATAAAAATGTACATTTCGAAATAAATAATGAAACAAAATATTACATATTTCATCCACCTTGATGGCATGTAAGTGTAATCATCCAAAAAATAATTATTATTTTTTTGGATGATTACACTTACCTGCCATCAAGGTGGATAAAATATTTAATATTTCTTAATCTTTGGCGCAATTGGCGGTAACACCATTTGACATTTTCAGGTCCATTCAGTCTTAACTTTCATAAAAATGGTGCAAATGTATTTTTTATTGCATAAAATTAACATAAATACACTGTGCACTGAAATAAACCTGATGCATGTTTTTTTTTTATTGAATTTCTCATCTTGCCAAAACGTTTTTTTCACTGACCCTCATATGGTTGAAAAAAATATATTCTCAACAATTCAAGTTTGTACTGTCAGATTGCTTGAAACATTTGATGAAACTGAAACTTAAAATGTAATTTATTTTTTTGAAAAATAAACGACAAATATGTTTCAAAAATAAGGTCATAGTTATGCATAAACAAGTGTTACACAAAAAATCTATCTTGTTCTGTTGTGTTACTTTTGACCCACCTGTTACTCATGTTCAAAGGAAAAATTATACTGAAGTCATTTAAATTTGTTCAAAATTCACCTGGTATTCATATACCACACTTGTGAGTTATTGACCACATCAAAAATATTTCTCTGTCTAAAACATTAGCTTAAGTTTTTCTGAAAAATTAACTACTTTATAATCCTTCATAATCACTATTTTAAAGAAATTTGTTTTGTAAATCAGCGGGTCGACACTTAAAAATGGGTTGCATGTTCTAAAAGGATCAAGGATGCTACAAACGATAATGTGCAACCGACCATATAATGAATATAAAGTTAGAAAAATAAATAAATAGACATGTCGACCCTTTTAAAATGGAAAAAACATGCCTTATCCTCAAAAACCACAAACAAAATTAAACTAGGTAATATTACGACCCTGACTACATTAAACAAAAATATGGATAATTAAAGAAATAAGCTGAAATTGTATGCGCCTACGAGCAAACATGCATCACAAATCTGTCGTGCATTTAGGGAAGTGCATGTAAATTTGTGTTATGAACACACACACACACACATACACACACACACACACACACATACAAATAGAGTTACAGAGCTGACATGCTCTACTTGAGGTCTAATGACCCCTGGGTAATGGCACACTTTGGTCTTCAGGAAATCCTCTTTCATGCATGCCTCAGCAGCGTGTGTCTCTGTGTGTGTAGGACAAGGAAAATTGATTAATGGAAAATGCACAAGAAGGCAAGAGGCAAAATGAAAAACAGAACAGACAAATACATACAGATGAGGATTTACCACATTAAATGTGACATTTTAAAACAATACACTGGGTTATTTTCAGCCTAGTGTCTTATATGCACCATGCGGTGTGTCAATGTTGTAAATAATTTTACCAATCAGACAAATATACACAATTTCTGCTTATTAACCCTCTGGTCCAATTCCCTGACAAGCCTGTTTATTGTAAATGCATTTTTCACAGTACACAAAGAGGGTGAGTCAAAATTTATTGTCTGTAATAATAGACAGCATGCTATAGATGTGCTCCATAAGATTTAGGATGAAAATAACTGTCTCTCTCAGTTGAGCCTCGATTCTCAAAAAGGTTTTGTTCTCTGCTTTGCAACATTAGTTTTCATTTTTTTTGCCATCACCTATATGTTGCTTACTGAGAGCCTATGTCAAGACACATAAGTATTTCATACTTATAGACACCATTATATTCATGTAGCTCAACTGGTAGCCCTTTGCATCAGCAGTGCAAAAGGTTGTGGGTTTGATTCCCAGGAAACAGACATACTGATAACAATGTATGGCTTGAATGCACTGGAAGTCACTTTGGATTATGCAAATGTAGGTCTTATTTTTACAATGTATTTTAAGTTAGATTGATCAATATCTTTTACATCAATGGTTCAGGTATTAAGACTTAAAGGTGCCAAAGAATGCGTTGAATTGATATCTACATGGAAAGTAAGTGGTTAATTAAGTGCAAAAATTATCCGGAGACGGTTTAAGATGTCCATTTATAAACCCTAGGATTTGCCTTTCGAATGAAATGGTCTATTGTTACCTTATTTGAAGGGGTCATGAATAATAATGTTGAGCTCTGCTCTGATTGGCTGTTTCTCAGAGCAGCTCCTTCAGTAGCTCTGTGTGTGTATAAACAGATCTTATGTTTGAGTCTGTATCAGATGAAGATACAGATTTTGAGGAATAATCAATTATTTGGTGATTGCTAATGGACGTTTTTGAGTGGTAAGTTTGGGTTTTTTTCATATGGCCCTGCAAAACTTAACTGTAACGTCAATAGTAGAACTTGAGGCTAAATGCTAGCATATAGCGCTAACTCAGCAGTCACAACTTTGTTTTTAGCATTGTAACAACATTGTAATTAATTTAATGTGTAATTTAAATTGGTGGTATGTTGTGATTGGTCTGTTTTCCAGCGTCCATTTTTTGCATGCACAATGTTTACATAAGAAGGAGGAAACAATCGTGTTTGAGACTCACGATATGTCATTACCATGTACACAACTCTTATTATTCATCTATGCCTTCATAAATACAGTTTTACAATCTACTACACTTTTGAAGGCAGGGTACATGATTTTTGATTGTTTTTAAAAAGTCCAGATTCTATTGGGGTAGGGGTGTGTTTGTTTAGGTGATTTCAAATGTTAACACTGGCTTTCAGAGATCATGCACCCCGCCTTTAACTCTTTAACGGTCACCCCTCCGCCCCCACTGAGTGTGGGACATTTTTTAAAGAAGATCATTTAATGTTTATCACTGACATAAACAGAAAATGTGTTATAGCAGTTAAAATTTATGTTAATAGATAAAATTAAGGCAATAACATATTAATTTGTAAAAATGTAAATGTTTCACGACAGAAATGCTATAAACATGAAGCCATGATTCGATAAAATTTACTTCCAAAATATTTAAAGCTCACATAACACACGCTGTTTCTGCATTTCTGATGTTAATCTGGAGTACCTATAGAGTAGTTTTACATCCTTTATATCTCCGAAGAGTCTTTAGTTTAATCAGATTTATAAAAGAAAGATTAGCGTTACCGAATCTTTCAGATAACGTACGAAAAAACGAAGAAGGAGGAGTTACGAGCTGCGGGAGGAGCGAGTACGAGTCACGCAACACTATACAACACCGTTTAACTTATGATTCACTACATGTTTGTGTCATTTATATGCACGCGACTATTTCCAACATAAGACGGAAGTCTTACTCACTGCATGCAACTCATGACCCGTTGGAAAAATTCAGCACATCAAACACACAAGCAAAACTCGCTGTTACCCTGGATAATAAACTATATCCATTGTTTTCATAAGGCTGGCTTTTTTCTACTTACATCCAAAAACACACTTCTTTTTCGTGCCATTGTCGAGTTTTGTAATTAAACAAAGCTGTCGCGTGATATGATGTTTGCAAGTTCTAACGTCTCCCGCTGATTGACGGGTGGGCGGGTTTTCCGGGGGAAGTGAAAAATACTCTGTAACACGCCCAACTGCTTTTTGTCACTTTGCCTACGTTTAGCATGAGGAAACAACTCTATAACTGTGTTAATAAGTCAGAATGCATGAAATACCATTGAACCCCCCCCCCCTAAGTAAACTCAGGTGGAACGTATACGGAACGGGTGACGGGGGTACATAACTTTACATTTATGCATTTGGCAGACACTTTTATCCAGTCTGGTCTGGTCTTTCCAGTGATGTTTGGCAGACACTTTTATGTGTACTCCCTAGGTTCAAACCCTCAATCTTTTGAACTGCTTATGCAATACTCTAGCAGTCGAGCTACACCAGAGAGTGTTTAATGACTGTTTATACAGCACTGACACTGTTTTCACATTTTTCATCTGTCTTCTAAACCCTAAAGTACTAAATTGTTCTGGTTTGGATTTTGGCAAGTAGTTTCACACTGACCAGAAGTTCTGGTGTGATTAATGTTAGTCACTGAGTGGAGACAGTGAAAGGTGCCTTTTAAAAACAGCCGGTGGACTTTTAGTGAAACGGATCTAAGATAAGCGTGCTGGGTTTAATTGAGGACTGTTGAGCACTGGGGCTGGCCACTGTTCCGGTCAATAAGCGGGTTACGAATAAAATGGGCCATCAACAGACCCTTGGATGGAGGCTACGCAGTGTGTTGATCTATAAAAGAGGGAGTGCTTATAATAATTATGTGTAAATATATATATGAAATGTTCATGTATGTGTAATAATGTGACTGTTTATGTGTTAACTGTTTGAAGTGAACATGCGATTCCTCGTGAGCCCTGCATTAGTCTGTCACTTTAGACTGAATCTTAATTAGCATTAAACCATTGATAAGTCCTAATGAGGGTAATAAGAGATAAGGGATGATTGCAGCACACACACTTATACATGTGCTGGATCCCAGTTCGCCTACTTATACTATGCCCTTAAAGTAAGTACCGTTTTTGTTGTGTTATGCAATGTTTACTATATAATACATTTCTTTATAATTCAGTAAAGCATCACTTATTTGATTAAAAGGAGTGCCGCAAAGATAATGTATTTTTGTATGCAAAACCCGGAATATGATAATATGATAAGGAAATATTCTTTGAATAAATGTTTGCTGGAAATTGTGCCCATGTTGCATTGTTTTTGAGATCTTCATTCATAATGGCGTTTAAAGTCACAACAACATCTGTAGTACCATGTAGCAACTTATTAGCAACCGGCCTTTTAAAGACGCTTTATAAAGTCACGAGTGAGGGTATGGTGTATTTTATGTTGCGTGTGCTTGTTAACCCAAGATTTTATTTCAGGATTTTAACCAAAAAACCCATAAAAAAACACTGATTTTGGGACGATGGTTCTGGAAGTGTTAAAATGCTTTGCTTACAAGAAAAACGTCATCCCTGTGGCACTCTATCAGACTTATCTCACGGAAAGTTGTGTTATAGTCATGCAAAATTTGATTAAAAAATTATTTGTGTCCATGACACGAAATTACTTTCTTTTTCGTGTCATGTTATGTATTGTTTTCTTTTTTTCTTCCTATTTTTAAATCATTGTCGCTTGGGGTTGGGCTTAGATTTGGGTTAGGATGTATTTTTATGTATTGGTTTCTACATGTTTTTCTTCCACTTTTAAAACTATTCTCGTTTTGAGTTGGGGTTAGAGTTGGGGTTTGGTTGTTACAGAAAGTGATTCTAACCCCAACCCCAAGCGACAATGGTAAGAAAATAGGAAAAAACAATGAGAAAAAAATAGATTAAATGACACGAAAAAGAAAGTCGTGCCACAGACACGAAAAACTATTTATAGAAATTAGTGTGAGTGACACGAAAAAGACATTTGTGCTCAAGGCACAAAAAAGCTGAATTTTGTGCCATGGAAACAAAAAAATTAATCACATTTTTCATGACTATAACATGACTTTCCGTGACATCAGTTTGAATTTTAAGAAGCGCTAAAAAACACATTATAAAAAAGACATTAACATTGCACACAGTCCTACAGACTATATTTCCAACCCTGTATCACGAAATTATGTACCTATAGTCACATAAATTTGTGAGTCTTAAGCGTGACACTGACACAGTTTTCCACCTTTTTGCATGAACATGTCACGCATTTCTGTTTACGTGTCACTGTCACGTATTTGTTATTCAACTGTTTTGTCCTATTTTCAAACCATTGATGCTTCAGTTTCACGGTTTTACGGTTGATACTGCTAATGTGTTTTGTAATAAAACCATTATACTGTATTCTATACGTGTGTTATTCACTTCTTTTGTATTTTGCCTCTAATTCTTTTCTCTCTGTTTATTGAAAAGCTATTTAAGTACAATCCAAAGTTGCACTACAGAAATAAATTTGAATTTTATAAGAAGGTGAAATTGGGATGCAGCACTGGTGTTTATTAAGATCCAAAGTTGCATTATTTCATGTCGCTCGCTCACATGCTGTACAGTAAGAGATGTGCTATTATTAAAAGTATGGTGAGATATTTCAGTCATCACAGTAAACATCCCTGACAGTGAATTCCCACCGCAAGAGAAGAACAAAGAAACGTGATAGTTCAGGAGGTAACGCTGTCTCTGGAAAACTCCCATGAGCCACACAAACAAGTCACAGTAAAATTTTAAAGCTAAACTTTGTAAGCGTATGTGAGGCTAAGTTCAAGCGTGTGTGATCTACTAATCAACTCAAATCTGAATGGATGAAACTTTTCTATGTTTGTGTTAAACAGTGAGCAGTTGACATACACCGCTACTGCATTTTTTTGTGTATTGTTTTTTTTTTTTTGAATAATTTTATAATTAATGTAATATTTTGTTTGGTGTTTTATGTTTATTTTACCCCTATATTTGTTATTTGTTATTTTATTCGACTAAAGCAAAGTAAATTCATTTAGTAATACATTTATTGAATAAAATGTATGACACAAATGTGTAATCATTCACCTCTATTCTGTACTTTGTCTCTTTCTCTTTTTATTTCTCTCTTGATGTGTGTAGAGATCCATTCTGTCTGGTCTTTCCAGCGATGTTGCAGATGCTTCCCACAGTCCCACAGGACGATACGGCACATATGCTAAGTGACGCTGCGCAGGTCACATTACACACACCATGTGCGTCCTGTGATGGATGTGTGCTCATGTTTGTGTCTGACTGGGGGACACTGGAGACCTTGTGGAACAGATACACAAACAGCCATTTGCTCAACTGATATCCATATAATTAAATAGCCTACCGTATGCATGCAGAATATAATTAAATATGTAAACACATAAATGTTTACAAAGACCAGACCTGTAATGCACACAGCTTTGATTCATTTAACAAGCTAAGATTCGCAAACAAAAGTCAACATTATTCAATATTACAATTGTCATGATCCTGCCAGCCTGTCACATTAATTTATAGTTTCATAGTTCATGTGACAGGATCATAGCGGTTCCCATGTTTTGTGTGGTACTGTAGCACACGGCCTTTGCTGGGGCTGTGTGCTTCCTCGTCTCTGCCCCGCCACCTTGTTTCCTCATTAATTATTCATCATTGGTTAACGCCCCTCACCTCACCTTCCCTCGATATCTTGTTTAGCTTTTCTCATTTAAGGCCCCAGTGTGTTCTGTCCATTGCTGAATCGTTTTGTTTGGTTTGTTTGTTAGATAAATCTGTCATAGTTGAGTTTTTTCATCCCCTGGAGAGTCCGCCACCTTTGGCTTAACTTACTACTTTACTTTATACATTACATTATTACTACGTTCGCTTTTCTATGCTTTTCCTACATCTATTAATGTAAAGCTGCTGTGAAACAAGTAACAATTGTGAAAAGCGCTATATAAATAAAATTAAATTGAATTTAATTGATTTGAATTGAGTCTAAGTCAAGTAAGACTAATATAGTCACATCATAATCTCGTCTGTTATTGTCATCAGTTTATGTTATGTTGTTTTTCCCCATGTGGGCTTTTGTGTTTTCCAGTTTGAATAAACCTTTTTGAGTTCACCATTTACCTGCATTTGGGTCCCGTTCCTTGCCCATCATGACAACAATACATTTATAATGTACACTTTTAATTAAATATGAGAAGTTCAGATGCAAATCCCCCTAAGTGCGTCTGACATGTTTCTTGTAAACAAGATTTTTTTCATCAGGCTCTTATATTTAGAAATTTCATCGTTAACACTTTCCTCGCCATTGAGGAGTTATCTCGTCAATTAAGAGAAAACATTTCCCTGCCAATGATGCTTTTCTGACGAGTTTTTACTGTAATCTATAATTCTGCTCTTACCCAATTTATAAAAAAACTGAAGCAATTGTTTTTCAACTTTTAAAACTCTGTGTATGTTTTGATAATCATTCTGAATCTGATCTCTAACAAAATTCTTTACAAAAATGATTTTTTTTCAGCTTTTTGCTGTATTTGTATTTTTTTAAAAAACCTACCCATATTGAAGAGCTTATAAAAAGAGAACAAATTAAGATAGAACTAAATTTGTTCACGTTTTTTTTTTTTTTTTTAAAGCAGAGGGTCTGTTTTTTCATTTGATATTTTTGTATATTTTTTTAAAAAAGCCTGGCGGGGTATGAGTTAAATGGCAATGAAAAGGTTATTAGTCAGTAATTAAAAAGCCTTGTTCTCACAAATGTAAGTTTAGTCATTTCATTAGTATTTAACAAATTTCACTTTTAATTTTTTCGCAGCAAAATCCTCTAAAAATCTTAACTTCTAACAAAATCACCAGTCACTCTTCACTGTCCTTTCTGAAAAAAAGTAAAAGGCTCAAAAATTTGGTCAATATCCCAATCTATTCGTTAAACCCCCTTTAACAGGGTCAAAAACTATTGCACCTTGATGTCGCATCGTTCATTCAAGTCTTCATCTGTGCACTTAGAGGACTTTGTTAAAAAAAAATTGCTGTGGCCTTTACTGTTACCAAGTTCTGCCAACAAAGTGGTATTTCTGAATGGCCTGAGGCCAGGATTTGAAGCAAAAGTATTTGATGAATGTATGCAACATGATCTCACAGAAAGCCGTGTTACAGTCACAAAATATTTTATTAATTCATTCATGTCCATGGCGAAACTCAGCTTTTTTCGTGCCTTGAGCATAAATGTCTTTTTCATGTCACTTGCACAAATTTCTAAATCTTACCACAAACCCAAGCGACAATGGTAAGAAAATAGGAAAAGACAATGAGAAAACAATACATAAAATGACACGAAAAAGAAAGTAGTGCTACGGACACGAAAAACTATTTATAGAAATTCGTAAAAATACATATGTGCTCAAGGCACAAAAAAATCGGAATTTCGTGCCATGGACACAAATAAATAAATCACATTTTTCGTGACTATAACACAACTTTCCGTGAGACCAGTCTGAATATATAATACGTGCTGAGAGCATTCAGTTAATATTTTTACCTCATTTTTGAGGTGACGTGGCTTTTGCATCTGAGTCAAATTATAGGTCAAAAGTCAAATTTTCTTACGATTTTTCTTCAGTCTGATACCAAAGTGTTTAATACCTCCATATTTATTTTTTCAGCCATTGTCTCAGTTGTGTTAATTTATTTTTCTCCTAAGCAATTTTATGAGAAACTTCTAAAAAAATAAATGTAAAGCATCTGATAACTCATTTAATTCTCTTTGCCTATAAGAAAGAGAAACATTTGAGTATTGGCTAATTCAAGGACAAAATTTGACAAAAAAAGTATTTGCCTAACCATGTAATAGGATCTTTAAACGCATAGAGGTCCATTTGAGCTTTAAGGTCACACAGTAAAGCTGAGGATTGAATTTATTTAATTATTTCCATGGTAAGGATTAGAAAAAGCCAATCTGTCTATGCTGCTGAAATGTTTTTTCCTATGTCATAACTCATAACTATATCAAAGACGATGCATTGTTTACAAGCAACGCCATTCAGTTGAGTGTCTGCACAGTGGTTTCACATGAGGCCTGCAGCGGTCTGGACTTCATGGCAAACCTCCATCAATTAAACTAATGGGCTCTCTATGGGCACAGACTGCTCTCTCAATTTATCCGCTCCAAAATATCTTTTTACGTTTGGATATCTTTCAGAAATTTTCCTGGCAGTACATCATCAATTTTCTGTATTCAGCAATTCCCCTCTGTCGCATAACTGCACATTAACATCATGTGCTAATCGTGAAAGCGGGCTTCTTAATGCCAAAACAAATGCACGATAACATATGCATTCACACACTTAAGCATCCTCTCTGCCAAACATAAAATAAAATGGACAAACTCAGGTAGACATTACAAAATTTAAAGGTATATTTTCTATAAAATTAAAGGTTGTTTTATCACCATCATGAGTTGCTGACTGTCGTCATCATCTTTTAAACCTGCAGGATTTTTTTCTTCTTCTGTAAAAAACAAAAGGAGATTTGTGTAAAAGTTCGACATAATGTTTACAGGGTCTTCTGAACTCAATTGATAGCTGTGTGTGCAAAACAGACAAAAATGTAAGGTATAAACTGAACATCTTTCACTGTCCTGCATAAATTCTCCATCTGTTTCCCAAACAGCATCATGCAGGTTTATTAATTTTAACCCTTTATTTACAGGCTAAGTATTTATTTGGCCAGCTATAAAAATCATAAGTATCATGATCTTGAATACTTTAAATACTTTATGTGTGAGTGTATATCACATTAACAGTGTATTTGTGTAAAGATTGGGATCACAGCTTTCCTAATAACCTTTCCTTTGGTTCGAGGACAGATAATGTTTATACCGAGGAAGCACTGGAATTATGCAAACGTTGTAGGAAAAAAAGACAACGCACGCACACATAGCTCTGATGCAAAAGTAAGATAGTACACAAAAAAAAAACGTTTGGAGCGAGCGGAGCATCCCGCTGAGATTTCCAAGGAATTCACAGAATAGTGTCGGATAAATTCTTCTGCATTTAGACGTCAAAGCACAGACATACAAAACCCTACATATTTTGAAGACATCGCATGTTGGGAAAGATTTGCGAATTAGATAATATTCTACATTTTTTCAAATGACAATATGGTTGCTAAGGTGTCTAAGTGGTTGCTAGGTGGATGTGTCAAATCCCTAACCTTAAGTAATATCAATAGTAATAGTTTTGGTCTACTGTGCAGTATAACAATCATAAAATGTTTTACATTCATAAAACATTTTTTGAAAAGTTGCCCGCCAGAGTGTTTGTGATTTTCACAGAAGTTTCACAAAATGCATTCCAGGAAAATTTTCGTCTAAAAATATATAAACATACAAAAATATCATATGAAAGAACAGACCCACTGCTTTTAAACAAACAATAAACAAACAAACAAATAATAAATAATTTCATCCTATCTTTATTTTTTTTCTGCTTATAAACTCTTAAATATGTACCGAGCTCCTAAGGTGACATTGGAGTAAAAAAATCTAAAGTTACGTTTCATGTGCTCAAGCGAACCGTCATGTACAGAATTTTTTTTTAAAGTTTAGTTTCGCGTGCGCACGCGAAAGTTTCACGTGAGCACGCGATAGTTTTACGTGTGCACGCGATAGTTTTACGTGTGCACGCGATAGTTTCACGTGTGCACGCGAAACTAAACGCGATAGTTTCATGTGCGTATGTGATAGTTTCAGATGAGTACGCGGTAGATTCACGCTCGCACCCAATAATTTCACGTGTGCACGCGAAACTAAACTTTATTTAATTTTTGCTCCATGTCCCCTTGGGGGCTCCGTAAATATGGGTATTTTTCTTAAAAATAAAAAAAAGCAAAAAGCTGAAATAATTGCATTTTTTGTGAAATGAGATCAGATTCAGAACGATTATCAAAACATACACAGAGTTTAAAATTAGTAAATTCAATTTTTGCTTGTTTTTTTATAAATTGGATAATCATGGTATTACAGAATACCATATGTTTTTTATGCAAATGTTTTTTCTTAATTGACGAGATAACTTGTCAATGGCGGGGAAAGAGTTAAAAACAACAGAAATTGCAAAACGTGAATGATTCACACTTTTGTCAGTGGTGTTGATTAGAGGAGGACAACAGGGCGGCGCTCTTTATTCTGGTGTATCCATCAAAGCTGACAAATGTATGCAGAGTCTGTGACAGCTGCATTTGTCTTGTCAAATAAACCGACATGATGTTTAAAAGACGCCGACGCTTCATACATACACAAGTCTCATAGTACCCTACTGAAAAATACAGCTTTAGATAGTAGCTTTTAAAACATGTCTGTGGGTTTCCAGGTCATTAGGTGGTCCAAAAACATCTACCATGTTCCAAAATCTAGTCTGACCACATTAAACTGGGATATCTGGCTGGTTAGTTGTACTAGCTAATGAGCATCATGTCCCAAAACGCAGATACCAGCTTAGCAAGTTGGAGATGAACCAGTTGGAAATAAACAAATACACATTTGCCCTTGAGTCCAAGCCCAGTGGTTTCTGTCCCTGTGCGTTTCTGTAAACATTGCTCCACACGCTTAACATTTTAACAGATGTATCTCACTCATTTCAGGGGAGCACAATGGATATTGATTGACAGGCGGTTTTGCTCACATTGAGCGAAGACAGGTTGACTTTATCAATTAAGGAATGACAGTCAATTCTCTCTTCTACTTTAACACTTGACAGGAGCAGAATTTTGATGAGGACGACGCCTACATCAGCAGATCAAAATATAACATCAACTCACTAATACAAACCAGTGTTTAAAAAGCTAATATCTAAACCTACTAGTATTAGCAGACTTTAATTATAAAAATGTGTAAAGTAAAATGCAATATCAATTGTTCAATAATTTCATTTAATTTATAATTTTTTTGTTTTTTATTACGAAATGGTAAATCTGTTTTTAATTTTTTTAAATGTTTTATTTATTCAAAATTGGCATTTATTCAAAACTTTCATATGGCCTAGCCTTTAAGCAACAAATAAAAATGAAGTCAAAGAAAAACACAGTTTATTGTTAAAGGTAAAAAGCAACTGACCGAAAGCAATTATGCTATACAGTAAAATGTAGTAAATTTTTTACATTTACAAAGCAACGTTTGTTTTATCTATTCATAAATTCCCGACCTTAATTTCTCCCGCACTTCATCTTCAATCTTCAGTTTATTTCTTTGTTTGTTTTGTTGTTGTGGTTGGCAATGCAAGCTGCTTGGCGCTTTCATGACGTGAGGCCAAAGGTTTGAGGTAAAATGAAAATGAAAACCAAATAAAAGAGAACATAAAATTTAAACTGAACTTTACATTTTAATTTTGTCCCTATTATTGCTTTGGCATGAATAAAAAAAACTTATTTACAGAAAAAAAAATTTATTTACAGATTCCTTTTCAAGTTTGCCTTTTTATTTTAATATTGGCAGTCTTGCCTCAAGATTATATGGAAAATGAAATGTCAAATCATCAAATTAATTTTATTTTTCAATTTGGCCGGAATGATGCTTCATCACATTGAAAATGAAAAATTTAATTTAATGTTATAATTTTTATTTTATCATTTAATTTTCAAATTTGGGACATATTCTGCAATTAATTTTTTTATTATTTTTATTATTTATTATTTATTATTAATTTATTAATTTTATCATTAAATTAATTAATTAATTTATAAAAGACCAAAAATACTTTCCATTTTGGGGACATCACGCAAGTTAAGTTGCTACATAGGCCTACGTATTTTAACCTTATCAAAAAACCTCATAAAATAACAAAATATTATCCCAAATATTTAATATAGGCTATAGGGAATTGCGCGCAACATACATGTTTTTTTATTTTGTTTTTAATGACCCACCCCAACCCGCCCCTTTAAATAAAGTGACAATTTATTTGCCCGCACCAACCCGAGTACCCAACGGGTAACACGAAGGTTATGAGACGACCAGCACATCACTATTGCATCAGGGTCATGTTTATATTTTAAGTTTCGAGGAGATTAGTGTTTTTGATTAAAGATTATGAGGGCACATACATTTTTTAAAAATAATAAAGCTCACAGATCAGCTATTTGTAAAATAACAAAATATTCCAAAACAATTTAGGTTTTTAATTTCAATTTCATTGTGACTTTAAGTTGCTAGTATGTTAGAAACTGCTCAACATCTTTTTTATACCACAGCCATTTTCACAGAAGACAATGACATGATGGTTTAAAAAAGACATCGTTTGAATTTCTGTGTAAACTGTGTATAAGTAAACTTTTATGGGAGATACTAAACTATAAATCACCTGTTGGATGTCGAGCTAGGGGATGCAGTGATGTGTGTGTGGTGAATGATAAACCCACAGTACTTTGACTGCTTCACTGCTATCATGTAGCTGCCATGGTAACAGTAATAGTCTGCTAGTCTGATGTCTACTGATGAGGGAGGAAGACTGACAGGAATGCTAAGTGTTCCTCTAACTTTAGCTTTCAGTAATGTTTTCTCATCTAACGTCGAGTGGCTCTGAGCGGCTCTTGACATGGCTGCGCTCATGCTAACGATAAACCAGTGTTTTCTTTGAAGTCCACGGGCAGAAGATTGAACCTGCGTCTCTACCTCTAATGTCTTGAAAACGTTCACTTTAACCTGAGTATTATTCTCTTTTTCAGCATTGTCTTTCCATCGGTCTTTGAACCTGAAAGAAACTCTGAAAGACACGCCAGTTGTCGCAGTCTGAACCGTAGTGAACTTCGGTCTGTATTTATCTATCCATCTGGCTAGTGGCTAAACTGATCTCTGAAGCAAACACGTTGTCGGAAACAAAATGTTTTGATGGGGGAGATGACGAGCATGGATCACTGTTGTATGATGAGTTTTGGCAGCCAAGCAAGAATTTAAGGACCTGTTGTTAACATTGTATACATTCATTTTACACAGTAATGTTAGTTCAGTGTAATAGTTGATTGATATGCGGTAGATATGATATATGCATAGATATGTACACTAGATGTCGCCTTGGCTACGGCAGTTCATTGGACCGAATGCATCAACTAGAGCTGCCATCTTGAAACAGGGGAATCCCGCATCAGCGTCATTTGTAGGCAATGGTGTTACCGAAATAAAATCACCATAAATCGCCATGACCGCGATTTTCTTGGTTTTCTTTTGGTTCGTTTCAACAGTCAGACATGTATTTAGCATTTAGTACAGGAAAAAATTAAAGTTTTGATTTTATGAAAATTTACTTTTTCTAACTGTAATGCATAGTGCTAGTAGCCCTTACATCCATGCGCAGCACAAAAGTCCGGCATCTTTCATGAATTCGAAGTACAGGCGGAGATAGCAGCTTTACCTAGATACTTCCTAGGACAAGACCCCTGTTCTAAGATGGCGGCGGTTTTGACGCATGCTCAGAGCCCCAAGACGACATCTAGTATATCTATGTGATATATGAACAAAGGTAATTTTCTTTTCATTTATTTCCATAATTATCAGAAATAAACTACTGTAAAAGCTATGAGTATCCCACTTCTATAAGACAAAATATACTTGAATTGGGTAACATGTGGTTTTTGCCTATACTTATTATTTAACTTCAAATGCTGACATTCTTAATCTAAGTAAAGTCAACAATGATTTCAAGGTGTTTGGTTTCATTTTATTTCATTTACAGTATATGTGGGCTATGGTTAGACATCTATTAAATTTTCACTGAAAGCCTTGTTAGACGTCTGGGCTGTATTTGGACAACTAAATGCAAAAATACTTTCTGGGTTGTTATCATCTTAATTCTTTAACCAAAACAGTATGAGATTTTTCTTGCATCTATTAATCTAAAGCTGTTTTGAAACAATTAAACAATTGTGAAAAGTGATATATAAATAAAATTCATTTGAATAGATTTGTGACCCTGGACCACAAAATGGGTCAATTTTTCCATTGATGCATGGTTTGTTTAGCCTGGTTAGCCAGACATACATCAAGATGTAAGGTCTGGCAACTCTTCACACAAACGGCTCAATGCAAGGGGCGGGATATAAGGTTGTCCCTCAAAATGCCTCTGCATGCAATAGGATAGCGCTATGACCAATCAGAGCAACGAAGAAGGTGACGTAGTTACCGTAACCAGTCGGCAAAACTCCAAACACATCTTTCTTGCTTAAAAAGGACTTCAGTAGGGTTATTTGCTCTTCTCTCAAAGAAAAACATAAGTCTAATTCCTCCAGAGTCGCGGCCAAAGCCGCTTCAAAAGAAAGCTGTTCGCCAGCAGCAGCAGCCATTCTTTGTTTTCAAGTAGGAACCGTTGCAGCTCTGTCGTCATCATGTTAAGCCCGCCCCACAGACGCTACACACGATGTGATTGGCCTGACCAAATTTTGGTTTTTGGAGCTGTTAAGTGTATTGTGAGTGCCTAGACTAAACCCTGGCAGCAAATATATTTTGCGGCGGCTAGGGTGCGTCTAGATTTCTAGGCTATGGTTTGTTAGAATAGGACAATATTTGGCTGATATATTGTACAACAATATAAAAATCTGGAATCTGAGGGTGCAAATAAATTAAATATTAAGAAAATCGCTTTTAAAGTTGTCCAAATGAAGTCCTTAGCAACACATATTACTCATGATAAAAACATTTTTGATATATTTATGGTATGAAATTTACAAAATATCTTCAGAAGACATGATCTTTACTTAATATCCTAATAATTTTTGGCATTAGATAAATCTTTTTGACCGATACAATGTCTTTTTTTGGTCCAGGGTCACACTTGCCAAAATTTTTTGTAATGTCATGTGATGTTGACACCTTAATCAGATTTGACCCTACTAAAAAATCCAGCAAAAACCAGCATAAGATGGTAGCTGGTTTTAGCTAGTTTAAGGTGGCAGTAGCTGGTCAAAGCTGGTCCTCCCATCCGGGCAAACCTGATGGGTCAGCTGGTCTTCTGGCCAGCTTAAAAAGTGACCCAAACACAACTAGACCAGCTTGCTACACCAGCTAAAACCATGCTGGGGAACCAGCTAAAACCAGTTCACCAGCTTATGCTGGTCTTAGCTGGATTTTTTAGTAGGGTATGATCATCTGACTTTATAGTCTTTATAAAATATCCACATCTTAGCTTTTGTCTCTTTAAAAACATTTTAGGAGAAACATTTGAAACTTAAATGAAACATAGCAGAGACCTCTAGATGTCTATATTTCTTCACCCGTCTTCTCTGGTGTTCCCTTAAATGAACATATAAAATCCTCTATTTTTCTCTCTCAACCTCATGAAAGCCACAGTAAGTTTCTCTTCGATCGAGTTACCAGAGAATAAAATTGGCTCTCGACTGGCTCTCCAGAGCCCAAAAGTCCTTTAATCCAGAGCAACCTTCAGCCAGCAGGGTCTCTCACCTCCTATTCCTCCATCCTCGCGCTCCGATTCGCCTCTGATCCGTCCACCAATTTCATGGCTGCTTTACCTTCTCCTGCAATTCCATCACAGACCTCAATAAAACAAATCCTGCTTCAAGTCCTCGGCACTCACACGTTCAGACTCTGGATAAATATACCTCACTCCGCTCTATGAGAAATCAGAGATGTTTAGTGAACGCTATATTTGAGTTATAGCCTCATAAACGACGTGGCAAACCATTTCATTGGTCAATTTGTTCGTTTTTGTTAAAGTGCACCTATTATGCAAAATCCACTTTTACAAGGTGTTTGGAATATAATGTGTATTCGTATAATCACCCTACGATGAAAAAAATCCAACCACTTCTTGTTTTTTAATCCTCATTAAACCAAAGCAGTCTCATTAGACATGCCATTTTAATTTTCTTGTCAATGTGAGGTCACATTGATAAAGCCCCGCCCACTTACAGTATTACCATAGTTTTCACTCTCAGCGAGTTGTACTCTGTCCAGATACTATTGTCTCAGACTTGATTAATCAGATCTTTTTGAACTGATAGCGCTCACTATCTGTTTGAAAAGGAGGGAGGAGCTGTAGCTCATTTGCATTTAAAGGTACAGACACGAAAACAGCGCATTTTGCTGCCCCCCAAATACAGTAGGCATTTTGGAAATGCTATAAAAAATCATCTGTGGGGTCACATTCTGGGCACACCTGAGACTTATATTACATCTTGTAAAAAAGGCCATAATAGGTGACCTTTAAATTACTATCCCAGTTTAATACACAGAGATGACTATAAGACATTATAGGTTTAAATATGTGAGACCAATGATGGACATGGGGCAAACCCTTGTGCAAGAGGTACAATAATAATTGGACTTTTTAAAAAAGTCACATGACCTTGTGTGTTAAAGTGATATTGTTAAAGAAAGATATACCAGCTGCCCATAGCAGCAATTAAATTACAAAAAAGTATCCAATACATTTACGGCACATATTGGTACCAAACATATACATCTCTGTATCTAAATGCTAAATATTAGGACCTTTTTAAAGGTCACTGCCCCAGTGACAGCTTAGGAGCATCTTTTGTTTTATCTGACAGTGCTTATAACACAGAGATGAGAGAGCTAAAATAAAACTAAAATGTTGTGGATGGTTGACTCTCCTTTGCTGCGCTGTCTGTGATTTCTCTCTCCTCACTGACCTCTGATGTCTGAGGTTAATCTCGGGTAAACAGTCGGGCTGTTATATGCCATAAGGTTACGTAATCCTGCCCTCACACCACATGAACAATGACCATACACAAACAAAGAGATAAAAGATCATGAAAAAGTTTACAACATGCCAACAAAATACAAAGATTTTTACACAAGTACCTAAACTGCTCTCGATTATGGAAATGCAATTCACACACACGCAAACACAGGCAACTCTTATCATAAAGAAACCATGAGCTCAATGTCCTACAGCAATAACTAAATGAATAACACCATACATTGCATTTCAACAGACTATTTTAACCTGTATGGAATTATTGCCCGGTGTAATGCATTTGATGTATATCTTTATATTCGAAGATTTATGTAAGTCTGATGTATTAAACTATACCCAATTTAATTTGTGCATGCATGCAATTTGTATTTGCATGTATTTTACTCCAAATGCCATACATTTTGTATGCATGTGTTTTCTAACATGATTTGTGTATGTACACATTTAAATGCATGCACAAATATTAAAAATGCAAAAGGCAATTGAGTTTATCATGGCACATACCTGTTGGCAGAATCTCATTTTCATGTCTGTCCTAAAACATTCAAATACATATACAAATACTTTAATATACAAGCACATACACGCTGTAATTGTTTAAGAGAGAGCGACTGATGTTTATCCAGAACAGAGGTGAATTCGGTGAACGTTTTTACAAAATGATCACAAAAAAACAACAGGCAGAAATCTCAGTGAAATTCAATTTAAGGTGGAGGCAACAGATATACGTGACTGTGGATTATCTGATCACATACAGATGAATAATAGCATTCAAAGCAGCTGTTGAAATATTCAGCGTCGTCCTCGGAGGGCAAAAGTATATTTTAGATTATTCAATTTGAAAGAGCATATTGAATATATGAATTGTTGATACTTGAAAAAAAGCTATAAAGAGTAGAGATAGAGGCGGAGCTTGGCTGTAAGCTGCTGAATTGCTTATCTAAATAATATTTGTGTCTCAAATGTGTAGATTTAATGTAAATCATTTCAAATAATCTTTTAAAGGCATTAAATAAGAATAGGATTTTCTTGTGATGTGAATATAAAAAGTTATTTATAACTCCTATTTATTTGTCACAGCCATTTGAGTCTGTCAGCATCCCAACCCCCAAAGAAAATTCATGACATAAAAAAATCTCTTGTGTACATACACAACTTATCGTAGAAATTTAATTACATAGAATTTAAATTTATATAAATTAATGTATTTTATCAAATGTGGTAAAACTTTAGGGTCCCCCTGGCACCATCTCGCATACCCCCAGTTTGAGAACCACACTGGCCGGTAAAGAATGCATTTGTTTGATCTTATGGGATAATTTTAAAGGGATACTCCAGCCTAATATCAAAATTAGACAATGATGTACTCACCCTTAAGCAATCTGAGATACACATGTCTATCATCTTTCAGATGAACACATTTATAGTTATTTTAGTAAATGTCCTTGCACTTCCAAGCTTTATAATGTAGAAAACACATAATGATCTCATGGAAATTCGTGTTATAGTCACAATTGTTTTGTTATTCGTGTCCATAGCATGAAATTCAGCTTTTTTGCTAAATTGCGTGTCATTCAGCACGAATTATAAAAATTATCTTTCTTGTCCGTGGCAAGATTTTTTCCGTGTCATTTTATGTATTGTTTTCTATTTTTTTTCCATTTTTTAACTTAGGGTTGGGGTTAGATTTGGGGCTTGGATCAGGATGTACTTTTATGTATTGGTTTCTACATGTTTTTTTTTCTGCTTTTAAAACTATTCTCACCTGGAGTTGGGGTCAAAGTTGGGGTTTGGGATAGGATGTCTAAAAATGTAACAGAAAGTGATTCTAACCCCAATCCCGAGCGACAATGGTAAGAAAATAGAAAAAAAACAATGAGAAAACAATACATAAAATGACAAAAAAAGAAAGTCGTGCCACAGACATGAAAAACTATTTATAAAAATTTGTGTGACTGACATGAAAAAGACATTTGTGCTCATCAAGGCACGAGAAAAGCTGAATTTCGTGCCATGGACACGAAAAAATTAGTCAAATTTTTCGTGACTAACACGACTTGACTTGAGATCAGTCTGGAGAAAACAGGGATCATGGAACAACTTTGACTTTAAACCTCAAAAAAGTACATTCATCCTTCACAAAGGTAATCCACACGGCTCCAAAGTGTTAATAAAGGTCTTCTGCGGGTAATCGATGCGATTTTGTAAGAAAAATATCCAGATTTCAAACTTTATAAACTATAATAACTAGCTTCTGGTAACAAAACCACTTCTTTGCAAAAAAATAACCAGATGAAGGTAAAAATAACAATAGCTATGTAAAATACTGATAAAAACTTCGCTTCGAAGAACCCTTTTATCTTTAATAGTGTGTACTTCCCCAAAACACACAAACATAGGCTACACCCCCCTCTTGCAACCCACTTTATCAACTGGGAACCAAACACATTCCAAGTGCATAATTTCCCCCTCCTCTCTCTTCTCCCATGTGTTTATTTGTGTGTTGTAGGTGTGATTGAACTGAATTCGCTCTTTTGCAGACGGTTAAAGGGAAAATTTTGATGGTTTTAATTAACAAACATAACAAGCTGTTTCATTGGCTCGGAGGATTACAATTATGGCACACAATAGGACAGCTACCTGCTGATGCTTCAGTCGTCTCTGCCAGAGAGACTAAAGACGCCCAGCAGGGGTCTGTGAAATAAACTGATCCAGAACCAGTTTAACTCCCGTTTTTATATGTAAACAAATGAGGACAACTGATCATCCAGCAGCAGCACAGATTACATAAAATGTCAATGTTTATTTCTGCAGCGTTGTTATATTCAGTTTTGCCTCTGAATAGAAGCTGGAGAAGCTAAATGTGTCTCATTCACTGCAGGTGGAGAAATGTTGATGAAAATGGCTTTTAGTTATATGAACGGAGGAATGTTTATGAGAATGTTTGTTCATGTGGTGCTTTGAAGTAACTGTGATGTTCATTTGTGATGTGCCTGGCTAACTAGAATTGTTAGAATTCTCATTTACCGCGGTATTTATTTCAGCTGTATGAGTATCGTAGTGCTTGTTATTATGGACAATCAGAAAAAAATACATAGATGAAGGAATAAAATTCAATAGATTTAATCAATAACAAAAATGTATAATACAAATGCATATAAACACCCACAGTATGAATAAAATCAAAACAATAAATGGGAAATTCCAGTGTTATGTATGTTACATTTGCAGTCAAATCTTTTCCTAAATCGAGTCCAGACATCAGAAAAATATCAGTCTATACTCATGTTTTCTACTTTAGATGAAAGAAACATTCATGTGTAGTGCAAGTTTTTGGGAGACAACATAATTGTAAGAATTCTGTAAATAAAAATGCATAAAACAGAAACAATAATACCCAACAATGGAGACGGCTCTTAAAAGAATATTTAATATTTATTTTGTCGTTTGTATATAGAAACAACATTATGGATGTGACATTTCTGAAATTTGCATTTACTCATGGAACATAACAAAAAATGCTTTTAAAACTTTAACCAAGACTTGAATGGCTATTTGAACCACCAAATCATTACATTTGAGATATCAGTGTGGTTAAAAACTTTACTTTCATGATAAGGTTGCCATTTGCATGAAATTGCCCAAATGTAACTTCTAAATTGCATAGAATGTTTAAAGCATTGGACAACTGCTTTTAATTTGATTATTTATCTATCAATCTGTAATTTATTAATTTTTTATAAATTGCTTGTTTATAAATGACCCAATGCTGAGTTGTTGTTACCCAACCATGGGTTGCAGCAGTTGGACTGAAACAACCCAGCATTTTTTAGAGCGTACCTGAAAAACCCATCCCAGTGAACACGTGCACTTCAATTAGGTGCCTTTCTCAAGGGACCCACAGTTGCAACCCACCAACCATGAGACTCCAACCAGCAACTCTTGGGTTACAAGCCCAACTCTCTAACCACTAGGCTACGACTGTCACCTTCAGATGTCAATGTTCACTCTTAAAAATAAAGATGCTTCTTGATGCCATAAAAGAACCTCTAACTTTTTAAGAACCTTTCTAATTAAAGTTCTTTGTAGTGACGTTCTTTAGATTATAAAAAGATATGAGATAATTGGTTCTTCTTAGAACCTTTGACAGGTTCCTTGAGGAACCCAAAATGGTTCCTCTTTAGCATCGACATCACTGTCAAAAATAAAGGTACAAAAGTCGTCAATTATCATTATCAGAACCTATGAGTGGAAAGTACTTTAGGGAACCAAAAATGGTTCTTCTATGACATCACTGCAAAGAACCTTTTTAGTCCCTTTGTTTTTAAGAGTGCCAGGCTCTTCTGTATATATGACTACATTTTTAAAAATATAGGTGCTTCACGATGCTGTAGAAGAGCCATTTTTGGCTGAATGGTTCAATAAGGAACCTTTAACATCTGAACAACCTTTATGTTTCAAAAATGTTCTTGTAGTGACAAAACGTTCTTTAGACTATAAAAAGGTATGAGAGAATTGGTTCTTCCTTGAGGAACCCAAAATGGTTTCTCTATCGCATCAACATCACTGTCAGAAATAAAGGTACAGAAGTCAATTCATCAATTATTATTTTTATTATCAGAACCTATGAGTGGAAAGTACTTTGGGGAACCAAAAATGGTTAATCTATGACATCACTGCAAATAACCTTTTTAGTCCCCTTGTTTTAAAGAATGTACAGGTTCATAAAGGTGCTTCACGATGCTGTAGAAGAACCATTTTTGGCTGGATGGTTCTATAAAGAACCTTTAGTATCTGAAGAACCTTTATGTTTCAGAAAATGTTCTGTGTAGTGACAAAAGGTCCTTAAGAGTATAAAAAGATATGAGATAATTGGTTCTTCTTAGAACCTTGACTGGTTCCTTGAGGAACCCAAAATGGTTCACCTATGGCATTAACATCACTGTCGGAAATAAAGGTACAGAATTCGTCAATTATTATTATCAGAACCTATGAGTGGAAAGTACTTTGGGGAACCAAAAATGGTTCTTCTATGACATCACTGCAAATAACATTTTAGTCCCCTTGTTTTTAAGAGTGTACAGGCTCATCTGTAAATATGACTACACTTTTAAAAATAAAGGTGCTGTAGAAGATAAATTTTTGGCTGAACGATTCCATAAAGAACCTTTAACATTTTAAGAACCTTTTTTATTTCAAAAATGTTCTGTGTAGTGACAAAAGGTTCTTTAGACTATAAAACAGTATGAGATAATTGGTTCTTGTTAGAACCTTTAACAGTTTCCTTGAGGAACCCAAAATGGTTCCTCTATGGCATTAACGTCACTGTCAGAAATAAAGGTACAGAAGTCATCAATTATTATTATCAGAACCTATGAGTGGAAAGAACTTTGGGGAACCAAAAAAGGTTCTTCTATGACATCACTGCAAATAAATTTTTTTGAGTGTACAGGCTCATCTGTATATATGACTACACTTTTAAAAATATAGGTGCTTCAGGATGCCGTAGAATAACCATTTTTGGATGAATGGTTCCATAAAGAACCTTTAATATCTGAAGAACCTTTATGTTTCAAAAAAAAGGTTCTTTAGATCATAAAAAGGTATGAAAAAAATGCTTTTTCTGAAAACCTTTAACTAAACTCTTTGAGGAACTAAACAGGGTTCTTCTGTGAAGTACCTTTTCAGCACCTTTATTTTTAGGAGTGTCTTTCAATCAATAAAAAGTCTAGAGGATTGTTTCCCCGTACTGAATCTCGCCATGACTGCTACAGCCTCTGCAACAGAGCTATTGATAATTTAGCCAAATTAAACATCTATTATCATCAGCATTTATTATATTACACTGCCTGCCAGCTCAAGAGAAATAAATAACCGCTTAGCATGCTTCTTTCATCAGCTTTGTGTTTTAAAACTATATATTAGCGTTAATGATAGCCTCCGCAAGCACGCTGGAGTGCGGGCGCAATAACAACATGCTAGTGCATTTAAATGCTCTTATGTTTATAAATTGGAAGATTTCTATTTTGGCCCCTACGGCTAATTCCTGTGGTAAGAATGAGATATTCGTTTCCCCCGACACCCGCGGCAACAAATTGTGGTACAAAGCGAGCAACTGCGTGTTATCAAAGGTTGCTTAGCACGCTGGCAGCAGATTTAGAGGCGGCTGTTTTTCTGGTCTTATCGGCACGCTGCACAGTCCGACCGCCTCGCCGGGGCTAGAAATGGGCCAACGGGGCCGCTCCACCTAGCATGAGAGATACAACATTTATAAAGGACAACAAGGTGGTCCTGGGCGGTCACTAGGGGTGGGACCGGGTAGGTAGAAGTGGGGCAGCCGAGCGGTTACCGTGGCGACAACCTCCAGAGCAAAAAAGATTCATGTTAGTCAGACCTTTTCTGTCTTCCTGTGTTATCAGCTCCGAGCTGCCAATGCCCACCAGCAAGTGTAATTGAATAAAAGCCAACGAGGGCCTTTATGCACACAAACACACACATACACACTCTCTCTATCTATCTATCTCCATTCCTCTCTGTAGCATCCACTCTTTATCTCTTGTCCATTTTTTCTCCCTCTCTCTGCAATGAGGGGATGGAGGGAGAAAGCGATATAGTGGGAAGACAGGAATGGGGCAATGACTTAAGAAAATGGGACATGCTGATAACAGTGTCGTCAACCCGCTGTGCTGTAAAGACAGAGGCGGGCGAGATTATGGCCTGCCTGTGACAAATCTTATATTATCTCCGTCTGATCCAATACCACTGCCGACTGTATACACACATATGAACACAAATGCATACATGCACCACTACATGCTTAAATGCATCATATGCAAAATATGACATATTTGATTATTGTCCATACTTTTTACTGTTAAAAAGCACTGTGCTCTCAGATCTTTGGTCGGCATCATGTGCTTCTGGCAAATTTTAAGACTAGACCCAAAATAAACCTCTCCAACAGTCTTAAACAAATGTTTTTCTCAATTATATAAAATACACTGTACATCAAATATTGTATATAACATTCTGTTTACTTTCACAATGACCTTAAACTAAAGATCCAAAACATATTATGTAAACTAACAATAGCCTGATAATGTAAAATGACAGAATATTTTTTTTATTTTTGTATTATGTAAAATTTCTGTTATTTATTGTGCCCGTTATTTTACGGTAATTTTCTGTATTTTTTTTACAGATTTTTTTTTACAGTTCCATCTTCGCAAAACTTCTGCAATATTTGCGCTATTATGTGATTAAAACACATTTATCCTCTCACAATATGTCATTCCAAAAATAATGCTGGAAGATGTTAGTAGATTTACGTAAAACCCAGCCACCACATTAGGAATATTTTTTTATGAAGAAGACACAGGTGTGTTATTCAAGCATTAATAGCACACAGAAAAACCCTGGAATCAGGCACATACGAGGTGTTTCTGGGAGGTTATAGTACACAATTTTGCATCCTTGAAGAATAATCATATGACTTTTACAGATGTCAGGTCCTTTTTCGAAATGCGTATTTTTTTATTCGTATTATTATTTTATTTCAATTCGTGCAATTTGAATAGTTATAAAATCGCAATTAGGGTAAGCTGCAATCATTTCACAGGCTTACGCTGTGTCTGCATTTTATTTTGCCTTACTTTAAAGCTACAATCCATAACTTTTGCCTCTCTATCCCATCTCTGTTTGAAACATAAAATTACATGTAGTTAATGTGTGCATCTGTACTTTTGCTAATTGGGTTTTGTCAGTTTTGAAGACTTTTTATGTACTTAACCAACAGATTTTTGTTTATTTTTATCCAAAAAAGTTAAGAATTGCTGCTCTGGATATAAAGTTACAGTGCAAATAAAAAATGTCTCTAAGTGTGCCATTTTCAACTAAAGTCCCCAAATGTAGTAACCAGTCTGAGAGAAGTCGTACATATTTTATGAATTTGTACATAGTTTATCGTGCAAAAAACGTATGATTATCCTTCTCACGGCAAGTCGTGTTATATTCAGAAAATATTTGATTAATTTATTTGTGTTATTGACGCGATTTTTCGCTATTTTTCATGCCACTGGAGCACAAACGTCTTTTTCATGTCACTCAGCACAAGTTTCTATAAGTAGTTTTTCGTGTCTTTGGCACGACTTTCTTTATCGTGTCATTTTATATTTTTTTTCTCATCGTTTTTAGATTAGGGTTAGGGTTAGGGTCATTTTTAAATCATTGTCGCTTGGGGTTAGGGTTAGATTCGGGGTTTGCGTTAGGATGTCATTATATGCATTGGTTTCTACATGTTTTCTCCCGCTTTTAAAACTAAATTTAAAACTGATTCTAACCCCAAACCCAAGCGACAATAGTAAAAAATAGGGGGGGAAAAAACAAAATATAAAATGACATGATAAAGAAAGTTGTGCCACAGACATGAAAAAATATTTATAGAAATACGTGCTGAGGACACGAAAAAGACATTTGTGCTCAATGGCACGAAAAACAGCGGAAAATTGTGTCAATAACACAAATACATTAATCAAATATTCTGTGACAATAACACGAAATGAAATTGGCTTGGATTATCATTAAAAAACAATAACAAAACCCCACCCCTAAACCCAATGTCACAGGGCTCAAGGCAAATCGTAAAAAAAACTATGAATGTGGTCAAAAGAATTAATACGAATTAGCTACCTTGTAAAATATGCAGGAATTGTCATGAGTTAGGGTTGTTGTAATGCAAATATATGTTAAAATCATTGTATAATCACAAATATCTGTGCATATAATAATAGTTTCTCAGACTGTCAGAGTCACACGCACACACTTCAGAGGAGTTTATTGCTGTCACGGATGAGGTTATACAGAGAGGGTAGACAGGTTAATTGGGAGGTGCTGGGTAAATCTCAGGATGAATTACGATAACTAAGTCTTCGAGTGTTGGAAACGAGAGGCAGAGATGATAAATATAGCTCTGAGGTGCCCCCAAACTACTCTGGGAGAGAGAGAAAACATTCACCTGCGAGACCGTATCTTGCAAAATGAGGTTATGATAGCAGATAGGTACCGGACCGATTATCGGGCCGGAGAATGCTAGCCGGCACCGGCGAGCGAATAAAATGCACAGTGCTGTCTCCACATGCTTTATGAGATAAGATGATTTCTTTCCAATGCAAAGGAGAATATTTTTAAGCTGTCATGAGAGGCTTACAAAAGATTAACAGGGCAATCGCAATACGCATGGGAAGACAATGCAAATACTGTATTTTAAATGCTACTAAGCATTGTATTACATAATGCTTTCAAATGTTTCTTTGTGTTGAAGAACTTAAAGAGATTTGAAGAATTGAACTCTTTATTGTAATGATTCAATGAATGTGGATTTCACAGATCAGACCATTTCATCATCCCAGCATGCAGTGCAATAGTGAAGACAGTCAGTAAAACATCATTCTGCTGTTGTCTCAGGATCTGTATCCGCAACGACACTGAATTGCCGATGATAGTGCAGTAATTGAGCGAATCAATCAGCGTGATGAGTGACAGGAGGTGGAAGATCTCACCAATAACAATCTGCTCATCATGACTGTCAACAAAACCAATGAGCTTACACAAGATTGGTGATGACACTATTACTGACTTTAATATTAATGTTAGTTGATGGTATCAGATTATATTTTACAGTGATGAGCAATGAGAGCTTAATTGTGCATTACAGTGATTTTACTACAGTTAGGGATCTTCATAGGCCTACAACGACATTATGAAACATATTTATTTCATAATAAAAGTCACTGTCCAATAAATAATTATGCAGTATTAAAAAACCTTAACAATTTATTACAATTGTATTAATAATAATAAATTAATAATAATTACAATTGATTTATTTATTAATTAGATGTATAGTAAACACCTTTTGAAATCATCTTATGGTAGAGTGTTTGCTTTGTAAATACATTTATTTTTTACACACTGAAAAAAAGATTCATTTTTTACTTTTTACATTTTTACATTTTTTACTAATTTTTTAAGGTAAGTGGTTGCAATCAATTTATTTAAGCTACATTTAAACAAAAATAAAATAAACCTTTGTTTAATGTAGCTTAAATAAATTGATTGAAACACTAACCTTAAAAAAAAAAAGAAATTGAATTAATATTTTTTTCAGTGTAGGACCCATGGACCACATAACCAGTTATACGTCTAATGGATATATTTGTATCAATAGCTAACAATATAGTTTTTTATGCCAAGAATCATAAGGATATTAAGTTAACGTCATGTTTCATGAAGATATTTTGTAAAGAATTTTAGCGTAAATATATAAAAAATGTATTTATCATTAGTAATATGTGTTGCTAAGGACATCTTTAAATGCGATTTTCTTAATTATTTTGATTTTTTGCACTCTCAGATTTCAAATTTTGTAGTGTAGTTGTATCTCTGCCAAATATTATCTTTTTTTTCAGCCTTTAGATGATGTATAAATCTCAATTACCCTTCCCATATGGCAAAAAAATACAACTCTCTGGCCAAAAATATGTTTTAGGTATATGCAAAATACATTTTATAGAAAATAAAGCTTAATTAAATACATTTTTGAATTAATTTTGAAAATATATTTAGTTTAAACCTTGTTATATGAAAATATATTTGAAAATGTATTTCAGGGGCAACAAATACATTTTTTATTTTACAACCCATATGGAATTTTTTTTACCTTTTTTTTCCAATGCAACATGAAAATAAATGCTTTAAAATATATTTCAAAATATACCAAAAATGGCCAAAAAAATATATTGATGAAAATACATTTTTGTAAACATTTTCAAAATATATTTCAGTACATATATATATTTTGTCCATTTTTGTATATTTTAGAATATTTATATATATATATATATATTTTTTTTTGACGTATGGGTTATGACCCGTTTTGTGGTCCAGGTATGTACATTTTTGGTAATTTACTGTTTTCTACTGAGCCCTAAGGTGACATTGGAGTATAAAAAATCTAAAGTTTAGTTTCAAGTGCTCACGCGAAACCTTCATGTGCAGAATTTTTTTTTTACGTTTAGTTTCGCATTCTCACATGAAACTTTCTAAACGTGGAACTAAACGTGGTAGTTTCACGTGCGCACGGAAAAGTTTCACTTGAGCACGCAAAAGTTTCACATAAGTACGCGATAGTTTCACGTGCGCATGCGAAACTAAACTTTATTTAATTTTTGCTCCATGTCCCCTTAAGGGCTCCGTACTTTCCTACATAAAATTATCCGACATTATGTAAAGAAAGTTCGTGAAAATCTCTTTATTTTTGTATCACATACTGTATAAACTTTATCTTGGTAACTATAACTCTATAAAAGTCTATACATTTGTACCATTTTGACCCAACACTGGGTTGAAAATAACGCAGCATTTTTTAAGTGTATTGCATGCTGAGCAAAAACACATTTGCCATGGAGTTGCTAAGGTGCAAGTTAGCTGTTAGCATCCTGCTACGTATTGAGGACAACTTTACCAAACACCATTAATAAGCCAAGATCATCCATCTCTCTGATATTAACTATCAGATGGTAAAATGTAGCACCTGCTGGCCTATAAGCACAGTTTAATAAAGTAACACTGAGCTTGTCAGTCTGTCTATTGTCATTCAAATGTCAGTCGACGGCTGTCTAAAACTGCCTGAGAAGATCTCAAATGATGACCTTTAATAACCGCCTCTTACAATCAATCAGTTTTTAATTTTTCACTCTCAAAAGACTATCTTCTCCTGCACGTATGAATCACAAATCATATTCCAGCCATCACATCAAAGAAAGCGCTTTGATTGATGATGGCTTTCTCAAACAGCGACAGCTAACAGATTGTGAATCGTTTTCTGACAGTGAGATCCACCAGAATCGTCTCACGTTTTTTGAGCTCGTTGACTTTACGCAAGAACTACATGCATACATCCTTAAAGCGTCTTTTCATTTGTTGGCGTTACGACGCCACGGGCCCCGCCGTTCCTGATTCTGATGCAAATTACCCAAAGCGTCCGTTCGTGCATTCTCATGCTTTAAATGATTCTTTATTACAAGCTGGGTTTTTAAGATGAAAACGAATTACTCTCTGACAATGACTTCCAATTTGTCGAATCTTTAGTACAGTGAGATGAATCGAACGACCTCGACTCTATCGAAATGGATATTAGCCACTGTTCATTGACTTCTATTTTTGACACTGGAACAAAATCTTTATGACGGTGAGCGCAAAGTAAATGTAGTAGGCTATCATCTCACATCCTGAAACATTAGGCTTGATTTGGTACATCTGCTTGCCGTGACTTGGAGGGTTTGGGTTTTTTTTGCATCTTTGTCAACGCTGTAACTCAGACAAATAAACAAACAGATTTGTATGAGCCGCTGTCACCGGGCAGACACATTAAAATCTACAGCTTCTCTGTGCCAGGTTAGTAATTGCTCTTTTTATGGTGGCAATTATTTCCTCTAAGGTGCGCACTGTTGCACAATGCAATTATACATGTGCCACTATCAGAGAGAGAGAGAGAGAGAGAGAGAGAGAGAGAGAGAGAGAAAGAGAGAGAGAGAGAGAGAGAGAGAGAGAGGGAATAAACCTATTGAATGTTGGTTGCTTTCAACATTTTTCAGGAAAACTATCAAATGAAACTAACAGTGTTAATTAACATTGTTTAATATGACTGTTGCTCAAATCTACAGTTAATGACTTAAACAAACCCATAACACTAAATATTAAAGTCTTACTTCACCGTTTAAACAATGCACATGAATGATCAAATTATGAGATGAGATTTTGTGTGATAAAAAAGTTTAAAATACTATTTTCATTTATGCATTTTATCCAAAGCGACTGCATACTGCATACAAATGTATACCTTGTAATGCATTGTGGTGGTGTGTTCCCTGGGTTCGAACCCATGACCTTTGCACTAATGCAATGCTCTACCACAGGAGCACATACATTATATTTATAGGAACGACAACTTATAGCAACCCCTAGCACACCATGTAGCAACACCTTAGTGCTGAGACATAAGAAAGTCTCTTTAAGGGAGTCATGCCATTCGGCGGCCATGTTTGCAAGACCTTCAGGCAATTATTTCAAGACTAAAGTCTATCTAATGGGGAAAGAAAGATATCTCTAAAATCATTTGTTTAAAGGGATAGTTCAAAGCAATGCGTGGGTCATCTCATAACCCACGGGCCCCGTGGGTCGGGTTGGGACAGGTAAATAAATACTCCATTTAAAATCTTTATAATCAAAATAAAAACATATATGTTGCATGCAATTCCCTATAGCCTATATTAAATATTTGGGAATATATATTTTTATATTTTATTATGGTTCTTGATAAAGTTACAATACATAGCAATGTAACTTGCATGATGTCCCCAAACCTTTGGCCTCACGTCAGGATAATGCCAAGCAGCTCCAGCTACAACAACAAAATAAACGGTGAAATAAAAGTAAAGATGGACGACGAGGTGCGGTGAAACTAAGAGGCTGTTTACACTTGGTATTAAGATGTGTTTTTATCAATCGGATCACAAGTGGACGAGAGAGACACATTACCTGGTATTTAAATCCGTCTCTTTTGTCCACTTTCGACCGCTTCTGTTCTGAATACTGTGAGGGGACGGTCTGTGAGACGGTGGGCGAGTCTCTTTGCTGTCATTCAAACGCGAGCGGGAGTAATTATGAGTTTATATGGACGCAAACTAATATTATGTCGGAGTCCGCTGCTTGTTTAGCAAGAATACATGCTGCACAGAGTTTTGTACATGTGTATGTAAGAGCTTTCTCTGAATTTTCAGCGCAATTAATGAAATAGGATCGCGCAACTTTCACGCTTTCAAAACGAAACTACGGAGAACACCCGCAGTAGTTTTATCAATGAAAGGCTAAAAATAGCGCTGTTCACCGTATGTTCACGGCAGATGTAAAAAAAAGACTTAAACTTGTGTTTAATACCTCAGATTAGATAAATGGGCGGAGAGAAGGCAGTCACGTGTGGCTGTTCGAACACATTCAACCACATTTGCGTTCCACAACTCCAAAGCGATCCGATCGAAAGTGGTTTCGACTACCTCTAGATGTGGTTGAAAGTGGTCTAAAGTGGACGAGCTCAAAACGTTTTGAACACCGTTTACACCTGGCATTAACGTTGTCCACTTGTGATCCGATCGACAAAAACTCATGTTAATGCCAAGTGTAAACAGCCTCTAAGGTGGGGAATTAACATCATTAACAGAAAAGAAGGTCAAGCTGCTAAATCTAATGTTTGGGACCGGTTCTCAGAAATGGTTGCAACAAATGTTGCTTTGTAAATGTTGAAAATGTTTATCGTCATCCAATCTTGCCTGACTCTGTTATAGCCTTTACATTCACTTTAAATTCACATCATCTTCTATCGAATAACAAAAAACATGAATATGACTATTTAAAGGTGCTTTTGAATGCAATGCTGGATGCAAAGCTTTCATTGTTATAGAGCTCCAGCTGTCAATCAAACTGCATTCAGTCCATTTATAAAGTGTTGCCGGTGTGATGTAACTTCATCTGGCACGAGTATTCACCAACAGCTATTTCAATATCATTTATCACTCTCAGTCCTGCAGCGCTGGGGAAATACTGGATCGATATTTTGTTTGTTTAGATTTACTGTATAATGTCACTTGCAAATCATTTACCATCAAATTTAATCGCTGCAAGCTATACGGTATATCATTAGAGAAGACTTAAGCTTCAATATTTCATCCCTGTATACAACAGAAAACTTGTAGTAACATTGATTCACATGAAAACATGCAATGCAAACAAATGTATTTATGCAAAATTGCTCACGACTCTATTAATGCAAGCTTTGACTAAATTCCAAATTTACACAGTCATATGGTTTGCAATCGCCGGGCACAACAAAATAAGTTAGACATTGTGAAATCATCTGAAAATATGAGTAAACCGCATCGCACACGGACAGATTTTGCTCCATTTAAGGTCAAAACAACTCAAAAACAAATACACAAACAAACCAACCAACCCAAAGCTACGTGTGCGGTTGGCCACAGGAGCCCACGAGCCCGAGATCTGACAGATTGAGCTCTGGGTTATGGAGCCATCAGCATCGCTCCTACTGGCTGGTTTAAGTAACACAATCTGGTGTCTAATTTCCAGCAGATGTTCAGCCAGCCGTCGGAGAGAAGCGACTCGCGACCGGGGCACAACACCTTGATGATCCGCAGCCAATGAGATGACAATGAATTTTTCATACCGAGCGGATCGCATTAAAGAGGGACACGAGAGCGCTTAGCCAGAAGATGAGTGCAAACACAACAGATGGATGGAGAAACATACACACAACAATGTCAACACATCCAAGTGAGGAGACTTACACATCAGCGCACTAGAAAAGAAAAGGTTGTTACTCAGAGGACACACTTTTTAACCCCGGATACTTAGTAGACAAAGTGCCAACGTTGACTCAGATGTTTCTCCTTAGAAATAAAAATGGATGTACAGTGCACAGTTATGTAGTTCATGTTGAATGAATCACACAAAAGAA
Source organism: Misgurnus mizolepis (assembly GCA_025389145.1). Classification (NCBI taxonomy): domain Eukaryota; kingdom Metazoa; phylum Chordata; class Actinopteri; order Cypriniformes; family Cobitidae; genus Misgurnus; species Misgurnus mizolepis. Next base: position 2,921,773 of record JAIFKI010000005.1, on the reverse strand, counting down.
ATGAAGTTCATTTTGAAAACATTTGCTGACAGTCTTTTAAACAGGAGAAGATTTTTAGAAGATGAAAAAAGACCCAGGATTCTCAGATATGTCTTCCTAATTCACAACACGTGCGTACGCACATGAACTTGTTCTTATACTTGTTTTTACGTTAGTAAATTTGGAGCGGCCGTGTGCACAAAGCTGGTCATTTGCATAATACACGCCCAAACCAGCTCCATATAAGGGCTTTCTGTAGCACTTTTCTAGAATTTTTTTAAAGCGGTTTATCTCTGAACTAGCAAAAGAGCTAAAAAAAAGGAAATTTATTATCATATTTATTATCGGTAAACTTACGTTTTGCTTTTCATTTTCGATATGAGAGATTTTGCTGTGTCCACCGGAGTAAAAAAGAAGTATTAAATGCGATAACAAAAACTTTTAATATGACTTCTGCCCCTGTATCTATAATAAAACCAACAGTAGGATCAAGCGATGTTGGACTTCATTACATTTACATTATGCATTAAGCAGACACTTTAATAGAGATTTTAAAAGTAATTAATAATAATAATTTCAAAAGTGGGGAAGCAGTGCATGAAGATTTGTCATATTACTTGTATTTAATATACTGATTATAATTAATATATAAATAATATAAAATATAGAAAATATTATTATATAATAATGTAGGCCTAAATTTTATATTGTATATCGTGTTATTATATACATTATTATTATAGCCTAATATTTGATTAAAGCACATATTAATGCTTGCATACTTATTTGGAATTAGTTGTTCTTGGTTTTTTTTGTAAGAAATTTTAGTACGAAAGTTTTTTTTAACTTATGATTTGCTCTTGAAAACATCCATATGCACAAAGACTCAATATTACCAAACATTTCAGTAAAATTCATTATTTATCATCAGATTTATCCTAAACTGAGTTATTGTAGTTAGACATTACTCAATTAAATGTTGTACTTTTTTATTTTATATACTGTATAAAGGAATATAAAAATTGTCACCATAATGAATTTCAAATGATGATTGCTTTCTTTGTTTTTTGAAACCAAACCAAAAAATAAAATAAAAAAACATGTTTGAGAAGTCATCATCCACACCTACTGCAAAAAGAAAACCCAAAACATCACTTAAAAAAAAAATCTGTATTTTGGTTATGAAGAACAGAGAAAGTCATCAGGGGGTTTTACTTTTAACAGCATCATCATTTCATTGTTGGTCAAACTAACCTTTTAACATTTTAACATTTGTATTTATTTTTTTATTTTTCTTAAGAAATTGCACGTGCTTGCAACCCCCTTACAACATCAAAGGACAGTTTTGCGTGCAAGCACCAACATTTTATTAAAAAATGTGAATCAACTTATTAACGAATGGCACAGAACACAAGCCATACAAATATTTCTAAATTACTCAATATTGATAGTATTTGATTTCAGTAGGAGTTTGTGAGATTTCAGTGTAGTGAAATTGTTTAACATGTGCTATGATAATAAAAGTGTGGGTGCACAGAAACAGCAGGGCAATAAAAAACCTCACACTGAAATTTGGGCTATCAGGCCAAACTGAATGTTATAATAAAAGCACACAAACAATAAATATGTACTACTAAAAATGACGTGTCGCACCCTAGTGAGGGTCTGTGTACTTCTGTCCAGTGTTAAGTGTATTTCCAGGGCTAAATTGAGTGTTTGACACTATAATTCACTCGATCAACAGGTCACACCAATTCACTGAAAGAGTGACTGCACAAAATCCATTCCAGTATATTTTCCCTTTACAAAAAAACACATCCCATTAAACCACATCACCTAGCAACAGTGAAACAGTGCACTTACACTAACATTTAACATCATGGTGTCTATGTGAAATCCAGTCTCATAATCTAATGATGAGATGAGGAGCATCAAAGTTTGATTTCACATTGATTTCAATCATTTTAAATATATCAAGATTATGTTTTAAACAAAATGTTCTTCTTTACATTACGTAGGATGAATTTATGTAGAAAACAGTAAATCACAAAAAATTCACAAAAAAGGTGCAGATTAAAGATCCGAGAGCAGTGCAAATTAGTGCAGGGTTTAAGCCATGTTTTTAAGGTGTTAAATATTTGCGCAAATACCAGTAAACTTATGAGCGCAAACCTTAGTAACTCACGTAGCGTGATTGGTTTAAAGTCAGTGTAAAGTTATTTTAGAGAATTGTTTCTAAACACATTATAATGTATTGCTGAAACACGTTACAAAGACTGTGAACTGTGTAGTACTGAATTTTGGAGTTACATAGTTAAATAGTTTTCCCATGATCTCACGGAAAGTCGTGTTATAGTCCTGCAAAATTTGATTAATTTATTCGTGTGCACGGCACAAAATTCAGCTTTTTGTGTGCCATCACGCAAGTCTTTTTCATGTCATGAATTTCTATAAATAGTTTTTCATGTCCGTGGCACCACTAACCCAAACCCCAAGCAACAGTGATTTAAAAATAGAAAAAACATGAAAAAACAATACATAAACTGACACAAAAAAGAAAGTCGTGCCACTGATACGAAAACTATTTATAGAAATTTGTACAAGGGACACAAAAAAGACATCCGTGCTCAAGGCTGAATTTCGTGCCACGGACACAAATAAATTAAAATCAAATTGCGTGACTATAACACGACTTTTCGTGAGATCATGTTGGTTTTCTTCATATCTGTGTTCAGGGTTATATGGGCGGGGCTAAAACGGTGGCTCGATGATGCACTGGAGCCACCGAGCTTGGCCCCGCCCCTAACATAATGACGAGCATCCATTCAGGTTGTAGCTGTATTCGAAAGTGGAGCGATATGGCAGTTTTCCCCTGAGTGGGCGTGGTTTAGCGCAGACGGTGGACACACCCCCAGCATTTGAGAACAAAAAATCCTGACTGTTTTTCAAAGATTTTGATCACTTTATTATTTATTTGGTGTTTTCTCATTCAAATTTAGCTGGGTGGTTAATATCACATTTTTCTGTGGCGTCAAACTGAGAACCAATTTTAATATCAGACTTTAAATAATCTCTACCCATAAATTTAGCATCTAAAAAAGGGAAACTCCTAAAAATGCATATGCAATAAGGTCAGTTGCAAAAACAACTGCGTCCGCACCTTTTCAGCACTAATTTTTCACCGCGTGTCTTTAGTTAATCCTGACAGTAGTGACTGCAAAAGAGACGTTTGCGCTGGCTCAAGCTGTTTGTAATAAGATTGATGAAATAACACCACAAACAATTCATGTTTAATAAATTACAATGGAGTAAAAGATTCGACTTAAGTCATAAAGTCATCAATAAACAATTAGCCATCATCGATACGCTGAATATTTTCCCATCGATCACATGAAAGATTCTGGGTAAAGGATTTGACAGATAGCAGGCAATGGTCAAAAATCACCATACACAACATATTTTGCGCATAAACAAACTGCAGTTAGGACTTCACACGCCATTAAACTGCCCTGTGGATTGCTGGACTCCATATCGATTTTGCAATGGCGACGCGGCCAGGAAATGAGGTTGATGTGCTACATCATTTTAAATCATGGAGTGATCCGGATGCTTATAAAAACATGGGAATATAACAGCAGTGGACTAAAAAGCAAGTGGTAAAACAACAGAGATAAGACTGTTGCATGTCTCTATGTTAGCCATGTGTGCGTGTGTATTAGTAGACAAACGATCCACGCTCCATCATCAGGTATTGAGGAGCACTTCTACTCTCTCCTGTTCATATGTCCAGATCCTCTTACTGCAGATGGATTTGTGTGTTTGTTAGCAGACCGATGTCGAGGCACAGGCTGTATTGTTTGGTGTTGAAGGTCTAATGACAGGTAATTTGTCACACGCTGACTGAAACCGTCAACCGCAGTCAGGTGGCACGCTGTCATGGCGACGATGTTCCTTTTCACCATGGTAACCACTCCCAGGGGCGCAAATCACAGGGGGTTTTGGAACAGCGGAGTCAAAAGCATCCCTAAAAGCTGATTTAGTAATCTGATGAAAATCATGATATAACTCAAGATACAATCATCATCCTCACACTTGACAAACATGTCACACTTGACACAGGTACAAAATCCTAGACTATATTTATAATATAGCTTCGAATTGAATACAACTTATTACATTATTTAAAGGGATAGTTCACACAAAAGTAATTTACTCACCTGTGAGTTTTTTTATTTTGATGAACACAAATGAAGATATTTTGATAAATGATGGTAAGCAGACAGGAAAACAAATATTATGAACATATTGTGATAAATGATTAAGATATTTTGATAAATGATGGGGTAAGCACTTGGGAATCATTTCAAATTTATTGATTCCGATTCCTAATGATTCTTGGTTTTGATTCCAAAGAGCCTTTATAGATCAAAAATATTTGTTTTGTGCTATTACACCTAAACACAATAAAGGAGGCTACATGAAAACTTATTTAGGAGCTAAAAAAACATGTCTGGTAGGGCTGGGTATGGATTCAGATGTTCCAGATCGATTCAATTTCGATTTACACGCTATCAAATCGATTCAATTTTGATTCTCAGTTCGATTTTCGATTCTCAGAATGGTTTTATACTCGATTCTGGATTAAACTCAATGGATATAGATTTAAAACAAATACTATATTAATAAAAAAGAACAGTGAACATAAGTTTACAAGGGTAATTAATAAAAATATATTAAGAGCCACAAACCTGTATATTAAACTCTTTTATTTTAGGTACACTTGGGTACATTAAAACAGAATCGATCTCTAATTTTCAGATGCATACAATTATGTTAAATACAATACAATTTGGATGCAAATGAAAAATGTATGCTGAAAAAAGTCTGAACAGTCTAGTGGAGAAGACTTATTAGATTAACGGTAATCTTATGTTTAATGTTTGCGGAAATCAATATGAAAAAAAAAATGATTTGTGGCCTTTGAGAATCGATTTTGAATCGACCACGTAAAAAAAAAAATGATTCATCGGAAAAAAGTTTGCCCAGCCCAAATGGCTAGGCTATAGCTCAAAATGATTTTTTTTATAATTTTCTCTCGTAACGTAAACCTACCTAAATGATGGCGACTCAACAACAGAAAATGCATGCAGCCCTTTCACTATAAATGTTGTGATCAATCTGTAACACTCCTTATTTTTTCTGTGAAAAAAATTAAGTATTATCAACTTGCTTTACAAATGATTTCCACTTAGATTTTATTATCCTAACTAGTAATGAGTTGCTGTAACTTAATAAATAAAGTTACCCCTAATGGGGCAAGAAAAAAAATAGAAATAAGTTTACTTTTTTCTTAAACACTTAATTTGAGAAAAAAATCTCACCAGATATTTTTGCTTATTTTAAAAACAAATTCACTTAAATTTTATATTTATATTTTTGTCTAAAAACTAGACATATTTTCTTAGGCGATTTGCTTATCAAGAAAATACATCTTGATTTAAGAATTTCTAGATGTTTGTACTGAAAACAAAAATATTACACTTCAAAAAATGATTTTTAAGAAAAAGAATTCTTAGTATTTTTGTCTTGTTTTCAGTAAAAACATCTACAAATTCTTAAGTTAAGATGCTTTTTCTTGATGAGCAAAACGACCCAAGAAAATAAGTCTAGTTTAGACCAAAAATATCAAATTTAAGTGATTTTGTGCATAAAGAATAGACTAGACTATTGTAACTCGTTACTCGGGGGATGCAATGCAAATCAGGTAAACAAGCTACAGCTGGTTCAAAACGCCGCCGCAAGAGTGCTTACTCGATCTAAAAAGTATGATCACATTAGTCCAATTCTGGCATCTTCACACTGGCTACCAGTTAAATATCGCATAAAATTTAAAATATTACTAATCACCTACAAAGCATTAAATGGCCAAGCGCCCTCGTATATTAAAGAATTACTATCAGAATACAATCCACCACGTAAACTGCGATCACAAAATTCTGGTTACTTAATTATCCCTAGAATATCAAAAGTGTCTAAAGGTGGTAGATCCTTTTCCTACTTGGCCCCTAAGCTCTGGAATGATTTACCAAATAATGTTCGAGCATCAGACACAGTCGAGCAATTTAAATCTAAACTTAAGACATTCTTCTTTAACAAAGCATTCACATAGAATGTCCAATAAATGTACTTTTTCCCACATTAGTTATTTTGTCTAGAACAAAGCACTCACATACCTCATATGGGTAATTTACTCTTGCCGCAATAGTTAGCCTGTCTGGAACTGAGCTGAATTAAACCACTATAATGTATGACACTTGCATTACATGCGAACGACCCCTACGCTAATAGAATTCTGTTTTTGTCTCCCTGTCTCGTCCTCGACCCCGAGGACATTGAGACAAACAGACCCAGTTCCTGTTGCTGTGAAGGTCATCGCACCACTGATCTGTCCTTCAACGTGATGCCCAGCCGATGCGCGACCAACGACCACCGGCTGAACCAGTCTAATCCACTTACCCGCTTCCTATCCCTACCATGTCTATATATATAAATATTAATCTCTCCCTAGGGTTTTGTGTCCTTCTAGGAGTTTTTCCCACCGGGTTTTCTCCTAAGGGGGTTTTTTAGTCCCAGGGAGAGTCAGCCAACTTTGGCTTAACTTAACACTTTACTGTATACGTTACATTATTAATACGCTCGCTTACACGGTTTATCCATAGCCGCTTTATTCTACTTCTTATACTATGTATTGATTTTCAGTGTTCTCCTCTACATCTACTCATGTAAAGCTGCTTTGCAACAATTGACAATTGTGAAAAGCGCTATATAAATAAAATTGAATTGAATTGAATTGAATTGAAAACAAGCAAAAAAATCTGCCAATGGGGTAAGCTAATATTTCTTGAATTTTTCTTGAATTTAGTGTTTGAGAAAAATGTTCAAGATTTTTTTGCTTACCCCATTGGCAGATTTTTTTTGCTTGTTTTATGCACAAAATTACTTACAATTTACTAAAAATGATTTTCAATCAAAAAAATTATTAATGCTTGTCTTGTTTTCAGTAAAAATATCAAAAATTCTTAAGTTAAGATGCTTTTTCTTGATGAGCAAAACGCCCAAGAAAATAAGTCTAGTTTTTAAACCAAAAATATAAAATTTAAGTGATTTTGTGCATAAAACAAGCAAAAAAAAATCTGCCAATGGGGTAACCAAAAAAATCTTGAACAGTTTTCTCAAACACTAACTTCAAGAAAAATTCAAAAAAGATTAGCTTACCCCATTGGCAGATTTTTTTGCTTGTTTTATGCACAAAATCACTTAAATTTGATATTTTTGGTTTAAAAACTAGACTTATTTTCTTGGGCGTTTTGCTCATCAAGAAAAAGCATCTTAACTTAAGAATTTTTGATATTTTTAGTGAAAACAAGACAAGCATTAATATTTTCTTTTGTTGAAAATCATTTTTTGCAGTGTAAGTAAGAAAGTCTTTTTTTGCAGTGTAATCATTTGATATTAAAATGCTGTAATGCCATCATCTTATACTGACTCAACATGCAAAGCATGTACATCATTAAAGTAATCAAAATGGTAAATACATATCTTCTAAAGTGTGAGAAAACGATTAATATTTTATTAATAATTATTTAACAATCGATACATTGCATCAATGGCAACACAAAGGTTAACTGTAATGAATCAATAACTTTGAATCTCATTGGTTCAGCTTGTCATGAGACGCACAAGAACCACAATTGTGTAGACAGGTTCATTGATCAAGATTGGCTGAGTTATAAAATTAATTATTAAATTTTTACAATTTCATGCCTCATGTGTCATCATTACATTGTATTGTTTTACTGTATTTCAATTGTATATCAATACCAGCCAAATCTTCCCCCTGTTCACCACTTTAATATTTCTCTCTTCTCAAAACAGGTGTCACCATCAGACGAGGAGTTAAAAACTCTAAGAGGAGACACAGGAGCATTACGAACACCATCAACTCTCAAGCATATTAATCTCAACTTTGATTTTCCAGTCGCTTGTGAAGCGTTTGCTATCAAACTGAGACGGCAATTAAACGGGAACGAGTTAAATTGTGTGGAAATGGAGTCAGCTTAGAAATACATCACTGCCAGAAATGATGTAGGTCTATCTATAATTCAGAGCGACAGGTGTGTGTGACAGAGAGACCTGACATGTTCTGACCTCTGACCCCACATCAAAATAACCAGCCATTATTTTAACAATGAACATACAATTACACTAAATGCAATAGTGTGCCGTAGGGATGACATATTTCTGTAGGCAAAACCAGGATGCGAGTTAGCATTTTAGCACTTCAGGTTTCATCATCCCGACGTCAATGTTTTTTTTTATTGGGTTTTGGTTAAACTCCTTCAAAAATATATTGGGTTAGGATCAGCAAAAGACATGGTTCACTTGCTTTGGTCCGGTGCAAATAAAAGGTTATTTGTTATTTTTATGTTTGGTGTGGTTCGCTTTCACACTACACTTTTTGCAAGTGAACCAAAATGTTTAAACAAAACTACATGTGTTAAGCTCATCCATTCATTGGACAGAAATTATCAAGTGGGAGAAAGCAAAAAGTGTGACCCACATTCAGAAGATGGACAATTTTTGAAGTTAAAATTGGGTTGAGACTGCAAAAGAGCCCCTTATAACCCACATGACATTATAAACATTATATCACACCAACCATTTATTCACTATAATACAAATATCAACACTGTGACATTGTTTGATTGTTCAATAACAAATGCCTTCATAACCGGCTGTACCTGCTATCTTCTCAACAATGACTCTTTTCTTCAAGATAACATGAAACAGAATTTGTAACCTATTTTACCCTTTGCAATTGAATGTATTTTTGAGTGAAACTGATATTTACTGGAGTTGGGCTTGATTTTATCCATCAGAAGTTAAATTGGATTGTAAAAGTGGTTTCTATATGACAGGTGGTTGGAGTTTATTGCGACCGCACCTGCGTGCTCCAGGACAGAATACAAACCACTGCTAAATTTTATTATTTTGTCTGCTGCAAATAATAAGTGCAGCTGGAAGCATTTAGTTTTATTTCCTTCTGCCAGCAGTAATTTGAAGTTTTTGAAACACAAATAAATCTTGGGATGGGCTGAAATATAGTTTTACTGAATTACATATGAGAGACCAACGGTTGGGTTTGACTCTTGACACAGTAAGTCAAAATTTTTTGTGGTGTCAACTGAGAGATTCTTTGTTGATTGTTGATAATAAAAATCAAAAAGGCAAAATTAAGCTTGATGTCTATTCTTGATGGTTGTTGTCTGTATGGTTGGTAAAGACACGCCCTGACCATCTGCCTGTTACACTGAACTGTGTACTGTAGATAATGAGAGTTAGCAATGCAGTAAGAGATTATCAATCTGTGTTCATTTAAATCGTTTTTATTCATCATAAAAATCAACTGGGAGCTGCTGTACAGGAGAGATGAATAAAACACAGCCAGTGATGGTACAAATGACTAATGAACTTAAAATAGGAGTTTTCACGTACAAATGATACTGTGATGGTATTGAGGTACAGGGATGAGATCAGATAGTCAAACCCTAACGCTAATGATCCATACCATGCTGCTGGAAATTCTGTACTACTGTATTGTTGTGGTACCCTAAAATACATTCAAAAATACTATAGAAGAGAATCCAAACACCTTGGTTGAACCATGATCAACTATGAAAAAGCTATGGTAGTACCGTGGTATATGTCCAAACCGCTATGGTAGTACCGTGGTATATGTCCGAAACGCAGTGGTAGTACCGTGGTATATGTCCGAAACGCTGTGGTAGTACCGTGGTATATGTCCAAAACGCTAGTGTAGTATCGTGGTATATGGCCAAAAAGCTATGGTAGTACCGTGGTATATGTCCGAAACGCAGTGGTAGTACCGTGGTATATGTCCGAAACGCAGTGGTAGTACCGTGGTATATGTCCGAAACGCAGTGGTAGTACCGTGGTATATGTCCGAAACAGTGTGGTAGTACCGTGGTAGATGTCCGAAACACTGTGGTAGTACCGTGGTAGATGTCCGAAACACTGTGGTAGTACCGTGGTAGATGTCCGAAACACTGTGGTAGTACCGTGGTAGATGTCCGAAACACTGTGGTAGTCCCGTGGTAGATGTCCGAAACGCTGTGGTAATACCGTGGTATATGTCCGAAACGCTGTGGTAGTACCGTGGTATATGTCCGAAACACTGTGGTAGTACCGTGGTAGATGTCCGAAACAGTGTGGTAGTACCGTGGTAGATGTCCGAAACACTGTGGTAGTACCGTGGTAGATGTCCGAAACACTGTGGTAGTACCGTGGTAGATGTCCGAAACACTGTGGTAGTACCGTGGTAGATGTCCGAAACACTGTGGTAGTACCGTGGTAGATGTCCGAAACACTGTGGTAGTCCCGTGGTAGATGTCCGAAACACTGTGGTAGTACCGTGGTAGATGTCCGAAACACTGTGGTAGTACCGTGGTAGATGTCCGAAACACTGTGGTAGTACCGTGGTAGATGTCCGAAACACTGTGGTAGTACCGTGGTAGATGTCCGAAACACTGTGGTAGTACCGTGGTAGATGTCCGAAACACTGTGGTAGTACCGTGGTAGATGTCCGAAACACTGTGGTAGTACCGTGGTAGATGTCCGAAACACTGTGGTAGTACCGTGGTATATGTCCGAAACAGTGTGGTAGTACCGTGGTATATGTCCAAAACGCTAGTGTAGTATCGTGGTATATGGCCAAAAAGCTATGGTAGTACCGTGGTATATGTCCGAAACGCAGTGGTAGTACCGTGGTATATGTCCGAAACGCAGTGGTAGTACCGTGGTATATGTCCGAAACAGTGTGGTAGTACCGTGGTAGATGTCCGAAACAGTGTGGTAGTACCGTGGTAGATGTCCGAAACAGTGTGGTAGTACCGTGGTAGATGTCCGAAACACTGTGGTAGTACCGTGGTAGATGTCCGAAACACTGTGGTAGTACCGTGGTAGATGTCCGAAACACTGTGGTAGTACCGTGGTAGATGTCCGAAACACTGTGGTAGATGTCCGAAACACTGTGGTAGTCCCGTGGTAGATGTCCGAAACACTGTGGTAATACCGTGGTATATGTCCGAAACGCTGTGGTAGTACCGTGGTATATGTCCGAAACAGTGTGGTAGTACCGTGGTAGATGTCCGAAACAGTGTGGTAGTACCGTGGTAGATGTCCGAAACACTGTGGTAGTACCGTGGTAGATGTCCGAAACACTGTGGTAGTACCGTGGTATATGTCCAAATCACTGTGTTAGTACAGTGGTATATGTCCAAAACACTGTGGTAGTACCGTGGTATATTTCCAAAACACTGTGTTAGTACCGTGGTATATGTCCAAAACACCGTGGTAGTACCGTGGTATATGTCCAAAACACTGTGTTAGTACCGTGGTATATGTCCAAAACACTGTGGTAGTACCGTGGTATATGTCCAAACCACTATGGTAGTACCCTGGTTTATGTCCAAAACACTATGGTAGTACCATGCTATGTTTAAAACACTATGATTGCACCATGGTACATTAAAAAGACAGTAGTACTATGGTATATGTCTAAAACATTGTTAAAGTATCATGGTATATCTGTTAAACACTGTTATAGTACCATGGTATATGTTCAAAACGCTACGGTTACACCATTGATACATTTTTAAAAAACATGGTAATACTATGGTATTGGTACTATGGTATGGTACTCTGTCCAAAACACTATGGTAGTACTATGGTATATGTTCAAAACACCATAGTCAAATTATGGTACATAGTAACAAAAACATAGTAGTACCATGGGACATTTTATAAAAAATATCTGTAGCTTATTATCTGTAAGTAAATTATTTGTATCTGAACGGAAAGCTGCATAAAGCACACATATGTGTATGTTTATGTATATATGTGTGTGTATATATATGTTAATGTGTGTGTGTGTGTGTGTGTGTGTGTGTGTGCGTGCGCGTGCGTGTGTGTGTGTGTGCGTGTGTGTATGTTGCTCTACTCTGCATTTCTTACAGATAGATGGAGCAGTGTCATTAGTCACAGGCCTTTCCCTCTCATTAGCTCAGTCGGTCGCTATGGCAGCCACACAAAGGCCGTCCCATCCCTGCCTGCACATGAAGGGTGACAGGCCAATTAGAAGAGAGCACATTGACACACTGTGATTACCTCTCCATAAGCCAAAGAGAAACAGACAGATGAGAAACAGGCGAGAAGAAGGTAGAAGACAACGTGCAAACACACGCATGTTTCAACACATGAGCTCTTGTCCAAAATCTAGCAAGTGCCCTACTTAGACTGCATGACAGAAGAAAATAGGTCATCATGTTGTCTTTTATGATATCTTTTTGGGAGATTACATTTTGACAATCACAACGCAAAATGAAATGTCTAAGTATTGTCTTTAAACACACCTGTCTTCCAAATGCATAAATGTTGAAGTTAATTTTGCAAATTAATTAATTGATTGAAAAAATGTCATTTAAACAAACCTTCTGATTGGTAGCGGCGGTCAATCCTTTTATGATAACGCAAACCCCACAACACCCCAGACAGAGGGCACTTAACTTCAAAACAAAAAGAAAAGAAAAAAGAAAGAGGACAGGTTCTTTTAAATATGCTTACTGTGCGTTCACACGAGAAGCGAATAAAGCGGAAAAATTGCGCTATTCACAAATACTTGGAAGCTTGAACATTTTGAGTTAATTCGTTTCATTGGCATGTAAAATTTGCATCATTTGTGCATATCACCCAAAGATCTTGGGTGCAGGCAATTAAAAGGTTGAAGGTTATGGGAACCTCCATCATCCCTGTGCCCTTGGGCAGGTGCTTGCAATGACCCATAATACTGTAAATGTACTGTAAGTTACTTTGGATACCTGCTATGCTACTGTATTGATTTACAGAAATACTAATAGTGATGTCTGTCTCAGCGAACACATAAGATTGTAAGTAAACTATATTATATGAATTGTTTGCCCCTGTAATTTAGCAGGATGGTCCCAATGTTTTGCTTCCATGTAATATGCACAGCGCCTGTCTGCTTGCTAAATGACTGAAGAGGGTGAGAAATGAGACTTACAGGAGTTCAAAGTGATGGGCAGACCGCTGGATTTATGAAAGCAAAGGATGTCAGCTATAATTTACCTTACTCATTGCCGCTGTCCTGTATCTTCTTCACTGAACAACAACATGAACGTTACACGTTGGAGCTCAGGAGTAAAAAAGCATTTCTAGGTCATCTTCTGAATCGAGTCAACCAGTAACCAATCGTAGCCAACTTTTCCACAACGCACTTGTTGAAGAGTAAAACATATTACTGATGTAGACCGTAGTACATTTTTAAAAGTGTATACCAGTGATGATACCTTATTGATGGGTATAAACAATCCTAGGTCTTATCTACCGAATTACTGCACCATGCCATTGTACTTACTTACTGTACAGTAAGTGCAGCCTGCATCATTTCCTAATCCATCCCAAAGTCCCTTGTCCTTGCTATATTTTACATTAACATTCATGCATTTGGCAGACGCTTTTATCCAAAGTGATTTACAGTGCATATATTTTATCACCATATGTGTTCCCTATAGGGACCAAACCTATGACCTTTATGTTACAGCAATACCCTACCAATTGAGCTGCAGAGAAATAAAAATGAAAATAAAACACTTATTCCAATACATACCATACATAACCATTCAATTTAATCTTGACTAACTAAAAAATTAATGGAGTGATTACTGATAATAAGGTTAAAATTCACTTTGATCTTGAGAAATCTGTCAAGTCAGTGTTTCATTTATTACAAATGTCTGTGCTGACCTTCATGTGTCATGGACTCTTAAGTTAACCGTATAAAAGGCCAAACAAACTCGTGTAATAAACCGATCTATTTCAGGTCAGTCGCCATCCACCAAATCCCTGAAGAAATCTCACCGCTAGCCATTTTTTGATCGAGCGCAATATGTCTCTCAAAATAGTGAGGTTGGTTTGTAATAATATGTGAAACTAAAACATAAACATTCCATACAGAAATCTGATGCATGGAAAAACGTGTATAAGATTTATGTTAATGTATAGATCTTATGGATATAGACATATATTACGTTGTAAAACAAGAGCAATTTTTACTTTAAATATCATTTAGATGTATGACCATTTCAGTCCAGTGTCTGTTGAATTTCAACAAAAGAAAATGTCAGGAGTGACAAAGTAACAGCAAATGTAAAAGACTGAAAGCTGACAAGACCCATGAAAGATGTGACTAAAAATCTGGGTTTTCCAAAAGAAATTCATTTTTGAATTTCCTAAAAATTTTGTTTTCTCTCCAGTATTAAAGATCAAAACTGCATCTTTTTTTATTTGAACATGTTTTCCCCCTTAAATATTTTGGCAAATAAAAACATTATTTTTATCAAGAATTTGGCAGAAATGTTGTCGGTAGTTGACAAAATGAAACAAAAACTTTTACTTAAACGCATACCTATAAATAGAAAATCTATATATATGTAAGGGATAATGTAGAGGCAGCCGGTAGTTATCGGGAAATAAGCCCCGACAGTGTGATCAGGACCCGACGCGAAGCGGAGGGTCTTGTATCACACCGAAGGGGCTTATTTCCCGATAACTACCGGCTGACTCTACATTATCCCGCTTATTACACGGCTACTTGTCACATAAGAAAAAAAACTGGACATGAATATGAATTTGAAACATTTTATTGGCATATTTGTTTTAAATTAACATTTTTATCCTTCCGCGAAACTTTGCACAGATGCATAAAATGATCGTAATACCTTATTAAGATCCTCTGCTTCATACTTGTCTGTCTCCATTTTTTTCTCTTTTAGCCAGTCTTTGAGAAGTTTTAATGCCCATTCTGTATTTTTTTGTGTGTTGGCTTCGTAGCTGTCATGCTCTATTTTGTCAAGTTCAGTCTCAGTAAGCTCAGCTGTGTCTTGTCGTGGTTGTCGAGTGTTTGTCACAAGATGGCGCCAAACAGACAGTAATCTTTATTGATCTTTATTGGCGCGGAGCGATCTTTCTCGTAAAAGTAGTACCGGCTATGCGTTATTATTTTGGAGCGGTTATTATTCGAAAAGAACGAACCTGCAAATGTCTCAACTGACCAATCAGAATCAAGCATTCCAGAGAGCCGTGTAATAAGAAGGGATAATTGATGACGATCCGTTGAATTATTAAAAAATAATGCACACTCAAGGTGGTAATGCGGCACGAGTCATTAAGAGCAATAAGTATATATATTTAATTAGTCTAACACAAAATTAATATGTACTATAATTTATTCATTTCTTTTTAATTGCGTTAACACAATTAGTTTGAGTCTGGGTTCTGGAAAAAGAATTTCCCAGCATGCTTTGCATGCAACTGCTTTTGGAGAGTCATTTTTTTATTAAGTGATATTTTTGCATTTCTAGGTAAAGAGGAAGACTTAATAGTGTTTAATGTCCATTTATCTTATTGATTTAGAAGCGTTTGTGTTATATTTTTTCAAAATGTTTGGTTACCATCGTGCAGAAGAGTGACGCTTGTGGTTAGGTTGTGGATGTGACATATTTCTCTCAATGAGCAATGTGTTAATGCCTGTTTGGAGATCAGTCTCTTCTCACATGCTCATCCAAAATATCATATGTTATTATTATTAGCATGCTAACATTTGCTTATGCTAATTAGTATGACATAAAACCTTTTATATAAAATAGCAGAATTGAGTTATTCAGACTACACTACATTGAGTTATTCAAACTACGCTAAATTGAGTTGAGGCAACTAATTGAGTATTGCCATTTACTTTAAATTGAGTTGGACTAACTCAATATATTTTTATTGTGTAAAGCAGTTTTTTTATGAGTTAGGGGTTCACATACACATTGGATGGAAATCCTGCCCACAATTTTATTGAGTTAATCCAAATAGTCATTTTTTTGAGTGGACAGGTTGCTACACTGTTCAAGAATTCATTTTTACACTTAATTTAATTTTTACATTTAATCAACTTGAAATTACGGTTAATTTAGACTTTTATTGACTAGTAAGGGGTTGCTTTAGATTATAAAAATAAAGTTGAATTGGCTTAAGTTATTTTTATCATTTATAGCAACTCCTAACTAGTCAAGAAAGTTGAAATTAATTGTAATTTAAGTGCAAATTTTTACCGTGTTGAAGGTTGCAGAAAGGTTAGGGTGCTTTGGTTGGCTTTAAGCCAACACATTACGGTTAACATTTTGGCAACAGCTATGAATTTTGTACAGCTTATATACTTGACTCAATTTAAAATTAAATTGTAATTACAATGAGACCACAGTGTAAACAGAATATGAGTGGCCTAAAAATAGACACACACACACACACACACACGGTGAGATTTCACAACATTGACTTGTGTGTTTTTCTTCATGAGATTTAATACTGTAGGAGAATAAGGAGACAGAGAACATTGTGTCCAGACAGACAAAGGTGTAACCCTGTCTGACGCTCATCTCTCTGCCTAGATGGGAACGCTTCACTGCCTTTCAATAATACAAAAAAGAGAAACATTTTAGCTAAAACTCTTCAGGTTGTCTGCACACTGACCTTAACAACACACAAACACACAAAGAGACAGCAAATTTAAGACACACACCACATTTATCAAACACAAAGCTGTATACTCCTCAGAACGATTCTCTGTTCAAATCTAAGATATTTTTTTCCCTGTGGCTGAAAAACATAAAAAAACCAACTAACACTTATGGCATATTATTAAAGAGAAATTGCCAGGTAATCATTTAATAGCTGGTAAATGAAGTGCATGAGAGCCACAGGCAACACTACAGTTGCTGCATTTCCATTACAGATTTGCACAAAACCTATGCAATATTTTCTAAATGTCGATAAAAAAATTTTTTAACAGAATGAGATGTAGAAGTGTTACCCAAGTATTTTTATGCCATGGAAAGCCTCTTATACTTGGGAGCAGACATGTATGAGGTGCAGGGCCATGCACAGGGGGGTGGCCCGGTGGCTAGAGCCACTGCCCCTCTGCCCTAATCAGCTGAGGTGCCCCTCTCACCAACCGCCAACCCGGGTCAAAGTGTTCTGTTACCGCTCGTCTAAAGATCCACCTTTTCTGGTAATCCACTTCGTGATTTCCCGCCCGCTACGCAGCATCTCTCACAATCTGTGTCCACTCTTTGAAGGGCGGAGACGACAGTTTGTTGTATTAACAGGTTGATTCATTACATTACCTCAGTTGTTAAGTTGCTTAATTAGTAATTTGGTAGTTTGAAGCCGAGAGAAGTCTTGTACTATATTTATTTTTGCTTGGTTGTGTTCTCGTGATCACGACTTAATTTTCTCCTTATCTCGAGATAACAGTTGTATTCTTGTGATGTGATTAAAGCTTACAAAAGAACATAATTTTTAGACAGCAAAAACATATTTAGCTAAATTAGCATGAATGAACAAATTAGATTTTACTTGGATCAGGGATTCGCTCAAGATGAAACAGATTTGCCAATAATTGACCATTTGATAGCGCGGTGAATTTAGGGACCATCTATAAAGTATCTCCATATGCGTTTCTACTTAAACAGCATTAAAATGGAGTTACTTAAAGTCAACAAACAGTCACAATACCAACTGTAAAGTGTTCATGTGGTTGTCAACTATGCACACTTTTTTAGATTTTTTTTATTTTATTCAAATAAACTGTTAAATACTATTGAAGATAGAAACGTGTACATTGTTACTTTAGAGATGGTCCCTAAATTCACGAACATCAAACTTAATTTATTAAGTCTATCGACAATGAGCTACGCGTGGTAACCCAACTCATATATGCATCAGCAGTCCACTTCAAAATAAACGAATATTATGGACAGGAAATTACATTATGACATTTGGATTATCATGTCAGGATAACATGAAAACAACTTTTGTTATCTCGAGATCATGAGAAAACAAGCAGCAAAAATAATCTTGGCTTTCGTATGTTTTTGTATTTCTGTGGGTAATGATTTGCTCTTGGTCTTCTAAAAGTGCTAACAACTGAGCAAGTAAACATTCTTAGAATTACAGTGATTGTCTAATATAAATAACACAAAATTTGCTGTTGTTGGCACACTTTGTAGACAAAAAAATAAAAAACAATGTTTTCACACAAAAAAAGAAGACTGCAAAGGAAGGCTGCAAAAGCTCTTCAAAATTGTAAACATGGATTCAAAGCTTCAACATGTAAATCATATAGAATATTAAGCAGTTTTGTCACACTTTAATTCTTGTTATTAAGTATATTTTCCATTATAATCACTTCTCTTTTTCTGATACTAATCTATAACACATCATATTGTTAAAACCATATAAATTGTGCCCTCCCCCAGTGCCCCCTTTTTGGTTTGGGCCACTGCCCCTCAAAATGTGTGTGCACGGCCCTGATGAGGTGTTTCTGAGATTATAGTACATACTACTTCATCTTCAAATAATTATGATGTGATTTACATATGCACCATGTGTGCAGCAGACTCAATGATATTAAAGTCCCCAAAAATAGTACCATTGGTAACCTTAAATAGCGGGGGACTATTTTTGGGCATTGCGGCAGCAAAGTCCTTGATTATTACGCCAGAATAAGAGTATAGTTCCTAGTCATATCGGCCTAGAAAAATCACAACTTTTAATTTTCAGTCGGTCTTAGTACACGATGTAACTACAGAAGAGTCAAGTTTTAAATAGGAAAAATATCGAAACTCTTCTGTTATTTTTTAGCGTGATGCTAATGGTCTAATCAGATTCAATGGATTGTGCTAAGCTATGCTAAAAGTGCTAGCGCCAGACCCGGAGATCAGCTGAATGGATTCCAAAACGGTAAAAATCAAATGAGCATATTTTCAAAAAAAGTGGAGTGTCCCTTTAAAATGTCATTGTGAGCATTAAATGTTATAGTAATGGAGAACGATCTTTCATAGCTTAGGTAATTTAATGCAGAAATGTTTTGATTAAGGTCTATTTCAAAATTGATTTACATCCATAATGCACATGACTGATCTCATTGTGCATGATATATGAGTGTGTAGCTCCTCCTCTCTATAGACTTTTATATAACCTGAGATGTGTGGATGCCAGACAGATACTCAGACGCAACTGTATAGTCAATGCAAACTTTATACACTTGTGCCAATTTATATACAGTCCTGCCAGAAATTTGCCAGTTAACGTTAATAAAATGCAGACTTTGACTTTTAGATTCAATCTTTAGCTAATATAGCATCTATAGCTTAAACAACGTCTAAGTATATGGCTTAACACTACACTTGAAAAAAAACGATGTGTCAACTGGGTCAAAAAGGGACAAACCCAACGTTGGGTTTACTTAACCCTTAACATGTTTATTTTTGACCCAACAATGGCTTAAAACAACCCAGTAGGTTAAATCACAACCCAATGGTTTCTTACTTTTTGAAAATAATACAAAAGTGTATTCCCAGCCAAAGGCGATATCCGGCAGATAAAGCTTAATTTCAGTATTTTGATAAAACATAACAAGCACAAATCTTTCTTTCTTTGCAATATTGCAAACTGTTAAATTGTGTACGACAAGACCACAAACCTCTATTAAGACAATAAATAAGATTACTTTAAAGAAAAGGCCTTTCTTTCCACATTGCTGTCTGACGGAAGAACTGAGATGTTAAAGAGATCTTGTTTGTGATTTTTCTCTCCTGTGGGAAGAGCTGGTGGAAGTGAAACGGGTGATTTTGTCAGATGTGAATTGGCAGTCCGCCGTGGAACGAGCAGAAACGACCAAAGAAAAGGAACAGATTGGGTGAGGACGACGGAGGGCAGAGGGGTGACAGATTTGTGCAGGCGGCAGGGCAGTATAAAAGAAGAGCGTGCGGAGCGAAGAAGCTGTTAGCCGGAGAGCGGCGTGGCGTAATCGATTGTGAACGCCGCCACCCAGAGCAACCAATCACAGAGCTTCTCTGGACTTCTCTGGTTAAGAGCGTTCGCGAATCGGGTGGGGGCGAAATGAACAAAAGCCGTGATGGAAAAGAGGAAGAGAGTCAGAAGAAGGGACGGGGAGGACAGAATAAACTGCAGATTTTTAGCGAGCTATTCTGATGGAGTGACCTTGAGAGGATGTAGGACGAAACATCAGTTAATAGACACCGAGTTTTTTTACTAAATTAAGATAACAACGTTAATTCAAAGATGAACTCGTTTCACTCTCGACTGCTCAATGTGCAAAGTGCTGTTAAACACAGATCTAAAGTGCTTCTTTTTTTCTCTAACGGGTCTTTTGTTGAATCCATTTTTCTCCACTTAAAGAAGACATATCATGAAAATGTGACTTTTTTCATGTTTCAGTGCTATAATTGGGTCCCCAGTGCTTTTATCAACCTAGAAAATGTGTAAAAGATCAACCCAGTACCTTAGTTTTGGTAAACCGTTCTCTGCAAGCATGTGAAAAAATAGGTCATTGAAATTTGGCTCCCCTTGTGATGTCAGAAGGGGATAATACCACCCCATAATCTGCACTATCCATTTAGTGCAGAGATCAACTCATTTGCATTTAAAAGGACACAACCAAAAATGGCACATTTTTGTTAAAGTGGCAACTTTAACATGTTATTATAAATTATCTGTGGGGTATTTTAAACAAGAAATTTACATACGCTCTCTGTGGACACCAAAGATTTATTTGACATCTCAAAAAAGTCTTGTGAAATGCCCCCTTTAAAAGCCAGAAGGAGATGAAGACTTCATTTTTATTTAAAGTCCTCCTGTAGTCGATTATTTGATCAGTTAAAAGTCATCATCATAATAGCATATGAAAAACTTTTACCTGTCACAGTAATTTCTCCATGCTTTAAAACAGCTTAAATGTCATACATTTAGTATACGTGGATCTATGAATATGCAAATTAGACCCGCATCCACTCTTTTGCAACACCTTGGACCATAGATATATATGTAAATAGATGCTAGATTCGACAATTTTAGATACATAACTACTAAGTCCGGTTTAACACAATACAAATACGTAAACTGCGTGTACTGATCCACTCGTTCAAGTGTGTTGATGTGATTGGTTACATGTTTGTGACTTCAAACCGTGGGAATGAGACAGTCTCCAGTTTTATGGAGAAAATACTCAACAATTGTGTTGAACGATTAATTTGCACATGGTCTGTCTTAAAGAGTTACTAAACCCTAAACCAACTTTTTTTAGTTAATGATCTGTAAGAATGGGGCTTTATTAGTGCTGTTCATTGATTTTAGTCAGTTTTATGACATTTGGATATAAAGTGTTTCAATACTACAATATATGGTGTTAAAACGTCTGAGTGCTGCCCTCTTCAGGTTGAACGGTGGCTACTGCAGTTGAAGTTTCCTATTGGATGTTGGGTCCAAAAAATAACTTGTGATGTAAGCAGGTTCAAGCTCACCACGCCCTTGTTACAATCTCACCACACACTGGTACGAGCTTAGTTCGTCCCCTCTATCTCCGTTGGGATCTGCCCACTTTTCTTGCATTTTTCAAATTTGCCAGTGGGTGGAGTCAGGCTCTGACCAGAAGTTTAGTTACACTTTAAATAATAAGAATATGTAGGCTAATCTGAAAGAAACTGGGATAAAAACTGGGATAAAAATATGCAGAGAAAACGTTTGACCGAAAAGCCCTTTAATCCGGCAGTCGTGCTGTTTGTGTTGAAAGGGTTTGAACTTTAGATTCAGCAACTATTGTCCGATTCACGTTTTAAAATTTCCTTTGATGTGTAAGTGTGTTTTGGTTCATGTTAATGATATGCAAAAGGTACAAATCCCACAAGGAAACGATGACGCAAGTCTCCAACATAAATCTCTTTTCTTGGACTACAACAAAGACACGAATTGTAAGCAACAGTTTGGGATTGGTGATGTAGAGAAGATCGTCATTATCATAATTCCTCCCGCTTCAGACTCACAGCCTGTAAGTTAACTCCTGTTAGCATTGCATTGTGAGTGAATCTTTCAAACATGGTAAGGCTGACATCAGAGGTATTTAGGCCAATCACAATGTACAGATTAGCTGGCCAATCAGGGACAAAGAGCTGTGCATTTCAGGAAGAGAGAGAAATCTGGAGCTACAAAAATGTACGGTATGTGGAAAATAATGTGTTTTTTACCATAAACCACGCAAACACAATGTATTATACCAAATACACAAAATAACGTTTTTTAGCAATGAAATAGGTGCTCTTTAAAGAATATTAAAACACCACATAGACATACAAAAAACAATAAAAACCTGATTTTCACCACAGGGGGACTTTAACCTAAAAAACAGGGCTACAAGAGCTTGAAACGGTATGTTTTGTGTGTCCAGATTGAAGTTGTAGGTTTTGTGAATTATAAATAACTAATCGAATTGAATCAAAATAAAACCCAAATCAAATCAATCAAACCATATAACCATCCTGCAGATACGCACATTGCTATGTTGATGCAGAAACGATATACTGTGCACCTTTAGATCCGACTAAATCAGTATTTTAGTCAATGCATTTTCGTTCAGGCTAACAGCACAACACAGATAGAGCTGTACTGCACTCCATCCATCTGCACGAAACGTGGAAACAACCAATTAACCAGCACTCTCACTTTCGACAGGCACCATCTTCATTAATTTCCCATTTTGTTTTTTCCAGCTAAAACAAAATGGCAAAGGTCCCTTAATAATAATGGAAAAAAAGACTAGAAATGAAATAGAGCGGGTGAAAGATTGAGCGAACGAGAGATCCTATTTCGTCACGCTAGACAGACATCACCTGTTCCGAAAAAACTTCTCAATTATAAACAGGCATTTAAAGATGGGTCGCCAGATTAAGCGGTGTCCCCCCGCCTATAACGTACGGCTCGGGTGCACGGTTACTGGACTGGCACGGGAAGCGAGCGATAAAACCTGCAGAAGCCAGGGGTATGTTGTGTATACAGATCGCTTAGCAGGTGTTGTGTTGGGCAGACGGCAACAAAACCGATGGAAACCATTTAGATGAGAAGTTTGCACAGATTTACTCACCAAGTTTGTAAGTTAAAAGGCTCCTTGATCAACTATTGCAGTCTTCATATTGGCTGACAGAAAGGTTAACAAGAGTCGATAAAGCAATATTGCACACCATCTTGACTTTCAGCCCATTTAGCTTTTGGTGCCGACAATAAAAGCGGTTTACACTGCAACTGTGCAATGTTTTTGATTAAATTCAACCACATAAAACACGTTCCCAGACAAATGTATTGGCCTTAACGCCTATTAACCAACCCATCATTCCCTTACCACAGCCTTCTTAACCTGATACGAATGCTGGTCTGAGACCAACCGAATGTTGATGCACACGTCCCGTTGTTGTAAATCACATTAAGACCCACAGTACACATCTCTAAACATGTTCAGTCAGACCTCCTGACAGCAGTAAACACCGTCAGTAGGACTCACCGCTGACCGAACAAACACGCTTAGCAAAGCGGTTTTAGCTCCCCGACTCCATAATGCTTTGACAGCGGATGTATACGCTCAGATAAAGATGTACAGCTTCTGAAGCTCTGTTGAAAGTGTACCTGCGCTGTTGAACTGTGAAGTGAAGTGCACCTCGGGGTCGGACGCTGATGGGGACCTTTCAAATCCCATTCCGTTGTCTCCATCCTTCATTTTGCCGAGGAGGCAGATAACATGCTTGAATAAAGGTTACAAGGCACAATGACATTTCTGCTCCAACTCAACAACTATCGGATTCTTAATAACAGTGCCATGTTGTGTACAGTTGTGTGTGTGCTGAAGGTTTGGCTGTGTGTGAAGAGAAAGATTATTAGCATTTATGAAGAGTCTGAAACACCCGGCAACAGGTGACCTGTGGCCAAAACTGGTCCGTTAGCAATAATATCTGGACCGCGACTTTGTCCGGGACAATAACTAGTGTCTTCGCACCTGTAATTAGTTGTTTGATTTAATCAGTGACACGCATAATCTTTTGTTTCACAATCCATGTCCAGTCAATCTAGGTAGAGAAGACACATTTTTAAAGTGCACCTATTTCATTGCTAAAAAAACAACATTATTTTGTATATTAAGTGTAATGTGTTTGCGTGGTTTATGGTTCCCAAAACATACATTTTGTTGCTCCAGATATCCCCATCCTCCTGAAACGCACTGATTCATGTATAAAACTCATCTATTTGAAAAGCTTTGCCAGCTAATCTGTACATTGTGATTGACATGAATATCTCTGACGTCAGAAGGAAATGTGACGCTCCTTACCATGTTTGAAAGATTCGCTCACAATGCAATGCTGACGGGAGTTAACTTACAGGCTGTGAGTCAGAAGAGGGAGGAATTATGATAATGTCGGTCTTCTCTAGATCACCAATCCCAGGAAGTAAATTGTTGCCTACAATCCGTGTATTTGTTGTAGTCCAAGAAAAGAGATTTACGTTAGAGATGATAACTCGCGTCATTTATTACTTTGGGTTTTGTACCTTTTGCATACAGTAAACATGTACTAATACACACTTACACACCAATGGAAATGTAAAAATCGTGAATCGGATAATTGGTGCTCTTTAATATGACCATTAGGTCTATGTCAGAGCAGGTAATTTGTCTTGTTTGATCCATGCAATAAGCTACAAACCAAACAATAATGCCAATTTTTATTTGAACTGTGGTGATATTAGGGTATTCTTTGAGCACCATGTAAATGACACTGTAGATGATTTAATTTACAATGGTACTACCATCATACCACCACTGTACCATAGTAACACAACAGTTTTCAACATGGTAATTTGATGTATACCACAGTACTCAGATTATACATGGTATTTTGTGGTAATCAAAACCAATTCCAAAAAATGCCTTGGTACTACTCAAATCAATTTAAATGTATTTATATGGTGTTAAATGATTAAGTTTATAGAATGCATATAAATACCATGATAATACTGTGGTACATGTTCAGCTGTGCTACAAATGAAGAAAACAAAATGTGTTGTGGGTCTCCAGGACTGAATAAGAGACCCAGCAGTGTAAAAATATTAGAAATGTTCATTCACTGCTCTTCAAAAAAAACCTCTTTGACAGAAATACTAAAGCCTCTAAGTTAATTAAAAACCCCCACAATGCATTGGGATGAGTGATAAGAATATGTAGGCTAATCTGAAAGAAACTGGGATAAAAATATGCAGAGAGAACGTTTGACCGAAAAGCCCTTTAATCCGGCAGTCGTGCTGTTTGTGTTGAAAGGGTTTGAACTTTAGATTCAGATCAGACCTCAACCACAACACCACCAGATGATCCAAGATGGTTATCGCTTATCTTTCAGCGTTTCTCTCCAATATTCGTCTGTGTGTGTTTAGCTTGGCTACGCATTTTACTCCTACATTATAATTATCCTTCTCATTTCCAATCGTTGCGTTTCATAACCCAGCATTGTTAAAGTGTATATTTTATTTTGTTCAATATTTATTGTGTTAATGATTAGAGCTACATATATCACTATACAGTAGATCATGCATGCATGCAGTACACTAGTATTCAATGTCTACAAGAATTAAAACTGATCCCAAAGCAGCAGTGTATAAATAAGCATATCAACCGTATGAATGCTTGTGATCATTCCCAGAGCCGCGGGTCAAATAACAGGCTACGCACTTCAAATAACTAAAGCTCATGTTGTCACAGACTCTCGCTCAAGGTTATTCAGACCGTCCCTCTTCTCTTTGCAGATAATTTGTAATCTTTCAGAGAATATGGCTTGCTGTTATTGTTGCACGAGCAATCAGCACGCGCTTTCCAACAACTTACCACGGTGTCACTTCTATTCACCGGAGCGCCGCCCTGATGGTCAGTGAGCGCTTTAGCAACGATAGACAAAGCAATCCTACAGCATTTTTATTTTTTGTTAGACAGATTATTGGAGAGAAGATAGCAAGATAAAAAACAATATTAAATGTAGCTTTTGGTAAGAGAGTAAATGGGTTATTATGGTGCGGTTTATGTTTGCATATGAATATATTTGTGGCTGTAATCTGCCAATGGTATATTTGACCCAGTTTTTTTGCTTGTTTGTTTTATTGTAGTTTTATTCATATTTCAAATTTGAGTTTATTTTTATGTTTATATTTTTATGCCTTTGTCATTTTATTAGTTTTTATCATTTTTTTTCACTCTAATCTTACTACTTAAAGGTGCCTTATGTAATAAAAAAAAATTCATGACAGAAATGCAATATAATATACATAACTATATTATCAGTGGTGTATAAAGACCTTACCTAATGAGCTGTATTGTTTTTATTACCTTAGATTGAGACGTTTTAATCTACATACACCACAAGCGCACGTCACCATGTGTGCCATCATCAAAGGGCGGCTCGTGACTGCTCATCCGAGGAGCGCCATTTCAAAATAAGTGTTCAATGTGTCATGTGTGTTGCTTTCGTTTTCTATATGTGTTTGTTGCCTCGTGTGAACCATGTGCATCACAAGTTTTGTCAAACTAAGTGCCTGCTGCACACGCGACAAAACCGTTTATGATAAAAGAGACGCTTACGTTCACAAAAGTGACACAAGACACTGCCTTAACAGTAAACTCTGATTACGCATGAGATTATGCGAGTATCTGGTAAACGTGAGCGTCTCTTTTATCATAAACCCTTTAGACGCATCTGCAGCAGGCACTCATTTTGACAAGACTCGTGATGCACACATGATCTCTCGAAGCGCAGAACACATATTTTGAAAAAAGGAACCACACACGACGGGCTACGTACATGTTGTGACGAACTTCGCATCGAGCACGCTCGAAAAAAGAAGTCACCGGCCGCCACTGGCCATCATGTTTCTACAGTAGCCCTAAATTGACAAACTGCTCTATAGTGCCCGTTTCGTCACTATGTTGTCTTAGATGATGACATGTTTGTCCTGTAGCGGCCACCGTAGCTTCTCTATTGCGTTTCAAAAGGGAGGGGTGAGCTGTGGACTGAACCTCACCGCTATAATCCACTAAAAATCTACACTTTCAGTTTCAGTTCTAGTTTTTATTTTGTTTCAGGTGATTTAACGTAAATTTATTTCCATTTTTTGCTAAGACAACATTTCTAATAATCATTTACTTTAAGTATTAGCTAATATGTAGGGCTATAATTTATTTGATTGCAATTGACATGTTTTTAATAGTTATAGGGGCATTTTCCCGGACAGGGATTAGAATAGTCTTACTGTGCGTTTACACGACCCATGGTAGAGGCGCCAAAAACAAGCTATTTGCGCATGGTTGGATGCTTGAACATTTGAGTTCACTGGTTTCATTCTCGCATGAAAGCCGCACGTGAAATTCTAGTCATTCAAGAAATTCACGCGGAAATTTGCGTCACGGGAGGGGCTACTGCGACTCCGCTGAGACTTCCGCTCACTTCCTGTAATCACGTCACTACTACAGCAAGGTGCTGATTGGTTAACGCGGAGCGGAAATCCGCCGAAGTTCACAAGTTGTAATGAAGACTTTGTGTTCTTTGGTCTTTCATTTTTACTGTACTATTATTTAGGATGCACTATGACTTGGATTTGGGGCTTTTGTAAATTGTAATGAGGTTTTAGTTTGGATGTGGCAATAAAATGATTCCCTAGAAGAGAAAGTCACATGTATGCACCCAGACACACAAAAATACTATACTGCCTCAAAACAACTAGAAGACCATTTTGTTCAATTTCCCTTTGAAATTATAAAATTATGTGAAATTACAGCATTATCTTGCTGTTGAAAGCAAAGTAAATGGGCCAAATTAAAGCAAAGGTTAGCCAAATGCCCCAGACTCACAAAAAGGAATGAATCATCTACAAATTAAAACCATTTATCCATGTTGTTCCAAAACCCAAATTATTTCTTTTCCTGCACACAAAAAGACCAACATTTTTATAAATCTTACTCTGGTTTGGAGCATCAGGGTGAAAAGAATAAATAATTTTATCAAATCCATTCTGTATTTCTTTGTAGGTCAACCAGGATTTCACCAATCAAATGTGATATTTTCGCCAGAGAGCACAGAAAGATTTTACTAACCTTATTGCAAGGTACAAAAGAGACTTTTCAGACCTCATGCAGACAGGTCATTGAAGAAAAGGGACATAATGTTGTGACTCTTACCATAAAATCTCTTTTGTACGGCAAATCCCTCTCCTAAAGGTCTACAACTTTAAGCTCCACATGCAAGGGCAAAGATGGAAGAGTGAAGAAAGAGTCAAACTCACTCCATATGAAGGACACGGAGACTGTGCGTGACGAAATGCTTATTAAAAAGCAGTGAGAGTCAGGCGACGCTGGAGCTCTCCAGACCACCAAACAGCAGGGGAAGAGGAAAGCATGACCGCAGACGAAAGCACATCTGAGGTCACAACACTGTCTGTAAAAGCACTGAGGAACACAGACAGAAAAAACGAGAGTAAGGTTTCCCCAAACAGAAAACTCGTTTCTAATCAGAAACCATTTCAAGCATTTTAGTTGATCCTGGGCAGAAAACAATGTTCACATCAGGTGTCTAACCAGGAGTCGCCTAAATACCCAAGCAATAGCCTTCATTTTACAGTCGGAGTCAATTCAAATTCCAATTCATGAATTGAATGGAGGCCAATTCTGAAATTCTGAATTGAGCATGAGCCTAGACGTCTATACAATTTTCACTGACAGCCCAAATTTTGCCTTGTTTTAGCCTATACATCTGCGCAATTTTGGATGTCTTTTAAACGCAAAACTGCCTGTCGGGTCCCAAGCAGGAAGGCAACATAACGTAAAGTTCTCAAAACAATAACTCATGCAAAACCAACAAAATCAAATTTAACACAATCAACAGATTTGCCTACACTAGAAGCACAAGCCTGATCTATTGAGAATTTGTACGTATTTTACAAGTTGGCTAATTCCTATCAATTCGTACGAAGTGAATCGTACAAAAACGTATGATTATCATAAAGTAAAACAAATAAAATGCCCCACCCCTTACTCCAACATCACGAAATTTCGTTACAGTCACAAACATTTTTGATTCTTTTTTGGTGATATAATCACGAATTTCCACTTTTTTCGTGATCGTATATAAAATTTCAGTTTTTGTGTGATTATCACGTACCATTGTCGCTTCGGTTTAGGGTTAGATTTACATAAATTTACATCCTTACCCAAACCCAACTCTAATCCTAACGCCAGGCAATATATATAAAAATAAATCCGAAAAAATTGTATAAACCAATACATAAATTGACATTCTAATGCAAGCACCAAATCTAACCCTAAACTGAAGCGACAATGGTTTGAAAATAGGAAAAAAGCTGTTGAGTAACCAATACGTGATAATCACACGAAAACAGAAATTCGTTATACGATCACTAAAAACGCGGAAATTCGTGATAATATCACGAAAAAAGAATCAAAAATGTATGTGACTATCACTAACCTCCGTGAGACTTTGTAGAGTAAATCGTACAAAATTGTACGAACATGGTCACACCTCGTATGAAAAATACATATGAATTGCTATAAGACAGCATTAGAAACACACTTCAAGCATCACATGAAGTGATGTGACACATTATCAGACAGATATGTTATTCTCTGTGCGTCTATGTTGTATTTTGTGTTGCATATAATTATTAAATTTTTTAAATTTGATTCAAAATAAATGTTTAATGCAGACCTTTTAGGAGTTTAAAAATATTAAATATCAACAGATTTGCTCCATCACATCCCAAACGGCACACACAGGATTATGGGATATGATCAAACTTACTTTAGCTTCTTCATTCTAAAAATGTCTGGGTTATTTTTGACCCATAATGGGTAAATATTGGACAGAACACATGCTGGGTTAAAAATGACCCAATGCTGGGTTGTTTTAACCCAACTGCTGGGTTATTATACCCCATGGTTGCATAACAACAACCCAACATTGGGTCATTTTAACCCAGCATGTGTTGGGTCCAATATTTACCCATTATGGGTCAAAAATAACCAGACATTTTTAAAGTGTTAGTTTCTGTAGCTCAGTGGTAGATAATTGTGTTAGCAGCATCTGCCAAATGGATAAGATGTAAGTTACCAGCATCTTAGCAAACAAGATGTTAGTGAAGAACGTATATGTCTCAGCATCTCTATTGCGTGTGAAGAAATATCTCAAGTTCTGGACAGAATGAGCGCTTCTCACACTGTGTTAGTTGTCTTAAGGGACCGTCACTCGAGGTTGGGCACCGATAAAAGGGACAAAAAGAAGAAAAGTTGCAATGGGATGTCTATTATCATTCGCTACAGCTGCTTATCTGTCCAAACGCATGACTTTGGGTCAATGCAATCAGTTGTGAGAGCGCCAAAACTTACCGGTCTTTGTGAACCTTATCTTCAAGTTTATAAGCATCTCTCTCACCAGCGCCACCAACCTGAATAACAGACACTTCACTTTTCCTAATCACTGAATTTCGGTTGGCTTTGTCTAATGTGATTTTACAGACATATCATTTCCATAAGTAATGAACCTTAAAGAGGACATCTGTACATCAATAAAACATAATATTTTCATGTGACATAATTAATACAACACCTAAGGGGCACAAAAACAATCACAATATTCAAAATGCATCTTTTATAAATACTTGACAGAATACCATCTATAGCCTCTACTTTTTTATTTCTCATTCCTCCAGTATAGCATGTATCGAAACCATACCTTTGTATAGCGCTTTTTATATTATTGTATTTTTATATCACTTCAGTGTTTTGTAGCTCACTTGGTGTTAGCAGCAAAAAGGTTTATGGGTTCAATCCCAGCATACACACATACTGAAAAAAGTATATACCTCAACACTGTAAAAAAAATGATTTTCAAGGAAAAAAAATTCTTAGTATTTTTGTCTTGTTTCCAGTAAAAATATCTAAAAATTCTTAAATCAAGATGCTTTTTCTTGATGAGCAAAACGACCCAAGAAAATAAATCTAGTTTTAAGACCAAAAATATCAAATTTAAGTGATTTTGTCCATAAAACAAGCAAAAAAATCTGCCAATGAGGTAAGCAAATTTTTCTTGCATTTTTCTTGAATTTATTGTTTAAGAAAAATTCTCAAGATTTGTTTGCTTGTTTTATGCACAAAATCCCTTAAATTTGATATTTTTTGTCTAAAAACTAAACTTATTTTCTTGGTCGTTTTGCTCATCAGGAAAAATCATCTTAATTATTTTAAAATACTAAGAATTTTTTTTCTTGAAAATCATTTTTTGCAGATGAAAGCATCTGCTAAATGTAAAAATACTGTCAGGCTAGATAGGGTTAAAAATTTGTCTTCTTTCATATCATTGGTTTTGACATTTAGACCCCAAATTCTGAGTAGCTCAATTATTTTTGTGAAATCGCCGAATCTTTCATACTCGACCCCTGAGCTCAGAAATACCCCATAAACACTGTGTTCGGTCTATCTGACCCCTCCAAAGGTCAAAACCACACAGCTCAAAATTACTTGAACATTTTCACAAAGATAATTCAATAATGGATAGTGAAATTGCAGCAGCTTTATCTCTTTTTACTTGCTGAAACTTTATAAATTGAGATCTGAGAAAAAGACATTTTATACACACATGATATGACGTTGCATCTAAACTGCATCCATGTGGACGTGTTATGCATTTTCTATATTAAACATCCCTGTTTTAACAACTAAACTTATGCTGTATATAGGGCTGGGTATAGATTTAGATTTTCCAGATCGATTCGATTTCAATTCACAAGCTATCAAATCGATTCTCCTTTCGATTCCGATTCTTGGATCGATTTTATGCTTGATTCTCGATTCGACTCAATGAATATAGATTAAATACAAATACTATATTTATAAAAAAAAGAGCAGTGAACATAAGTGGGTCTTTAATAAAAAGAAAATAAGAGCCACAAACCTGTATATTAAACTATTTTATTTTAGGTACACTTGAGTAAATTAAAACAGATCACATCTCTAATGTTCAAATGCATACAATTATGTTAAATACTACAGAATATTGATGCAAGATGAAAAATGTATGCTGAAAAAAGTCAGAACAGTCGCATTCCTTGATCAAACAGGATCAGTTTATTTCATAAAAAAAACAATGATTTGTGGCCTTTGAGAATCGATTTTGAATCGACCACGTTTAAACAAAAAACGATTAATCGAAAAATCTATTTTTTTGCCCAGCCCTAGCTGTATATGTGGGACACAGTTCACTAATCTAAACAGTGGCAGGTTGCATTAACTCTTGACTAGTCTTACAAGTTAGTCATCTTTTCTGATTATAAACTGAAGGGCGGTTTCCCGGACAAGGATTAGAATAGTCCTAGACTACAATAAATGTAAGAGCTGTCCAAACTAAAAACAACTTGAACTGACATATCTTAAAATACATCAGTGTCCTTGGTTTTGCATCAAAATTCACACAAGTAATGCTTTTAGTTAGGCATGTTTGCAAACTCTTTATATTTCTTCTAATTAAACTAAGGCCTAGTCCTGGCTTAAACTTATCCCTGTCCGGAAAACCACCCCTATAACGATTTAAGTCAGTTGCATAAAAAATGTAGACTGATCTCATATCAATCCGAAAAGAAAGACTGATTAGCCCTAACTAATTGCTAGTTGGTCATACTACTGTAGTTCTTACAATACAGTCTTAACTTATCGGCTATGTTTATGTAACCGGACCCTGATTTGAAGTCTCACATATGAGCCATCATTTTATATAAATATGAATTCATAATTCAAGCTCATGGTCCGGTTGCATAACCTGCTTCGACTTCTTGAAAACTTAGTAATGTATTTTTTTTTCTGATCATTGCTGTTTTAAGTATGTTACTTAAGAAGGTAGACTGGTCTAATCTAAATCCAAATAGTAAGCTCTAACTGCTAGTTGGTTAGATTATTCTTAACTCAATAGCTATGTTTATGCAACTGGTCACAGATTAGTTTAATTTAAGTCAGATAGCTCTCAAAGTCATAATGAGATTCATAGAAAAATGCAAGTGTTGTATAAATGCATATACAACAAAACAGATGACAAAATGTCGCGGTCAAGACTTTTAACTTTCAACAGAAACATTCATTAGAATAAGACAAGTGACAACTAACCCCAGTTAACCTATGACTGATTCAAGCATTCAATTAAATCTTTCCTCCAAACACGTTCGTGACATTAATCATTTGTTTCTGTCATGATCAAACGCGGTCCATTAATATATTAAATGTCTTTCATACTCGTCGTCCTCCAGATTGTTATTGTGTGTTGAAGTGAATGTCATGCTGCCATTATAGTGCACTTTAAAGTGTTCAACTACTGCCATCTAGAGGACACAGAATACCTCAGACACACACGTCCACTAAAATATTCCTTATTTTATATATATTCCAATCACAATTTATTCTGTTATCTACAATTTCATGCAAATGATTCATCTTAAAATTGAAGTTGAGAGGGGTGACATATCACATTTACGCATTTCCATTTATGCATTTGGCAGACGCTTTTATCCAAGGAATTTTCAATGCATTTTGTGTTTTTTGCATTATTTTACGTTACATTAACATGCTTAAAATTATATATAAAAACAATATTTGATAATATTTTTAAAGTGTTAGGGAAAAGACTAGTTTACAAACAGAGCATTTTATTGGACAAACATTTTGATACGACCTTAAAGACAAAGATAAGTAAACAATATTTTTGGTTTGTTTTCCAGCAAAAAATACTTTTAATGAATTTTAAATGCATGTAGATGTACACTAACATATAGGGGCGGTTTCTTAGACAGGGTTTAGATTAATTCAGGACTAGGCTTTAGTTATATTAGGACATTTAAATAGTTTTACAAACACTGGTGTGTGTGTGGAGACAAAACAATGGCACTGATATACGTATAAGGCATTTTTAAATTCAAACATGCATTTTAGTCTGGGACTAAGATAAGCCCTGTCTGTGAAACCACCCAATAATGTAAATGCATTTAAAGCTAACAAACATAAACTCATTGTATGACAATAAACTGCATCTTAATTTTTACAAATTGATCAGATTTTAAAGTGCATCAAACATGAAAGCAACCACGTAGGAGACATTTTTATCCAAAGCGACTTACAGTAAGCTTGTTAAAGATAGTAACTGAATTAAATTGAGGTAAAGCATCTTGCTCAAAGTCCAAATTGGCAATGCACTTCTGGAGGGTTCAGCAGAAATACATAACATGTTTATTTCTTTATAGTATCGTTTAATCAATTAATGCTTTATAGGTAAATTAAAAGTCTAAAGTGACCAGTGCATGTATTCAAGTCCACAATGGTTAGGTTTTATGGATTATTCGCTGTGGAGTTTAACCCAACAACCTTACCATCCATGAGATTTAATGCAGTCCTATGCATCTGTCGTGTATAAAACTCTACAGACACTGGGTTCTGGCATTGTTCACCTTCCCAGCCAGGGAAACACTGACATTTGAACTTGTCTGCAAAAAAACTGGCGTCCTCCTGGACCATCGTCACCCTTCTGTAAGCCACATAAGTCGGCCCCGCCGTAACGAACCCTGGCATCTGGGCTCTGTGAACGATGGACCAAACAGACGGGTCAAGATGCAGGTAGGCCCGGACGCTCGGGTCCCGCCTGACGCATCGCCCTTGGAACGAGCAGATCGCCCGGCTGCAGAGAAACGCTGCCTTCGTCACGTTCACAATATAACGGCCTAACGTGTCGTCCATGTAACGACGAATCCTTTCACAGGTTTCCTAATAGAGGGTCAACATGAAGGTCACATACGTTTGTAATGTTTTTATGCATATGTCAAATAAAAAGCAAAAACTCGAATGCTGCGTTCACACCAGCCGCGGTAGAGGCGTCAAGCGCGAGTGATTTAAATGTGAAGTGAATGTAAAGATGCGTGATGTGCGTCTGGAGGTCTCGCGGCACAAATGAGGAGTTTAGCGCGGGGCGTTGATGCGATTCTGCTTCGTTCGCACGAATTGAGCGTTGGCGCGGGAAACGCGCAAGTTGAAAAATTTTAACTTTGGTGGAAAAAACGCACCACGTTAACCAATCAGGAACCTGCTCTAGTAGTGAAGTGATTACAGGAAGCGACCAACCTCCCATGACGCGAATTTCCGTGTGAAAGTCTCGATGACTTGAATTTCACGCGTGAATGAAGCGAGTACACTCAAAATGTTCAAGCATCCAACTACACACGGTAGGTGCGAATTTGACGCCTCAAACGCGTCTAGTGTGAACCCAACATAAATCTTTCTTCTTTGTTTTCAGCACAAAAAAGTTTAGATTTGTGACTAAAACACAAGCTTGTGTGGCCACAAAATAGTTTCTCTGTATATGTCAAATCTAATTGTCTTTTTGGGGAATAATCTCCATCATACCTTTGATTTGGTGTAATTATTA
Organism: Misgurnus mizolepis; assembly: GCA_025389145.1. Lineage (NCBI taxonomy): Eukaryota > Metazoa > Chordata > Actinopteri > Cypriniformes > Cobitidae > Misgurnus > Misgurnus mizolepis. The sequence goes on along the minus strand of JAIFKI010000005.1, from coordinate 2,886,248 downwards.
TCTCCCCAAAGCACGACACCTGCTGCTCCTAGAGCTGCGCTTTCACCGATAGTGTGAACCAAATCCACCTACAAAATAAACTATTTAGTTTACATAACCAAACCTAAGTCAGAGATACTTCTTGTGTTGACATCACTTGTAGTACCTGTGACAAAAACTCCATTGAGTACGTGTAGGCAATCCTGGCGTAAGGGAACACAGATGGTGGACTGCGGGTGGCCTGTTTTCTCACCCTCATGGCTTCCAAAACCCGATAGCGACTGTACAACATGACATCCCGATCGCGGCCCCGGAGCATCAGGTCGAGATAGATATCGGGATACAGCGCCGAACTGACGTTCCACAGCCAAGCCAGTTTATCGTTCCTGTTTATTTCCAGAGGTGGACATTCACCCGTGTAGGTTTCGTTCTTCTTGTACTGATAATTGTAGCAGCATGGAAAGCCATAAAACCCCCACAATCCTCCAGGGCGCTCCACAAAACCCAGTTTCAACGTCTCCACCATGAAACCTCTCGAAGCACCCTCGAATTCTTCAACAGCTTTGGCTTCGATTTGTTGTGGAGTCCAGTCAGGGTGTTTGGCTTTCACCAAAGCTTTGGATCCCAGCCAGTACACTTGCTTAGTGTCCCAATTGCGCTTCCAAAGCGGCCTCCACTTTTCCCAGTCGATCACAGCCAGCCCCTGAAAGTCACGATCGGGGATGTCCATCTGAATATCATCATGCGCCTTACGGAGATGCTCGCTCAGGCTGGCGTTCTGAGGAACGCCTCCATATATTGGCTCGTTGTGATTATCGTAGTATGGATATCGTCCCAACTTATCAGAGTAGAAAATGGTGATGTTGTTACCCATGAACGCCTGGTCCCGATTGTGGACGATGTCAAAGACGCTCAAGTCCAGGTCGACCTCGAACTGAGACATGCAGCGCTCCGTAGGTGCATTCCATATGGTGGAAAAGGGAAGGTGGGTGAGTGGAGGGGATGAGTTCACTGGACGACCATAAATGAGGAAAGAGATGCTTAATAAGACCAGAGGACACGTCCATCGCCTGTCCATGCCTGCAATGACACGAGCCCAAATCATTTAGCATCCAGCTCCACACCTGATGTCACATGAGCTCAGGTAATTTAAATGGAAATGAAGCTGAGCTACAGTCTAATTTCAATGATGAGAGGAACAAAGGTATAGTTTATGCAGAACAACTCATTATCCATAATAATCATCCACTTCAAGAAACACTACATTAAGAGAGAAAGTGTGCGTGTACGTGTACGTGTGTGGAAATCTGTACCCTGAATTGTACGTGACTAACATACGTGATTAACAGCTCATTTTACTAGCTAGAAAATACAGATGCTTACCGAAGTGTACCATGGTATTTGGAATGGTAATACCGCAAAATATCAAGTACACTTTTATTATCAGTAGTACAACTGTAGTACTATGGAATTTTGGACATGTATTATGGAGGTACCATTAAGATAAATAGTACAATTACCTTGACCTTTAAAAAAAAAGTTACCCATGATTTAGTAAAAGCATAGTAAATGTGTTGTTGGATTTATTAACATTTGTTTTACCAAAGTTTGTTACAAATATCATGGTTAAACAATGGCTGCTACTAGGGATGGGCATTTGATTAAATTTTTGTAGTCGATTGTCGGGAGAATTAACAATCGACTATCGATTAATCATTAATATTTTTATAATAAAAAATTATTATTTAACTTTTATAGTTCAAAAATGTTGAATACAAAAATACAGCGTGTTTTCCTCCATGAGACCTTTATCACAAGATCAACTTGTGGCAAACAGTTGAACTACATTTAGTTAGACAAACGGAACATATATGGGCTTGAATATGCAGTGCTCTAAAGCAGCGGAATCTGCAGCTGCGAGCCGCATTCTTAAACAGAGACCTCATTTGACCTCTTCATGATTATTTTTTTGAAATCAAAACGGAAGGTCACAGATAACGGAGTATGGCGTCAAATATTGCACCCTGGTGGTAAAATGTTGAATTGCTGCCACACAGTGAAATTCATTTAATTGCTTCGAGACACACGCTACGCCAGGCAACGCAACCTGCATTAGATTTAAAAAAAGTATTCGATTAATCAATAACAAATTAACTTCCTCGACTAAATTCTTAACGATCAATTATCGATCGTCGATTAATCATGCCCATCCCTAGCTGCTACTTTGAGACAGTGGCAAAATTTTGGTTACTATTTATGAAGGTAAAATGACGCCAAAAACTCTGCATGCACAGCATAAAATTTGAGGGAATGTATGTGACATTGCAAACGTACTGTAAAATACATTTGCGTGCTCAAAAACTGTTTTGTAAAGGTGTAATCATGTTGCAAACGTATGAAAACAAGTTTTGCAACATTATATTGTTAATCGTAAGTGTAATTCATGTCTTGTAAACCTAAAACTTCATATTAACACTAATTAATTATAAACTGTTTTCTTCTGACCTTAGTTTTTCCACGCTTACACTTTTGGCACGTTTTTTGCTCTGTTCACATACGCAGTAACATCATCATTTCTGACTACTCCCCCCTCGCTCAAACTTCCGTCAATATTACTGCACCCGAAGTCGAAATGCTGCAAACTGCTCTTTCTTCATAAAATATAGTTCTAATTTTTTATCCGCTTAAAGAAACACCACATTTTGTTTTTTGCCACCATACTTACTCGTGTAACTACTAGTGTAACAGTTTTTAAATAGGGAAAACATGAAAGTGTTTGGTGGCTTCTACATTCATCCCTGTTTGGATCCTAAGGAATGAATGGGGCTAAGCTAAATGCTAACACATTCATTACACGCTGTACAAAGATTAAGTGCACACATTGAATAAAGATAGGCATGTATTAATTCTTCAAAGTTGAGGTAAGAGCATAGAACAGTTTTATAAAACGGTGGTGTTTTCCTTTAATGAACGACAATACATTACTCATTATGTTACTATTGTAAGCTTCATGTCTAAATATTAATATTGAGGACTACTTTTTAAGCATATTTGTACAGTATGTTTTTTTTCTTCATATTTGTTTACATTTGCACTCCTCCATTTAAATGAATGTGTTTTAATATATTTTTTAAAACTTTTATGTATCACACAAATACCAGAGTTAACGACAGTTAGTGTCATTACACCAAGGTTGATTTTCGTAATGGGAAGAAGCACCACAATAAATACAATTAACCACTCATTTCTGTACCACATCAAAGTACATACATCACTATACCATACTACCAAGACATAACACTAAAATACAGTACTTGAGTAAACAGAAAACAACAGACAGATTATGTTATGTATTGTATTCTATTTATGAATATACTGAAGTGTGAGGGAAATTTCAAAACGCATTTGGTAAATAAAAGAGGAACTGAGAGTTGTGTGCAATAACGCCCAAAAACCCCTCAAACACCAAAGTTTCTATGAATAAAACGCATATTTATATAATTCTAACATATAGTGTACTTACTTTTCGGTCTGTAATGAACTCTTTATGAATTAAACACCAAATATCAAACGTTTGGAGAGCTCATTGCCTCGTGATCATCTGGGTTATGAGTCACACTTCTATCCAATAGGAAAGATAGTGGGGGCGGAGTCTAGGGCGGAGCTTACGCATGACGCGTTACGGTTAGATAAATATTTTTATAAATCTAACGACTTTCGTTTCGTTGAACAAAATTATTATGATATTTTTACATGTAAGAGATTATTGTCTTGTATATTCATAATAATGTGACTAAAGAAAGAAAGAAAAACAAAAAGCACTTAACATAAAGCCTTAAATGCATTGACATTTATGTACATATTTTTGCCAGTTAATGTTAATAATGTGACTATTCATCAATACCTCTTGTTCTTGTGGGATTCTATAATATTAATAAAAAGATAAACTCGTGCTATTATGTAAAGATATGTTTAAAGGTAAATGTTAACTACTAGGCCTATAAAAATTAAAGACACACTATCTTTTATCTATCTCATATTTACAGTGGGATTAATAACATAATTAAGTAGCATACGGTAGTACAGTGATGGTAAATGACAATGGTACTATTATATACATTGTGATAATATAATTATAAAGTAACATAATTATAAAGTAAGAATAACCATGTTTATTGTCTATAAAATGACTGGTATAAAAATAGGGTCGTACAATAGTAGTACTTTAAGTCATTTATGACTGATAGATAAATGTAGAGTCATATTTACTTTAAAAACTGAATTATTTGAAATAAAATCATGTTTATAGATAACCCACTCATCTTTACAACCTCTATTCTGTTTGCATTGTGTTTGTTTAAACTTCAAGGCATAAATGCACTCTGAATTTAACAAGTTCATTTATCAGTAGCACATAAAAGGTTCCTGTGCCATTTTATAAATCGTTTATATTAAATTAGGACTATATATATAAAAAACTGAGACACAGCTCATGCTAGCATATAAAAATATATACTAACACATCATATAGCATAAATGAAACGTATCACTCCGTACATATACGTGAGCAAAGACAGAAAAATATAAGCTGTTTGGACGAGGTGTTGCAAAGCCTCTAGCACCTTCTTCTGCAGCGCATGCAAGGCCTGCATGTCACAGGACACATTCAAGATAACTTCACATTAAAACGGCGCTGAATCTTTAACTTATTAAAGCTTCAACCTTTTCTATTATAAATCCTGACTCTGCTCCTATAGAATAATGGGTCGGTGCCATTGTCATTTCTTGCATTAACCCCAGTAACCTCATTACCATCAGTCTGGCAGTCTTGATCATAAATAGCCTATACATAGAAGCTAGATAGTCTCTAACGTCCTCACCGGCAGCCATCTTGTCACAGGCAAGCTTTCCAGTAGGCTCTGTGTTACCTAAGGTGAGTGGTCTGCATACGAATACAAATACTCTTATATCGCTAAATTCATAAGTATGAAGTTTATAAGTATGCTGTTTCATAAGTACATCTCTGATGTTTATAACAAACCAAACAGTTTGAAAATCGGTAGAAAATTGAGCAAGTTATGGTTATTTAAAAAGTACATGCACCATTAAAAACACCATTACGAGTGAACGAGCTGACTGTGACAAGATGGCCGCCAGGTGCGGACGTCGACCTCCATTGGCCAGCAGTGCGGACGAGACATCTAGCCTTTATTATGAATATCTATGGTCTTGATAAGGTCTTCTTTACTTACTTTGCCCATTTCCTTCTTGTTCTTGTTCCTTTTAACTCTTCTTGTCTTTTGCTTTCTGCTGACCTTAATTAACCAGATCATTAAAATTAATTTCAATTTGCTGTGGTGGTTGATTAGTATGTTGCACTTTATCTCTTGGGTCATACTGTGTATATATATATATATACATATATATATATATATATATATATATATATATATATATATATACATATATATATATATATATATATATATATATACATATATATATATATATATATATATATATACATATATATATATATATATATATATATACACACACACATATATACACATATATACATATACACACACATATATACATATACATATATATACATATACATACATATACATATACATATACATATATATATATATATATATATATATACATATATATATATACATATATATATATATATATATATATACATACATATATACATATATACATATATACATATATATATATATATATATATATATATATATATATATATATATACATATAAACATATATACATATATACATTATATATTTTGTATGCGATTAGTCGCGATTAATCTTTTGACAGCCCTTATTAAAATCAATGCAGATCATACAGTGCACATGTCACATTGTTCTCTGAAAAAGGAAGCAATATAGAAATTACTTTTTATTTTTTTACAGACATGTTCTTAGTTGCTTAAAGAGCTAAAATGAGGAACTGCAAGTGACATTTAATTTGTGCTGTGGCCATAACAAAACAATACAGCTGCGTTCTGAACAACAGAATATAAGAGCTAAATCTGTCTAGGGTCAAAGATAAGCAAAACATCAATCTCTTTCTACTGGTAAACTTCAATTTTTCCCTTTGCGAATTAAAGGCAACAAATATAACTTTATGGTTTAAAAACCCTGTAATTTGGGCTGCTCCCTGCTCTGAGCAGATGTAAACGTTGATGTCATCTCTGCTTCCACTTTAGTTCGTTTTTCTTCTTGCAGGCAGAGTTTCACAACCCGTATTGCAGTGTGAACAGGACAAACGTGTGTGTTACCCATATAATTACATAACATCATCTTTATTTGGAAAATGAAATGAACAAGCATTACAAATAATACACATTTACCATTTTCTCTAAACCAAAAGCAACAATTGTGCACAGTTTCAGCATCTGAGATTATAACAGCATTTAAGGTTTTTCACATATAAATATGATCAGTCACAATCCCCAAAATTGAACAACACTGAAAGATGCTAAACAAAGCAAATATGCATTAAATATACACCATCATGAGGAAACACTTTCATTTACAATGTGTCTATGAAACCACATAAAGACATGGAGGATACAATCCACAGTTGTTCAATGTTGTTTTAAAACAGGACATAAATAACTTTGGTGGTCTCATATTTCTATTTATTTTAGTTTTTTTTTTCTGGAAAAGGACAGGAAACAGCCATGATCAGGAAATGACACGCGAGCTTAGGTCGTCCAGAACAGACACCACTGCACAATCTCATGTTACACTGCAGTCTTGATCATCATCGCTTAATAAAACAAAACAAAACTACAGGAAAGTATCTTTAAATTATTTAGGTTTTTGCATAGTCTGTGTTTGTAATTGTATTGTAAAGCACACAAACATAACTTCATAATGTCAGCTTAAGTAAAAAAAAACTCAGTGTTAAGGGTGTACAGCAGTTAAGTTAAGAATTAAAGTTTGTGACATGATCGCACCCTCATATTAAAGTCATCATTTTGTTTACAAAAGGTGATAAAAACCATTTAAACTTTACATTTTGTGTCACTATAAACTTTCGTTTTTTTCTCACAAAAGCATCAAGTTTATGCAGAATCTTGTCATTTTCAGACAGAATAAGATACAGATGTTTGAGTCAATATAAATACGCTCAGACAAACATTATAAGCAGCTGTGTGATGAGAAGGTAGATCCACAATGCTTTATGTGCATGTCCTTCACCCCGCTGTTGAAGAGGGTCTTCCAGATCACATCTCTCTCCCTGATATCCGATGTAACACTGGCACTGAAAGTTCTCCATCATCCTCTTTCGTTCCTTATCGCTCATTTCTCCAATGATGTGCATTTCCTTCCCCTGACCCTCCACTGTGTGTGCCTGCGGGTCAAGGTGGAGGTACGTGTCCGTATCTGGGCGTCTGCGCAGACAGCGACCATGGGAATGGCACAGGTATTGACTGCACTGCTCGGCTGCCGTAGAGACGTTGAGGAGGTATCTGCCAAGAGGACCCTGCAGGTACTGGTTAAGACTGACGCAGCTGGCCTTAAGGGTAACAAAAAAAAAGAGATAGATTGTTGTCACGTGATGCTTATCCATGTAAAACTCACGCTAGGATTTACATTTATGCATTTGACATGCACTTTTATCCAAACCAACCGCATTTAAGCTATTTTATATCAGTATGTGTCTTCCTTGGGAATCAAACTCACAACTTTTGTGCTTTGTGTGAAAGGGACATTCTCACTATGGATGATAACTATAAATATATGGTTTTAGATTAAAGACAACATCATAGTTTACACCGCAACTGAAACAATACATCAATAAGGAATGATATCATTGGGAGGAACTGGTTGCTAGAAGTGAGCTATGGGTGGTTGCTAAAATGTTTCTATGCAGTTGCCCGGGTGATAATATGTGGTTTCATTTTGGGGTATTTTTGGCTGTTACCGAACATCGCTGTAGCAGTCCCATGCTTAACAACACAGTTGCATATTGGCCCAAATGAAAGGAATCCACCACCAACCTTTTAGGACTCTGTATACACTACATGGACAAAAGTATTGCATAAAGCCCCCAAATGAACACCTTTGGCATGCCTTTCAGGCTTTGAGCCATTTGAGTCAAAATGCCTTTCTAAAATTGATGCATTTTAAATAGTATTGTATGGTATAGCAATAATATTTGTTTTATTTGGAAAATCTGGAATAGATAAACAATAGAAGTGGGTGTCTATATAGGTCATATCTTTTTTATTAAATGGCACATACAGTACGGTATTATGCAAAATGTTTGGACATATTTGTGTTTTGGCAGTGTGTGAAAACAACAACCCTACAATGAAAATTCTCTTTTTGAATTCCCTTTTAACCAAAGCAGTCTTATTAGACATGCTGTTTTGATTTTCTTGTTAATGTGACATCACAAAAACAAAGGCCCGCCCACAGCCACTGACTGACTGACTGGTTAGCTTCAGCCAAAAGCTTTTCAAAATGTGTTTTTAGCCTTGTAGCGCCAAAAGCGCTCACTGTCTGTTGGTGAGGGATTGAGGAGCTGGAGCTCATTTGCATTTAAAGGTGCCAAAGAATGCATTAAAATAATTGGTTAATTTTTATCTGATCTCTAAATAGAAGGTATGAATGAATGAAATATTTTTATTTCGAACAATTAAAAGACGACTATGCGTATAGAATATACATATAATTAAATAAAACAAATTTTACAATATTAACACCCTATGTGGTGGTATGTGGCTTTATTAAGTGCAAAGATTATCCAGAGACGGTTTTACATGTCCATTTACAACCCTTGGATTTGCCTATATAATGAAATGGTCTATTATTACCTTATTTTAAAAGGGTCATGAATAATAATGAGGAGCTCTGCTCTGATTGGCTGTCAGTCAGTAGCTGGTAGCTCTCAAAGCAAACAGACCTTCTGTTTGAGTCTGTATCAGATGAAGATAGAGATTTTGAGGAATAATCAATTGTTTGGAGATTGTTAATGGACATTTCAGTGGTAAGTTTGTGTTTTTGTCAGTATGGACCTGCAAAACGTAACTGTAATGTCAATAGTAGAACTTGAGGCTAAACGCTAACATATAGCATTAACTAGTATATAGCACTAACTCAGCAGTCACAACTTTGTTTATAGCATTGTAACAACATTGTAATTAATTTAATGTGTAATTTAATGTTGGGGGGTACATCACAACTGTAATGCCACATTGACCTGTTTTCCAGTAGTCTTTTGCATGCACAGGGTTTAAATAAGGAGGAAACAGTCGTGTTTGGGGTTGGGCATCGTTTTAAATTTATTGATTCCGATTCCAAATTTGATTCCGTCTAATGGATCCGATTCCTAACGATTCTTGGTTTCAATTTCAAAGGAGTGAAACGCAATCAAATTCAAGCCTTCTTAGATCCAAAGTACTTGTTTTGTGCATTACAGCTGAAAACTTTTAGTATTCGAGCGAACTGTGCGGATGACGTGACAATTATGTAACCGTGCGATCCAGAACTGTTAAGTGAAATTTAAATATGGATTTCATATGGATCCGATTTCAGAATTGAAATTGAAATTCAATTCCCAACCCTAATCGCGCTTGAGGCTCACGGAAAGTCATTACCATGTAGAGAACTCTTATTATTCATCAATGCCTAGTTAAATACATTTTACATTGTACAGCACCTTTAAACACGCATGAAAACAGCACTTTTTTGCTCTTATCCAAATAGGGGCGTTTTGGGCAATTTTGAGCTGAGACTTCACTGACACATCCTGGGCACACCTGAGACCTATATTACATCTTGTAAAAATGGACATAATATATGCCCTTTAATGTAGGATTTATGGGATATTTTAACTCAATCTACCCACTATCAGGAGAAAATGTATTCATCATTGAATATTATAAATAATAAACCTGACAAGCTACATGATTTGAGATATAAGGTGTGAATGAGTTACATGTCTTATTTTTCTTTGCAAGCACAATTGTACAGTAAGACATAACATAATCTGATGTGTGAATGCTTACATTGCTACTGGCATAACTGGAATCACCCCCGAATATAATCCCAGCTGCTCCTAGTGCCACACTTTCTCCAATGGTTGACACCAAATCCATCTGCACAAATACAAGAGGGTCATTGAATGGTTCAGCGTGTGTTTCTCAGAAAAAGCAAGACAATGAACTGGAACATAAGGTGGAGTGAATGATAACATTTTCATTTTTAAGTGAACTGTTCCTTTATTATAGGAAATAATTGAGGAAATAAGCAGGAATTGTGTTGAAGGTGGTACCACCTAAATGACCAGCACCCTTCCTGCTGCCTTGCATACGCACAGACACACACACAAAACACACAGGGAATATATATATATGACAGTTTTACAAAAAAAGTTAATGATAAACTACATACTCATTTGCACAATGCAATTTCCTTAATATTCAAAAACAATGAAAGGTTCCCCTTTCTAATAAACACACAATAAAACAACCATTCACAAAGACTTAGAAACTCTTTTAAACTCACCTCAGTCAGCAATTCAGATGTATTGGCATACGTGGAACGAGTGTAGATGAAAACAGGACGTGCCAGTCCCTCACCAACCGATGCCAATCTCATGCCCTCTTTCACCCTGTTTCTGACAAACTGGAGACCCGAGGACGTTGAACGCAACACGGAGCCCATATATATTGACGGAAAAAGGGCGGTGCTTTCAGTCCATAGCCATTTAAGCTGGTCGTTCTTAGTTACCTCCACATCCGGGCAACGTCCCGTGTAGTTCTCCAGACTGTTGCGGTAATCGTGATTGTAACAATCAGGAAAGAGGTAGAAACCCCAAAGCTGGTTGGGACGTAAGCTTTTGGCCAGGCGCAAAGTTTCCAGCATAAATTTGCGACTGGACATCTCAAATTCCTGTTGAGCTATTTTGGATACCTGTCCCGTAGTCCAGCTTGGGTTTTTCTGGGCCACCAAGAAGCGAGACTGAGTACTGTAAATATTCCTCTTTCGTATCCATTGGGGCCGCCATTCTTCCCAGTCTATAACAGCAAGACCTTGCGCAGATGGGTCGCGAATGTATTTTTTAATGTCCTCTGGCATCTTCTCTAGGTGCTGTGTGAGGCTGGCCATTTGTGGTAGGCCATTGTTGACAGCGGTACCGTCTGTTTCAAAGTATGGATACAGACCCAGTTGGTCTTTGTTAAATATGGTGAGGTTCTGCTTGGTGAAAGCTTCATTGGGATTGGGAGAAGCTACAATCTGAAACTGATTGAGTTGGAAATGGACATTGTGGCGTTGTCTGCAGTCTTCTGTTGGGGCATTCCAGACAAGAACCAAAGGCTTGTGAGAGTAAAGAGGCCATTTGGTAGGCTTCAAATGTTGTCCAAGAGTAAGACGATCAAGAACCAGTGGAACCAACAAACAGATTCTCCAAACAGGTTGGAACCAGTAAGCCATGACTTTTCCCATTCACAGTAAGAGGCTTCACTTCTGCTAAAATAACATTCAAACATACACTGTAAGAATCACCATTTTAAGCCATTTTAAGATCTTTTGTGGCAGAAGTGTTCATTCAAAATGAAAACGGTAAACATTTCAGAATCTTTTATAATTTGAGCTTTCATCAAATTCTCTACTCATCTAACTGTACCTGTATGTCAACAAATATTACTCTCAAATAGCAAAAATACATTTATCTGGCCAAAAATATGTTTTAAATATATCCCCAGTGCTTCTATCTACCTTGAAAATGTGAAAAAATCAACCCAGTAACTTAGTTTTGGTAAACTATTCTCTGTAAGGATGTGAAAAAATAGGTCATTGAAATTTGGCTCCCCTTGTGATGTCAGAAAGGGATATTATTATAATAATAACGCCCCTTAACTTGCACTATCCAACCACGGCACTGCCATTTATTGCAGAGAGAGAGAGGATTAATTGCCAGAACAATTAAGTTTCGATTTCAACAAATTTCCATCATGGTGATCAAGTGTTTGCATTTCATCAGCTCATTTCACCCAAAAACTGCACATTTTTGCTTGCACCTACAAAATGGCAATCTTAACATGCTATAATAAATTATATGTGTTATTTTGAGCTAATACTTCACATACCTACTATGAGGACACCAAATATTTATTTTACATCCTAAAAAGTCTTTAATTAAATATTATTAGTTTATTTTTGTTTTAACCTTTATATATTAACATATGATTTTTTAGGGGCGATAAATACATTTCTAATTTTACAACCAATATGGCAAAAATATATATTTTTCCTGGCCAAAATATAAAAGTAGGCTATGTATAAAATATAAAATTATAAGTATATTTTTGCAGTGTAAAATATATTTAACTTCAATCTTTTCAAAACTGTTATGTTTACAGGGACAAAAAATGGCCAAAAAATATATTGGTGAAAAATACATATTTGTAACCATATTTCAAAATATATTTTAGTATATATATATATATATATATATATATATATATATATATATATATATGGCCATTTTTATATATTTTGAAATATATTTAAAATTATATTTTATTTTTTTGCTTTATGGGCTTTTAAGACTTTCTTTTCTTACCTCTACAATTTTAGGAAACCCATAGAGACCCATGAAGTTGATACAACTAAGAGCTTCATTCATTCATTCATTCATTCATCTACTGATCTATAGGAAATATAGAAATACAATCCAGTTCTAGTGGCTAATATCCCTGAAATTAATCTGAACAAAAACACACTGTAAAAAGTGAAGAGTTGGTTCAACCTTAAAAAAATTCTTCAATTGGTAACACCTAAAAAATATACGTTTATTTAACTTACATTTTTTCACCAAAAGTGAAACTAAAGTGAAATTTTAAGATGGAAAAAACAAAAAATGTTTACAAGTTTTCCATTAAAGTTGGTTTAACTTTTAACAGTGCATATAAAGCTGTGCCATTTAAATGCCACCCACATAAAAATAGGGGCATTTGTATTTACTAGAGTAAACTGTAGTAATTGTTGTATACTCCTTTACAAAATTAACCATGGTTTTACTGAAGTTAAAAAAACATGATTACTGTAGTAAAATCATTGTTTTGCTAATAGTAATCAATACCCCCCAAAAAAACATGGTTACTACACTTTTACCAACAAAAAACATGCATTCTGTTGTATTAACCATAGTGAATTGATAAGCTGTAGAAAATAGTAAAGTTAAAAAAACACTACATCTAGTATCTAGAAATTTTACCAGTTTATTACAGTAAATATTATAGTATAATACAGTATTTTGTCATGTGGGCAGAACTGTGAAACACATTTTAAACCAAAACCATTTTAATGAAAAAACGGCGATTTAAACAACTCACCTTTTATATGAAAAATAAATCCTCATTCACAGATGAGAAACTCCATCCTGAGTTTGTCACGTAAAACATCGCTTCACTTTCCTCGAGTATTCCTCTCTGTTAAAAGTTTTCAGAATATAAACGATAAACAGATCTGAGCTTTAATGTCGCGTTTTCTTTAATATAAATCTTGTTTTAAACTCCATCACGAGACGCTTTTATCTTCGCAACAACTTCAAAGCGGCGCGTCTCATTGATACTGTGCGCGTGGGCGTGGCTTCATTACAGTCCACTGTGGGCGGGGTTTTCCATATCTATGGGGTTTTCCTCTTAACCATAATCACATGTATAAGTCCTTCTTTTAACTTACTGTTTTGAAATCTTGACAAGAAATTGTCTGTAACTTTTACATCATTTTTTTGCTGATTTAATGCAAACATATATATGTTGTCATGACAGATTCACATATATGTTAAAAAGAATTAGATTTTCCCCTAAATCGACCATGGTTACCATTAGCACCCCTTAAGGTGTACAGTGATGATGATATAAAAACATGCATGGTACCTTAACAATATGTGGTACTTTTTTGCAGTTTTGTATTGATCGCCAAAGCAGTATTCCTGTATTTTATAGTCAATAATTCAGATACAATGACTTTATATTCATGCTTTTTATTTAAATGATGTTTTTAGTGTGACCTTTATACACTTTTAAGCTTTCATTCATTTTAATATTTATCTAAATTAATAAATAAAGACCCATAGCTCTTACTTCAACACATATCCACTAAAACTTGTTTAGAAATCCTAATTGTGAGGATGCACATGATGGATAAGATAACAGATCTGGTCCGCTTTATTTTTCAAATCCTGTTGCAATTCCTGCGTGTTCTGCTGACTAATGAATCATCTTTCAGTGTATGTGTGCTCATGAAAGAGAGAGGACCGTTTCCTTCCTCGGCCCTGTTCCTTTTCTCCCCATACTTGGACTTTTACATCACCATCCTTTCCAGCTAGGCACCGCCAGGAAGTTCTAACAATGTAAGAGGAACTGTACACACACACCCATCACCGCCCGCCTCCCAGAAATGGCAAGCTCACATCCCGACGCTCCTGCATTATCTCTCAATCTCCGTCCTTCTCGACACACCTACAATAACCCTTAAGTCAAAAGTCGCCAAGGAGTTTCAATGGAGGGCGGTGAAAAAGCTTGTGAATCATGAGAAATAACTGCCACACCTACATAATACAACTTTTGGCCAAGTGGGCTTTAGGATTGTGTTAAACTATTTAGATGTTATGCCTACTAAGTGATGCTTTCTAATGTCTCGGACAACAGTCAACGTGGCAATGTAATGCTTTTTAAAGGTGCAGTGTGTAACTTTCAGAAGAATCCCTTGACAGAAATGCAATATAATCTACATAACTATATTTTCAGTGGAGTATAAAGATCTTTTATAATGAACCATTATGATTTTATTACCTTAAAATGAGCCGTTTTTATCTATACACTGTAAAAAAATTCCGTAGAAATTACAATATTATTGCAGCTGGGTTGCCGGTAATTTACCGTAGATTTAAATTTATGCTATTTACTGGCAAGAGTTTGTTCAAAGTTAAATAAATTTTAAATATTAACAAGTCTTTATCTTTACAGAATAAAACTATACAATAACAGCCTCATGCAAAGCATTCTGGGAACCAGAAATCATCATCAACCTTTTTCTGTTTTTTGCTTCAGATTTTGTTTCCCAGAATGTTTTGCTTGATGGTGTTTTTTTAGTTTTACTCTGTAAAGACAAAGATTTGTAAATGTTTAATGTTCATTTAACTTTGAACAAAATGTTGCCAGTAAAAAACATAAATTTAAATCTACGGTAAGTTACCGGCAACCCAGCTGCAATTTCTACAGAATTTTTTTACAGTGTATACACCAAGGGTCCCCTTACATGGAAGTCGCCGCTTTGTGCCGCCATGTTTCTACAGAAGCCCTTAATGGACAAACTTTGCTTAATAAATTGTCTCTGATGGTGACGTGTTTGTCCTGTGGTGGCTACTGTAGCTTTTCTATGCTTTTCAAAAGCGAGGAATGAGTAGTGGACTGAGCCATTTTTTGTGCAATTTGAAACCTCACCACTAGATGCCGCTAAAATGTACACACTGCACCTTTAAAAATGTAGTAAAGGCTGAAATATAGCATAAACATAACGTCAAAGTCAAAAGTGCTCCTAAAAGGTTTCAGGAGGGCCGTAGTTCTTCTCCAGTTCTTTTCGCAATCCCACCATACATTAAAAGCGCACCAATTTCCAAAAGGTACAAACCCCAAAGTAAACAGTGATGCGAGTTATCCAGCGTATCTACAACGTAAAATCTATTTTCGAGGACTACAACAAACACACAGATTGAACGCAACAGTTTACTTCCTGGGATTGGTGATGTAGACAAGACCGACATTATCATAATTTCTCCCGCTTCGGCCTGTAAGTTAACTCCTGTTAGCAACAAATCTTTCAAACATGATAAGGAGTATCACATTTCCAGCTGACGTCAGAGATATTCGACCAATCACAACGTACATATTAGCTGGCCAATAATCAAATTATGTGTTTTTTAAGCATAAACCACGTGAGCACATTGTTTTATACTAAATATACAAAATAATGTTGTAGTTTTAAGCAATAAAATAGGTGCTCTTTAACTTGGACTTATGTCGGAAATAGTCCCGTTCCACACAAATATATGGCTTAGTCTTAAAATGTAGTGTTTGAAATAAGTCTTTATAGAGTTTGACATTGCCTGCTACATAACAAAAAGGTAATGAGACTCGCTTCGAGCGACTTAAAGACAAATCACCGTCTGAGGAAAAGAATGACATAACTGTCATTTTTGGATGTGCAGTTCCTTTAATAGTATCTTCACACACCGACAAGATCCCGAGGGCCACCGTAACCTTCACGGGTCTGGTGCATTCACACGTCGAACCCTACAGCACTGTATTCTCTTCTCTTAGCCTTATCAGTGTCAGTGATTGTACGCAGACATGGCATCCTGCTAAAGCTTCCTGTATTTCATTCACAAGGGTGGGACAGGCATTCCCAACGTGAAGGCGTTTACATCATAGCCAGGCATCTGTTTTTAATAAACGCTGCACCTCTGAGAGCCTGGCCCGCTCTGATAATGCATCCATCGCATGTCGATAAACACAAGCCACTGAATGGGAGTAAAAGCATCCCAGTGGAAAACTTCAAAGCGGGGAGGAAACCTTTCAGAGAGCTTAACCTCTGACTTTTAACCATAATACCCCACCCAAATTCCTGATGCCAGACAAACTGCAGAATAGACCGCCAACATATACAATATATGGGAGAGAACGAGAGTTCGTAAATACCCCTAATCCAGAAAGTCATTCTTCCAACTTACTGTTTTGAAATCTTGACAAGAAATTAGCTGTAACTTTTACATCATACTTTGCTGGTTTAATGCAAAAATATATGTTGTCATGACTGATTCACATATAGGTTAAAAAGAACTTGAATTTCCCGTAAATCAACCATGCTGACACTTAAAGGTGTACAGTGATGATGTAAAAACATGCATGGTACCTTAAAGGATTAGTCCATTAGTCCATCCAGATAATTTACTCACCACCATGTCATCCAAAATGTTGATGTCTTTCTTTGTTCAGTCGAAAAAAAAATTATGCTTTTTGAGGAAAATATTCCAGGATTTTTCTCATTTTAATGGACTTTAATGGACCCCAACACTTAACACTTAACTTATCTAGCGAAACTATTGTCATTTTTGACAAGAAAAATCTGCACGTTTAAACCACAACTTCACGTCTATCTCTGGTCCTGTGATGCGCCAGCGCGACCTCACGCAATACGTCATCACGTCAAGAGGTCACGGATGATGTATGTGAAACTACACCTCATTGGTATGGAAAAAGAGGACCGTTCCGGCGTTGTTGTATGTGTAATGATACTAATTAATGTCTTTGTGTCAGTTTATTATTTAAAATATGTATTTCTACATCATTATGCAATTAAGTTAGGTCGTGCTGGCGCGTCACAGGACCAGAGATAGACGAGAAGTTGTGGTTTAATAGTGCATATTTTATATTTTTCTTGTCAAAAATGACAATCGTTTCGCTAGATAAGACCCTTATGCCTCATTTGGGATCGTTTAAGAGTCCTTTGAAACTCTATTGAAACCATTAAAATGAGAAAAATCCTGAAATGTTATCCTTATAAACATAATTTCTTCTCGACTGAACAAAGACATCAACATTTTGGATGACATGGTGGTGAGTAAATTATCTGGATTTGTTTTTTGTTTTTTTAAGAAAATGGACTAATCCTTTAACAATATGTGGTACTTTTTTGCAGTTTTCTATGGATTGCCAGATCTTTACATTCACACATTTGGCAGATGCTTTTATCTAAAGTGACAATGGTTGGATTTACACTGCAAATCTTGATGCCCAATTCTGATTTGTTGCCTGCATCCTTTTTTTTTTGACGACCCACTTAAATCATCTTTTAAAAGCCACTTGTATCAAATATCTGCATTTACAATAAACACTTGGCAAAACAATTTATATTGTCGCAATATGATATGACTATAATGCTTTATTTCTGTAACAAAACATAAAACGGGTGGTGTCCACCTGAGTTGACGTCATGTGCTAGCGTCGCATTTTCAATGACGCACGACACGTTTTAAGATGGGAATATCTGATCTGTCCACTATATGCCATTTTGTTGTATGTTGATTTTGTATTCAATAAAAAAAAAAAAAAAAAAAAAAATATCTGATCTGTCCACTAACATTGGGGACGCGAATGCATGTATCCGATTCATATCTGATTTATTTCCACATATAAATGAGGCCTGAAACCGAGTGGAGAATATTAGAATCGATGCGCTTTTTTTCCTGCTTAGACATTCATGGGTCATTTTCGAACTGTGCCACATGAGGGAAAAAAATCGGAATTGAGTCACTTCAAACATGCAATTTATATGCGGTCTTGCAGTGCATGCAAGCTATATCAGTATATGTTGTTCCCTGGGATCGAACCCATGACCGTTTGCACTGCTAATGCAATGCTTTACCAGTTTAGCTACATGAACAAAATAGTTGGGGTTTGCTAGATGGTTGCTATAGGGTGTTCTGTGTAGTCAAAAATGATGCAGGATGAGTTATGCACCAGTTGGTTTGTTCTGGCAACCCGAACATGAAACCGAATCATCATTTACTCCCCCTCATGTTGTTCTAAACCTGCATGAGTTTTCATTTTGATGAAACAAAAGAAGATATTTTGATAAATGATGGTAAGCACACAGCTGCCGTAACCATTGACTTCCATAGTGGGAAAAACAAATACTATGGAAGTCATTGGGTACCATCAACTGTGTGCTTACCATCATTCATCAAAATATCTTCTTTGTCATTTTTCAAAATATTTCCATAATATTTGTTTTCCTACTATGGAAGTCAATGGGTACAATCAGCTGTGTGTGCTTACCATCATTTATCAAAATATCTTCTTTTGTGAAGAAATTCATACAGGTTTAGAACAACATGAGAATAAGAAAATGATGGCAAAGTTTTTATTTTTGGGTGAACTATACCTTTAATTGAGCATAAATACAACCACTTAATCTGCTAAACTATTTTATTCAAGTATGTCAACTCATATACAACAAATTATTACAAGTGCAGATGTGGGCTGAAGCCCAACAGACAGAGGCAGACTTTCATACAACAGAATATAATAATGTACATTACAACAACAAACACAAACAGTTAACAAACACGTGTGACTTATGTACAATCCCTGCTCTTTTCTCCTTACTTACACACTCTTATTGCACATGCAAACTTTGCCTCAGGTCAGGTCATACGTCTGCTGTCTGAAATGACACCAAAGCACAAATCAGTCATTTATTCATCTTTTTGGTCGAGCCACCTGAAGGGCAGTGAGCCCTCCAGTCGTAACAGAGAGCCATGAGGCATCTTGCTGAAGAACACCAAAGGATTCTGGAGGTGTCGGGTGATTCCTGTGTAGAGAGTCCTATATTTCACAGAGGATCAGTGGAAAGTCAAAATGGATTCGCGGATGATCCAATTTGACAATTCCCTGTGGATATAAAATATACATAAAAACATTAAAAAAATGCTTTTGCCACAAAATGTAAAAGCTTATTTGTTTTATGTAGGATTTATGTCTAGGTCATGTATTATGTGAAAACTATAACACAAAAAATAAATATTAATTAAACCTAAAATAATTTATGTTTGCATGTGACATTATTGGCATGAACATTAAGTGCTCCTCGTAATTATGACTTTTTTATTATGAAAACAATAAAAAAATGACATTTAAATGGTAAAGTACTTATGATGAATAATTCTTTTTTATTTCAACTTCAATCTTTTAAGTCATTCTGACTACTATTTATTCACAATAATTTGAGTTATTTAAAAGTCATCTCATGATCCAGAAAATATATTTCATAACAGCGTGACTGACCTGAGGTATCAGATTCTTCTGAATTCTCTTCAGCTTGGCCTTCTTTCGCCCATTCTTGGTCACCACGGTCTCCTCATAAAACTCATGAGCCAGATCGCCATCTTCATCGAAATATAATGAACTATAATAACAAACAGCTAGTTACTAAACGGGTCAAATAACCTACACTGTTACTTTAAAGTGGACATATCATGAAAATCTGACTTTTTACATGTGCAATAATTGGTTCCCTAGTGCTTCTATCAACCTAGAAAATGTAAAAAGATCAACTCAGTAACTTTTGGTAACTCAGGTTTTGCTAAACCATTCCCTGCAAGCATGAGAAAAAATAGCTAATTAAAATTTGGCTCCCCCTGTGATGTCAGAAGGGGATAATACCGCCCCCAATTGGCACTATTCAACCACGGCACTGCCATTTAGTGCAGAGATCAGCTCATTTGCATTTAAAAGGACACACCCAAAGTGCCACACCACAAAGGGGCAATTTCAACATGTTATAATAAATTATCTATACGATATTTTGAGCTAAAACTTCACAAATATACTCTGGAGACACCAAAGAAATACCCCCTTTAAAATCAATTATGACAAAAATGTTCAAAAATGTAAAGGGGTGACATTTTAGCCATAAGCATCTAACGGGATTGTGCAATGTTAATACTGTAATATTATTGGTCAATATTTGTTATGGCCTAGGTGACATCACCAAACCCATCACATAAAGCCATTTCATTAAAGGCGGGGTGCATGATTTTTGAAAAACACTTCACATTTTTTGAGTACCACAACACACTTGTAGCCAATCAGCAGTAAGGGTCGGGTCTACTAACCAACATCATTGCATGGGTTGCGTATTTGTGGGGCGGGTCTATCAAAAGAAGGTCCAGATTCTATTGGGGTAGGGGCGTGTATGTTAAGGTGATTTCAAATATCAACATTGGCTTTCAGAGATCATGCACCCCGCCTTTAAAGTGTGTTCTTTTTAAAATAGTGTAAACGGTGGACAGTATGACTTTGAATAACTTTGTGCTTCACATGAATGACTTGTATAATCCAGACTTTTATTTAATTCAGTACAGCCATGTAGACCGGCAGCAGGAGGGGTAATATTTACCTTCTTCTCGTGAAGACAAATCGTGCCGCATTCTTGGAACCCCGCAGTTGAGCTAAACACTGTTCGCTGACCTCGCCGGGTGCATCTCCTCCAGCACCGGCGCTGGTGAAAGGCCAGACACCTTTAGTTTTGGATCCGCTGCCTCCCATATTCAATGATGATGCATTATAATGGAGGCCAGCAGATCACTTAAGTTCAATCCTGAAAAACAGAGAGCGTGGTGTAACTGCTATGAAAGCTTTGCCATATGGCTGTGCATTGCATCTGTGGCTTGTGGTGTGGCTTCAAAGCGATACTGTGGCTGTTTCGGCTCTCCTAACCCGATGCAGTGGACTGCGGTTGGGGTTTATTATATAGTCTCATTATAGGGCAGTACGGTACCTGGAAGCAGGATCCAAATTTGCCAATCACACAAGTAAAAACTGGCTTTGAAAAGTAAATGAAATGCCATGTGGCTGGTAACTTTTAATCAAGGATTTCATCAAATAGTATCGATGTTTGACATATATACGTAAGAAAAACAGATAAATGATTTCTTTGCCACATTTAACAAGCTGATTTTGTCAAAATAAAGCTATCTATCCATCTATCTGCTTGCATACCCATCTATTTATCTGTCTGTCAACCAACCTACCTGAACTGAATTTAACCAACGTACTCTATTAACTGATTCAAGCTGAATACTACTAAAGCAAAAGATGTATAACTAAATTATAAACAATGTAATTAAATACACTTTCATTAATAATGAACTTAATTACAAACCTATAAACCATCTGTATTGTATGAAGAGCTATACCAATACTTGACTTTTTATCTCTCTGTCTATAACATATACAGATTGTCACAAATATGTGACAACCAGTGTTCACCAGATCAACAGATATAATCCCAGTTAGCAGGTTAATAACTAATTATAGCCAGTACTGTCGACTCTCTGTAATTCAAACATTCACAACTGTACGCCGTGAGAATATACATTTTTAAAAACCTTTTATTGATCATGAGCGAAAGGCTGAATGTTGGAGAGTTAGAAATGTAAACAAACACACAGCCTATGAGTTGAATTCAATCGTTAAAGATGAAAAACCGGATATATCTGACATTTCTGTTCGACAGTCCAATTCGGTTTCATACCAAAAATGTTTGCAATAAAAGAAAAGAATACATAGCATACGTACGACTCATGTAAATCTCATTGTTTTCATTCTTCAGGACAATCGTCTTGATGCTCCTTGACGTACATGAAGACGTCATCTCTACGCGCCTCGCTGCGTCACCTTCCGTTGGTTGTTTCTATGGTTACGTCTGTCAATAGGCTTGTTCGACTTCATGCGGCGCTGCAAGAACTAACATGTGAATGACGTCAAAGTACCGCGAAAGCGAGTTGAAATTTGACTTCTTCTTCGTGTGATTCTCAAATCTCGCGGTACTTTTACGTAATCCCCGTCGATTCTTACGGTGCTGCATGATGTCGAACACACCCATGATGTTAAAACATGTTTTGTTTATTTAAATCGTAATGTGAGATTAAAACAACAACAAAATCTGTTTGTTATATAATTGACTACTGTCTGCATGTATTGCACGTGTTTACCGAAGTTTATACAAAAGTAATAAAACATATATATTATTCACAAAATCTGTTTGATACAGGCAATTAATATTTTTGCAAATATATTTTTTTAAACCAACATGCAAAACCAATGTTGGAGATAGTAAGCATGAATTTGACTGAAATCCTTACATATTCTGAGGTATATACCTGAAGAGGGAATTTAATTTTAAAATAATTTAATAAGTTTGCTATAATGACATATGTCATAATATGTAATCTTATTAAGCACATGGTTTATTTACAGATATCTATTACAATGTGTAAAGCACATCCGCATGGACACCACACCCAAAATGTATAGGGACAAGTACAATTTTGATGAGCTTAATGATAATACTTATCGTTCCAAGGGTGCCAGGGCAAATGTTTTATTTTTATTTATTTATTTACTGTTTAGTTATTTATTTGTTTATTTTTAATTATTTATTTATTACAATTGTGACATTCTGTTCTGTAGCTTTAAAGTTATTATTTATAAACATATTTTGAATTTATAGAAAAAATTTTTTTTCCTGTTGACGATATTGCTGATGTGAAGATAAAAAGTAATTTTGCCTGAAGACAACCAACCAAAAACAGTCCTATTATTCCTAGTCTAATGAAAACAAAGCTTTATTCTTTTATTGTTTATTGTCAAACACTTTATCCGCATCTTCATCTTAACTCAATAAAAAACTCTTCAAAATCATCTTTTAAAAATGCATTTGAACTTGGCGCCACAGTCAGTATATGAAGCATATTGCACACAAAGATCCGCCTTCTTCCCGCATCAACCTGCGCCTCATCCTGATCCGCTATTGGCCTTTTATTCTAGTGACACGGCTGATATTCCTGAATCCGATTTAATCCCATCTGTATCCTTCGGTAAGGACAGAGTTAATTTTTTCGTTTTCTAATCGTAAACGTCGATTTGCTTTGGATTCAGACTGCGGTTTATTGGCAGACCGTCGATTGCGCTTTAATTCAATCCGCAGACATCGCGCACGGGAGGTGGGGTCACCGAAAACAGAGCATTTCCTTTCGGTCGTTTAAGTGCATGTAAGTTCGTGTTTTGTTGTCTCGTGAATAGTTGCACGAGGGCTCAAATGTTCATTTGCACGTCCTTCTCAAAGTGTAGGAAATGATATATAATGTCCATAGAGCTTTACAGCAGGTTGCATAAGCTATTGAGCGCCTCCACTGTGCATCGCCAATGTGCATCTATAGGCAATTGCCATGCCATAGTAGCTACTATTCTTATCCAAAAGGGTTATATGATTGAGCATGCATTGAGATCAATTATTTTAGTACACTTTTATTTAATGCATAATAAAGATAATGCATAATAAAAGATAATGTTTTTAGATGCTATAAAGTCATTAGGTGGAAAATTTCCTATTTGTTTAATTTCAGCTGTTTTGAAAGTCTACAAACATGAGCGACTCGGAGAAACAAACAGTCTCTCTTAAAGAAAAAGATGGGATTGAGAAAAGAGGGCGAGGAAGACCAAGAAAGCATCCAAAGGTATAAAGTATATGTTGTGATGCATCTAGACACTGTTATAATGTTATAATATTGATTAAAATGTAAAAACAAATTCTTCCAGGAATCAAGTGGATCGCCAACTCCAAAGAGGTCCAGAGGGCGGCCAAAGGGGAGCAAAAACAAGGGGCCTCCCAAAAAAGTGCAGGTGTAGGCTTTTGAATAAACTTGCTGTTTCGTGTCCTGATGGCATGTAAACCCAGTCTTTTGTATGAATATGATTATGGGCATTTTTCTCACTATTGCACTGCAGAAGGAAAAAACAACTGTCTCTGTTTAGCAAACACACAGACGCATGTGCATTATTAATTCTGAATAGTATATGCATGTTTTGTGTTGACAGCCCATCCACGAACCAACAGCAGGTGACCCACGGTTAGCCACTTAGCAGTGAGCAGTGCGCTTTAAGCACATGCCTCAAGAGTTCTCGGTGAACCCGTTGCCCTCTTCCATCTGTTTCCATCTGCGGCCAATGGCTTCCTCTACTGGTGTAGTGTGTACACTGCTGTTGGCTCAGTGAAAAGGCTTTGGGAAAAATGAATGAATTAAACAGCGCACTTTGTGTTTATCCCACATGGAAGGATTCTGTACAACAAAGTCACATATTTTTTTTATTTTTTATTAATTGAATAAATTTTGTTTATTTAATAGAAAGCATCCGATTCTGCTGGGGACAAACGGAAAGGGAGGCCTAAAAAAGAGGTACATTTAAAGAGATCATTGCGCCCTTCCAAACAATACATGACAGAATTGTATATTTCATTTTAACTAACACAGGTGTGACTCTTATTTTAAAAGGTCAAGCTATCTTAAAATCATGCTTTAAATGTCAAATTTAACATACAAACGTGAAGCCTTGCATGATTTATGTTACAGGAAAAAGAAAAAGAGTCTCCTCAGGATTCGTCTGAAGATGTGGAAGAAGACGATGAGGAGGAGCAGTAACTATCCAACCAGAGCCCTACCTCATACTCAACAAACTCAACTAACTACCCGTCTTCTCTCCAGCCCGTGAATAACATGGATTGTCATTCACGTCTTTCTGCAACACAAAAGGACAGTAATGTTTGTGAAAGAAATTTCTGGGACAAATCGAGTTTTCTGTAGTTTGGTCAAATGTAGAAATCAAAATCACGCTGTCGAGTGTTAGTTTTCTTATTACTATAGATATCTAGTTTTTGATTTCACTATATGTATATATCTTTATCTATTGAACTGAGGTGCTTTTCTACTCATGCTTTGTTTGTAGTTTAGTTTTGTATCTCGCTTTGTGTGTCCGTGACTAGATTTAGGCTATGCTTACACAAGAACGATGTAGTATAAAACTGTCAAAAAGATAGACAACTAGACAACTAAATTTGTTGCATTACGTGTGCAAAGCCAGTAGATGGCGCTGTTACCTTGTAAAGAAACATCTCACATGCGCACATACATATTCTGCTAGAGCGATGAATACAAACAATTAAGATTGCGTCAAAGCATCAAGCAGAATTATTAGATGGACGATGAGGTCGGTTTATTACAACAAGTGACTCTGGACTATAAAGCGCCAACAGAAGCGTTGATAAACTCAGCACAAACAGTCCTGTAGCCAAAGTTGTTTTGGTATTACTGGCGTAAACTGAATTAACAGCGTTTAAGTAGTTTGTTAAGGTGTCATTAACAAAAACCAAGACTCGTTGTCATTAAATCGAACACCCAATGCGCATAAAAACTTTTCCATTTACTGTTGTAATCGTTGTTGTGTAAACAGCCCCTTTGTGATAATTTAATAATAAATCATTATAGGCGTCTTTTACAGTAGTATGCAATCTTTTTGAATGTAGCTAGTTACTGAGTACAGTTTGCATTGTTATTTGTAAGACTTTTCGTATTACTGGTGAATATTTGTTTAAAGGCAGGGTCTTATATCTTGTAACCAAATATAAGTTGTCCTGGCCATGTGTTAAGGTAATAAATAGGTTTAGCTTCGAAGTAGCTCGTAATGTGTAATTGTCTCTAAAATCCCCAGCAATCAGCGTCCAGGACAATGCTATAGGATCAAATTTGGTTACAAACATGATTCGTGCAAATTGCATATGCATCTAAATTACAGATTTATTTGCTGTTGAATTGTGCTAAATGAGACATTCCATATCAAAACAATAATTGTTTAGAAACCATATACCATTATTATTTTAATGTATCAATGTTTGATGGAGAATTTAGCTATTTTATTACAGACTTTTCAGGTTTTTAATGGTTCTGTTTTAAAGGATAAAAACTTAATTAATAGGACAGAAAATTCAACATCGTCTTAAATGGTGTCACACTTTGCTTACAGTGTCGCTCTTCACCCGACTGTTTACATAACAACAGGTACTGTATCGACTCATGGTTATTCACACCCAAGTGCTTTTTCACAAATCACAACAGTTAAAATAATCGTAATGTTTAAAATTCCCAAATTGTGTTTTCAGAGTCTTTTATACGAATGTGGAGCAGGAGTGCAACCTAAATTTGAGCTAATGATCCTCATAACTTTGCAATTGTGAAATATTCGCCTCAGGTATTATGGTGTGTAGAACAGACAGCAAATGCCCCAGTAAAAGATGATTGCTTCAAACACCCTTTACTCTGCTGTGATTGTTTGTGTAGGAGTAGATTAAGATACATTTAAGCATACAGTAACTGGCATATTGTTAACACAACATTAGAGGTCTACAATGTGTATTAGATTTATTAACTATTTATTTAGTATGTGTAATGTGTGCTAATATTAATAAAAATACTTTTTCAAATTAAACATTTATGCATTGCCATTTCATTCCCATCCATTTGAGAACCGACTATTTTAACTGGTCATCATTTATTAATTATATCTAAAAATGTAAAACATATCATAGTGGATATCATAAAAGCATAGTTTTACTAGAATGTGTGTTGTGGCATGTATAAAAATGGTGGATGTTGTTTACTTTATTCGCAATCATTATAAAATATGCATATAATAATGTAATTATTCATAATATTAACGTAAATCAAAATTAATATATAATTTAAAATTAATATAAATATATAGTTCAAAATATAAAAACATTTTTTTTCTTTGTCTTTTTATCATAGTCTTTTTAAATTATTATTATTAATTATTTAGTATTAGGCTATACAGACTTTTTCATGTTTAAGTGCTATAATTGGGTCCCCAGTGCTTCTATCAACATTGCAAACATGAAATAAGAACAACCCGGTAACTTTGTTTTGATAAACTATTCTCTGCAAGCATGTGAAAAATTAGGTCATTGAAATTTGGCTCCCCTTGTAATGTCAAAAGGATATCTTATTATAATAATACCTCCCCTAATCTGGACTGTCATTTAGTGCAGAGAGAGAAAAAAGAATGAGAGAGAGAGAGAGAAAGAGAGAGAAAATAATTGACAGCACGATTGAGTTTCAATCTCAACAAACCACCATTATGGCGATCAGTATTTGCGTTCATCAGCTCATTTGCATTTAAAAGGACACGCCCAAAACCGCACATTTTTACTCACACATACAAAGAGGCAATTTTAACATGTTATAATAAATTATTGTGGGGTATTCTGATGTAAAACTTCACTCTGGGTACACCAAAGACTTATTTTACATCTAAAAAAATCTCATAATATGACCCCTTTAAAATGCCAATGTTTGTGGTAACCGTGGTATAAGCGGAATAATGGACTCTGGTCCTTTGAATGATTTGAAAATTATGCACACATCCGCGGTATAACCACCTTCGATGTGCATTATTTTCATATAATTCAACGGCCCAGTATGTGCAAGAGAACGTGATTGTTGTGCGCAACATTACCGCGCCATGCCCTATTCTCTTAAGCCAACTACGTGTTCTACTTGACGCACGGCGTCCACGTAACGCACATCGCGTATCTGTTTCGGTAATGGCGTCCGTGTCTGAGATGCGCTCGGTTTAGGAAAAATGAAGCGGAGGAGACTTTATAACCAGTAATAAAACGCGAGGTTTCCACACGCGGACTTTGCGTCTGTGTATTTGCGGAAGGTTCAGGTTCCGATCTCAGTCGTAACGCGACGCGAAGCTCGACATGATGAAGCTCAAGTCGAACCAGACGCGCACGTATGATGGAGACGGGTACAAGAAGCGGGCCGCCTGTCTGTGCTTTAGGAACGAAACCGAGGAGGAGGTGAGTCCCGGGTGCCGGTGGGGATCACAGGGCGCGTCTGTCAATGCTTCGAGTGCGCGGTTTAGCTGTAGATCTCACTGCTTGACATTTAAACGCAAGCTAGCAGTGTGCTAACGGCGGAAAAGCCTGGGACAAGTTAGTTGAGCTAGCCTAGCGTTAAACAGTTACCCAACAAAACGCTCCCGTTATAACCAGCGGGGAAATGCGTGGGCAGCGTCGCTGGACTCCAGTAGGCCTCGTGCCTGAATAAATCTCAGTGTATTTTCAGAAATGAGCGCACACATAACAAAAACTACCATGTTTTTACACGTACCATATTAAACTATGTTTTGTTGTTAATGTTTACAAATTGCCACATTTTTAAAACATACACCATTATAGTACTTTGATGTTTACATGTGTATCATAGTATTGCTGTAAAAAAATCCAGCTAAAACCAGCATTAGCTGGTTTAAGGTGGCAGTAGCTGGTCCTCCTAGCCTGGTTAAGCTGGTAGGTCAGCTGGTCTTCCAAACTGACCAACTTAAAAAGTGACCAAAACACAGCTTGACCAGCTTTCTACACCAGCAAAACCATATTGGGACAGTTTCCCGGACAGGGATTAGACTAGTCCTAGACTAAAATAAATGTAAGAGCGGTCCAAACTGAAAACAACTTACACTGACATATCTTAAAATACATCAGTGCCCTTTGTTTTGCCTCAACACAAGTAATGTTTTTAGTAAGATATGTTTGTTAAAAATAGTTACATTTCCTAATAAAACTGTAAGGCCTAGTTCTGGTTTAAACTAATCCATGTCCGGGAAACCACCCCTTTATGTTGGTTTTATCAGTAGGGTTAAAACATATACCATGGTAAAACTATGCTTTAAGGATACAGTATGAAGTAAAACAATGCTTTTGGGATATGTGCCAGACGTGTGCTGTGCTTTTATACATACCGTAGTAAAACTATGTAGAAATGTGAATATTTGGTTAGCATGTTGATTTATGGCGTGTGCTCCTACATTTTCTGATTGCGCCCCTAAAATTTTCAGTTGGGGGGCCACTGTGCTCCTAGTGAAAAAGTTAGTCTGGAGCCCTGTGACGCCATCTGTTATGTCAAACATGTTACGATCGATCACAAAATCTGTATGAATGTACAGCAGTGAAATTTACTGTGTCTCGATTAAGTTGTTATTAAACAAAAGAGAGCGATAAAGTATAACACTAAATATTTATCCAAAATGCCGGGTGTTGGTTGGAGGACTGGGAAAGATTATCATGGTATCATCAGAATCCAAATGTCATCTGATCAGTGGTTATGTCTGATGTATTGATCTGTTATTCATGCGCACCGATGTGGTAATGTACCGTAAATGTACCGTATTCACACAGGTGCTGTTAGTGAGCAGCAGCAGGCATCCGGATAAATGGATCGTTCCTGGAGGAGGAATGGAGCCCAACGAAGAGCCAAACGTCGCTGCTGTCCGAGAAGTTTGTGAAGAGGTCTGATTTAAAAAAAATTAAAAGAGTTTGTGGACATTTACAAAAATATACAACAGTAACTATAGTTTCTGCCAGTATACCGTATTTAAAGATAATATTTGAAACTAAATCACATGTCGCACGAGTGTATATATACATTGTATGGGTCAAAAGGATGTGTTTATGCAAAATAATAATAATAATAATTAGGATATTGCATAAAGATCTTGTTTTATTTAAAAAAAAATTAAATGTTCTACCATAAATATATAAAAAATGTAACAAAGCAAGTGTTGCTAAGGACTTCATTTGGACAACTTTAAAATATGATTATCTCAATGTTTGTTTTTTTTCGCCCTTAGATTTTGAAATGGTTATATATTGGCCAAATATTTATTTAGCTTTCAGATGATTTATGAATATAAAAAAAATGTGGTCTTTGGTTTTGTGGTCTAGGGTAACATATTGTTACTACAGAAAGAGTAGAGTTACTAATTTAAAACTACATTTTCTACAATATTAATCAGTATTTGATCAAATTTGTAGGACTGGCAGAAGAGAAAATGAACACGTATGACAATCACATACAGTTAATGGTGATATTGTCAAATGTGGCCAAATAATGGGCTATTAAATCATCATTATATTAGCTTTTCATCCTTATTGACAATAGCTGTATTATCCACGGTGTTTCAGTGTTTATATTAGCAAAAAAGTTATTATTTGTATGTGTTAAACGCTATACACTTGTTAAGAAATGCTTATCAGATCCAGTGTGCAGGCGTGAAAATTGCTGGTTTTCTCACTGCTGAAATTGAAGCAGGTTTTTTTTCATAAAGAGAAGTACTTGTGTTCAACGCTCAAGCTGCCTTGCTTTCACTGGCCGATTAAGAGACGGCTAGAAACATGTCACTCGTTCTGTTGGGACGATCACCTTACCATCTAAAGGGCATTAAACTCGGATGAAGTGCTACGCTTTACCCCTCGGCTGCTGTCCAGACCGTTGCCAAAAGCGTCTTGGGTGCGAGCGAGAGCGGTCGCAGACCGTAAGCGTACCGTGACTAAATATCACAGACGTTCAGCTGTGCAATACTTGGAATTGTGTAGTAGTGTATTTATGTAAAGACAGTGCGAATAATTTGGGTTGTGATTTAGGTCAAATATTGTTCAGGACTAAATTTAGACCGCGATTGACGACAGTCAACTCCTCAAGGCGTGTTTTTGATGAAGTAAAATTTCTCCTGTTGAGTGTTATGATGGATCTCCCATTGTCATTTTTTAAAGAGGTCCTTGTCCTGCCTCTGTCTTATGCTTATTCTTTTAGGAAAATTTGCTTAAAAATAATTTAAATAAGTGAACGTGTCTATTGGCCATTGGTAGATCTTGATGCAGAACCGATTGAACAGAAATTAGTTAATTGAGTAAAACTTGTTATTTTCTTAATGTTTTTTTGAGAACTAGATTTGTCACATTTTTGACAATATTACTTTTTTCAGTGTGGTTCAACTTTTTATTTTTATCTTAGGCCGGAGTCAAGGGGAGTTTAGGAAGACTAGTAGGAATATTTGAGGTAAGTTAAACTAATATAACACAACACACTTTTGTGTAACCACAGATTAACAGCTACCGTTACACATTTGCAGCATTTCAGCGTTCACTTGAACATAATGGTTTTTTAAATAAAATCTTATTGCGCTTTCAGAATCGAGATAGGAAACACAGAACATACGTCTATGTTCTCATCGTAACTGAAGTTCTGGAGGACTGGGAGGATTCGGTAAACATTGGTTAGTAATCTTGAATTGACCTCAATGATTTTCCAAATAAGGTTAATGTTATGTCCTGTATACGTAAGGCATTTCCGGCTAGCATGTGTTTGATTTTTAAGTCTCTTAAAGGGACACTCCACTTTTTTTGAAAATATTTACATTTTACCGCTCTCCTAGAGTTAAACATTTGATTTTCACCGTTTTGGAATCCATTCAGCTGATCTCCGGGTCTGGCGTTACCACTTTTAGCATAGCTTAGCATAATCCATTGAATTAGACCATTAGCGTTGCACTCAAAAATAACTAAAGAGTTTGGATGTTTTTCCTATTTAAAACTTGACTCGTCTGAAGTTACATCATGCACGATATTACGCAGCCGAATATAGTTCCATTAGTAACTTTCAATAGCAGGGGACTATTTTTGGGCACTGTGTAATATCATTGCACCTCCTGCAGCCATGTTACGGCAGCAAAGTCCTTGATTATTACGCCGGACTGAGAGCATCACACTCAAAAATGACCAAAGAGTTTCTATATTTTTCCTATTTAAAACTTAAGACCGACAGAAAATTAAAAGTTGTGACTTTCTAGTCAAATGAGGCTAGGAACTATACTCTCAGTCCGGCGTAATAATCAAGGACTTTGCTGCTGTAACATGGCTGCAGGAGGCACAAAGATGTCACGCAGCCGAAAATAGTCCCCTTAGTAAAGGGGATCGCACACCGACCGTGCCGCGCCGTTCTAAAAAAATCGAACACATTGTTTTCTATGAGTATACGCACACTGGCGCCGCCAGGTGGCGCCTGTCCGCGCCGCCCAGCTGTGACTCAGAAAGTTGCTCAAATCCCTGTCGCGCCACACAGCGCCACTCACATAGTTTAACATTACATAATATCATATTCGTCCAAAATCATTAAAGATTAACATTTGCTGCTAACGTATATTTTGCATTTTGAGGTAGACGCTATCTGACGAAGCTTGCGCTATTTAATGTGCACTTCCGGTATACAATACCTCCGAGTTGTCCTAGACACGACTCGACGCGGCGTGACGCTGAGCTGCGCAGCTGGTTTGCGATCCCCTTAACTTTCAATAGCAGGGCACTGTGTAATATCATTGCACCTCCTGCAGCCATGTTACGGCAGCAAAGTCCTTGATTATTTGTGAGCGTGATGCTAATGGTCTAATCAAATTCAATGGATTATTCTAGGCTATGCTAAAAGTGCTAGCACCAGACCCGGAGATTGGCTGAATGGATTCCAAAATGGTAAAAATCGAATGTTTAACTCTAGGGGAGCTGGAAAATGAGCATATATATTTTTTTAAAGTTGAGTGTCCCTTAACGCTTGATCTTTCTTTTTGTTACAGGGAGAAAAAGGGAATGGTTCAAAATCGACGATGCCATACAAGTGTTGCAGTGTCACAAACCTGTTCAGGCCACCTACTTCGCAGCTCTTCAGGAGGGCTGTCTGAATCGTAACGGTGCGCCCCTAGTGGCCACGATAGGTGGAGATCTGTCGCCCACCTACAGCATTAATCAAAGCTCAGTCTCCGATATCAGATAACTAATGCAAAACATCGACACTTAGATGCTTACTCAACTCGCGCTCTTCTTTTCATTGTTTTCTTTTTATTTTCACTCTTAATTCTTTCAAACAAACACAAACAATGATTTGCCAACTCTTTTTGAGTGCCGGGAGAGGGCAGTGACATCGAGTGTTGGTCGAATATTCAATACAATGTTTTGTAAATGTAATATTTTTGCTTTTTACAGATTCGTTTTTTCACGCATGAATCCCACGTTGTTTTAGCGTCCTCTACGCGGCCCTTGCGTGGGATTAAACGAATGCTACTTTTTACTGTCGTGATGTAAAAATATACACATGGTGCGCTAGCATGTGGCTTTCAGTATTTTTACACATTCAGTTTCCTATGCGTGCGTATGCGTGAGCGAGGTTTTGTTAGTTTTCTGTCTGAAGCGCGGTTGTGGAGATGTTAGCCGTTTGAATGCGTGAGAGTTGAATAGTTTTGCATGAGCACTGGTATTTATTTGTCATGATGATATGAGTTTATGTGATGCGATGGATGTTTAACCTGTATGTCGTGTTATAAATAGGTGTTCTTAACTTAGCTGTTTTTTTTTTCGTTTGTTTGTTTTACCATCTTGTAAATATCCTTTGGGCCTCCGAACTCACAGAGGGTTTAATTTATACGATTACCTAATTCAACTGGACTGTAATTTTTGCAATTTCACACTTTAATATAAAACTTTCCCAAGCAGATGATGTTTGCTGGGTTTTGAGTTGATCTAGTAAAATGAATAGACTATTATGATGTGTCAGAAGGATTTGCGTGACTGTTTTTATGATGTAATCTGAAAAACATTTCATCTTAAAAGTCAACATGAAATCACAATTCAGATTACTTTTTAAGGCACAGATTGTATCACAGAAACGGAAAAGATTTCTCATGAAAATGTAATAACATAATCCACCTGTGCAAAACATGTTTTCTCATTTATTATCATTTTCTGCATGCAAAATTGTGTCATTACCGAAGTTTCAAACGCAGATTCATGTTGACTTTTTCTTAATAAGTGCTTATCGACATTTTACATTTCTTATCAGTAGGGTTGGGTATCATTTAGAATTTTTTTGATTCCAATTCTGCAAATCGATTCTGATTCTTTTCTTCGATTCCAGCGTTGTAAAAAAATGGTCATTTGGCCTACTTATTGCTGACTGTTATGCAAAATAATATATTTATGAGCAGGGTTTTACAAAAAGATGACCTGTAAATAATCTCTATTTGTATTATTGTGAAAGTGTAGATTGATTATCATTTGTAAATATCTCAAAATGGGCTGCTGACATCTTTCGCCAATGACATCATTTAAAACCACCTTCTGCTAAGTGATCATGAGGTGGCGGCCGTGGTATGAAGGTCGGGATATTCCTGTTTGGCTCATTCACAAACACACAAATTAAGTCATCACATTTAATAGCATTTAATAACCAACTGAGCACTTAAAGAATGGCAACCTTCCGATCTCTCTGATGAAGCCAATACGGAAGTGATTAAATCTGCAGTTCATTGATTGGCCACTAGAGGCAGGCTCCAAAAGGGAGTCATTTCCCATAGACCTCCATGTTAAAATTGCTAACTTTACAGCAGAAAAAATGTTTACAGCCTGGTACAAAATTTTTTTTTGGTGTGTATAGCTAATTTTGCCCTTCATGACAACTATGAGGGGGGTGAATTTTTTTGTAACTTATCTGTTTAAATTATATTAAGCTTTGAAGTTCTGCATAATTAAGGGCGTGGCCACTTGAGTGACGGTTGAATTGCCACTGCCTACACTAGAGTTGCGCTAGGCAGGGTTTTAGCTTCCAGCCACCTCAGCTTCACCCACGTCCCACCTCTTTACCATTTTCGGATATCTGTGAGTGATGCGCGGTGACGCGCGGCCAAGATGGCGACGGCGGGCACCGCCTTTTATTGGCTTCAAAAACCATAGATATGTATAAAGGCTAGATGTCTCGCCCGTGCTGCTGGCCAATTGAGTGGAACGTCTGCATTTTGGTGGCCATCTTACCACAGGCAGCTCGCTCACTCGTAGCATTGTTTTAATGGTGCAGGTACTTTTAAATGACCATAACTGGCTTAATTTTCTACCGATTTTCAAACGGTTTGGTTTGTTACAAACGTCAAAGATGTACCTATGACACTGCATTCTTCTACTAAAAAAATAAATATTTCATGAAACATGTTAAAGCATCCAGAATTAAAGCCACGTTAATAACGTTTGTAAGAAACCAAACCGTTTGAAAATTGGTAGAAAATTGAGCAAGTTATATTTAAAAGTACCAACACCATTAAAACTCAATGCTATGAGTAAGCGAGCTGCCTGTGGTAAGATGGCCGCCAGGTGATGTTAGAAATTTCGCCGTAACACATCTAGCCTTTATACATATCTGTGTCAAAAACGATCTTCAGAAACCATGACGTCATCTTTTTTTACAGTCTATGATGGCAACATGATGATAAATAACCTTATTTGACATAAATTAAAAATAAAATGTATCGGTGTACTTTGATTTTTAGGTTTGGCTCATGTCACATTTGTTTACGTGGAGAGGGTGGGGTTTATGACTTATTGACAGCCAGACACCAGGGGGCGATCAAAATGTTTTTGCTTCACTTTTCACCGCTGGTTAAACTATGGTCACTGTAGTTTTTAACGATTTTCAAGTAAACTGTCGCAGGTCAGATCTTCACAGATAACGTGAATAAAAGATTCGGAATAAAACATTTGCATGCAGGAATTGAAATGTCCATTTTGTAGTAAGGATCCGATTCCAGAATTGGAATCGATTCTCGATTCCCAACCCTACTTAAAAGACACATCCAGTTCATGTTTTCTAGTCTTTTATTGAACTGGTGAGTTGAGTAAGTTCTTCTATTTCACTTACTCTCCATCGATGAAGTCAATTTTTCGGTCAGATGAAGGTCTTCTTGATAATATCTATCAATATTATCAAGTGTTCATATAACCTCTTGGGTTTCAACCTCATGCAAGTCCACATCTTCAAACACTCATGAACCTCTTGACATAGAGAGACGAGAAGCTGCACAATTCAACAAAGGATTTAGTTTTAGCTTGTAAAATAGTTTTTACATCTTCTCGTATGCTTTAAAACATCAAGTATGTCTTCAAAGCCAAACCGCTTGCTCGGCCAGTCTCTTGGAAGGCGGCGGTTGGTGCAATACTGTGAAATTTGAGCCACTGTAATTGTTGATGTCTTTCCCCCTTGTACAGATCAAAAGCAAATTTTCGAGTGCTTGTCGTTATGATGTATAGATTCTGGTACACGTGAGGTTGTAGGTGACCCGAACTGTTGAGGGTTATTTACTTAAGCTTGGAAGTGCATTTATAATGAAGTTTCTTATCAAGTACATGTTTCATTCAAGATTTCATGTTTTTATTGTTAGTGGACTGCAAAGTAATGATAAACCCAAGATCCAAGTAAATGAAAGTGATTTATAATGCCTGTGGTTAATATCTTTCTATACTAATGTCATGCATTTAAAAATCCACTTCTGGTGTAGCATGAAATACTTGAACTGGATTGTCAGATTGTTTTGTTGATTTACGTGTTGATGGTCATACTGACGTGAGCCTCATTCTCATGATTCATTGGTGGGTGGCTGAAGATGTTTAGTGTATGAAGTTGACACAGCTGCATCAATCACCAGGTTACAGTAGACGGTTTATCTTAAGCATGATTTGACAAAAATCTGATTTCAAATTGTAACCAAGCATAGAATTGATCAGATGAACGCCCCATACAATTAAAAAGCACTTTAAATGTCATACTTTCATTATTAGACTTTGAATGTAAATCTCTGGGTCGTTTACATCTTTTTGGCCCCAAAATGGTTTTTTAAAACATTTTCATTCAAACATGCTGTCAATTGGTGCATATGGGATGTTGGAACTATGAAATCCATGCAAAGATCTGCCAACACTCCATCAAAGCTGTGACCCTTACACTTGGACAGGTGGAATACCACTGGAATATGTTGCTTTTTTATTTTGGGATTGTGAAATCAAGCAGTACGAGAATGTAATATTATTGTGCCAACTAATAAAAACCAGTATTTGACCTTAAGCTTTCAGTGACTTTGTCCACACAGAAAAAGCGAATTCAGTGGTTTCATACTTCAGATATGATTATTACACACTAGATAAATTAATAATGAATATAATAAATGTTAAGATTGTCATGTAAAAAACGTTGGGGGAAAACTGTGGTGTTGATCGTCAAAAATGCCATAATTTTAAAAACTGATTACGTGTAGGGCCGGGCAAAAAATTTTATCTAGATTTTTTTCAGAACATTTGACCAATTCACAATTTTAATTTTTCTACTAGTCAAATTAAAACATAACTACAACAGTACTGCAGTAACATTTTCCTTTCCAACAACATGGTTTTTAATAAGATGCAAAAACATCTGGTTAAAGAAACTATGGTATAAATATAAAATTAATTCACTTTTTTTTAATATCTATGCAGAAATTAGGCATTGTTTAGAAATATAATGGTAGCCTAAACTAGACCTAAAACCTATGTTCAGGCATTTTTATGTTTATTTTACTATGTTCTTACCTCAACTTAGATGAATTAATACATACCTATCTTTATTCAATGTGTGCACTTTTAATCTCTGTACAGCGCTTCTTGATTGTGTTAGTATTTAGCCCCATTCATTCCTATGGCTCCAAACAAGAGTTTTATTTTGTGTCACCATCCTTGCTCGTTTTTCCAATTGGTGCGTTGCGAACAGAAACAGTATTTTAACATTTCTGGTTTTCGGTTCAACCCTAAAATTGACGTTCCTGAACCGGTTAGAACTAAAAAATAAAGTTCCCGAACCGGTTAATAACGTTCCATGTCAGCTGTGGGACATACAAATAAGTATAGGCTGATCATTAGGATATTAAACTTACATTATTAGTCTACATACTTTTCCTTAAGTTTCTATCTTGTCATCAAACATTAAAAAAGGCTACATTATGTAAGTATGCCTACATTTATTGAGTGCACTTAAACACGCGCACACACACAGACGGAGGACGAATGCCAAACGGCGCTTCGGGAAGAAGATGCAGCATAAACAGTCGCTCCACATAGGCGAAAGTAAAAATTACTTTTTTTTCCAATACTTTATTCGCCATATGTATTTTATACATCTGGAGTTCTGATCTTTGAAGGGCATGGAGTTGGACCGGACACATTTAACCACATGTGCATTCAGAAAATTGTTCACTTAGCGCCTTTTTGCGGATAAACTGTTTAAAATCACTTTCTTTAAAATTAATCTGTTCAAATTAGGGTTGCATAATGATTAATCCTGATTAATTTATTGCAAAATAAAGGTTTTTGTTTACATCATATATTTGTGTGAACTGTGAATAATAATTGTGTGTGTGTATATATATATATATAAATAAAAAAAATGTACATTTTTGTAGAAAAAAAATATTATTTATATATATAAAATATATGAATTATACATAAATATATGTATATACACATGTAAACATTTCTTAAATATATACATGCACGTGTTTATTCATTTATACTAAATTATTATTCACAGTACGCACACATATGATGTAAACAAAAACCTTATCGTTATGCAACCCTAGTTCAAATAAATCTTCATTAGTTTGCCAATCAAACTTTTTGTAAAGGCTATGTACTGTATTGTTTGCTCAGACCGTTGCCTTTTATTTATCAATCAATGCAGTCAGCGCAGACATGTTTCCTATGCAGCTATAATTCAACAGGTACAACTGCCACGTTGTGTTTAAGTCATGTTTTCAGTCATCTGTACTTTTGCTTTTAAAGAATAAGGCTCAATTCCCAGATTTATATAAAATAAAAATTGCTTTTATGGAATTATTCAAAATTAAAAAATATCCACCCGGTATATGTAACGACATACAAATGAGTCTGATGCAGGAGTAGTTTTGAAACTTTATTGTACAGATAACATGGAAAATCACTGTGGCTGCTGTCCTCTGCCACGGCCAAAACCACCTCTCTGAAAAACACAGTAGAGCACTTTTTTTAGTTTTCCTTCAGCAATGAATTAAACTGGTCTCAGTAATCCTGTTAAAAATCATGCACTGAAAATGATGGCGATAATCTGCAAGCATTTAAACAGCGGTACTTACAAACTGGAATTCTGTGGCAGCGCCGGCACCAGCCTCGGCCTTCTTATCTGCGCCGGCTGGAGAAACAAACACGCACAAAGAATTAAGAAACGCATACAAAACACATTGTCTTTGTTTTAATAGGTTAAAATATGAAAATCCAAATACATTTAGCCATTTATAATTACAAATGAAGAATAACCATTGCATTTCCATCCACTAACACATTTTACGGATGCTTAAGCAAACTTTGTAAAGCCTATAGCTGATGTGTCAATCATATAAAAGCGCTGTAGCTTGTATTTATCTTTTGTTGACAGGGAGGGTGTTAGCTACACAAACTCCACCGCTACAGAATATGCTGATGTCAGTGGTCAGACAGTATGCATTGTACACTTACGTGGAGCTCCAGACCGCCTGTATGCGTCTCTGTCTCCCTCTCCACGGGCCAGACGGGCCGGTCTCTCTCCCTCAAGACCTGAAAACAACATGCTTGCTTTGAAACATTAAAATGCTTACATCTTTGCGTAAACTGTACTTACTCCATCTTCATTGAACAGAATAATTCAATAAAAATATTTTGGACATCATACCCTTGGGGCGGGGCCTGGCGGTCTCTGGGCGGGTCTGACGGCGGAGGGTGGCGGGCACAATCTCTGGGGGCAGGTGCAGGAAATCCCTCAGGTACTGAATTCCCTCATTGGTCAGGTACCAGTAGAAGTGGCGCCAAGCAAACTGCTCTTTGACGTACCCACATGATTTCAAAGACTGTAGGTTTAAAAAGCATGTCAGAAGCAGTCCATATGCAGAGTATCACGCTTGAAACATTTCAGATGAATCACAATTTAGAACTACAGTTCATATATTGTGTTCCTGTAGCTCAATTGGTGAAACATTTCATAAGCGAAGGTCACATAAAAGGTCAGGTTTAGATTTTCCCAGAGAGGGTTTATCCTAGTCCCAGACTAAAATGCATGTTTGAGCTGCCTTAATAAAAAAAAATCTTGCACAGACGTATCCTAAAATACATCAGTGTTTTGTGTCAAGATGCACACCAGTACTGGTTTTTGCAAGATGTGTTGCTAGCCAATATAACTAAGGATACCGCCCCTAAATTGATCAAAATCTCCTTTGGGCACTTATTTAATAGTCACCATACAATGTTTGACAATTTTTTTTAACTTTTCTCACCTGCATGGCCTTCATGACGTGAAGGTTGGGTACGTTTTTATCAGCAAGCTCTGGGTGTTTTGGAAGATGCACATCTTTTTTGGCCACCATGACGCCCTCTTTAAAGAGGAGCTCATAGATAGCAATACGATTCTTCTTGGGCATCAACATCTATAAACACAAAGATCCAATAATGAGTCTGCTTTCAAAGCGAGTGGAAATTAATTCATTTAAAGCTAGACAATTCTGTACTTTTACTTTTATGCAAAAGCATACATTTATTACACATGGCATTTGATTTATACAGGTAAAAAGTGACTTCTATAACATGAGATGTATGGGCATTTCCATAATGACACTGACTGTACTATTTCTTTCATTTCCTTATTGCATATGATAAAATGCCAGTATTGTCATCTAACACAATCAGTCAAAGGTATTTCTACGTATTTAATTACTAAGTAGTACATATAAAAACAGTAAACAACTGCAATAACCTACATAACATTAAATGCACACTGTTCAGAAAACTGCTCAGATTCACTGGTGCTTTTAGCATCTTGCGTGATACTAAAGTCAACCGTGCGCTTCACACTGCTCTCACAATTCACACAAAACATTAATTTTATTAACGTTTGAATGTTTTTAATATAACTTCATAACCACTGGTTTCATGACATCTAGTATTCACGTTGTTTGCCAGCTCGCTTATGGACCGGGAAACTACCACAGCGTACAGAGCCCTAGCCATCCTGGCTTAAAATAATGTTTCAAACGGTCAATATTACCTCAAGACTATCAGATATTAATTATAATGGATGTCTTCAAATTAAATACACTTAAA
The DNA here is from genome assembly GCA_025389145.1 of Misgurnus mizolepis. Lineage (NCBI taxonomy): Eukaryota > Metazoa > Chordata > Actinopteri > Cypriniformes > Cobitidae > Misgurnus > Misgurnus mizolepis. The sequence continues at coordinate 2,844,950 of JAIFKI010000005.1, read as the reverse complement.
GAACCAATTTATATAAAAAGATGTAGAAGATTTTAAACGGATTTTCGGCTCTTGTTTCGGCCTACCTTTACTCTTGTTGAGAGACCGGAGCCGGAAAGAACGTCATGCGCTGCACTTCCGGTATTCTTCCTCAGCGCTTTTTCAAAGCCATGGGCGAACCTCGTCCCGCCATCTACCGGCATGGAAAGTTATTGATCATTTTTTGTTTAAAACATATTATTTATTATTTTTAGTTTAATGATTTGCATTAATTAATGAATGTATCTAATACACACTCCAATGTAATAGCGGCATATATTAAAAATATGTAACGTTATAAAGGTGAAAGAACATCATAGTGTGCATGTGCATACTGTAAAGCTGTAAAATACTGTAAAATTAACTATTATTAATTAAGAATAATCTCAATTAGATTAGATAAAATTGTTTAAATATTACAGATCTTTTATATAAAAATATTATTATATAAAAATGTTTTTCTACCTTACTGGTCCCACACATTCTTGTCCAGTTGGTGGCGGTAATAAACCACCGAGCTGTCATTTTTAATATCTCAATAAGTGTAAGTTAACATTTGAAATAATAATTGATATGATTAAAGTGTTTAAAAACAAAAAGGTTACATGCTAAAGGATAAAATAGGGAGTATTCAGTCATATCAGGCATTGTCAGTGTCTTGATTGTCTGCAATAATGGAAATTGTAAGTGATGCGCTGAACAATATTTATTTCTGTGTGTATTTATCTTTAGATATAATTAGAAATATTGTCTTCCATGAAAATACTCTGAATGCAAATTATGCAAATAGTAAAATCCCTTTAAACCGCGTTGGTAAGCAGATCTTAGCTCTTTGCACGCCATTTCAGTCATTAATATGTAACATGGGTCTCCTGACTGACCATCCCCCATCTAATACACTCACAGCACACAACACAACACACTGTTCATCCGATACCATAATGTTTTAGTGATATCCGATTCAACAAAGAATCGATTCCTTTCATTGATTTGATTCACAATGCGTTTGTAAGTCACTTGACTTTAATGTAAAACATTTTACGTATTGTAAACAACGAATTTGTATTTAAAGTTTAAAAAAAAATTAAATAAAACAGCACCAAAATGCCGCAAGTGGGCTTCAGTGAATAGACCAAATGAACCGTTCAGATGAACCGATTGTCAGGAATGATTCAGGCTCTTCAGCGTTATTGTGTTTCATTAGAGTGGAGGATTGTGAAGAGCACACAGGAGGATTGGATTCGCGTTCATCTCTCTCTCTCTCTCTCTCTGGTATGTCTTGATGCTGAATTTCTGTTATTATTTAGACTTAACTACAAAAGCTCGTGCTTGAATATGTATATAGACGCGTGTTCTTATGTTATGTCTTTTATTTGTATGCATGATAAACGCGACGCTTGCGCAGTAGTAATTAATATGCATGTGTTACATTTGGATGAATGAAACACCTCTTGTGCGTTAGTTGTGGTATTTATTTGGCTAAATATGTAGTCGAATTAAATAAATGAACAGTAATTACATAACCATCTATTTCAGGGATAACTACTTACTTTAACGTCTATATAAAAGAGATCTGCTAATTTATGGGTAGTATAATAAGAAACATGATATTTTAAAATACACTTAATTTATTTAGCATAATTGTGAGTTAAAAGTAGTTGGCATTTGTTTATGTTTTAATTAAAACGTTTAAAAAATACAAAGTTCTTGTGTTAGTTTACAAAACCCTTCATAAAACCTATATAATGCAAAGATTATGATGCATTATGATTTTTTGTATTCTCATAGATTTCCATAGAAAATAAAATGCATAAACTGATTAATTTTTAATCTAAGACAGTGTATTTAAAGTTTATGAAATAGAAAATCCAAACGTGTAAACGGTATTTGTATAATGCACTTCTTTTAGTCTGAATGAAGGCCAGGACACCTGTTTATACCGGAACCCAAAGATTCACAATAGAGCGTTTCATTAAAAGCACTTTCTGTTCCTCCCCAGAGAGACGTTCCTCTCCTCCAAACGCCCTCACATGATCAACTTAAAAGGTCTGTTGTAATAAATTAGACGTAGTAAAGATATTTAATCATTATAGCAGGATGATATTTGATTAGAAACGGCCTCAGACATTTAATTTTTTAATGCATTAGTCTCTCTTCTGTCCCACCATCGTAAAGATGCACGTATGTGAACTCAGTCTAAAGCTTAACTAGACTTGTTTAACTAACTACTCATTCACAGACACCAGATGTGTTTCTGTACAAGTCAAAGGTGAAATCCTCCCCTTGAACTCTCCAAGGTCCTGAATTCATGTCCTCATCAGCTGATCTGCATTTACTGCCTCTTTGTCCAAGCTGTGGGGCAATGGTTGCCTTAACCATCGAATAGGAAAATTGATGACTATTGATTTACTGTTAAGTTAAGAATGTTGACAACCACCTAGAACAACCTAACATTTGTGATGGCAAGTTTGGCATGAACTATAACTGCTGAGATTTTGAACTAAAAAGCAGAGCACTTTTCTTTGTGGTGCATTTTCAGGATACATTTCAGTTTCAGACTATGCTGCTTTGGATTTAAAATTACTTTGGGTTCATTTGGATTTGAAACTTCTTAATTCTGAGATGAAACTTAATGAGTTAAACACAGAATTGTGAGGTAGCACACTTCTGTTTGAAACTTTTTTATTATTTGCTGTGGACCATTTCGTATTCATGTGCACTCTTAAAGGGCACCTGTTATGAAAAATCCACTTTTACAATGAATTAAAAAATACTATTTTCAATCCCTATTAAACCAAAGCAGTCTCAATAGGCTGTTTTGATTCTAATGTTAATGTGATGTCAGACTGATAAAGCCCCGCCCACGGCCACTGACTAAGGGTACATTCACACGGGGCGAAAGCCTTAACGCTTCTCGTTTACTTTTAATGTGTGATGACATGCGTGGCTGAACAGAATTGTGGATCTGTCAACGTCGCGTCACTGCCGTTGCTCACGGCAGAAGTTGAACATTTAGCAACTTTTCAAGCACCATACGTCAGCCAATCAGATCGCCTTAGGCAAATATCCTAGTGTGAGACAGCCAATTACGTTAATGCAAGACCGGAGCATGTGTTGCGGCTTCTGTGATTGGCTGTTGGTCACGCTTCAGACAAGCCTTCCGTCAAGCGTTAGCGCTTTCCTGCATTACCCTAGGCCCTGCCCCAAATGGCGCACTTCATGAGGACTTTCAGTCTCGTGGCTTTAAATTGCACATGCTCGGTTAGTCTACGAGCCCGTAGGGTGTCCCATCTGTCATTTTTATGCTCCGATGTGTGCTCATCAGCGCCCCCTTTGCACCCTTGATGCGGTCTTCGTGAAGCCCGCACTGCTGCAGGCTCCACACACTTTACCTACCCAGAAGTCCTTGCGAAAGAGCAATCAGACGACAGGAGGGATGGGAGGAGTTCACACTGATGGGCAACTTCTCTTCCTATTTCCGGCGTAACGCTCAAGTCTGTTCCAAAATACGACTTTGGTGCACCCTCTTGGACTCGCGTCAAGGGTCTCTAAGGTCTGCACTACATGAACTAAGTTAGGCCCGCAAGATATATCGAAATTACCGCAACATAGTAGTAATAGCTGGGTATTGCAATATGCATGTCGCAGTATTTTTTTTCTTTAAAATGTTATGCATAGTTAAAGTTTTAGGTCGATACAGAAAGCAAAGAGACTGGTGAGACAGAAAGAGTGATGCTTTCTTTTTCCAGAAAGAAAGTGAAACATGTATGTTGGTTTTATAACTCTCAGTTTTTAATTATATTATAAATATAATTTCAATTATCCTATTGCATATTGCATTATTTGGCAAGTTATTGCATATTACAATATCGTGCATGCCTAATCCAGGGTCAGCGAGGGTCATGCTATTGCCTGCTTGATTGGGGTCAGCAGTCTTATTCAAGGGTGCAAATGTTGTGCTCCCCTTAAGGGGGTCGCACACCGGATGCGCAGCTCAGCGCCGTGTCGAGTTGCGTCTAGGACAACTCGGAGGTATTGTAAATTGGAAGGGCACGTTAAATAGCGCCAGCTTTGTCAGATAGCGTCTACTTCAAAATGCAAAATATACGTTAGCAGACAATGTTAATCGTTAATGATTTGGGACAAATATGATTTTATTTAATGTTAAACTATGTGAGTGGCACTCTGTGGCGTAACAGGGATTTGAGCATCTTCCTGAATCGTAAGGGGGTTGCACACCCAACAAAAAAATTGAACACATTGTTTTCGAAGAGTATATGCACACCGGCGCCGACAGGTGGCGCCTGTCCCCGACGCCTGTCCGCGACGCCCAGCTTTGACTCAGGAAGATGCTCAAATCCCTGTCGCGCCACACAGCGCCACTCACATAGTTTAACATTAAATAACTTCATGTTTGTCCCAAATCATTAACGATTAACATTGGCAGCTAACGTATATTTTGCATTTTGAAGTAGACGCTATCTGACTAAGCTCATGATATTTAATGTGCACTTCCGGTTTACGATACCTCCGAGTTGTCCTAGACGTGACGCAGCGCTGAACTGCGCGTCCGGTGTGCGCAGACAGGCGCTATCTGTCGGTGCCGGTGTGTGTATACTCATAGAAAGCAATGTGTTCGATTTTTTATAGAACGGCGCTGTGTGCGACCCCCTTTACAGCATTTATCACGCCAGTTACTCGTTCCTTAAGCTGGTTACAGCGCTAATTTATGTTTCTGTGATTTATTTATTAGTTAACATTGGCTGTTATTCAACATGTCTTACTGTGTAAAATAGAGAGGATTTTTGCCTTGAAGAAGAGAAGCAAATGTCTCTCCATGACTGGTGGTTGGAGAGGAAGAGAGATGTCACCCGATAAGGAAAGCCAGAGTCAGAGTAATTTAAAACAGATTACACTTTAAAATAGTGTACTGATAAATCATGTGTTCAAATTAAACATGGTTCTGTTTAGCAAATGGATGTCTTTTTAGTGACAGGAGTGTAAATGAGATCAGGACTTCTTCATTTGATCGTATGAGCACCAATGCCCGATGTGTTCAGATTAACTTGTGCCATCATGACGTTTTTTATAGACAGATTGATTACGCTGTTCTCTGGTGATCCATGAAACATGATCTTGGCTGCTGGATCTCAGAGTCTCACGTGTGTCCGATCCAGAGTGGATATCAGCTGTGCCTTGACCTTGCTGTAGCTCACACCAACACGTTTAGATTCTCGTACACAGTTTTGGCTTCGCTGCATTGATCCCACAGTGAAATCTTACCCAAGTTTCTGTCGGTCTGTGAGATAGATGGAAACAAATTGAAGACTCGGCTGGTGGGAGTTATTGATCGAGGATCAGCGTTTAAGTGAAGGCGGAACGGATGAAATGCTGAGAGATGTGAGATTTATGCACTGAGCTATGACAGTATATTTATCAGCATCTCTTGAAATGTTTAGGTTGCCAAACACAAATACTAAAGAAACACACGAGATTTCTGCAATGAATTTACTATCAGACCATGTTTAATTCTGTCTCTTTTTGGAAGGGGGGCAAATTTCACATGTGTCTCCTCCAGGATTTCAGAGGAGATCTCTTAAAACTGTTTTAACATAACTCAATATTTCTTAGATATTTATCAATGCACTTATTGCAGTGCTTTACTTTTTATAGCTGTGTGTTCACATAAGGGGTCTCCTCGTGTCCAAAGAAATGTACCCGAAATGTCCCGAAACACCAGAACCCGACGTGCATAAATCTTTTTTTTTAAAGAAAGACCAGACCAAGACAAACCCGACTAAATTAGACCCAAATCCGACACGACTAAGTGGCAATTTTTTTTAACCCGACTTGACCCAAATGTAAACGGCACCGATGTCTGTACACTCTGCAGCCTTACAAGTCAGACAGAAAGAAATTGCCCTGCTCATTCTATTTTCATTTGTTATCTGATGACGGCACCAAGGTTACCGCTAATGCAGGGTTCACACCAGACGCGGTAGAGGAGGCAGGTGCGAGTGATTTACATGTTAAGCCAATGGAAAGAGGCAAATAGGCATCCTGCGGCGTGGTACACACGGAAGGCGCAGTGCGAATGGCATGGATGGTGCGTTCCGCGCAAATTGAGCATTGGCGTGCGAAACGTGCGAGTTGACAAATCTAAACTTTGGCGGATTTCCGTGCCGCGTTACCCAACCAGGACCTTGCATTAGTAGTGATGTGATTACAGGAAGTGAAAGGAATCTCAGCGGAGTCGCAAAAGCCCCTACCATGATGCGAATTTCCACGTGAATGTCTCAAATGACTAGAATTCCGAGTAAACTCAAAATGTTCAAGCGTCCAACTTTTTTGCCATCTCTACCGCGGCTGGTGTAAATGCACCATGTCTGGCTCAAGGAAAATTAACCTACCGCCTGCCACCAGATGTCGCAGGCGCTCTTGGCAAACATAGGAGGGGTTGGAAAAGGTCTCAATGCTCATACGTGAGATAGTTCAGGTCTTCTCGGGTGCGTTTGGCAAAAACACATTCATTTTAAATTACCAGATACTCGAGGCCGCTAATATTATTAAGGGTGTCATGATTTTGGTTTTAAATGAAATCAATCGAAATTAAGTCACAACCTCGAACTTCGAATTAAAAAATGGAATCATCGATGCTCCCATGCCCCCATGTCACGTTCGGTCGGCATGTCAAGCGGGAAAAACAAGTCAAATAACTTAGCTAGCTACAGCCAGTTAAAAGATAGCATGGCAGATGCAGGAGACACCAATCGAGAATCGAATCGAACCGTGGCATTAGAATCGAAATTGTAATCGAATCGAGGATCCGGAGAACCTTGACACCCCTAAACATTATACATGACCCGTGTCCAAGGCACATGTAAAACTTTTAGACCTGAACCTGCTCGGGTGTTAGGTCGGAGTTCTGTTTTTTCTTTAGCATTATTGTGTGTGTGTGTGTGTTGATAATGGATGCTGCCTCAGCCTCTGTGTTTCACACTTGACTGCACTGAACCAAAGCAAAAGAGTGTGTGTAGATATTTATTGTGTATGCATAGAGAGAGAGAGAGCGAGAGAGAGAGAGAGAGAGCAGAAGAGCTGACTGGTTGGTTAATGCTGACTGCTTCAGTGATGGATCATTGGTTTGTATGTGATGTTCGATTGGGTTTCATCTGAAATGGCGGTGAGCAGCGAAACCGCTCTGCAGCAGACCAAGAAAACCACAGGCAAGCATTAATAAGGTTATTTAGGCACAGAATCGAAGGGAGTCCTTTCAATCTCCCTTTGGGTCGTGAAGAAAATTAGACTTCTGGAAGTGAAGAAAAAAGGCCATTGTTGGCGTGCCATGAACTGAGTTTGAACTCATCTGATATTGGAAAAGCAAAATGAATCTCAAAGTTTCATCTTTTAGAAGTTCCAGTGCAATTAAAACTAAAGGTATTCATTATGCATTTTGCAGACACTATTATACAATGCAACTTACAGTGGATTCAAGCTTTACATTTGATCAGTTTGTATGTTCACTGGGACACAAACCCATGACCTTTGCACTATTAACTCAATGGTCAACCAATTGAGCTGTAGGAACTAGGGCTGGTCTGAATAGCATTTTTTGAGCTTTGGTAGTTATGAATACCGAATATTCGGAGTAGGGATGCACCGATACCACTTTTTTGGAATACGAGTACGAGTACTTGCATTTCAGTACTTGCCGATACCGATACAGAGTACTTAATAAAAAAACATGATTTAAATTTACAGGTAACAGCTTTAGTCATATAATTTAACAAAAAAACAAAGGACTAGTTTTCCAGTTTGTTGAAAACTCTGCCTCTTTGGACAACACAAGAGGCATTAACCCCTTACATGCCGCTCAAACATAGACATTTCTCAGACCGTGGTATCGATTCCAGGTATCGGGGGACCTTTAACGAGTACAAGTACTTTAGAAAATGTGGTATCGAGGCCGATACCCGATACCAGTATCGGTATCGGTGCATCCCTAATTCGGAGGGAGGGGGCTGAACATATTATTAAAACAAATCTCGGGTGTGCATTATTTTTCAGTAATTCAACGGCTCACACCTTAAGACATTGATCACTTGATATATTTTAAGGGATTTGTCCAGTTTTTGTACTTAAATCGCTATTGTGAGTAGGACTATCTCTTCTGCATCTCATCCAACGGCTCTCTTGCTTGTTCCAAAACGTCATTTCAAAGCTGGCAATGGAGGCTTGAGCCGTTGATAGCATTCTAATGCAGTTATTAATAAAGTTATTAGAAAGAAAGCGAGAGCAACAGAGACACAAAGAGAGAAAGAAAGAAAGAGAGAGAGGGTGAGCGAGCGAGCAAGAGAGAGAAAGAGAGAGATTGTGTGAATGAGGCTACTTCTGTGCGTCTCTAAATAGCGCTGTTATTGCCTCGGAAAATCGTCTGTCATATTGTTTTTGTAAGTCCATTATTACAACTATGTGAAATGATATGGAACTGTAATGCAGTCAAAAGAGCAATAATTGCACACCTCAGAACGTTCATCAGCCAATTAGATTCAAGCATTCAACGGACCCGTAGTACAACACACGTTATTACAGTAAATAAGAGACAAACTGATCATTGGTGAAAGTAAAAATACATTTGTTATGCAAAACATTTACAAATATACCCTTTTAAAGTACTATATTTACAAGATATAATTAATGTGGATCTGACTGTTTGAATAAGTGTATTGAACTAGTGTGGTGTTGTGTGTGACACAACATAACTTCATGTTAAAAAGTAAATAATGACTTTGGCTTTACATTGAGTGACACTGAATGTCTTTTTATTACAAACATTCAATTTAAATAATAGAGAAATTTACTGGCCGATAAAAAAAAGATTTATTGCGCAATGACGATAATAAAAAAGTAAAAATATCAGCCGATATCGACAGAGGCTCTGCAGTAGCGCTAATAATATAAAAAATATTAAAAAATTGCTAGTTGCTATTTAAAATATGCTAGTTATACAAACTTATACAAAAATTAGTTCTGGTGTTTAATAGAGATGCACCCACATATATCAGCCAAATATTATCGTTGATAAAGTTATTTTTTTCTCACTATCGGCAATCGGTCAATAGTTAAAAAACAGCCGATAGTAATGGTCGACATATCCTCTCAATCAAAAGAGAACAAAAAAATTCAATACATTTGAGCACTGTGTATTAGGGATGCACCGATACCGATACTGGTATCGGGTATCGACCTTGATACTGCATTTTCTAAAGTACTCGTACTCATTAAAAGTCCCCCGATACCTGGAATCGATACCACGGTTTGAGAAATGTCTATGTTTGAGCGGCGTGTAAGGGGTTAATGCCTCGTGTTGTCCAAAGAGGCAGAGTTTACAACAAACTGGAAAACTAGTCCTTTGTTTTTTTTTTGTTAAATTATATGACTAAAGCTGTTACCTGTCAATTTAAATCATGCTTTTTTATTAAGTACTCGGTATCGGTATCGGCAAGTACTGAAATGCAAGTACTCGTACTCGTATTCCAAAAAAGTGGTATCGGTGCATACTGTGTATAGAAAATGTAAAGAAACATCACTAGTTTAATCTTTCATGTATCGGCAGATATCACACTGAATAATCGGTATCTGTGAAAAATTTATATCGTGTTTAACAATATACACTATCAGAAAAATGGTCACAAGAAATGGTCCCAAGCATCACTGGGGTGGTTCCCTTGCAAAAATACATCTTTGCACCTAAAGAGTTCATATTAGTACCTCACAAGTACATATATTGGCACCGAATATATACATATCTGTACCCAAATGGTACATATCAATAGGGTACTACCCCAGTGACAGCTAGGGACCATTTATTAATTTTTTTCTGACAGTGTAGGTAGATGAAGTGGTCAAGTTACCAAATATCAAATTTAAGGGTGTGAGTTAATCTGTTTATCTTTATGGTAATAAAACTGATCACTGAATGAGTTATTTTTAACACAGTTCAATAAATGCTTTAGTAAACGTCACAGTTATGTTATAATGCATCAGATTTCTGTGATTTCTCCAGCAGTAGATATTCAGTTATGAACCCGGGCGGGCGTTTAGTTATTGATGTTTGCTGGCCTCAGACCGCTTCAGTTCACTTTGGTCTGATCAATGATATGGATTTTGGGTTTTGCTGTGGTCTGAAGCTGGTATGACTGTCTGCTAAATAACTTTTAATGAGCAATTATCAGCATTTTGTCACGTTGCTCGACCGCAGTATTGAGCAGTGAGATACCAATTGAAGAGGAAATTCATATTGTGTTTTAAGCTTTGTTGGCCATAAAATAATGTAAGTTTAGTTGTTTGCCTTGTTGTTTAGTGATATCTGTCTTTTTAAGAGACTTGTGCTGTGTCGCTCTGGTTAATCATTGATCATCGTTCAGGGTGGGGTTGTCAAAGTTCAATTAAATGGATGAACAATCGTCACAAACCATTTTCCATGTGTATGTCTTTGTAAGGCAGTGTTTGTGTGTTAGGGTATTGGGTTTGACCGGTCTCATTATGTATTACACAAGACACACCTACTAGTCCAACACCGGTCGGATGTAAAGAGTATCTGGTGTCACCCGCAGGTCCTGGAACATCTATTTTTGGGCTGTTTACCAGGTGAGATATTATCTTAGATAAATAGTCAAGATCTACATCAAACATTGTAAGTCTAATACCTCTTGTGTAAGAAAACCTGTAATCTACATATTCGATAGAATATGTTTGTGTCATATTTTACAAAAGATGGACGTAAAAATTCTGTAACACTTTACAATAAGGTTGTATTGGTTAACACTTGTAAATGCTTTAGCTAACAATAAGCAGTCTGTGTAAAGTCATTTCAGAAAATAGTTTGTAAACACATTATAAATGTTATAAATGTATTGCCGAAACATGTTACAAAGACTGTGAACTATGTAGTACTGAATTGTGGAGTTAAATTGTTAAACAGTTTTCCCCACTTGGGATAATCTGGGTGGGGCTAAAACAGTGGCTTAATGACACACTGGAGCCACCGAGCATAGCCCCGCCCCTAACACAATCACAAGCATTCATTTAGGTTGTAGAGGTATTTGACAGTTAAGAAAGACCCACGAGTAGGCGTGGTTTCAGAGACAGTGGACACACCCCCAGCTTTTGAGAGTATAGCGAATCCTGCCTGTTTTTACAAGATTTTCATAACTTAATTTTATTTATTTGGTGGCATCCTACCGAGCCCCTAAGGTGACATTGGTGTAAAAAATTCAAAAGTTTAGTTTCATGTGCTCACGTGAAACTTTCATGTGCTCACGCGAAACCTTTTTTTACATTTAGTTTTGCATGCTCATGTGAAACTATCGCGTGTGCACGTGAAAGCGAAAGGTTCACGTGTGCGCGCGAAAGTTTCACGTGAGCAAACTAAACTTTATTTAATTTTTGCTCCATGTCCCCTTAGGGCATTCCAATTTTGGTGGGTGGTTAATATAAATTTTTTCTATGGTGTGACAAACTTAGGACACATTTAATATCAGATTTTACATAGACTTTAGTCTTTGTTAATAAATACAACTTTAAGTATTGTGCCCATTGACAGCTAGGGACCATTTTTTTTTTTTTTCTGACTGTCCAGAAAACAGCGTTTTGTCTTATGTAAATAAGGGGATGTTGTGCATTAACACCACTAGGTGTAGCATCATTTTGTCTAATGTCTATTGCTTTTCCATATTGGTATGTGACAGAACTGGCTTTTTCTCTTGGAAATTGCATTGCTGTCGGCTTCAGGTTTGTGTTAATCTGTCTGATGTGGATGAGATAAACAGAAATTGTGTCTACTCCTTTAGGCGAATTGTCGAGACTGCATGAATTTCGATCCTGTCGGAGCGTGAAGAGATATTTTAGGTGAAAAGTCCATGCTGTGTGACTGTAGGGATCTATAGCTGTCTGCAAAAGCGGGGTGTTGCGGTGCCATTGTTGTTGTTCTTATGGTTCTTATGTGACCCTGGACCACAAAACCAGTCATAAGGGTCAATTTGCGTAAATCACATGAAATAAATATTTTCCATTGATGTATTGTTCATTGGGATAAGACAATATTTTGCCAAGATACTATTTAAAAAATGTATATCTAAACATATCAAAATATTGAGAAAATCACCTTTAAAGTTGTCCAAATGAAGTCCTTAGAAACACATATTGCTAATTTTTTATATATATGGTAGGAAATGTACAAAATATTTTCATGAGACATGATTTTTTGCATAAAAAATTACAATTTTGACCTATACAATGTATTTTTGGCTATTGCTGCAAATATACACATGCGACTTATGACTGGTTTTGTGGTCCAGGGTCACATATTGTTAATATTTGGCTCTGGTGCCTCATTCAGTGGGGTCTAGATTAAAAAAAAAAAAAAAAACTTTCCATGAAATGCATTATTATGTCAAACCCACACTAAGTTGACATCAACAAACATTTACAATAGATTGAGAACATATTTAAAGGAAAACACCACAGTTTTTCAATATTTTATTATGTTCTTACCTTAACTTAGACAAATAAATGCATACCTATCTTTTTTCAATCCGTGCACTTAATCTTTGTATAGCACGTTGTGAATGTGTTAGCATTTAGCCTAGCCCCATTCATTCCTTAGGATCCAAACAGGGATTAATTTAGAAGCCATACTTACTCACCATACTTACTGGTGTAACTACTCATTTAACAGTCTTTAAATAGGAATAAGACGGAAGGGTTTAGTGTCTTCTTAATTCATTCCTGTTTGGATCCTAAGGAATGAATGGGGCTAGGCTAAATGCTAACACATTCACGAAGTTGTGTACAAAGATTAAGTGCATGCACTGAAAAAAGATATGGATGTATTAATTCATCTAAGTTGAGGTAAGAACATATCAAAATATTGAAAATGGTGGTGTTTTCCTTTAATATTGGCAAAGATGGCTGATTTATTTGATCTGTATTATTGTATCTTGTAAAGCATGTATCTATAGTATACTTAATACGGGTTGATTTAATAGCAATGTGTAATGTTGTTTCATTGCTTGAACCATTATTTGCTTTAAATGGGGAACCTGTCTAATACAGGTACATCTTCTGCAGATGAAAATGTAAACTTATTTGGCAATGTAAATCTTTAGTGTAATTGTATTAAACATCTTAGAGGTAAGAAGCGTGTGGCGTGTGCCCGTGAAAAGAAATCGACATCACAACCGATGATGACATCAGAATACATGCTGAGTTGCATTGTGCATGCATGACGCAGTATTCGGAGCGGCAGAGTAAAAACCGCCCACATGGCTCAGGTTATATGACCTCTGACGTATGCGGGCCTGCCGGTACTCCGTTAACTGGTTGTGAATTATTTATCATCTCGGGCTCATCCGTGGATTGTGCAACTCTTGCATTTTTAGGAGCAGCAAATCTGTCCAACTCTTGTCACAATTGCAAACTATGTCGTTTAAAGGTCTATAAAATAAAAGATTAAGAGGTTAAGCACATTATTTCTGCCTAGCTGAGCCTGTCAAGGACAAGAATGTCATTGAGCACAACTGCAGATTTGTGTGCGTATGCTGGTCGTGCAGACAGAGACTTTAAGATCTGTGGCATGTTTCTCATGCATGCGGAAGCAGCGTGTTGGGTGTCCTTACAGTTATTGATTGTAAATCTCAGGAGCGCTGCAGTGAAATTCCTGCAGAGATCCTGCAGCTGATAAACAACAACAAAATGGTGTCAGGGGTTAGTCGTATTAATACAGAAACAGATGTTTAATGACCGATTCAGGTAGCAATAATATTTAGGTACAGTAAGACAGATTGTAATTCAGTTTGCAAAAGCTGTCATTTCACCGTCTATGTTAACTGATGACCCAATATAGTTAGGTTATAAGTAACCCACTTCTAGCCAAAATAACCTTGAATTTGGTTAAATGTTGTTTTTGCCAAAATAACCAGGAATGTCCAGATCTGATATTCTGGATCAGTATCGTGGCCGATCCAGGCTTTTTGGCTGGAATCGGATATCGGATCGTGGACCGACAACATGACCGATGCAATTCCGATACTGTGCATTAGCCGTGGTTGTTACTGACAAGCTATTAAAAAGAAAAAATATAACTATCTGCACACTAAAGCGTTTTTACAGTTTTACAGAATTAAGGAAAAAATATTTAGCATACTTACATAATTACATAACAAAAGTTCTTCTAAACACTGCTATGATTAATAATTAGCCTACTAATGTTTCCTGTAACTTGTAAATCATTTTAAATTATTGATTTTTACATTTAAAATTATACTAGATGTAGCAGAAAGCACCGTTTAATTACAGTATTATTGGGCAGGTATCGGTATTGGCTGATCTGGTATCGGAAATGAAAAAGTGGTATCGGAACATCCCTAAAATAACTTGTGAGATGTCTTATATTCCATCATGTAATTAACAGTTTGCTTTCATATATTTATTTATTTATTTTTGGGTTAGACGTCTATAAAATGTTCACTCACTAAAGCTATTTTGCGATGCTTTAGCTTAAATGTCTGGGCTGTGTTTGGACAGCTATTAGACGTATTTTAAACACAAAATTGCTTGCTGGGAAAACAACAAAGACATGTTAAAGAAATATTTGTTACTATGCTCCTGTACCTTAACTAGTAGAGCATTGTGTTAGCAGCAAGCGGCAACCTTCCCGTCTCTATCTTGAAGCTAACGCGGAAGTGACTTAAACTGCAATTCAGCGACTGGCCACTAGAGACGGACTACAAAAGGGAGTCAATCTCATGTTAAAAAATGCCCAACTAATTTTGCCCTTCCTGACAACTGGGAGGGGGTGAATTATTTTGTAACTCTTCCATTTAAATTATATTAAGCCTTAAAGTTCTGCATAATTAAGGGCATGGCCACTTGAGTGACGGGTGGACCGCCGCTGCTGTTACTACCGTCGATCTAGGCAGGCATGATTTCAGCAACCAGGCACCTCACCCACGTCACTCAACCAGGCACCTCCACCCACGTCCCGCCTCTTTGCCTATTTTCGGCTGTCTGCGAGGGATGCGTGGTGACGCGATGCCAAGATGGCGACAACTATTGGCTTCAGAAATGCTCTTCACAAAATTACGGGTGATGTCACAGACATTTAAGTACTTTTATTCCAAGCAACTTTTAAAGCACTTTATAATACTAAATACTATGGTACATAAATATAGTAATCCAACAGGACCATTGTATTATCTAGCGTGCTGTTATCATTAACATAAAAAGTACCAAAAGTACCAAACACGATTGTGATCTCTGGATGAGCTGTGAGGAGATGAAGTGCAGCTCTTCTGGCATTTTTAAGTGCTGATTCATTAATGCTGTGTATATATTAAACTACAACACATATAGTACTACATTATTCACAAAGCCCTCTACCTTCAGACTTTGAACGGCATTTAAGAAGGTTAAGATAAGTTATCTAAAAAGGACATCACAGCATTCCTTCAAACATCTGTCATGTCACTTTCCATTCATCACCGTTGAGATTTATCTCCATCACATTTATTCAGGGATGTTAAGAGTACAATAAATACACCCTTTGAGATTTTGCAGATTATTAACTCATTACGCCAGCATTTTTTTTAAAAAGTTGCATTTTCGTAATTTTCTCAAGTTTCATAAAATGCCTTCCAGGAAAATTTTCTTCTTTAAATTTATAAACATACAAATATATCAAATGAAAGAACAGACCCTCTGCTTTCAAACAAACAAACAAAACAGGAAAAAACTTTCATCCTATCTTCATTTGTTCTCTTTTTATAACCCCTTAAAGTGTAGGTTTCTTCAAAAATACCAAATTTTGAGCAAACATCTGCGATAATTGTATTTTTGTAAAGGAATTATGTTAGAGATCAAATTCAAAACGATTATCAAAACATACTTGGAGTTTAAAATTGATTAAATTAGTCTTTGCTTCAGTTTTTTTTTTATAAATTTGGTAAAAGCGCCATCTAGTGAATAATAGCAGAATTACAGATAACTGTAAAAACTCATCAGGAAAGCGTCATTGGCAGAGAAATTTTTTTTTTTTAATTGACGTGATAACTCGTCAATGGCGGGAAAAGAGTTAATGGTAAAATAATAAAAATATAAAAATCGTACTAATTCATATGAATTAACCGACTTACAAAATATGTAAGAATTCTCGCGAGATCAGGCTGGCTGTAAAATGGCTCTTTAAAGCTCCCGTTCTTTCTGTGTTTTTGAAGTTTTGATTCTGTTTACAGAACGCATTATAACATGTGTTCATGTTTCACGTGTAAAAAAACGTGGTATTTTTCATACAATTTACTTATCTGTATAGCGCTGTTTTCACTGTCCTCAAAACGGGCTTGTTCAATGAAGTCCCTTCTTCAGAAATACGCAACGAGTTCTGATTGTGTAATTTGTTTAGTGTGTTGTGATTCGATAGCAGCTTAGCTTGCCGTTAGCTTAGCTGGTGACTGACATATTCTTGTGGGCGGCGTTTAGTCAAAAAACTGTTCTAGTGACGTCTTTAAAGCAGGAAGTAGAGGTTTGGAATCCAAACCAGCCGTTCGTTGTACGCTTTGAAAGACGAATTCTGTTAAAGAAAATATATCGCCTGGCAGTGAACTTTGAGCTTTATCATTTTACAGATATTTATGCTATTTAGGGCTGTTCCGAATACCATTTTTTGAGCTTCGAAGCTCTAGTAGAAATAAAATCGAATATTCGAAGCTTAGGAAGGAGGGGCTGAACATATTTTTTCTCTTTAATAAAGGCAGGAATCTGTGTGTGTGTGTGTGTATGTGTGTGTCTGTCGATCCACAGTTTTTATTATCTGGCGGATGTGTTGCTGGGAACTCAAGGGAGTGTAGTGCATTTTTTTCGTGCAATATGGACATGTGACACTTCTAGAATTAATAAACTTTAAAAATACTACAGAACAGCACAAGCCGGAAGCGGCGTGCCTGTCATGCGAGAACAGCATTAGTGAAACAAAACACAAGACCAATACTTTTAATAAGGTAGCCTATTTTCTAACAACATTTGTCTAACAAACAAACATTCCCGTATCAGAAATTAGCAGCACAGTAATTACTGACAACGTAGGGTAGGCTATTTAAATAAAACAACGAAAATAAATGAACGAAGTTCAACAAACTGTAATAAAACGGTAGCATACTTTCAAAATCAAGTTTATTTATTATAACACTTACACCATCCAATATGTTTTTTTCATCAGAACAATAATGAAGATATTTTGCAGAAACCCCAGTGCTCCGTCATGCAAGTCAACCGATCCGCACACTTTAAGAGCTAAAGCATATATATCCAATACAAAAGTATTCCCCATATCTCCGTGTGACATATTGACATCTTGTGAAGCAAATCAATCAGTTTTTGCAAGAAACTGAACGTTATTTACAACACTATTAGCGTGAATGCCAAAGCAGGAAGCGCGCTTTCCGTTCGAGGCGATCTCTTCTTCTACTGGTGGAGTTTGATGGCTGTTGGCTATGGATGTTGGTCTCTCTGCGCCACCTACAGAGCGGGAGTGTGAAGCGCACTTCCTGCTTGGCAAAAGCTCTGCATTAACGCTGAAAAACAGGGGCGGATTTAGTGATTTGGGGGCTCAAGGCGAACCATGTGTCGGGGCCCTAACTATGCACCCTTTATGCACCCTTTACTGTATTTTTCTCTTTTTCATCGCTATCTCTTTTTTCCTCTGAGTTACATAAGTTTCAGCCCCCAATGAGGTTGAGATTAATACTGTTTGATAATATGATTGGATTTTATACTAACCGCAGTACTACATAGTAAAAAAGACGTGTATAACAATTATGTACTTTTTATTTTACTTTGTGTACTTAATTTCTTTAATACATTTTCATTTAATGCCACATTACATACAAAATATATTTTAAATTAAAATACTTTGTATTCAAATGAACATAATATGATGAGAAGAAACATAATATGGTTTTAAAATAATGCAATCATAGGTGTTAAGAACTCGAAATAAGATAAACAAGGGGTGAAATTTGACTTTCTATATGGATGGTAAAGTGTCATGTATTGCTTCTGCATTACATTAGGTAAACAGTTTTTATATTATTGAACTATACAGATGTCATCTATGTACACATCTTGTACTTTGATGTTCGCTAGTGATATGCAGGGCAAAGCCGAAGCATGCTCCCGTTTTCATATGAGATTTAAATGAGACTAAAGCGATCACGAATTCGTGTGCAGATTGGGGATGAATTACAATCTTTAGTGGTGCTTGGCAGACATTTCGGCGGACTAAAGCTTACTGTACCTGAGATTACACGCTAATATTATATAAACTGTAGATCCTGTGTTATTTGCGGAGCATACTTACCGGCAGACTATCAGTGTCCGTGGCCGAGAGAGAGCTGTGTCTGACGGAAAAGAGGTTGCTGAAAGCAGCACAGACCGTGGCAGTGTTTGTGTGGAGAAAAGCGGAGACTTTTGCAACATTTTTGTGTGAATCATCTTTTCTGCTCCATTGGTGTAGCTACGTTTCACTCTTAGTTTATTTCCTTGCAGCTTCGCTCTTTAATGTATCAAACTCACTCGCTGCTGCCTGCAGCTCTGCTCGCTTTGTTGATTTGAGCTACGCGCCGATATATCCGGTAGTGCATGGAATGATCCACTCTAAACTATAATGGGGGGCGCATTCATGCAGATGTAATAATAACGTTCAAACCTTTTATGGGAATATACTGAAAAACACAAACGATGTTTAAATAGAATTCGTAATTAAACAAAATTATGATAGTTTTCTGGGAATCTTGATGATAAGCAGGGGCAAAAAGTGGCAGCTCACCAAGTACACCCCTGCATTTCGGGGCCCCTTGGTAAGGCGGGGCCCAAGGCAACTGCCGACCTTTGCCTAATGGTAAGTCCGCCCCTGCTGAAAAATATTTATATATATATTCGAATCTCAAAACTGAAAATCGAATGTCAACCCACCGAACGAATATTCGAATATTCGAATTTTCTGGTCCAGCCCTAATGCTATTATAGCAACATTACACACTAACTACATTTTTAAAAATGGGATCAGGATGAACGTGACCTTTAACTTTGTGCACAATTTCTATGCTTCTTTTGAACTGATCTTACTACTGGATTTATTATTTCTACTAGATTTACAATTTCCAGAGAGCACAACATTATAAAACCCTCTTTATTTTGTCGTCTAACGGAACATGCGGTGAAAAAAACTATGGAAGAATAAGCGTACATATTTCAAAACAAACAGAAACCCTAAAGTTGAATTCCCACCCCCTCTTCACCCCCCAGCTCCCAGCCATCACTGTCAGAATAACTCAAGTCAAATGTGATTAGTCACACGCACATACACGCTGTTGCACCCCAACACCAATGATACAGAAGCTGAACTACATCTGCAGTTACTCAACTCAACCAGATAATTACCTAGTAAGAAACGGTGTGAAATAGATCAGAAGTGTGGTGTAGAGAGGTTAAGAGGAGCTGTGATTGGTTTGGTGGGGATCTTACGTGCCCGTGGTCTGAATGCAGTCTGTATCGCGGCCCATCGCAGGGGATCGGGTAAGCCTTTTGTTGCATTTCTCCTTTTGAATCCAAGTTTTGAAGCGTTCTCCGTGAGCACAGACGGTATGATGATTTGTTTTTGCCGTCTGACTCGTAACACACATGCTAAATGGAGTTTGTATTTGAATGCATTTAAACGTGCAGTAATCTTTGTTGTGTTGGCTTGCATTGCATTTGTTTGGGGTTGTATGATTGTCTCGTATCATTTGAATGATCATTTAAATGAATTTCAATAATGTGCATTCAATTTTTTATAGTATTTGGGATATGATCTTTTTCAGCTCCCGCACTACAGTCTAAGTAAAATCTAAACAATATGATGCTCAACCACTTTTTTTACCGATCTTTTGTTTCTCATGCCAAAAAGAGCCATGTGCTGTGTTGAAAGCTCCTCCCACTTGCCCCCCCTCCATTTGAAAGGATTAACAAAAACACCATACAAAAATGAGTGCAAAAATCTTTTAAATGTCACACTTTTGTGTTCAGTTTTGATTCATTTGTGGCATACGCCATTGTTTTTGTTTCTCTAATATGTTCCCATTGACCCAATTCCTGAGCCCCCCTCCCATCACCCTATTTAAAAAAATCAAACCCACCCTCCATGGCCCTCAAATCACAATGCATTGTCCTGTCAGGTCCCCATGACATCATCACTGTTAGCCAATCATTTTTCTATGACATCATGCATTCAGGCCGTCAGGAATGATAATTGACGTCTGTCAGTGTGATGATAAGATATCACTCATTGAGAATAAACTGATGATGATGTAATCACTTCCTGTGAGCCGTCGGGTTTGTTTTAAAGTAAAATTCAGTCTGGAAAGAAGAAATCAATGAGCCGTTTTGTTGAGATAAATCACATAAGTGGAACAGAAAGACATTAAAGTGGCAGTGATTTAATCACATTCAGTTGTGATGGAGCAACGCGTTTGTCTTTTCGTGTTAAGACTGACCATTGTAGTAACTTTTCTCTATGTGAGGATATAAATCCATAAAAGGATAAAAATAACATTCTTTAAAATCTCTTTAAGAAAAAGTCACTGGATTCTTCAAAGGTACAGGTCAGTAGACTACAGTTCTTTCATTGTCAGAAACATTTAATTAGTTAAAGATTGGTGGCCTCAGTTTTATCCATCAACCATTTATTAACAAGAGAGGATATATATCTTTAAAGTTTTATCAGTAAGTGAAGATGCTTGTAGGTTATTTTTATTTTTAAATAATTTGTCACATTATTTGTAATGGTTGTACTTTAGCAGCAGCTAAATTGTATTGTCATCCTAAAAAAAAGTTTAAAAAAGAGGTTATTGTTAAAAGTTCAAATCATGCTATATAAAATATGCAATTTGAAGTTGTGTCAACATATGTTTTATGTTATTTAAACTCTTAGCCAAAGTTTGAAATGGTTAGTGAAGGATATCGATTGGTATAACCTTGTAAATTCATATTAAAGGTGCCAAAGAATGCATTGAAATAATATGTTAAATTATTTTCTGAAATCTATATAGAAGGTTTGTGGCTTAATTAAATATTTTAACATGTCTATTTACAACCCTAGAATTGTAAGTCTAGTTTTTAGACCAAAAATATCTAATTTAAGTGATTTTGTGCATAAAACAAGCAAAAAATTCTGCCAATCGGGTAAGCAAATTTTTCTTGAATTTTGTTTGAATTTCGTGTATAAGAAAAATGTTCAAGATTTTTTGCTTACCCCATTGGCAGATTTTTTTGCTTGTTTTATGCACAAAATCACTTAAATTTGATATTTTTGGTCTAAAAACTAGACTTATTTTCTTGGGTGGTTTTGCTCATCAATAATTTTTCAGATATTTTTACTGAAAACAAGACAAAAAATACTAAGAATTTTTTTTCTTGAAAAACAATTTTTGCAGTGTATTTCCTCATTTGAAGGGGTCATGAATAATAATGTTGAGCTCTGCTCTGATTGGCTGTTTTTCAGAGCAGCTCCTTCAGTAGCTCTGTGTGTGTGTAAACAGATCTTATGTTTGAGTCTGTATCAGATGAAGAGACAGATTTTGAGGAATAATCAATTGTTAAGAGATTGTTAAAGGACGTTTCTGGGTGGTACGTTTTTTCAGTATGAACCTGCAAAACATAACGTCAATAGTAGAACTAGGCAGCCTAAACATTAGCATATAACATTAATTAGCATATAGCACTAACTCAGCAGTCATAACTTTGTTTATAGCATTGTAACAACATTGTAATTAATTTAATGTTGTGGGCGTACATCACGACTGTAACTTATGTTGAGATTGGTCTGTTTTCCAGCTGTCTTGTCCATGCACGAGGTTTACATAAGGAGGAGGAAACAATCGTGTTCGTCATTTCCATGTACAGAACTCTTATTATTCATCTATGCCTACATAAATACAGTTTTACATTCTACGGCACCTTTAAAGTGTATTTACTCAACGTAAGATCTGTTTTCAGATAGATTTCCCCTGGACCCTGTTTTAACTCAGACCTTGGTTTTTGTTAGTGATTTTGCAAATGTGTTTTACTCGGCCACATGACATTTTTACACAAATTCACTTCTTAATGCTCAGTACACAATTCACACTTAAATTTTTATGATATTGAATTGTGTAGTGTAGTATTTTTATTGGGTTCAGAAGGTTTACTAGTACTACTGATTGTTGATTACAGTTGGATGTATGTAAAGTAAGAAAACGGTCAATGTGTGTATGTTTTGTGTTATGAGTTATGAGACAAAATGTCCCATTGGTAAATTAACAGAAGTCACGTTGCAATATTTTAGGTAAATTAATGGGTAAAATATTTGGTGTTGTACCGGTTGCAGGCTACACTGCAAAAAAGTACTTTCTTAAAAAATGATTTTCAAGAAAAAAAAATCTTAGTATTTTTGTCTTGTTTTTTTTTGTAAAAATATCTAAAAATTCTCAAATTAAGATGCTTTTTCTTGATGAGCAAAACCACCCCAAAAAATAAGTATAGTTTTAAGACCAAAAATATCAAATTTATGTGATTTTGTGCATACAACAAGCAAAAAAATCTGCCAATGGGGTAAGCTTATTTTTCTTGAATTTAGTGTTTTAAAAAAATTCAAGATTTTTTTGCTTACCCATTTGGCAGATTTTTTTGCTTGTTTTATGCACAAAATCACTTAAATTTGATATTTTTGGTATAAAAACTAGACTTATATTCTTGAGTCGTTTTGCTCATCTTAATTTAAGAATTTTTAGATATTTTTACTGAAAAAAAGATAAAAATACTTAGAATTTTTTTCTTGGAAATAATTTTTTGCAGTGTATGCCAAAAATATAAATAAGTTGCAAAGCAGTTATGCCAAAAAAACATAAAATTTAATTGAATTTGTGCTTAAAGCAACACTATGTAGTTTCCATGTAAAAATGACTTACAGCTCCCCCATGTGGTTGAAAAGCGCAACAGTGCCTGGTATCAGACACTCTTCTGCAGGCAGGGGGAGGGGCGGGGCTGTGTGCTCTACCCTCCACCCCCACTTTCAGAGTGTTCTTGTAGCAGCTAGGAGGCTGCTCAGGTTGCAGCAAAAGTACAATTTGTCCAGTTAAAAGTTGTTCTATCACTGAAATAATTTTAGAGACATTATTTAAAGGTAAAAAAAACTACATAGTGTTGCTTTAATACAAGCAAAAAAAATCTGCCAATGGGGTAAGACAAAAATCCCAAACTTTTTTCTTAAACACTTAATTCAAGAAAAAATGTCTTACCACATTGGCAGATTTTTTGCTTATTTTAAGTACAAATTTACGTAAATTGTATATTTTTTGTCTGAAAACTAGACTTAATTTCTTAAGTCATTTTGCTTTTCAGGAAATACATCTTGATTTAAGAATTTTTAGATATTTGTACTTAAGCATAACAAAAATACTAAGTAAGAAAATGCTGGGTTATAAACAGCTCAGTGTTGGGTTAAGTTAACCCAGAAAATGTTATATTGGACCTAACAATGGATTAAAACAACACAGCATAGGTTACATTACAACCCAATGGGCCACTTTGGGTTTGTTCCTGTTGACCCAATAATGGCTTAAAAATAACCCAGAAATTTTTACATTTTTTACAATAAATATTAAATAAAGCCTAAACAGAAATAAGGGATAAAGCATTAAAAGAAAATTTGAAATAAGTTGCAAAGCATCATTTATGTAAAATTGAACCTGCTCATTTGACTATTACCATTTTTCTGATTTTGTCTTTTCTGCAGTTCATGGTGAATTTCATTTGTTCTTCAAATCTGCACAACTGAATCTCACATCATGTCGGGAGCCTACGATGAGGCGGCTATGTCCGATGAGACTACAGACAGTTTCTGGGAGGTCAGACTTATTTCTATTCTGTGCCGAGTTTAATATCATGAATCATTAATGTGCATATAAATGTCTTTGTGTATAAACATCCATAACTATGAAGCTTCTGTCTTGTTATTTTGGATGATTGTCTAGTTTGTTGGCTGATGTTTCTAGACCAGTTTCCTTGTTATCTTATTGACTGATTGACCTTTAACACTGTGAGCTGTATGAATGTCAAATCCACATTATATTGATCAACGGGATGCTAACATAATGTTAAATAGATTTTAACACAACACACGAGAGGAATTAAAATCCTGTTCAGTTTCTCCATATATGAGTCGATATTAACCAATAACATTTAAACTTTTTATTTTCACTTGAAAACCTGGTAAAGATCTCCATTACCCATAATTCCCAACTGGGAATTTTCAAATAATGTTTTTACTTCTAATGAAACTTTGTGGTCACTTCAGAGCAGCTTGGTTTGGTTGATGGCTTCCAATCCTTTAATAGATTTTTTTGAAATAGGAAATGACAGATTTTCCTTCATAACCTCATAAATGTGACCCTTGACCACAAAACCACTTTTTTTAAATTGAGATGTATACATCATCTGAATAAATAAATATGCTTTTTATTGATGTATGGTTTGTTAGGATATGACGATATTTGGCCGAGATCTAGAATTTGAGAAAAATTGAGAAAATCGCCTTTAAATTTGTACAAATAAAATCCTTAGCAACACATATTACCAATTATAAATACATTTTATTTATATTTGCAGTAGGAAATGTACCAAATATATTAATGGAGCGTGATCTTTACTTAATACCCTAATGATTTTGGCATAAATAAAATCGACAATGACCCATACAATATATTGTTGGCTACTGTTACAAATATACCCGTGCAACTTGGTTTTCTAGTCCAGGGTCAGATATTTTAAAGACTATCTGTTTTACCAGGTTGGGAACTACAAGCGAACAGTGAAGCGGATCGAAGATGGTCATCGTCTCTGTAACGACATGATGAATTGCATACAGGAGCGTGCCAAAATAGAAAAGTCTTATGCACAGCAGCTCACCGACTGGTCGAAGAGATGGAGACAGCTTGTGGAGAGAGGTATAAAAAAAATCTTTCAACCGATGCAAAGTGACAATCCTAAAAAGCAAATGTTTCAATAAACTTTTCAACATTGTTTACTGGCATGCCGTCCGTCTCACAGGACCACAGTATGGTACTCTGGAGAGAGCCTGGCTCGCCATGATGACCGAGGCTGAGAAAGTCAGCGAGTTGCATCAGGAGGTTAAAAATAATCTGCTGAACGAGGACTTGGAGAAGGTGAAGAATTGGCAGAAAGATTCCTACCACAAACAAATGATGGGCAGCTTTAAAGAGACCAAAGAGGCTGAAGAAGGCTTCAGAAAAGCCCAGAAGCCCTGGGCCAAAAAACTCAAAGAGGTGAGAAAACCAAACATTTCTAACGGGTTATTAAACAAGGTCATACACAGTTTCTTATGAATTTTAACGGCAAAACATCAATCAGAAATGTCTTCCTTGAATGTTTTGTCTATATAAAAACTGATAAAGGGTAGATGCCAAAAGAAAAGTGCTAATATATGGTATATACAACTTCTGGCGGTGCGTAGATCCAAAGAAAATTTAAAAAAACAAATGAGATCCGCACACGGAAATTGGACCAAAAAGCTGAAGGGATTTTATTATCCTAAGGCCATAAAAGTGCAAGTTTTGATTAGATTTTTGATGTTTGGTCTATAAGATTAATGCCATTTAAAATGCAGAAGAAATACTAAATCATTTACTTAAAGGGATAGTTCACCCAAAAATAAAAATGTTGTCATCATTTACTCACCTTCAAGTGGTTACAAACCTGTACAAATTTCTTGGAAGTGCTAAACACAAATAAAGATATTTTGAAAAATTGTAATAACACACAGATCTGGGGCACCATTCACTTCCATACCCTGCAAAAAAGGATTTTAAGAAAAAAAGTTCTTAGTATTTTTGTCTTATTTTCAGTAAAAATATCTGAACATTTTTAAATTAAGATGCTTTTTCTTGATGAGCAAAATGACCCAAGAAAATAAGTCTAGTTTTTAGACCAAAAATATTACATTTAAGTGATTTTGTGCATAAAACAAGCAAAAAATCTGCCAATGGGATAAGCACATTTTTCTTGAATTTTTCTTGAATTTAATGTTTAAGAAAAATATTCACATTTTTTTTTTGCTTACCCCATTGGCAGATTTTTTTGCTTGTTTTATGCACAAACTCACTTAAATTTGATATTTTTGGTCTAAAAACTAGACTTATTTTCTTGGGTCATTTTGCTTATCAAGAAAAAGCATCTTAATAAAATAATTTTTAGATATTTTTACTGAAAACAAGACAAAAATACTAAGAAAATGTTTTCTTGAAAATCATTTTTTTGCAGTGGAGTGTTATTTACTCCTACTATGGAAGTCAATGGTGCCCCAGATCTGCTTCAAAAAAATTTCAAAATAACTTCTTTTGTGTTCAGCAGAACAAAGAAATGTACACAGGTGTGTAACAAATTGAAAGTGAATTATTGATAACATCATTTAAATTTTTTTGTGAACTATCCCTTTAATATGCTGAGATGTTAATAGAATGTTTAGTTAGGTTTACTTTAGTTTTTTTGTCTCTCGTCTTTTATTTTCAGTTGGAAACAGCGAAGAAAACGTACCACATGGCCTGCAAGGAAGAGAAAATAGCATCAACAAGAGAGGCCAATAGCAAAGCAGAAGCATCTGTGACATCAGACCAGCAAAAGAAACTTCAGGAGAAACTGGACAAGTGCAAAAATGACGTTCAGAAGGTCAGCAAAATAAAAGTCTTCATGCATTTTTTCTAAAATGGCCCAGAAAAGTGAATTTGGTTGTGAGAAGCATCACCTGAGTATTATTCGTGACCCTGTCTCATAATCTAATGATGAGATGAGGAGCATCAAAGTTTGATTTCAATTTTTTACAGGACCTTACTCAGTCGGATATCAAGGTTATATTTTTATGAAAAAAAATACTACTATGTCAATTGAACTCTACACCAAAACATCAGCTTTGCATGCTCACCACAACTGTATCGATATACAACAGGCCACTGAAACATCTTCACATGATTTTATCTGCTATTCATTACAGCAAAAGGTCCAGATCCCCTGAGATCAGTTTTATTGTTCCTCTCTGGATCCCGCAGACACGTTCAATAAAGTGCACAGGCAATTCATTAGCCTTTAACCTCACTGCATCCATTATAAGCACTTAAACCCAAAGTCCCAGTAGACTCAGATAGGCCTGATCTGAGATCAGCCTGAAACGACACAGTGGAACACTGTGAAGTGAAGACTGTAGAAACTTCCCTAATGCACCTGTAATGTCAAACACTTACTCAATATACTGATGCTAATTTATTAGGAAAGAGCAACACGTTGATTATATAAGACTGACACATGTCACTTATGAAAACTATACAAAACTATACATTTGCATGCATTTTTTTGTGTTTTAGGCCAAAGAGAAATATGATAAGAGTCTGGAGGAGCTCGGCAAGTGCACACCGCCGTACATTGAGAACATGGAGGCCGTGTTTGAACCCTGTCAGCAGTTTGAAGAAAAGAGGTTAAACTTCCTCCGTGAGGTTCTTCTAGATATCAAACGACATCTGAACCTCACTGAGAACCAAAGGTCAGCTTTATATCGATCTCATCTTTTAATTTTATTTTCATCATATGCTGTCATTTGTGACATCTAACGTGAGGCTTTGACTTGCATGAAAACACAGAGATGTTTATCGCATATCGCAAGCCATCCCACAATTACCGAGATATGACATTGGGTCAGAATCGCCCAGCCCTATACCAGGGTGATTTTTTATAAATGATTACAATGCTTATCTTTAAAGGAAAACACCACCGTTTTTAGATATTTTACTATGTTCTTACCTCAACTTAGACAAATGAATACATAACTATCTTTTTCAATGCGTGCACTTAATCTTTGTATAGCGCCTTGTGAATGTGTTAGCATTTAGCCTAGCCCCATTCATTCCTTAGGATCCAAACAGGGATGAATTTAGAAGCCACCAAACACTTCCATGTTTTCCCTATTTAAAGACTTTTACATGAGTAGTTACATGAGTATGGTGGCACAAAATAAAACTTTAGTTTGGATCCTAAGGAATGAATGGGGTTAGGCTAAATGCTAACACATTCACGAGGCGCTGTGCAAAGATTAAGTGCACGTGTTGAAAAAAGATAGGTATTTATTAATTCTTCTAAGTTGAGGTAAGAACATAGAAAAATATTGAAAAACGGTGGTGTTTTCCTTTAATATTTGGAATCTACTGATAAATTGTAGTGCATTTACTTGTAGTGCATAAACTTGTACCTAGTGTTTGAATTAAGGGGGGCTGGGGTGGTCCCGGACCTCCTATAAGCTGTGTGGGGTTTTATTAAAATACTACATGAATTTAAAATTCTCGTGCTGCGCTGCCACAAAGTGATACTGTCCATTATTTGGCCCAATTTCGCAATAAAATAATCCAAAAGATTTCTGTCTGAAATAAATTTAAACTCTCAAGTGCGCCTCACGCTGTTTTCTGGAGGAATTGACAGATTGTTAGATTTATGTTTGGCTTAGGGGTCTTCTCAAACTATTATTTCACACTAATTTAAGGGGTACGGTTTGAGTTAAGGGTTATTTGGTGTTTCTTTGATAACAACGTTGATCTAGGATAACATCTTGCGATCCTGTAATGATGGGGGGGCTTAGCTTATGGGGACCCCACATAATCTTTAACATAATTCGAACACTGCTCTTGCATGCAGCTATGCCACAGTTTACCGGGACCTGGAGCGAACCATCACGTCAGCCAGTGCTCAAGAAGATCTAAAGTGGTTTAGTAATAACCATGGGCCTGGCATGCACATGAACTGGCCACAGTTTGAGGTAAAGTACCTATAATACACAAACAAACCAGTTACTTTTGTTACTAATGTAAGCTGGGTGATTTGACTTCTTATTTGACTACGAACCAGGAATTCAATCCAGATCTGAGTCATTCCATAAATAAGAAAGAAAAGGTTAAAAAGAACCATGATGGAGTGACTTTAACTCAAATGTCAATGGGCGGAGATCAAGGCACACCGAAAACCGGAGACCGCGGCAGGTAAAGAGATCTGTCCGCTAAATGTTTAAAAAAAAATATTTTCATTATGGGTAGACCAACAATGTATTTTTGTAAAACTAACTTGTTGTGATGTTCTCTCGTCTCTTTAGCGTGAGCAGCTATGAGAAGAACCAGCAGTATTCTGCCGAGTGGTCCGACGATGAGCCACCTGCCGCCCAACCTGTAGACGAAACCAACGGAGGTGAAAATCCATTCGATGAGGACAGCAAAGGAGTACGAGTCAGGGCGCTGTACGACTATACGGGGCAAGAGCAAGATGAGCTGACCTTTAAAGCAGGTCAAAGACCAGTAAACCAAACATCTGACAAGTCGATATTAGTTACAGTGTCAGAAAAAAATGGTTCCAAGCTATCACTGGGGAAGTAAGGGCGATTTATAGTCGTGCGTAGGTCCTACGGCGTAGCCGCGACGGCGTAGGTTCCGCGTCGGTTTTCATTTATACTTGTGCGTCGCCGTCCGCGTCGACGTGCAAACACACGCGAAACCGCTGGTTGGCAGTAATCACGCGTGTAACCACAGTAGCAGCAGAAGTCGTCAGAGAAGAAGAAGCTGAGCAAGTTAACCCACAAACGAAAAAGAAATAGCAACTTGTTGTGTATAATTTGAGAAGACCAGCAATGATGTAAGTAAATAAACAGCGACTTATGTTGCAGTTTGAGTTAAATCACTCCTCAACTTGGCTCATCTTTGTTTTCACCGTCTCAACCGGAAATACCTATGACGCAGTTTTTTTTACCTGACGGGAGGGGTTCTGGTGGACCAATCACAGAGCTTGCGGTCCGCGTAGGTCCGACGCGCTGTTAGGAATTTTGTGAGGTGCGCGTCAGGCTACGCAGAGCTACGCACAGGCTACGGATAGCCTACGCCGTAGCTACGGCGTAGCACCTACGCACGACTATAAATCGCCCTGTAGTCTTTAAAAAGTTCCTATTATGGACCATTTAGATACAGATATGTATACATTTGGTAGCAATATGTACCTTTGAGGTACTAATATTTACCTTTGAGGTACCTAAATGCACTCTTTGGTACCAATATGCACATTTCAGGTACTAATATGAACTTTTGGTTCCAAAATGTATATTTGATGTACTAATATGCACTCTTTGTTTCAAAATCATATTTTTGGTACTAATATGAACTCTTGGTTCCAAAACGTACCTTTGAGGTACTAATATGCACTATTTGGTTCCAAAATGTACTTTTTTGAGATACTAATATGCACTATTTGGTTCCAAAATGTACCTTTGGTACTAATATGCACTCTTTGTTTCCAAAACGCACCTTTAAGGTACTTATTGGCACTATATTTGGTTCCAAAAGACCCTTTTTTTGAGATACTAATATGCAGTATTTAGTTCCAAAAGGTACTTTTTTTAGATACTAATATGCACTAATTGGTTCCAAAAGGTACTTTTTTTAGATACTAATACGCACTCTTTGTTTCCAAAATTTACCTTTGATGTACTAATATGAACTCTTGGTTTCAAAACGTACCTTTGAGGTACTAATATGCACTATTTGGTTCCAAAAGGAACTTTTTTGAGATACTAATATGCACTATTTGGTTCCAAATTGTACTTTTTTTAGGTACTAATGTGCACTATTTGGTTCCAAAAGGTACTTTTTTAGGTACTAATGTGCACTATTTGGTTCCAGAAGGTACTTTTTTTAGGTACTAATGTGCACTATTTGGTTCCAAAAGATACTTTTTTAGGTACTAATATGCACTATTTGGTTCCAAAAGGTACTTTTTTAGATACTAAAATGCACTTTTTGGTTCCAAATGTACTTTTGAGGTACTGATATGCACTAATTTGGTTCCAAATTTTACCCTTTTTTTTAGGTACTGATATGCACTATTTGGTTCCAAAAGGTACTTTTTTGAGATACTTATGTGCACTATTTGGTTCCAAAAGGTACTTTTTTAGGTACTAATGTGCACTATTTGGTTTCAAAAGGTACTTCTTTTAGGTACTAATGTGCACTATTTGGTTCCAAAAGGTACTTTTTTGAGATACTAATGTGCACTATTTGGTTCCAAAAGGTACTTTTTTAGGTACTAATATGCACTATTTGGTTCCAAATTTTACCCCTTTTTTTAGAGGTACTAATATGCACTCTTTGTTTCCAAAACGCACCTTTGAGGTACTTATAGGCACTATATTTGGTTCCAAAAGACCCTTTTTTTGAGATACTAATATGCAGTATTTAGTTCCAAAAGGTACTTTTTTTAGATACTAATATGCACTAATTGGTTCCAAAAGGTACTTTTTTTAGATACTAATACGCACTCTTTGTTTCCAAAATTTACCTTTGATGTACTAATATGAACTCTTGGTTTCAAAACGTACCTTTGAGGTACTAATATGCACTATTTGGTTCCAAAAGGAACTTTTTTGAGATACTAATATGCACTATTTGGTTCCAAATTGTACTTTTTTTAGGTACTAATGTGCACTATTTGGTTCCAAAAGGTACTTTTTTAGGTACTAATGTGCACTATTTGGTTCCAGAAGGTACTTTTTTTAGGTACTAATGTGCACTATTTGGTTCCAAAAGATACTTTTTTAGGTACTAATATGCACTATTTGGTTCCAAAAGGTACTTTTTTAGATACTAAAATGCACTTTTTGGTTCCAAATGTACTTTTGAGGTACTGATATGCACTAATTTGGTTCCAAATTTTACCCTTTTTTTTAGGTACTGATATGCACTATTTGGTTCCAAAAGGTACTTTTTTGAGATACTTATGTGCACTATTTGGTTCCAAAAGGTACTTTTTTAGGTACTAATGTGCACTATTTGGTTTCAAAAGGTACTTCTTTTAGGTACTAATGTGCACTATTTGGTTCCAAAAGGTACTTTTTAGGTACTAATGTGCACTATTTGGTTCCAAAAGGTACTTTTTTGAGATACTAATGTGCACTATTTGGTTCCAAAAGGTACTTTTTTAGGTACTAATATGCACTATTTGGTTCCAAATTTTACCCCTTTTTTTAGAGGTACTAATATGCACTATTTGGTTTCAAAAGGTACTTTTTTGAGGTACTTATATGCACTAATTGGTTCCAAAAGGTACTTTTTTAGGAACTAATATGCACTATTTGGTTCCAAATTTTACCCTTTTTTTTAGGTACTTATATGCACTATTTGGTTCCAAATTTTACCTTTTTTTTAGGTACTTATATGCACTATTTGGTTCCAAATTTTACCTTTTTTTTAGGTACTTATATGCACTATTTGGTTCCAAAAGGTACTTTTTTGAGATACTCATATGCACTATTTGGTTCCAAAATTTACCCTTTTTGAGGTATTAATATTTACCTTTGAGGTACTAATATTTACTTTTGATTTCCTAATATTTACTTTTGAGGTATTAATATTTACCTTTGGAGTACTAATGTGGCCAAAATGTAGCTTTGTTATCAAAATGTATGTTTGAAGTACTAATATTTACTACTGAGGTACTAATCTGAACTCTTTTGGGACAAATGTGTATTTAAAGGGGTTCTGTCCCAGTGAAGCTAGGGACTATTTTTGGACCATGTTTTCTGACAGTGTACATTGAATACTAATACCATTTGTTTTATCAGTTTACAGTCTTTCATCCTCTTGCATTATTTATTTGAAGTATTTAATAAAAAGGTGTTTCTAAATCAACTCATACTAACTAAATATATCATCCACATCTTTTCACAGGAGATGAACTCATCAAGCTAGAAGATGAAGATGAGCAGGGTTGGTGTAAAGGTCGACTGGTTAACGGTCAGCTAGGCTTGTACCCTGCTAACTACGTGGAGCCCATTTAATAGTTTTGTGTGCTGAGCAACCTTTCCACATCCTTAAAGACTTGAACTCGAGAAGAAGATGCATTTCCTCCTAAATACAGTAACAAAACATCTACAGTCTCCAAAACACATATCATCATTTCCTTCATACCCCAGCAAGAGCTGACAGTGGTTTTGTTCATCTAAGTGGCCATGTTCGGTATGAATTATTGTGCTACTAACATGTGTACATGTACGGTCCGTAATAATATTGTAAGTCCATGAAGGCTTGCATAGCAAAATTCAGCTATGCAATGTGAAACTTCACTTAAAAAAGACTTTGGTGTTATAAGGTTCAGTGTTGACCCTGTCGTATTACAGTCCATTTTGATTTGAAGGGATGGAAAAACACGGCTTGCTGACATCATCCAAAAAAAAAAAAGGAAAGACTCCAAGGATAAATGTTTCTTTGTTTGGCATAACATGCCACTGATAAATCAAACACAGTAAGCCCAGAAACATTTCACATAAATAATAAAATAATTTTGCTTTTATCCATTTCAAGTGCAGATAAACACATTTAAATGAAATGCTCTCCATATTTATTTAATGTTTTTTACCCTTTATAAAATTAATTTAATAAAAAAGTAAACGTCCATGAACAAATTCTGATGTTTAACATTGATGGACGGTTGAATTGTGTACATCTCCTTCCACAGGGAGTTTATTTAACTAACAAGAGATTTCACGACTGTCAAACTGTGAGGTTTTAAATGAAATCTGGACATATGTAAAGCGAGTTCAAATGCTCTTGAATCTTTTTTTATGCCTTTTTGCCTTTATTATCTACCTGCAAATGTCTTATGTGCAATCCATAACAGATTGAATGGGCTGAGTAACTTCTGCTTGTATTTTGTAAGCAAATGTTTTACAGTAATAGTTATTATTGTTTATGGTGATTTTGTTTTTTATGTTCATAACACTGTAGCTTTGTGTTCTTACTCAGACTTGATGTTATTGCTCCATTAGCTGTTATGGATTGTGTCTTTAACACTGGACAAATGAGGTGATGTTGTATATACTGTGTCCGATGTCGTTTTAACTCATGTCAGTGTAGTGCACAATAAAACTCATCAGTCCCAGATGTTCAGAGTAAAGCACAATACTTTGGTTCACCACTAGAGGTCGCCAGTGCAGAAGCCCTTTACCACTGTCTTACAAGTGACTGTCATGAAAATCTCCAGGTCATATATCATACCAAGGTATTTCTGATTAAAATAATGTCACAATGCAAAATCCTCATTTTCATGGAAAACATAATTTCTGATTTTTATATCACCCACCATTATTATGGATTTAATGGTTATAATGGGAATTGTATTGGTTTTAATTGAAACTATAATGGTCTACTGGTAATGTATTGGGTTCTGCTAGTGTCATATCCCGGACGAGCCCCCACTAAATGTTAGGCAGGGTCTAAAAAAGTTGGTTTACTTAAAATTTTTGAAGTTAACAATTTATCCAAACTTAAACATTTACATTTAATTTTATGTAATATTTAAGTACACTATACTTAAAACTTCTGTTTACCATTTAAGTTTTGTCCACAAGTCACACAAACAGATTATGTCACTCATGAAAATTAAGACCATTGTAAGTGTCACACAGTTATTGTTAATATGATAAAGCAACACATCTCCGACCTACAGCCTAAGCACAGGCACAAAATTAAATGCCATAAACCTCATCACAACCACCAACGGTTTGTAATTATTTGCAGTGTTTGTTGAAATGTTTGGAAGTAATAATACAATTTTTCAAATAGCTAAGTTTTAGGGTTGCCAAATTTCAGAAATTTTCAAGGCTTGAAACGTTCCATGGGAATTGAATAAATGGGAATAAACTGGGAATTTGAGATTTGCCTTTACAGTAGCTAGCAATAATTCAGATATCTAAATGTAAGATTGCACCATTACACTGCAAATAAATGATTTTCAAGAAAAAAATAGTATTTTTGCTTGTTTTCAGAAAAAATATCAAAAAATTCTTAAGATGCTTTTTCTTGATGAGCAAAACGACCCAAGAAAATAAGTCTAGTTTTTAGACCAAAAATATCAAATTTAAGTGATTTTGTGCATAATTTTTTTTTCTTAAACACTAAATTCAAGAAAAATTGAAGAAAAAATTTCTTACCTCATTGGCAGATTTTTTTGCTTGTTTTATGCACAAAATCACTTACATTTGATATTTTTGCTCATCTTAAAAAGCATTTTAATTTAAAAATTTGTAGATATTTTTACTGAAAACAAGACAAAAATACTAAGAATTTTTTTTTCTTGAAAATTATTTTTTGCCATGTATAATAACTATAATAATGTTTATTACACTTTAAAAATGTCTGGGTTCTTTTTTTACCAAGGTTGGACAAAACACATGCTGGGTTAAAAATGACCTAATGCTGGGTTGTTGTTATGCAACCACTGGTTATAATAACCAAGCGGTTGGGTTAAGGGTCAGTTTTAACCCAGTGTCTTGTGTCCAATATTTACCCAACATGGGTCAAAAAATAACCCAGCCATGCTTTTGTGTTTCTCAATGAAAGAATCAACTAAAGTTTTGCTTACAATTAAATCAGTAAATACGTAATTTTTTTAATTTATATTACCTTTCATGCAAGTCTGCTTATGACCAAATAAAATGTGTATTTATGTTTGTATATAATATAGTTTATATAAATGTCCCTAAATTTCCAAAAAATTCCCCAGATAAAGTTCCCATGGAAAGTTTCTGGAAATGTACCGGAAACGTTCCCTCCATTTGCAACCCTGATCAATTAGAGTTTTTGAAACTCAAAATGGTGACCACGTTGAACACAAATAAAACCTTTAAGTTTAATCAACGTTTTCACAGATTTGAGTACAGTTCACTCATTTTTATAAGTTCGGGTTTAGAGTGAATGTAACATCCCATTATCCAGTGATGTATTAAGCAAAATAGACTCAGCAAAAAAAACAAGAATAAAGAATATTTTAATAAATGAAATAAGGCAAAGCACAAAAGTGTGTATGTGAAACTCTGATCTAACTGAATAATATTGCTGAAATTACAGTAAAGACAACAGTTACCCAATGCAAACACAGTTTTCACAATAGATCTAATATAATACAAGACTTCCTGACTGATGTCCTACGTAAACCTGTACAACACAAATAACAAATTATAATAATTTCATTGACGGCCAGTAAAGCCTTGCTTTACATCACTAGCAGAACATATGACGTACTTTAAGTCGCAAGTGTGCGTGTGTGGAAAGGTGAACATTCATCAACATTCAAACGAAGAAACTGTCTTTGGTGAATTAACACAGGCAGATTTGAAAGTTTGCTGTACAATTACTCACAAACCAGTTAAAAAAGCAATGTTTGTTGGGTGCAGGCCAGAGATTAAGCCCGACATGAGGCTTTCTCACTGCAGATCATGGGCAGGGTAATGAAGGTTTGCTCAAACACACACCGGCAGTATTCACACGCTCATATAGAAGCTAAAGGCAATACACGTTCATCTGTATGTACATAAAGGCGAGTGTACAGACAAACAATATTTGTAGCAATGTCACACCCTATCGAGTCATAGTGTCGAATGACAGGCAGACGCTGCGAGAAACCTCTTCTGCTTGAAACATTGAAACTAAACTTTTTTTTATTTTTGTTAAACATCATAAATTAGTTGCAGATCGTTCATAAAGTACTAGAAAGTAACAGATGTGGCACACATATGGGTGTTATTTATATAATTGCAAGTATATTTGGTGTCCAAAGTCATTATTTCTCTGTGCTTTTTCACTGTAAAAAATTTAAAGTAGGATTGATTGGTAACACAACTTAAACAACTTAAATTTTTGACCTAAAGAAAAACTAAAGTGCAATTTTAAGTAAAATGAACTTAATTTTTTTGGTTTTACCAATTGAAGTAATTTTTCACTTTTGTAGTGTTTCAAATTAGTGGATTATATTTTTAATAATTGTAATATATCTGTACTGAGTGTCATGGATCAAAAGGCCATAACAATATAATATATTTTTATATAGCTTACAAGTGTCTTAATCACTATCTGAAAAAAGCAAAAAATAGTGACTTTGGACACCAAGTGTACCTGAAATTATATAAACACCCACATATGTCCTTAAAACAGTGGTTCTCAAACTTTTCGGCATGCGTAAGGTGCATCCCTTCGCGCACCCCAAAGAAAATTCATGATGAAACAATCTCAAACTTAGCATTTGAATTAAATAAAACATATGAAATTATACAATGTAGTGCTCTTGGTTGATAGCCATATTTTGATGAGGTTTGATTACACAGAATTTATGCTAAATTAATGTATTTTATCAAATTGGGGCCGCCTGGCACCACCTCATGACCCCCAAGGGGGGCCGCCTCCCACTTTGAGAACCACTGTTTTAAAATAATAAATGTATATTAAACAATTCAATGCACGTTTCAATTATATTTAGTTTAGTAAATGATCAACATCGCATTTTTCTTGGTTTCGCTCTTGAAGAGTCTGTAATAAAGATTCATCTGTGAAATGTTGAAGGTTTGTCAGTTCAAAGACTTCAAGGCCGTCCTCTGGTCTGAATGCATTGTCTTTTAAACCGGATGGACAAACTGATAGACGAGTCTTTGAGAGACGTCTGGTTTCCGAATGATCCCTTTTTTGTAGTACTGGCGTATGGAGCGACTGAGTTTGTCATAGTTCATAGCTGGTCTGTTCTTCCTCAGACCCCAGAGACGAGCAACGTGCGCCGAATCTTCGATTTTAAAGATCCCTGTTTAGAAAAACAGACACATTTTTCTATTATAGCATCATGCGGGACATTTCTGGACTATGGTTTGGTGGATTATTCCTGGTTGTGTTCTCACCTTTCTC
Organism: Misgurnus mizolepis; assembly: GCA_025389145.1. Classification (NCBI taxonomy): domain Eukaryota; kingdom Metazoa; phylum Chordata; class Actinopteri; order Cypriniformes; family Cobitidae; genus Misgurnus; species Misgurnus mizolepis. The sequence goes on along the minus strand of JAIFKI010000005.1, from coordinate 2,807,052 downwards.
TTTATTCAGCCAACGTATGCAGCGTCCGTAACTGTGAGGTTTGAGGAGCAGTTCTCTGAGAAACTGCCACAGGTGGATCGGTTGACCAGAACACGATGAATCGGCTTCTGACCAAAGCTCCTCTGTTTCTGTGGGACGACACGCGCGGATTATTAAAGAGACCTTTTAAGATGTGAAATAAATCTTTGGTGTCCCCAGAGTACATAAACTGTATGTGAGTTTAAGCTAAAAATATCATAAAGATAATTTATTATAACATTGTGTGTGAGCAAATATGTGTCATTTTTGGGTGTGTCCTTTAAAATGCAAATGAGCTGATGAAATGCAAACACTGATCACCATAATGGTGGTTTGTTGAAATTGAAAGTCAATTGTGCTGTCAATTACTTTCTCTCTCTCTCTCTGTGTACTAAATGGCAGTGCCGTGGTTGGATGGTTGCAGATTATAATAAGAGGATCTCCTTCTGACATCACAAGGGGAGCCAAATTTCAATGACCTATTTTTTTACATGATGCTTTTTACAAGTTACTCGGTTGATCTTTTTCACATTTTCTAGGTTGATAGAAGCACTGGGGACCCAATAATGGCACTTTTGATTTTCATTACATGTCCCTTTTAAAACATTTTTATGATATACCGTGGTACAACAGTACATGCAAGGGTTGCAGATGTATTGGTGCATAGTGTGGCGGTGTATGAGCGTGTGATTTACCTCTTATCCTGGTCTCTCCAACCGAACCTCTCTCCTTCATCCAGGCAGCTGAGGACACGAGTGAATACAAAATATAATACATGTCTAACAAAATGTACAAAAAGGCCCACTAAATATCCCTTACAAAATAAACCATGTTTTTTTTGTTTTGTTTGAACTGTAGTAACATTTTGTAAGGGTTACTGTAGATAAACCATGGTTACCAGAAAATAAACATGGTAAAAACAATGGTTATGTTAGTAAAAAAAAAAAAGTAAAATACCTAAAAAATAACACGATTACTACAAAAAACATGGTTAATATCTGTAAGGGGAGTGAAGCTGTGCCGAATTCAGAATTGTTTACTCGAGTAGAAATAAAATGTATTAAACATTAGTAAACTATGGAGCCCCTAAGGGGACATGGAGCAAAAATTAAATAAAGTTTAGTTTCACATGCGCGCGCGATAGTTTCACGTAAGCACATGAAACTAAACTTCAGATTTTTTTTCTCCAATGTCACCTTAGGGGCTCGGTAGTAAACATCCACTAACTAATCCAGAAAAAAACTTTATTAGAAATAATCAGCCTAGTCTCACGAAATTTCGTTATATTGTCATGTAATTTTTGATTCTTTTATTATCACGAATACCCGCGTTTTTTTCGTGATCGTATAACGAATTCTTGTTTTCGTGTGATTATCACGTACTGGTTACTCAACTGTTTTGTCCTATTTTCTTACCATTGTCGCTTTGGTTTAGGGTTAGATTTACATAAAATGACATCCCTACCCAAACCCAACTCTAACCCCTACACCAGGCGACATATAAAAAAAAAATCTGAAAAAATAGTATAAACCAATATATAAAGTGACATTTTAGTGCAAGCACCAAATCTAACCCTAAACCGAAGCGACAATGGTCTAAAAATAGGAAAAGCAGTTGAGTAACCAATACGTGATAATCACATGAAAACAGGAATTCGTTATACGATCACGGAAAAAAAATTTTTTTTGATAATATCACGAAAAAAGAATAAAAAAAAAACGTCACAAAACCTCGTGAGACTGGGTAGAAATATTGCACTAAAGATTTTTCTGAAGTTTTTCAGTACCTCAATATATTAAATAATCAATAGATAAAAATTTTTTTGGTAATACTTAAAAAATGTGGTTGCCAGATTCTTGTGTTTTATGGGAAAATAAATAGGTTTTATTGGCTGTGAAAATGAGTATTGAACATACTTTAGAAAAATGTGTTAATTTATGTGATTTTTGCAAAGAAACTTCATTTCTATGTTAACTGTCCCAGTGTTTGCATAAACTTGTACAGTTATCTAACTCAAAGTTTTTGTAGTGTACCTGATTTCCATATATCCAAATGTGCATGCAATGTTTCGCTGCACTGTGGCGAGCGCTGTCTGAAGTCTTCTTCGCTCATGGAACATAAATCTTTTCCATCCAGGTCTTGGAAAGCTTTTCCCACCTGCGGAAGCCTGTAGAGATGCTCCGTCCACAGCAACCACTTCTGAACGTTCCCACAATTCCACTCCATCGGATCTGAAAGATCAGACAGGTGAGTCAGTCAAACTGTACAAGCCATCCATCTTCTATCTGACAAAGCTCACTGGATTTCCAAGCCGTTCCTATCGGGTTTTGTTTGGACAGTCTCCTGATGTTTTGAAACGTCTTAAAGAAAGTTAGCCAAGGAGAGCGCTATTCATAAAAGTAAACACATGGGACGGGTGTTTACACAAGGTGTTGTGACCTTTAAAAGCGGCAAATTTGGCATGACACCACAAAGTACGTTGCCAATGGCAAATGTGCATGGAACACCACATTGATGAAGAGCGACATGAAGTCATTTAGCAAGAAGCACGAGTATTAAAACTCAATACGTTTGATGTGTGTCATCATGTTTACTTTTTTAGGAAAGGTTCATGATTGTTAGATGGGAGGGGCTTTGTATGTCCTTAAGGAAAGTCAGCATAACAAAGCTCACATGAAGTTAGTGAAACTTGGAGGATTATGCAGATCCTGGTATATATACTTTCAGCTGCCCTCAGGGTTACTCCAGTCAAAGCCTTTACTAACAGTTTCATTATGAATGTTTGCACGGCTCAATAAGAACTTAAAGCCGTCTCACATTTAGAGTCAACGATGAGTGATGGGTTCCTCATTTGAATATTTGCCACGGTTTTGTTTTCCTCCCGCTGTGTCACACTGTAGCTGTGTATTGTTAAAAGTATTGTAATATTTCATATTTTGCATAAATATCTGACTTTTGACATTTCTGTGATACGGTAATGTCATGACCTCTTTGTTGTGATATAAGTGCAATTAAATTTAATTTACTTTTACAGTAAACTCTTAGAAATTAAGGTTCTTTAGATCAGGGGTTTAATATCCCAAATCGACTGAACTTTATGCGAGGGACCATAAACTTTTTATTTTTACTTTGTGTTTTTTCTCTGAGATTTTCTGGGGACCCCTTAAAACCTCCTTGGGGTCACTGGACCCCAGTTTGAAAACATCTGCCTTAGACTACACTTTTTAAACCAATGCCATAATCTCTGAAAAATAAAGATGCTTCACAATACAAGAACCATTTTTGGTTGCATAAAGAACCATTAACATCCGAAGAAACTGTGTAAAACTTTGTAAGCGAGTATATGGCAAACGCGAGGGTCTCTTTTATCATAAACCACTTCGAAGTGTCTGCAGCAGGCACGAATTTTGACATGACAGGTGATAGGTTCACATGACGTGCCAAACACATACTTTTACATGACGAGCCACACTCGAAAAATAAGTCACCGGCCTTTGAGCGCATTTATTTTTATGAGAACCACCAAACTTTTCAGTCAAAGGTTCCTAAAAAACAGTTCATTCTTATCCTTTTATAGTCTGGAGAACCTTTTTTCACTACAAAAGAACCTGATGTTAGATGTTAAACCAAAAAATGGTTCTTCTGTGGTGTCATCTATTACTTAAATTTTTAAGAGTGTATTAAAAGGTAAGAAAGAATTTTTTAAGGAACTTTTGAATGAATGGTTCTTTTATGAACCTTTGATTGAATGGTTCTTTGAGGAACCTTTGACTGAATGTTTTTTTGAGGATCCTTTGATTGAATGGTTCTTTGAGGAACCTTTGGCTGAATGGCTCTTTGAGGAACCTTTGGCTGAATGGTTGAAGAACCTTTGGCTGAATGGTTCTTTGAGGAACCTTTGACTGAATGGTTTTTTGAGAAACCTTTGACCGAATGGCTCTTCGAGGAACCTTTGGCTGAATGGTTCTTTGAGGAACCTTTGATTGAATGGCTCTTTGAGGAACCTTTGACTGAATGGTTCTTTGAGGAACCTTTGATTGAATGGCTCTTTGAGGAACCTTTGACTGAATGGTTTTTTGAGAAACCTTTGACCGAATGGCTCTTCGAGGAACTTTTGGCTGAATGGTTCTTTGAGGAACCTTTGACCGAATGGTTCTTTGAGGAACCTTTGATTGCATGGCTCTTTGAGGAACCTTTGACTGAATGGTTCTTTGAGGAACCTTTGATTGCATGGCTCTTTGAGGAACCTTTGGCTGAATGGTTCTTTGAGGAACCTTTGACTGAATGGTTCTTTGAGGAACCTTTGATTGCATGGCTCTTTGAGGAACCTTTGACTGAATGGTTCTTTGAGGAATTTTTGGCTGAATGGTTCTTTGAGGAACCTTTGACTGACTGGATCTTTGAAGAACCTTTGACTGAATGGTTCTTTGAGGAACCTTTGACTGAATGGTTCTTTGAGGAACCTTTGATTGAATGGTTCTATGGGACCTAAAATGATTCTTCTGTGGCATTGCTGCGAATAACCTTTTCGTGGCACCTTAAGAATGTATGTGAACAGTATTACAAATACAAATATGGGACTGCACTGCAAAAAATCTTTGTTTTGTTTTAAGTACAAATATCTACATTTTTTTAAAATAAATATGATCATTTTCATGATGAGCAAATGAACTATGAAAATAAGTCTAGTTTTTAGACAAAAAAAACATTCAATATAAGTGAATTTGTGCTTAAAACAAGCCAAAAAAATCAGCCAATGGGGTAAAAAGAAATTTCTTAATTTATTCTGGAAAGAAGTGTTTAAAATACGGTAAAAGTAAACTTATTTCAAGATTTTTTTTCTTACCCAAATGGCAGATTTTATTTATTTAGCTTGTTTTGGCACCGTAAAAAGTGAAAAGCTGTATCAACTTAAAAAATTACTTCAATTGGTAATACCTACAAAAATGTGATTTGATTCAACTTAATTTTTTCCCTAAAGCAAACCTAAAGTGAAATTTTAAGTTAAACAAATGTAAATTTTTAAGTTGAAATTTTCACTTTTTGCAGTGCACAAATTCACCAAAAAAAAAAGTCTTAAAACTACACTCTTAAAATTCAGCATTTTATATATTTTTATGTTACTTTAACTTAACAAATTAAGTTGAACAATTTATACTTTTTTAACAATTTAAACTTTTTAGTTATGTCAACTTATCACAGGTACACACTTAAAATATTAGGTTCAATTGACTACCAAAATCAAGTTGTTTTAACTTCAGACTTGAAAACAAAACAAAAAATCATTTTTTTGCAGTATAGGTGCATTATCTAGCCTAAATACACAATTAAAACTAATATTTGACACATTTTTTAAAAAATCTAACTCATCTCACCTGGCGTAATGTTTAGAAGTTTACAAGCTGTTTCAATGTCCTTCAAAACTTCTCCCACCACTAAACTCTGCACCTGCTCCAGAGATCTCTCCTCCACCTGCTCTTCCAGTGTAGGAGACAGAGGTGAGCTTCCCAACCCAGGGCTGTCAATCACAGGGCACTGCTCCGGTTCCTGACACGGTTCCAGCCTGGGCCCCGTGCCCACAGCAGTGGAAGAATCCGACACCCTCACCAGCCAGGTGGCGTCTTCTGTAAACAGCATGTCGAAGCAGGAGAGATAGAGTCCTGGATGTCCACGGTCTGAGCCGTCCAGACGAGGTTTGTGGTCGATCATCTCTGACGTTTGGACTACGTTATCTTCTTGCTTGAGAAAAGCCAGCGAGCTCTCCACGAAGCTCGTGGCGGAGCGCGGCAGCTGAAGGACAGAGCCGTCTGTCTGGATCCGAACTGGACTGGCCATCGTCTCCTGCAAAAGACACAAAATGTAGTTTAAAAAAAAGATTATCTAATAAAATTGTAATCCATTAACTTTAAATTAGAGTAAAACAAGGCTGTCGTACACAAGAGTGCTCCTTGATGTCAATATACTTGAACATGACTTTTATCCATCGCCCACCAACTCAAGACAACAATGAGTCTAGTCTATGTGATGGTGTTGATATCTTTAAGGGTCCCGGGACATTCAGAAAGAGTCTCCAGCATGGGGGCAGCAAACTGGATTTGACCGAGTCATTTACTTATGGGTCATTTGTACAGAATAGCGAGTGACATCGGCGATTTTGAGGTCTGCTTTCAAGGTGCCGACCCTCAGTCTCCTGTCTCCTGTGTCAGCGTGAGTTTTTAATCAAATCGAGGGTTCGACTACGAGATGCTTTAAATGCTGGGTGACACGAGAGGCGGAGCTTGACCCGATATATATCTGTCTATCTTGATCGCCTGGAGGCAGACATACCAAGTGAAGGCTCAGATTACAAGTTCCCTGGAATACAATTACTCTTTCAGAGATGTGATAAAATATTAGCCTTCAAGAACCGTCTGTTTAAACTGCCGTTTAACAAGATTTTCCTTAAAGGGCCTTAAGGAAGCGTCAATGTTTCATGTGCTTTGAACAAATAGGGAAGCTGGGTGGTCACCTTAAAATTTGTGCTAAAAATGGAGGTTTACATTTTCTGTGCACAAAGTCAGCCTTTAAAGTTACATCTTAAGTGGTTGTAGTGTGCTGCTATATTTTCTCCATGGTTTCCTGAGAAAGATATTCAGATTCTTAAATATTGCTTACCTAAGGGATTTTATTGTAGGCTATATGGTTTTATAAAGATCCTTTATCATCCATTATAAAAAGGTGTGAAAAAATGGTTCAACAGGAACCAAAAATGGTTCTTCTACTGTATGGCGTCACTGTTTTATTGAATTTGTTGCACATTCAGAAACGGCTGTAATATTAAACTGGGTTCTTCTATATCCTGGGGCCACTGAGGAATGACAGCAAATTGTAAAATACTTCCAGAAACATTGAACATCATTAATCATTAAAGTTATGTAAGCTCCTCCATGCAGTCAGCGAAGTGTTGTAGCGATGTCTGAAGCGTGCTGCTTTGTGTCGACATGCTGACTATTCAACTATCAATCATAGCTACACTTGTCTTATGATTCGTGTAGCACAATTTGAAAGAGCTTTGCGCTGACAGCACTCACAAAGGTGCATTAAAGGTTCTTCGTATAGTGATGAACTATTTTTGGTTCCTCAAAGAACCTTTCAGTCAAAGTTTCTTCAAATAATTTTCTTCTTACCTTTTTATAGTATAAAGGAAAGTTTATCACTGCAAACAATAGTTTGTGAAGATTATTTGCATGTTAAAGATTTTTAATGGAAATAAGTGGAGAGCAGGGGCGAAAGTACCATTTTTTTTTTTATGTCATTTTAAAAGCTAATATTTTAGACAGAGATATGTTTTTGCTGTGGTCAATAACTCACAAGTGTGGTCTATCAATACCAGGTAAAATTTTGAAAAAATGTAAAACGACTTCAGTATAATTTCACTTTAGCGCATTGTTACTTCTGACAGCTGGGACGAAAGTAACACAACAGAACCAGATAGATTTTTGTATTACACTTATTTTAAGTAAATATACATGACTATGACATCATTAATATGTAACTGCAAAAATATTTTTTGTTTATTTTTGCAAAAAAAATTTACATTACATTTCTTATTTGTTTTATGTTTCATCAAATGTTTCAAAAGCAACCCGACAGTACAAACTGGAATTGTTGAGAATAAAAAAAAAATTCAAAAGCTTGAACATGAAATATAAATGTTCAACATAATGCAACAGTATTAGCAGCGGAACAAAAGTAAGCTAACAAGTGTAACTTTCGTCCCAACAGGAACTCCTGACATTTAAATCCAACTGACTTTTATTTTGAAAAACTCAAGGAATGCAAATTTCAGGATATGTTTCAACACTAAATAACCTGTAGATTGATCAGTACTGTAACACATGAAACCAAAAAAAAATCACAGCTTTATGAATTTACGTATCATGGTTGAAAAAAGCTTTCTGGACCTACACGCGCAAAACGTTGACTGAACTAACCATAGACTGTAAAAAAAGATGGACGACGTCTGTTCGCTCTCTTCCATTGGTGAAAAGTGAAGCTGTCAGTGTCCCGATACGGCGCTGACATCTTGGGTCTTGAGTCTGCACAGTAGCATTTTCTGGACCAGTCCTGCGCAGTAGTAGTGAGCAGGAAGTAAAGTCGCGAAAGCAAGGCCCCGCCTTCGCAGAATGCGCATATCACAGCTGTCAATCATGACGTGACACCACCGTTTTTATAGCAAACTAAAAACAAACTTATTTTAAAAACAAACACTTGAATTTACATCAGCGTGATAAAAACTACAGTAAATGACAGAAACTTCGATAAGATATTTGAAGTGTAATTAAATTGTTTAGTTGGTGTCAAGTCCCATTGAATAACATGGGGAGGCGGGGTTTATGACCTATACTGGGACCAGTCACTGGGGGGCTATCGAGACGTTTTGGCTTCAGTTTTCAGGGCTTGTGCGGTGTCATGAGCAATTCGGTCCCCCCGGGCAATTCGGTCTCCCCTAGAAATAACGCGATATTTGTCAGCTCTGTCTACGGTTGCGCGCTAAAGATGCTGTCATAGTTTGAAATGCAAATAGTCAGGGCTCTGAGAAAATCACTTTGTTACTTTTGTCCCGCATTGCTTTCGGCCCGGTTCTCCCCTAATGTAAAAAGTAAAAGTTGGATCAACTTAAAAAATTACTTTAATTGTTAACGCGTTACCAGTTTTTTTTTTTTGAGTTACATTTTCTCACTTAAGTAAAAAATTAAGGTGATTATTATTATTTTTTACTTCAATTGGTAATAGATAAAATATTTAAACCTGTTTAACTAAAATTTTTCATTTAAAGTGAGAAACTTTTGGTTGAAAAAAATTTTTTAGACACTACCAATTGAAGTCATTTTTTAAATTGATCCAACTTTTACTTTTTACAGTGCAGACAAATCAGCATATATATTTTATGTTAATTTAACTTAACAAATTAAGTCAAACAATTTCAACTTGTTTTTATAAGTTTTATCAAGTTATCACAATACTTAAAATAGTAGGTTGAGTTGACTTGCAAAACCAAGTTGGTTTAACTTCATGCTGCATTTTCCCCCCATTGTACGGCATCGTGAAGCACCTTTATTTTTAAAGTGTACTGATAAACAACACTGTTAGTCGCACTGGAGAAAATTGCCTGCCAAATACATCATTTTTAAAATGTAAATGATCATGAATGAATAAAGAATGAAGTGTTGTCTGAATCAAATAAATGCATACAGATATTCATTTATGAACATTTAAATGATTAAACTCAATAATGTAATGAAACATGTGTGTCAATAGCCACTGTTTTGATTTCAGTTTGTTGCTATACTTCCAAACATATTCTAAAGTGTAATATTTCTGGATTTCATATGCTTTATTGATTGCAATAAATCTTCATGTAAAGACCTGTGAGGGTATTTATTGGATAATTTCATCTGTTCATATCATAAGTAAATATGTGCCTGCAATCGTCTGATTTTAGGCACACAGATGGAGAATAAGAGATATTTAAGGTTAATCTATCGATGTCTACAGAATGCCAGATGTTCTTGGAGAAACTCTGTTTGTATGGTCATTCATAAAATCATGTGATTACTCCACACCCAGCAATAGCAGAGGAAACGAAGTCTTATTACGCCAAAAACCGTGTGCCATGTCTCCCATTTATGACTGTCCTGTCTGCGACGCTGGCGGTCATGGGGATGCGGGTGTGTTATAAAAAGGTCAAAGTTCAAACCGTTTACGTCTCGTTCCTTCTCATCTCCATACGTGAACACAAACAGTGGACTTTGAAGATCTCCTGGGGTAAACGCGAAAGGAAATGAAGTTATCCTCCTTCAACAATCCTTGTTTTCATTCTCAAACTCTTCTCTCTGACCCCTGCTGTTTTCACCCTCCTCCCCTCAGTGGAGAAGCTCTTCATCTGCGCTCGGCTTAGTTTCGGTCTGTAACCTAGTGTCCAGTCCTGCTCGCAACAGCTTGCGATAAGCCCATTAGACAGGCACATTTAGTCGTATTGACTCTGGGCAGCAGGAAAAGCATCGGTAAACAGGCTCTCAGGGCGACGGATTAAACCCATGACTGAGCCCTAAATGAGTTTGGTTAAAGACTTGAAAATTCATTTTAGAAGGGTAAAGAGATGCTCCATTTGACGGGTCAGATGCGTTCAACACTAAAGGACCAAAGTGTTTATCAGCCTCTTATACGCTTAAAGACCGCTTTATCTTTAATAAGCAGGGCTTTAGGAAATAAAAATCACAAATGAGATCTCTTTGATATCTCAGTTGTTTCTCATATACATATACAGTGCTGAGATTAAAAGCAAATTTAGTCTGGATCTCTCTTGAGAAAAAAAGAGATGTCTCAAATTGGGCTTAAGATTTTAATATGAACTTTCTGTCATCAAATTATTCCAAGACTGAATGATATGAACTATTTTTAAGTCTAAATTCTGGTAGCCTATACTATTTCTTTAATTAAATCTCATATAATTTTCCAGTCTGATCTCGTGGGAATTTGTACATATTTTACAAGTTGATTCCTATAAATTAGTAAGAAGTAGCTACAATTATGTAAAAAACAAAAAAAATGCAAATGTCACAGGTGAAAGCAAATCGTACCAAAACGTACAAATGTGGTCATACGAATAAGCCACCTCGTAAAATATGTATGAATTGCCATGAGATTTCCTAAAACCAACATCCTGATCTTAATAACCTCGAATGTGAACACCAGGAGCGTAAATTAAACAAAATAAAGTCTGAAAATAAATTACGATTTACTTTGTTAGATTTTATAATGTAAAAAATATTTTTATTATTTTTTGTTAAAATTTTTAAGTATAATCAACTTGGATTTACAAGTGATTTCAACTTTCATTTATTTTTATCTTGACTAGTGATGAGTTGCTTTAACTTATAAAATAAAGTTAAATTAGCTTATTATTTTAACTTTATTATTTACAGCAAACATAGTCGAGGTAAAAAAAGGTTAAGTTGTTGTAACATAAAAAATTAAGTTGAATTAGCTGATTATTTTAACTTTATTAGTTACAGTACTCATCACTAGTTGAGATAAAAAATAAAAGTTAAATTGCTGTAACTTAAAAAATTAAGTTGAATTAGCTGATTATTTTAACTTTATTCGTTACAGCAAACATCACTACTCGAGATAAAAAAGGTTAAGTTGTAACATAAAAAATTAAGTTGAATTAGCTTATTATTTTAACTTACTTTGTTACAGCAATCATCACTAGTTGAGATAAAAATTAAAACTTAAGTTGCTGTAACTTAAAAAATTAAGTACAATTAGATTATCCTATTAACTTTATTAGTTACAGTAATCCTCACAAGTTGAGATAAAAAATAAAAGTTAAATTGCTGTAACTTAAAAAATTAAGTTAAATTAGCTGATTATTTTAACTTTATTAGTTACAGCAAACATCACTAGTCGAGATAAAAAAGTTTGTTGTAACATAAAAAATTAAGTTGAATTAGCTTATTATTTTAACTTTATTCGTTACAGCAAACATCACTAGTCAAGATAAAAAATAAAAGTTGAAATGCTTCCAAGTTGTTTATATTTAAATCAATATTTACAGTGTGTTTACATTATATTTAAACACCCCCTCTTTCCTTTATTAAAGTTGTGTATGGTAATGTATATAAAAAGCACCAGACTGACTTATCTACATCGCTGTCAGAGATGTGGGAAAAGATGACTCTGGCAGTTACAGATAACCATCAAACAAAAACGTCTCTTTTTACACACGCCCAGGAAAATTGGAGAAAATAACATTTCGTTCTTTCCTGGCAAATAAGGACATTCGCTCATTTCCATATCAATGTGGCAGTAAGTCGGGTGTGACTCTGCAGTTACAGTAACCGCAGGTTTCCGAAAGTCAAAATCTCATTCATTGTCTCCATTAAGCCTTCAGTAGAAACCATGAGCTCTGCGATTAAGTGATGATATTTGCATCAGCGCAAGCCACAGGCCAGTGAGATCTCAATGTAATTTTAGTTTACAACTCATAATCCTTGAGAGGGATTCACCAGTCAGAGGTTGCCATGGAAACTATGAATATGCCATATAAGACATGCCAATCTCCCTTTAATACAAAACAGCTCCTTTTAAGAACATTTTGCAATACATGAATGCATTTTATTTTATTAGTATTCCTGGATTGGTACAGCTTTGCATATTGGTTAGCAGCGCAAATGTCATGGGTTCCATCCCAGTGAAAAAAAATGCTTGGTTTTGCAAGTAAATTTACTATTTTAAGTATAGACCTGTGATAAGTTGATATAACTTATAAAAACAAATTAAACTTAATTTGTTAAGTAAAAATAAGATAAAATATGTGTGATTTCATTGGCGGCCAATAACTTTTTTCGAGGGTGCACGATGCGAAGCTTGTCACAACATTTATGTAGCCTGATGTGTGTGTGTCTCGTCATTTCAAAATATGTGTTCAGCTCGTCAAGTGAAAATACGAGGCCTGGTGCAGACGCGTCCAAAAGGTTTATGATAAATAAAATGCTCGCGTTTTTTCAGATACTTGCATGTTTAATCAGAGTTTAGTGTTAAGGGAGTGTCTTGCGAGTATTTTGTGAACATTTTTGTATCTTTTATCATAAACGGTTTCGACGCGTGTGCAGCAGGCACTTATTTTGACAAGACACATAATACACATGGTTTACATGATGCAACAAACACATATTTTGAATTCGCACCCCTCGGAATAGCAGTCACCAGCCGCCATTGGTTGATTTGACAAAAATGCTGCATGTTTTTACATTGCATACTGATAAAATTGATAGCTTAAGTGCACTGTGAGTCGCTTTGCCAAATTTAAATGCCTCTCTATCGCCATCTCTCTTCAAAACATAAAACTAAAGGTTATTTTATGTGCTTTACTTTAGTTGACATGAAGTAAACAACTGACATTTTCCATGAAATCCAACCTTGTGGTTAAGTAAGAAGACAGCTTTCAACACATTGTTTACGCACTTGCTCAATAACTGATTCATTGCTTATTTTTTGTCAATAAAAATGTATTAAAACGATTCCTGTTTCTAAATTTTGTAATGGAATCTGGCTGAGCGTAGCAACCAGCACAGCTCAGTGCGATGGGAAAAGATTAACTATTAATATCCACTTTACCACCGTAAGAGTCTGTGGGCTTTTCTGTGTCAAGACCTTTACTGGAAGAAATGCTTCACTTGACTGCACAATTTCAACAACAGCTGTGTCTTTCTCATCATAAAAGATTCGGCAATCATTACAAGGAATTATTGCTTCCCCACCATGAGTCCAGTGAGGTGTTTAACAATGATTGGCTGAATTATAACAAACCTTTAGGAGTGACACAATTAAATATTATATTCATCGCACATGCTCCCAAATTCAACATAGGCTACTTCATTCATGTTTTTTGGGGAATTGAAGATGCTGGAAACCTGTTTGTAATACTGCTTGCTTAGTGCCACCCTTCACCTTAAAGTTCAGCAGACGTGCAACTTGCGTCTAAATTTGATATAAAATGCAAATTTGTTTAATTACATTGTTGTCTTCTACTCGGTCACAGTACGATCTTGAAAACACAAACCTCTCAGCTGTTTGAAAGAAAACCGACAGGGCCGTATGCAAATGTTCATCTTAAGTCACTCAACCGCTGACATGATAAATATCTCTGATTTTTTTTCTATGAGCTTTAAGTCTGAATGTAATTGTAAGGGGAATTCTCATTGTGTTTGTTATCTTCGGCTAACGTTTTCATTTCTTCTTCGAAATCTGCAGGTGCGATGTGCCCGTGCCAGGTTTTCTCCTATTGGCTTATCGAGTTATTAATCTTTCAAATGACTGAGATCAAACATCCCAATACCAAATTACAATCCTGTGGTCAGTATGTTTGAATTAACTAAATTTGTATGACTTTATTTTCAATTCCAATCCCAATTAAAAACGTTCATATGATTTTGGCTCGGAAACCAACATCTATCTTAAATCAATAGTGCCGTTGCATATTTAACGTTGTCAATTGTTTCAAACTTCACTAGTTGGCATGTGTTTGCCAAAGTAGTTGCGTGCAAACTTTGAGACGTTATGACAAAGGAGAGGAAATTCAGTGAATGATGCATTGCATTTCGTATTGGTTTCTAATGCAGATCTATGGTGTATGATATATGTACACTATTACATTTTTTTGCTTTCATCTTCCAAATGAGTCCCACAAATTTGGAAAAACACCAGCGAGAGATCTGGGTTGAATTTTTCACTTCACTGCTGTAAGCTTGACAAATCCATTGTCTGTTAAGATGTATTTACTCAGCACGGTAACACATTATTTCAGTCAAAATAATCTTTCTAGTCATAGCAGCAGTCAATTGAAACTTTAAATTCACCTTCGGCAATTTTTCTTCTTTTGAAGCATCTGGACATCAGCCAGAAATAAAACACTTGCACTTTTCCTTTAGGCAGAATTTTTTTTTTCTGGATGCAAGCCAGTTATAAACCTAAGGGCTTCACACCCATTTAGTTTTTTTATGGGGTTTAATGACAAGTTGCATGTGAAGAACAGGTGAATGATGTTGGAGTGAGAACAGGTGCAGAACAGGTGATTGCAATTGGCATTGACCGCTATCAATCAAGGCGCGTTAATTATAAGGTTGAATTATTGCTCCCTATAGCCTACAAAACTAAACACCTAACAAACTAAGCATATAACATTGCACTTTATTTCGGTGGTCCAACTATAAGCAACTTTGCAACTACATGGGTCAGGGAAGAGTAGAGGAAAGGGTTGGGGTTAGTTTGCCATGTAGTTGCAAATATACTTATATTCAGTCTGTCAGGGATCATTCCACTAAAATGCTTGACGATATAAAGCAGACAATCTACTAATACTGTAATGACTGTCAAGAAGTTACTCATAGTTAATAAAATATACCTAATGCACCAGCCAAACATCTGGACATGCATACATATTTTTTTACTCCATAATTTTGAGTAAAGTCATCAAAAGTATAAATTACACAAACACTGTAAATTAGCTGTAATTATGCAACTGGTTGGCAGTAACTTACTGTAGAAGATAAAGACTGAAAATGTTTCATGTTCATTTAACTTTGAAAAAACTGTTGTCAGTAAATAACACAAATGTAAAATCTACAGTATGTTACTGGCAACCAGCTGCCAGTAATACTGCACTGTAAAAAAATAGCTTTAATTATGCAGCTGGTTGGCAGTAACTTACTGTAGAAGATAAAGACTGAAAACGTTTCATGTTCATTTAACTTTGAACAAACTGTTGCCAGTAAATAACACAAATGTAAAATCTACAGCCAGTTACTGGCAACCAGCTGCCAGTAATACTGTAAATTCTACAGTATTTTTTTACAGTGAATGTACAGGAATTATGTAGTGACCAAAATACACATCATAGCAACCCTACACTATAAAAAGTGATTATGCAAGTCAACCTATTTTACATTTCTGACTAGTATATTGACATAAGTTATAAACAAGTTGAAATTATTGAACTTAATTTCTTAAGTTAAAGTAAAACAAAAACAGTGTATAGCTTGTTCTCAAAAGATGGATCAACTTTTACAGTGTAAAACAATTTCTGCAGTGCAAGTTTATTATGCAAGTCAATTGAACCTACTATTTCAAGTTTTTGACTAGTATATTGACATAACTTAAAAGGAAGTTGAAATTATTGAACTTAATTTGTTAAGTTAAAGTAAAACAAAAACTTATTTTGATTTTTTTTACAGTATATAGCTTGTTCTTAAAATAAGCGACACTGTAAAAAGATGGATCAACTTAAACAATTATTTAAATGGTAACACTTAAAAAAGTATTTTTTTCACCTAAAGTAAAATTTTAAGTAACTTAAAAAGTATGTTTTACAGTAAAAAAAAAATGCTGCATTGCAAGTTTAATCAAATTGGTTATGCAAGTCAATTGAACCTACTGTTTTAAGTTTTTGACCAGTATATTGGCATTACTTAAAAACAAGTTGAAATTATTTAACTAAATTTGTTAAGTTGGAGTAAAACAACAACGTATGGTGATATAATTTTTTTTTACAGTGCAGATAAACAGCTCTGCCTACACTCATTCTCCCAATAAACCCCATGAGGTGCATTCTGGGATACATTTTAAACTACTATTGAATGAGTCCCTATATGTATGCTTATGCATAACACACATTTACACACGTAAGTCACACATATGTAAGGAATAATCGACGACACACCCAAAAATGCACACACAAGGTGGTAATGCGGCACGAAGCGGAGTGTGCATTTTTTTCGAATAATTCAAAGGACCGAGTCAATTATTTCGCTTATACCACGGTTACCACTAACATTGATCTGGTGAATATTTTTTAAGACATTTGACAAGTTAGGTGTGCGGTTTACAGAAAAATTATCAACAACCATCGAACATTTCTAAGCTAATCAGAATAAAGCATTCAATAGACCCCTGGTATACATTTTTGCACAGTCACACACATTTATGTACACAAATAACATTTAAGGATAGGCCTTGTTGCTCAACGGAAAAATTGTGTATGCTTTTTTGTGTATGCTTTTTTGATATCAAAATATCCTTTCCATAATACAGATTAAAAATATTGAATCTTGCTGGCAACTGCCCCTTGAAGTGGATCAATATAAAGTTTAGGCTTACCTGTCCAGGTGAAGAGTGCAGGAGAGCCTCTTTTAGTTTCCACACGTCTCTCAGATGAACCGATGACAGGGATTGATTTAAGGCCTGTTGTTCTTCCTACAGACTCAAAATGTTTTTTTCACAGCAAACGAGTAAATGCAACAGAGTAGATTGCTGCATTACTAACCCTAATGAATAATACTGTTAGTGACAACCTTCTCTGGCCTGTGTATGTGTGTCTACACCTGATGTGGGTGGGTGTGCACAAGACTTCAAGTAAGTGAAGGAATGCCTGCTTCATTGACTTCAGGTCTCACTTTTATACACAGGCCTTATTAAGCTGAGCAAACATTGTCTCAGGGCTCTATTCCAGCCTGAAGGCTTTTGACATGCACGGCTGTTGCTGTGGACCACTAACCCCCCTCCTAAACGCAGCCACAGCTTCCAGAGGAATTTAAGATTTAAATGTCCAAGAGCGCATTTTTATATATTAAGATGCTATACATTTCTTTGTAAAAAAATAAAAATAAAGGAAAAAATCATGTGAAACACAATACCTAATACTTAACAGTTAGTAATAGCGGTTTTCTTAAAAATTTGCTTAAATGTCACCCGAGTGCTTAAAAAAAAGTAAAAGTAAAAAATGTATTTAGTTTAAACAAAATGTAGCTTACTTTAGGAGCAATGAGATAATCGGCTTTGAGATTTTTTTTTTTACATTTCTAAGTTTTTGTATTTCTCTTTAGATGAGAAGGTTTTCAGAAACACTGACAAAAATCTATTTCATCATGCTTATATACACTTACATTTATTCATTTGGATGCACTGTAAAAAAAATGAAGCATGACATCAAAACAACTTGTCGGTGCAAGTCAATTCAACCTACTATTTTAAGTTTTGACTTGTGATAAGTTGACATAACTTAAAAAACAACTTGAAATTGTTTAACTTAATTTGTTAAGTTTAACTAACATAAAACATATATGTTGATTTGATATAATTTTTTATTGTGCTTTGATCCAAAGTGATGAGAATGGATTTAGTATTTTGTCAAAATTGCCTATTTCTTAATTTTCAGAAATAAACTTCTTTTAATTTAGGGATAAACTTGCAAATGTTACAGGTTCTGACGTCTGTGTTCATTATGTACATCAAAAGTTGCATTTCTAGATATTTCTACGTATGAATTTGAACGTGTGAGAGTCGTGCTTGCGTCAGGGTACAAATGATACGTCTGTAAATGCTCAGCATGGCGCATGTTTGCACAGTTAAACAGACACACCAAAGCAAACCACATTTAATACACACTTTAATAAAAATAGAAAGAGGGCGAGAAAGATCATCACATTATAATTTTACAAGCTATTCCAGATGATAAAATGAAGAAACCTAAAAACTGAAGATGGGTGATATTGTCTTACATGGTAAAAATATATTTTGCAAGATTATGCTTAAAAAAATGAACAAATAAATTAATAAACTTTTCATTTTATTTTCTAAAAAACAAATATGGAAATTGCAAGTTTAGCTCCACATGTTAATGTATCTTGCTTTCAGGCTTAAGAGAACAATTTTTTCATTATTGTATTGACGCCAAACATTATCTATATGTCATCTAGCATAATAATAATAGTATGATACGGTTTTCAATTCAAAGGCTATAAACAGTGACAACAGTTAAGATCAGAATTGGAAACTTGAGGTATGTCTTGCTTCAAACAAAGGTTTGCTTTGCACTTTTTGTTTGTCTTGAACATTTCCCAGAGGGCGTTCATTTGCATGGCAGTTACAAAAAACCGCGGATTTAAGATGTGCTCTCTTCACCCTCTTGCTCTGAAACAACATTCTCATGCAGCACATAACCATGGAAGAACAGAAAGGTTACTGACACTGCCAGAGGTGTCTGTTTAAGATCGTTCGGTTGAGCCATTTATCAGCTTACGTGATGCTGTTATAGCTCATTGTGAAAGAGACTTTGTCTCATGAAATCTTTGGAGTATATGAGTTGGGTTCAATTGGTAATCCATCAGACTTTAGATCTATTGTACGTTTAAAACATTAGGAATAGTGTCGATTGGGAATAAAGTTTATTGCAAAGTTTAGGGGAAAACCCAGAACAAGTATCGATGAGAATATGTGTAACTTAATTTTATTTTTCTGAAAACCAGCTTGATCTCACGAGAATTCGTACGCATTTTACGAGTTGGCTAATTCGTATGAAGTGAATCATACAAAAACATGATTATCATTAAAAAAATTATGTCGTAACCCTACACCACCACAAACCCTGACCCCAATGTCACGGGGCAAAAGCAAATTGTACAAAAATGTAAACATTTGTTTGTAAAATTAATATGAATTTGCCCTCATAAAATACATACGAAGTGCGGTGAAAAAAACTGTTTGGGAGATCTAATCTACCTGTATGTTTTATAAATGCCGTGCATTAGCCAATAAGAGCAAGATTCAAGCAAAAAAGATTTGGTTGCCTTTTGATATGATTTATGATGACTGTAAAGAGTAAATGTTGTGATGCATATAAAGTGTCCAAAACTTTACGGAGAATCTTTACAGATTACAACCTCATGAGAATTTGTACGTATTTTACAATTTGGCTAATTTGTATGAGTTCATACAAAGGGAATCGTACAAAAACGTATGATTATCATAAAAAGCACCAACCATTAACATCAATGTCACAGACAAATACAAAACATACAATAATGTACGAATGAGGTCTTGCAAATTAATACGAATAAGCAACCTCATAAATTCGTACACAGTACAAAATTATTTGCTGCCTTAAATTTTTTAGTAAATCAACTCAGATTTACAAGTCATGTCAATTTACTATTATTTATCTTGATAAGAGATGAGTTGCTTTTAAAATGAAGTTGACTTTTTTCAACTATATTTTGATATTTTGTAAGTTATAACAACTCATCTCAATTCAAGATAAATAATAAGTGAAAATGACTGGTAAATCTGAGTTAATTCAACCAAAAAAATAAAAGATCTAAAAGATTTGCTGCCTTAGAGCTAGTGTTGGATATGCCCAAAAATGTTAAGATCATGAATGCATAACATTGTTGTTTTTAGTAAGTATGATTATTTGCATGATGTGATATAACATGGCAGATTTACGAGAGCACATTTTAATCCTAATGAGAGGGAAGTGTATGCACCTGATCCCAAAACAAGCTTCTTTTTCCACTTTTCCTTATACATGTAAATTAAGGGGGAAAAACCATGGTTTTACGAATGGTATCAATAGATCAAAGGTTAATTTAAATAAAGAAAAAATTATATAGTGCAACTGATTCTAAGATAAAATCTGTTTCTTATAGTCACGTTTACAGCACTTGGACGTTCTTGTTTATGACACGTATTTAAAAAAAAAAAATGTTTTGATTAGCAGAAAATGTTGTTGTTCTCTCCAAAAATAACTTGCCCACATACAACCTATATTATTATGTACATATATCTGTGATAAGTTGGCAAATGATTGTTCTAGTAGTAGACTGAAATATCAAACACTACACTGCATAAACTGATTCATAAATGATTAATTTCAATACATCCACTAAATACAGGTTATGATCTTGTATAGCCTATACTGCTACAGATTAACGAGTCATGAACCAAACTAAGATCATCTGAGGTAAAGCGTCTGATCATTAACCACAGCCGTTCAGGTTAGATGGTGATCTCATGCTTGAGAAAAAAACTAAACTTTTTAATAAGATGATGGCATTAATATAACCCATCCTTGAATTTCTCCATGTGGCGTCTAACGGAGGTTTCTGTAAACAAAAACGTTTGATAACAGAAGTCACGCTCGACTATAGTAAGCCAGTGATCACTACCTGACAACGACAAAACATAAAAACTGTCAAATAAATCACTTTATAATAAATGTACATAAGGAAGACATCAAAACTAAAAACTATCATTAACTCTTTCCCTGTCAGCGTTTTTGTTTTGTAAAGTTGCCTGACAGCATTTTATTTTAACAAAAGTTTATATATATATATATATATATATATATATATATATATATATATATATATATATATATATATATATATATATATATATATATATATATATATATATATATATATATATATATATATATATATATATATATATATATATATATATATATATATATATATATATATATATATATATATATATATATATATATATATATATATATTATGGTTATAAATAAACATATCATATATCAAATAAAATAACACACGCTTTTAAACATATAAAAAAATTGAAAAAAAAAAGTTTCATCCCATCTTCCATTTGTTTTCTTTTTATTACCTCTCAAATATGTTTGGGTTTCTTCAAAAATACCAAATTTTTAGTAAAAACTATGTAAATATAATTAAAATAATTTCATCCGATTTACGATTGTACATCTCCGTTGGTGTGTTATTGTGTATTAGTACATGTTAAGGATATGCAAAATGTACAAACCCCAAAGTAAACGATGATGCGAGTTATCATCTCCAACGTAAATCTCTTTTCTCGGACTACAAAAAACACACGGATTGTAGGCAACAGTTTACTTCCTGGGCCTGTTGACGTGGACACGACAATCATTATCATAACTCCTCCCGCTTTGGACTCACAGTCTGTAAGTTAACTCCTGTTAGCATTGCATTGCGAGCGAATATTTCAAACATGCACTGTAAAAAATAATTTGCTGCCTTAAAATTCTTTGTTGAATCAACTCGGATTTACAAGTCATTTCAACTTACTATTATTTATCTTGACTAGAGATGAGTTGTTATAACTACAGGTGAGTTGTTATAACTTATAAATTTAAGTTGACTTTTCTCAACGATATTTTATAAGTTGTGACAACTAATTTCTGTTGACATGACTTGTAAATCTGAGTTGATTCAACAAAGAATTTTAAGGCAGCAAAGTTTTTTTTACAGTGTGGTAAGGGACGTCTCAACGTAAAGATTAGCTATCCAATCAGGGACACAAAGCTTTTCAGATCGATGAGTTTTGTTCAAAATCAATGCGTTTGAGGAAGGCAGGATTTCTGGAGCGACAAAAATGTACGGTATGTGGAAAATAAACCACGTGAACACATTGTATTATACCAAATATCCAAAATAACATTGTTTTTTAGCAATGAAATAGGTGCACTTTAAATTAAACCTAGACAGTTTCGCAAACTGTCCCAGACGTCGTTTACGTAACTTAAACCTAAAAATGTATAAAAAAATATTTAAACCATTTTAACTTGTTTTTATAAGTATCTTAAGTTATCGCAAGTCAAAACGTGTAAGTGGGTTGAACTTCCTTGCAAAACCAAGTTAAATTAATGCTGCAGTGATGGGCCGGCCCTGTTGACAAATTATTTTTTGTTTGTTTAATTTTAGGCAAATTCTTTTTTACAAATGCTTAATGACATGCGACAAATAATGCAAGCTGTTGCTTTAAGTGTACACAATGTTTTTTGGCACCAGCTTAAGTGTTTCTTTAGCAGACCATAACCTTGAGTTTTTAAGGCTACTAAAATGTCATGTTTGTAAACCTGAATCATACATGGCTTGCACTGTGGACACACACATGAGATCCAAATCTACACAACCTTGTCAACAATATAACTGGCTCAGTGCATCATTGTATGCCAGATAGAGAAGACTCGTGGATAGCAGCTCTTATGAATAAGATGTTTACCCACCCAAACTCCATGACAAGATTACAAAGTATTACACCCAACTGTGTCAACACAGAATCTACACAGGTGTACTAATGAAAAACACATTGATAATACAGAGTGGATTTGAAGGAAACTGTGTTCTCCTGAAATACACATGAGTTGTTATCAGCATGACTTCTTTCACACCAGGACAGATGCTAAATCTACATTCAACTTATAAAAAGTAAAGATGCTTCATGATGTCTTATAGAAGAAACATGTTTTTGCTGAATGGTTCCATAAAGAACCTTTGACTGAGTAAAGAAATGATTCTTCCATGGCATTAGAACCTAAGCACATTTATTTTTTATAAGAATGAAAGTTAACATAGGGAAATGAAAGAAAAATTGTTTAGATAATTAGATAAAAAAGCAATGTTCTTGTTTCTAGAAGTATCTTCTTTCTCCTTCACAGGCATTATAAAAAAATATCTATAAACCCTTTCAAGCTTCAAAAGGAAAAATATTTGCATAGTCCTTCATTTTCCAGACGATTGAGTTCACACATTTAGCATATGCTAGGGTGACCATACATGCCATTCTTCGCGGACGCGTCCCGGCCAGTATTTTGGTGCGTCTTCCGGAAGTCATATTTGTTGACCGCATCCGCCATTCAGTTAAAAACATAAGACATACAATCGTAGCTTCCAAAGATATGTGAAATGTTTAGCTTTTTGTTTTTGAGTTGTTGTATGTGATTAAGTTTTCTGTCAAATAATGTAGGGTCCCTCCCACGGCACACTTGAATTTTAAGAGAAAACACATCCCACCCATGACGAATTTTAAAGGACAAGTTCGGTATTTTAGACTTAAAGGCCTGTTTTCAGATTGTTTATGATGAAATAGAATGGTTTTGACTGAAATTTCGACATTTTCGGCTGCCCTGAGAATTTTTGCGTGTTTGTGTTTCAGCTCAGACCTCTACAATGGGTTTAATGGTGCACTGGAACAATCCTTCCTAAAATGCATTAAACTTTCGTTTACAAAGACGTGAAACTCACCGAGTGGTCAGGGGTGTTCACTGGTATGCTCACACAAAAATCGCTCCAAAAGACGCATTCCAACAGGTTTTATCGTAGTTTTTACCAACTCCATTGACATGTATTAGATGTGCTGTGAGGTACGGTATTACTCCGCGCCGGGAACTTTGTTTCTATTCTTGCAATTGGCAAAGGCGGATTAGCGCCACCACCTGGGCTGGAGTGTTTATTATTCAAGCTCTAAGCGGAAGAATGTACGGGTGTGAGGCGTTTGGGAAAATAGGTCCACAAGTTAACAACGAACGCTAAAACAGCTGTTGGAAAGCATCTTTTGCAGCGATTTTTGTGTGAGCATATCAGTGAACACCCCTGACCACTCGGTGAGTTTCACGTCTTTGTAAACGAAAGTTTAATGAATTTTAGGAAGGATTGTTCCAGTGCACCATTAAACCCATTGTAGAGGTCTGAGCTGAAACACAAACACGCAAAAATTCTCAGGGCAGCCGAAAATGTCGAAATTTCAGTCAAAACCGTTCTATTTCACCATAAACAATCTGAAAACAGGGCTTTAAGTCTAAAATACCGAACTTGTCCTTTAACGGCAATCTATATTTCCGTTATTATCCACTAGGTGGCACTCTTACTTAACTTATGAAACACTGAAGCTTCCACTGATCCAAAAACAGTCAAAACTCTGTATGTTTTTATCATCGTTCTGAATCTGATCTCTAACAAAAGTCCTTTACAAAAATGCAATTATTTCAGCTTTTTGCTAAAAATGTGGTATTTTTGAAGAAACCTTCCCATATCTGAGAGGTGATATAAAGAAAATAAATGAAGATGAAATAATTGTCCCAATTTTTTGATGTTTGTTTAAAAGCAGAGGGTCTGTTCTTTCATTTGATATATTGTATGTTTATACATTTAAAGAAGAAAAATGTAAAAAATGCTGGCGCTGGCTGGCAACTTAAAAAAAAAACGCTGGCGGGGAAAGAGTAAGCGTTAAAAATCTTGCTCTGTGAAGAAAACTAATGGGATTTTTACTTCCAAAATCCCACCGTCGCATTGTCTTTATTGAGATTACAAGCGTAGTGCCGGAAACTCAAATCTGTGTTTTTATATGAAACCCTATTAAAGCTATTATCACCGTCATACCACAGAATTTGCCTGCCGCTACAGACTCCCACAGCCCACACGAGTGTTTATGGGTCTTGAGGAAGAGCAGCTGTCAAACCAAGAGGAAATGTTTTGCATTTGTTAAAGGGCCGATTTTCGTGTTTGTCAGGTGGGTTATACTAGGATAGTGCCAAGGCAAGTTTCACAAGACTTGGAAAAAAAAACCATAAGTAAATATTTGCCTAGATATGGTCTTCACATTCTAGATCAACACGGCCCAGCAAAGGTAATCAGTTTAAACAAGATTATATTTCTTCCTGAAGGGCTAAAGGACATCAGGGTTTCCTTGTATACTGTACTGGAATTTAGTTTATATGATAAGAAACAGATGGTCATAAAATCCACTAAAATAAAAAACTGTCTACCACTCGTAATTTAAATTTAGCTCCACCCAGTTAGTATTACTAGGGTAACCTGATATAATGTTGGATGATATAAAGCTCTTGCATATTATATAGTTTTTGATATAAACTGGCCTCACTTTAACACATGTAATGAACTTTAAATGACTTTCAGGGTTCCCACACCTTAGTTAACTTCAAATTCAAGGACTTTCCAGGTCCAAAACCCTCAAATACAAGGACTAAATGTGGGGAAAACATTTCACGTGAGAGCAAGGTTACATCGTGTTACGTTTTAAGATACATTGTTACAGTTCCCTTTCGAGGGAACTCGCGCTGCGTCACTGCAGTGACACTTTGGGGACGCCTTCAGGGGTAAGTGCGTCTAAATGTGTATATCAAATTCAACCAATGGTGACGCTTAACGACAAAGACAAGGTGACGCGAGAGCCAGGAAGTATATCGCTATCTGAAATATTGTCAAAGACGGCGTTACAGGAACGCAGGAAGTATGGCAAGGGAGACGCAGCGTCTCGTTCCCTTCTCAGGGAACAACAGATACATACGTAACCCGAGACGTTTTCATGTGTCAAACACAACTATGCAAAAAAGGATTTTGGTATGAATCAACATTCGCATACAGAAGATATAAGCATTTAAAGTAAACAGTTTAGCATGTGTGCTTAAAAAGTCTCAAATTTTTATATTATCATCCTACACTACACAGGGAATAATATGGATTTTTTTTCCAGAAAACTTTTTGCATAAAATAGATTCAAGCACTTTCAATGACCTGTATCTATGTATGTATATTTTTAAAAACTTCCCAGGGCCTTGAATTTTTCCCCCCAGATTCACAAACTTTCACGAATTTCAAGGTCCCGTGGGAAGTGCCCAAATGCTTTGTCATTGCACTTGTTAATATGATTGGTTTAATAAGCAGACAACAATTTTGTACATATGTTTGAGATTGAAATGGTTAGTAGGACAATATTTGGCTGAGAAACAGCTACGTGAGTATGCAAATATTAAATATTTAAATATTGAGAAAATCGCCTTTAAAGTTGTCCAAATGAAGTCCTTAGCAAATGCATCCACTTTTTTAATTTGTGGTTTTATTTGTCTGACCCATACAATGTATTGTTGGTTATTGCTCCAAATATACATGGGGTCACGTATTTTCTGTGCTTTTAAAGAGACATTGCCTTGTTTGTGCAAAGCAATTCCAGACAGTTTACTCCAAAACTTGGATGTGGTTCAAAATGCGTGCTAGAATAACTATACCAGGAAAGATGAACGGATTTGGTAAAACTGTACACGCTATACATATGATGACAAGCCATCCACACATGACAAGCATAGACTTATTTGTTTCAGTGTTAATTTAATCATACAAATGTTCACTTATACATACAGGAAAAGGCGTTTCATATTTTCTCTTTTTCACTGTGCTGTTATAGGACTCTACGCAAACACTCCTCTCAATCACACACCATGACGTGGTGCAAAAAATCCAAGAGAATAAAAAGAAAACGTGAAAAGAAAGACAACGCGGCAATGAATCAATCACACTTCTCACATGCAGAAGAAACACACACACACAAAAAAAGGAAAATCCAAAGTGTCAAATACATGTGTGTGCCGTTTGGGACATTCACAAACACAGCTCAGATTAAACATTTTACTGATAAAAAAAAAAGAAAATTCACCAAATAAGCTGTGGATGGGCTGAGCACTGTCAGTATTACGCGGTTTGTATGCTTTTAACTACAAGCACGACTTTTTTGAATATGAAAAACAATGCATAGATCATTTGCAATGCATTTCAAAAAATCTGGACACAATGTTGGGGGAAACGGATGAGATAACATCAATCTCTTTGCCTTTCAAAGGTCAGTTTAGACAATCGATTTGCATACTGCTTAAGGACGCTACCCCGATTTGTTTAAATGCTTTAATTCTCATCACATAAACCAATTTTTTATTTTATTAGACGGAAAACATAATAGAAAGCAGTCGTTCGTTCTGTGTATGATTTATAAAGACAGAAAATAGCGAGTAAAACGGCACGCGGGCCTTTCAGATATATTTCGATATAAACATCCAAGAAGCTTTCCATCATACCACCAAACACAGAGGCACAATTCAAACCCACACATAAATTTCACACATTTTCTTTACGCATTAAAATATTATCTGGAGCGAAATCAACATTTTTGACATTCATGAATCATTCAAGCGAATACAAATTAAAGAAATATTTTGGGTTAAATTTAATGCAGAAATAATATCCAGCTGTACCCGTTTGCGTCTACGCAAAAATGCACTTTCAACTTCGATTGCGATTCAATTCAATTAAATTTAACCCAGAATATTTCTTTAATGGACCCATTCACACACCTTCCCTCTTTAAAACCCCTCAGTCTCATTTAAAACAGCTTAATACCATCTTAAGTCTAGGTGAACAACACAAACAGATGACTTAGAAAATGCATCGATGTGCTTGTGGACTCGGCGAGTGAGGGAATCAAAGCCACTTTTGTTAACTTTTATCTTTGATGGATAGTAAAAAAATCAACATCAGCACTCAAGAACAATACAGATGTAAACAAATATAACAGCAACAAGATCATGACCGTGTTTCTGATAACAGCGATGTATCGAACTTGCGTGGTGGCGGCATTGAATCCCGAGAAATTTTGTAATGAATTAACAACGTGGCTGGCAAAGAATCGATATAAATGGTTGTTTTTACCAATTATGCAACTAAACCTTCGAGTAGACACATTGAACTTTTCTACTTCAAAACAATTCCTTATTTAAAGTAAAAGTCGTTGTAAAATTACTACTTAACAGGTGTTAATTCTTCGGGCATGGTCGAACATTTGCACATCTCACACATATTCAGAAAACATCTCAAGAATCAGAAAGAAATTATATTTGGCATTAAAAGGAAATATTTCTGTGACATTATTTTCATGTCAATTAAACAGACTTTTAGTATTTATGCCAATTTTTAAAAAATTATAGTTAAATCATAATTGTCATAAAAATAGTGTCACAAATTTGAAAACTTTTCTTTATATTCTGCAAAATATAATAATCTTTTTTATTTCATTTTGCTTTGAAATGGTTCCTGAATGTCATTCATTCATCTATTAACCCACCCGCCTCTCTTTCTTTCCCTCGCACATCAAATCTCACTGCTGTAATGTGACGATACAGATCAAAAACTGTGTATTTCATTATATCACTTCTAGCACTCGATCTAAATCTAGCATTCACACATGCGTAACTCAGGTGTTGGTTGAATATTGATTTGGAGCCGAACCGATTTGTCCACACTTTCTGTGATGTTGTGATGTGTTGGGGGAGAGAGGGTCACCGAGTCTTTGGAATAAATCCACTCCTCCTCTCACTGAACCCCAGAAAAGGGCAAAAGTAGCAGCTCAGGTGAGCTAGACGGTGGTTTCTGTTTCTTAAGACTGTCCAAACGGGAAGGGTCCAGGAATGCCCTGGGAATAAAAGAAAAAGAATGAGACGAAAATCTAATGGGATGTTTGCATTCTCACACACGAACCTCATGCACAGATCCATTTCTAGATGTTTGCTTTCTGGCGAGAGAGACCCCAAATCCCAAACATCAAAGTAACTTTGGATATGTTCAACTTCTAACCTTAAAGGGATACCCCCCCCTTTTTTTTTTAAATATGCTCATTTTCCAGATTTCCTAAACATTTGATTTTTACCATTTTGGAATCCATTCAGCTGATCTCTGGGTCTGGAGGTACCACTTTTAGCATAGCTTAGCACAATCCATTGAATCTGATTAGACCATTAGCATCGCACTCAAAAATAACCAAAGAGTTTCAATATTTTTCCTATTTAAAACTTGACCCTTCTGTAGTTACGTTGTGTACTAAGACTGACAGAAAATTGTTGTAATATGGCTGCAGCAGGCATAGTGATATTACGCACTGCCCAAAAATAGTAGTACCCTTGGTTACTTTCAATAGCAGGGGACTATTTTCAGGTGCTGCGTAATATCACTGCGCCTCTTGCAGCCATGTTATGACAGCAAAGTCCTTGATTATTATGCCAGAATGAGAGTATAGTTCCTAGCCACATCTGCTTAGAAAATCACAACTCTGGTCTTAGTACACGATGTAACTACAGAAGAGTCAAGTTTTAAATGGGAAAAATATCTAAACTCTTTGGTCATTTTTTAATGCGATACTAATGGTCTAATCAGATTCAATGAATTATGCTAAGCTATGCTGAAAGTGCTTGCGCCAGACCTGGAGATCAGCTGAATGGATTCCAAAATGGTAAAAATCAGATGTTTAACTCTAGGGGAGCTGGAAAATGAGCATATTTTCAAAAAAAGTGGAGTGTCCCTTTAAATTTCTATGTTCAGAAGATCTGGGGCACCATTGACTTGTATAGTAGGAGAAAACACTACTATGAAAGTGAATGGTGCCCCAAATACTTTTTCAAAATATCTTTCTATGTATTCAGCAGAAAAAGACATTTATACAAGTTTGTAGGGTGAGTAAATAATGACAGACTTTTCTTTTTTTCAATTTAGGTAAGAGTAGTAGTAATAGTGATATTTTTTTTGTAGCTTAAATATAACATATATACATACATATACACATATTATATGAATAATAAAGGTTATACACAAGATGTTTTATATTCCTACTCTAAGAGATATAATATTTCTACAATGAGCTCACTGTGCTAAACTTGTAAGATATCAAGTTATTTCATTCCTCCCATTTGTATGGCACTCCATCTTGTGGCCGAGAGGCAACGTGGCCCTTTCACCAGCCGATGGGACTGCCATTTATATTTTAAACACTTCCCAAAAATCACCACAAACAAGTAAAAAAAACCAAATAAACAAGGTAAACGCCAATATGCATCACATATTTCGTTAAAAAAACATTTGCTATAGGATAAATGCCATAAGGAAACTTCTGTAAACATCTTTGCGTGATAACATATACAAATGATTAATCTAAATGACTCTCAATGAGTTTTAAGTGAAAGCAAAACCATCCAATATTTTAAAGCACTTTGTCCGTGAGTGTTTAAACTTTCCTATAGAACTGAAGTAAAAAGATCTTGTATTATTTAAAACAGCTTAAGGTGTGTCTGTAAACAATCTTTGGTATACTATTATTTAGGCGGGTATTAAGATCACACCCCTCCGCTGCTCACATTATTCTGCCAAGTGCACCACATGTGCCAATATGCACGATCAGCTCTCATACACTACAAACATTTACATGAAATGTAATATTACTGTATTATTTCTAAG
This sequence comes from Misgurnus mizolepis, assembly GCA_025389145.1. Taxonomy (NCBI): domain Eukaryota; kingdom Metazoa; phylum Chordata; class Actinopteri; order Cypriniformes; family Cobitidae; genus Misgurnus; species Misgurnus mizolepis. Next base: position 2,776,795 of record JAIFKI010000005.1, on the reverse strand, counting down.
TAAAAATGATTAAATGTCATTCTTCTTTATGTTCATATTTTACAGGGTGTAAAAAGATGAATCATTTATGGCTACATTGCCCAGCCCTTAATGTAATGTATCATACTTCACACGTCAAATAGGGAAGGTGTAACGCTGTGAATCATTACAATGTGGTTTTTTGATTTGCTGTCACAAAACACAGGGCAGAAAACAAACAGATGATTCACTGTCTTAAGGACATGCGTTATTTGTTGATGCTCTGTGTTCAGTAGGGCTGCACGTAGCGATTATTTTCACGATCGATTAATCGGGCGATTATTTTTTTCGATTAACCGACTAATCGGATAAAAACATAAATATTTACTCAATTAGATGTTTTCACTTATTATAGTTAAATAAGCCACTAAATTAGGGTATTCGCATGTAGAAGTGTACTTTTAAAAGTGTAAAAGCCACACAATTCTACAGGGATTTACTAATTAGGGATGCACGATATCTCGGCCGACATATCGTTATCGGCCGATAACTGCTTATTTTTAATATTATCGGTTATCGGTCTGATAGCAAAATTAGGCCGATAAATGAAAGCCGATAAATGATGGATTATTTCGGTTTGTTGAACCACTTCACTTGCTCATTGCTGGCCAAGTGGAGTTTTGATTGGTGCTTTCTGTGTTATAGCACGAAGATGACACGTGTTGCGGGCTTAAGAAGAGTTTGCTAATCTAGCGCAAAGACAAGATGTCCGCGGTCTGGGAGTTTTTCATTGTGAAATTAATATGAATATTTATCGGCCTATATATATATATATATAATGTTATCGCCCCCAAATATAAAGAGTTATTGGTTATCGGTATCTGCCAAAATTTCCATATCGGTGCATCCCTATTACTAATTGCGCTTTCCATCGCATAGTACCCCACGGTTTGGTTTGTTTGGGTCAGCTCAGCTCATGTCACTTTGGCTTGGTTGGCTTTTCCATTGAGTTTAGTCGTTATATTTGCGCTGCCTACTGCTGTGACATCAAACAAGAGAGAGCATCGTTGTACATTCCCATACATTCATTTATCTCTCAGTCTGCCACAAAATTAAAATTGCCCACCACAAATAGATGTTTGCATCAATACAAACACCAGTGGCGTCAGTCAACGCGCACCGCTGAGCCTAATTTAGGTTGCATGTAAGCATATATGCGGCCGTGCGCGTCGCAAATGTGCCGCCACAAACTGCAAGTTTTGAAAAAAACTTATGGTGTTCCTGATTCTCAACCTGTGGATGTTTTTCATCGCTAAAAGGGAGTTTGGGAACTTACAGCAAAGCACAGATGACAAAAGGTTTACTTGAGACAGCACAAGTGTCCACAAAGAACAAAAAATGTGATGTCCACGTATGTGGACAGGACACACCAGGTCTTAGTAGGTTAAATTTCAAAACAAACAAACGAAACAAATTGAGTCTTCAGGGATGTGCTGGTGAGGAAATTTTGCCACTAATAAATAAACTAATTTTAATCTTCAATTTTAAACCTTAACATTAGGGATGCACCGATACCACTTTTTTGGAATACGAGTACGAGTACTTGCCGATACAGAGTACTTAATAAAAAACTGATTTAAATTTACAGGTAACAGCTTTAGTCATATAATTTAACAAAAAAAACAAGGGACTAGTTTTCCAGTTTGTTGTAAACTCTGCGTCTTTGGACAACACAAGAGGCATTAACCCCTTACACGCCGCTCAAACATAGACATTTCTCAGACCGTGGTATCGATCCCTGGTATCGGGGGACTTTTAACGAGTACTTTAGAAAATGTGGTATCGGTATCGGTGCATCCCTACTTAACATTATTAACAAAAAAATAAGCCATTATGATATGAAATGATATACATGCGCTGCTACAGAAATAAAAAGCTGGATTTCCCTGTAACTTTATAACAGATGCTGGTTTGTGGTTTGATACTGTTTTTATAAAAACCCTACAACAATTTTGCTTTCGTCATTGTCCTGTCAGGGTGGCGAGATCCGCTTAACAAAACCAGACCAATGGCCATTCAAAATTAGTCCAAAAGCATCCCAATGACTATTCCCAGCCCAAACAACTAATGAAGCAAATCCTTCAATCTCTAACCCGCAGAAAAACATCAACCTGCAGAAACTGTTTAAAAGAAGCCCAATTCAAAACTCAGCTGAAAGGCAGAGGACTTGGAAACGCTGCCTTGCTTTTAGACAAGCTGGTTGCGCAGTGAAAAGAAGCAGCGCCTGATAAACCCGCAGGTTGTGTGAAGAAAACGTGCTTGACTTTAATCTGCTGTATGAAGCAGATGCATGTCCACGCTGTCCGATGGTGGGGCGCGAGCATGTGACGTCACAAACCAACTATTTTTTTAATTCGTTGTTGCAGCCCTAGCGTTACTGTAATTCACAGTAGTTAAGGGTTCATAACTACCTTTGAACTTAGTTTTCTGCATTAAATCTGGCACAAATATCTGGCATAAATCTACGCTTGGCATCAAGTTCACACACTCTGACTGTTCGTGAGCCTTATTTAATATCCGATATAGCGATCAGTAATTAATTTATCTAACATACAGTTAACAATGGCTATGTTTATACCTGGTATTAGGATGCGTTTTGGTCAACAGGATCACAAGAAGACAAAGCTTAGTACAGGTGTAAAACGTTTTAAGCTCATCTACTTTTGACCACATTCAGAGGTAGTCAAAAATGCATTCAACCAGATCGCTTTTGTAGTGTAGATTCCCACGCACAATATTTTCAATTGGTTCTGACTTCCAGCACGAACGCACAGCGTTTATTCAACCATTGATAAACTAAAGCAGCTGCTCTCCGCCTCTTTCATTTTTGTTTCATTTTGCGAGCGTATTGAAGTTGCTTGAGCTTATTTATTCAACTGCTCTGAAAAATCTGAGAAAGTCCTTACATGTACAAAACATTGTGCAGCATGTTTACTAACAACACAAGAAGCGGTACTCTGACAAAATATTTGTGCGCATCAACAAACCCGTCATTTCTCCCGCTTGTTTTATTTAGTCAAACACAGTCAATCCCTCGAAGTAATCAGGACAGAAATGGTCGAAAGTGGAAAAAAGATACAGATTAAAACACCAGGCGTGAACGGGAATGTGTCGCTCTCGTCCACTTGCGATCGGATCGACCAAAACACAACTTAATGCCAGGTGTAAACAGGGACAATGATAACATGCAAAGGTGTCAAAATTCAACCAACATTGAATACATACCTGGCTGTACGTCACTACTGATAAGTTGTTTTGGAGACCATTTGGTGTAATATTTACAGAGTTGTGAGTGAGTCCATTTTGATCTTGCTGAATGGAGTCCAGAGGGGCCTCCCATGGGCCCCCGGGGTCTTTTAGATGATCCTCATTGGTGTCCTGTTTGTTCTTCTGCGGGGAAGCGAAAGGGTTGAAGTCTCCCTCCAGGCTGCGGTGTGGCTGCGTGTTAAACTCCGTCTCAAATGAGGATAACTGCTGCGTGACGCCCAACAGGCCGCCCTCCTCAACACTCAAAATCACCCAGATCACATCTGCACAGTACGGGAATGGGATGAGTAACACATTTGGAATAACATAGTAATACCATTAATACTCTATCCATAATAAAGATAGCTCACCCAAAAAAAATTAACCCACAGTTTACTCACCCTCATGCCATCCTAGGTATAAATAAGTTTCTTGTTTCAACCGAACACAATCAGAGTTAAATTAAATCATATCCAGGCTTCTTCTAGCCTTGTAATGCAATTAAATGATGGCCGATTTTCCGAAGCTCATCCATGTTCGGAAGCTGAAGCCAAATTGTGCATCCATCCATCATAAAAGTATCTATACGAGCCGAGTACATTTTGTGGGTTAATTTTCGTTTTTTGGTGAACTATTCCTTTAACTTGACCTTCGATATCTAGTGACATATAAACCAGAAGCGATACAATATGAATTTATATTATTTCCTTTAAGAAATGCTATTCATCATCAATGTCACTTTTTAAATATTTGCATCAATGCTTTGCCAATAAAAAGTTTATTAGTTATATAGATGCCATTTGCTGAATTATGTGGCATTCACACCAAACGCGAAAGAGGCAAAATGCAAATGCAAAGACGCGAATAGGCATCCTGCGGCGCTGTACGCGTGAATGTCGCGGAAAGCCTGAAGGGGGCATTCCCCGCGAATTGAGGGTTAGAAAAAATCTTTGGCGGACATTTGCGCCGCATTTACCAATCAGGAGCTTGCTGTAGTAGTTATGTGATTACAGGGAGCGAGTGGAGTCGCAGAAGACCCTCACCTGACACGAATTTCCGCGTGAATGACTAGAATTGAAGCGAGTAAACTCAGCGCGTTTTTGCCGCCTCTAACGCGTCTGGTGTGAACGCACAGTTACACGTGCAATAGCAAGGTCAATGAAATAACTTATCATTGCATACAGTAGGGCTGCACGATGTGAGGAAAAGTTGCGATGTGCGATGACATTGTTTAATGTTACGATGACGATGTGAGTTGCGATAAATATTTTATATTTTTTCATGTTTTAGGGGCCATTCACATGTCGCGCCTAAAAACACGTGGAAAACGCTAGACACATTGGTTATTGTCACATGACCTGCACGCTGCACTTGTGTCATTCTGAAAAGTTAAAATGTTTTTGAAAAGCCTGGAAAAATGAGCGCGTCGCACCAGAGCGCACATACTGCGCGCCTACATTTGAAATAATGAACCTGAGCGCGCAATAGCGCAATATGTGAATTACCGCTTCCACAGTACCTGTGTTTGCGGCGTCATCTCTCCTAAATCCAAAGTAATTCCATGATATAGCTGAAGTGCTGTTCCTTTTCACCACAAGGTCTTCGTCTGACAACACATTATCCTCACTCTCCTCTCCTTCCTCCGCCATCGTTTTTGCTAACAGGCACAGCGTCGCAACTGACACCTCACAAATCAATCTGAGCGTAGCTGACTTGGGGGTTCCCCTGATTGGCCTAATAGCATGAACGCGCAAACCATCCATGTGTCCCAAACTGCCTACTTCCATACTATATAGTATGCAAAGAGTACGAGAAGTAGTGCTTTTCGCCTACTATATAGTATGGAAGTTTGCGGTTTGGGACGCAGGGCATGTCTTCAGGACAAAACGTGATAGGTCAAACGTTTATTACATGCGCTTACCGTTTTCCCTTCATTCATCGCGTCAAGGCTGTCTGTTGCGATGTGTTCATCGCGTGAGTTCATATCGCAGTGACGATGAAAATTCGATGTATCGTTCAGCCCTAGCATACAGTTTCCTATTTCACACAATTTTTCCATTCCAAACACAGCTTATGTTTCACATAAGCTTATGCAAATCACAAGAAGGACGATAAGTTGTCTATATTGTTGTAGCTGTCTATATTAGTGAGTGACACTGGCTGTTCATCATTAGCGTATCACCTCCGTAGAAGAGTCCAGTGGCCGTACACATCCTCCACTGGCCCTGGTACATGCCAGGAACGGCTGGACTACGCATCTGCACGCTCACATCGGAGATCTCCTGCGGGTCCAGCGATCGCACCATCACCATGTTCACATGACCAAACTGATCTCCTCCAACGTACTTCAGACTAACACCCGGAGGCCACGATTCTGCACCTGTAAAACACACAACCAAAAAGACAATCGTGAGGCAGATACAGCACTGCTTGAATAAAGAACAACTGATATCCTGTTACTAGGCCTTTAAAGATTAATCGTGCAAATGCGCGTTTTCTCAATGAGTGAATTTGAATGAATTACGGTGAAATCCCGGCACATCCGAACGCCAGGGGGCGCTCTCATGCAGAAACTCCCTTTGTGCCACAGAAGAAGTATCATTACAAACGCTATTCCAGGAAATGTCTACAGGAATATTTATATTGCCGTTCTTCAAATTGTTTTAGGTATTTTTATGATAATAAAGAATATTTTGAATGATTTTTATTTAACGAGTGTTGCTTTTTTAAATGCACGTTATAAACGACTCCAATTCATAATGATTTTAGATTGATAAGGACTTCCTACTGACCAAATGCCGTAGTACACACATAAGCTGTGCACGAAACAAAGAATCGCAGCCTTGCGATTCAGAATCGATTTCAGACAGGCATTGGTGATTTATTCAGACAGGTGATTTAATCGTTACATCCCTACCTGTTACATTAATGTGAATAAAACACCTTATATAAAATAATTAAAAATGTTTGCCACTCCTACCACACCTCTGAAAACAAAAACACCACACACACACACACCTGTGTTCTGTATCCTCCATGTTTTTGTGAACTGTGTGTCTGGAGGGACCGACTCTCCCTCTCCGATCGTCACGTCTTCCACAAAAGACATCAACGGTGTGTTGATATTTGGACTCTCAAAGTCATAATATGCCCCAATAGCTGCTTGAAGGTTCCTGTTGAAACAAAACCCAAAAATCGACAAGAAAAATTGGTAACACTTTACAATAAGGTTGTCTTAGTAAACATTAATAAACGCATTAACTAACATGAACAAACAACGAACCTTATAGAGTTTTTTTGATTTATTAATTCTTGTTAATGTCAATACAGTTATTTACAGTTATACAGTTTGTTTACACAATGTTTGATTAAATGTATTTGTAAATGCTAAAATTAACATGAACTAATATTAATAAATGCAATAGAAGTAATGATCGTTGATAGTTCATGTTAGGTAATGCATTAACTAATTGTTAACAAATACAACCTTATTGCAAAGTATTACTGAGAAATTTAACAAAGGTCATACCCACCTCTTGTCTCGGCTCCAAAAACTACCAAAAACCTTCACTAACACAAAAGTTTATCTGTATGTGAAACCAAGGTTTGATGGACTTGTATTGATGAAATGTATTTCCTTTTTAGGGCATGTTTTTTGGTCATGATGCCACACTTTTGGCAAAATAGACAGATATATAGATATTATAACTAAATCTGAGCAATTTTGTATAGGTTAAATCGTCTATTTCCTACAAGATAATTATAAAGAACTAAAAATATACAAAATTAACTGGTCAAAAAGCTTATGTCGAAAACAAAAGGAGGGAAAGACTTTGTGGCCTGTGTGTCAGACCTGAGATGAAAGTACACTTATTACGTAACTCTGATCCAAAACTTTACACCCAGTCAATACACACAAAGTTTATACAAACAAATGTATTTTTTAATTCAATCTAAAAAAACAGATTAACTATTTATTTTAGTTGGGATTAAGATTTTACAGTCGTAATGAAAAACAATCTACTCGCAAAGTCGTGACTGAGCGACATTACACGATGTCTGTTCTCAAAACCAAGTGAACTTAATAGTTAGCCAGCACTTCATCATCACAGTCGCTATCCAAACTGCATTTTCGTGCTCGATTGGAGTCAGCATAATTTTTTGGAAATCGCAGACACTTGGAACCTCAACTTAACTGACTCGGCAACATTTTATGATGCCCACACTTGGTGCCTACATAGGACGCTCAGTAGAATTTGGAACGCAGCCCGTGTAGTAGCCTGCTGCTAACACAAACAAGCTAATTGTTTGTCAACTGACAGAAATGAAACAAGAGTTATTAGAGAAACGTTTTGCGCAAAATGTATTTTAAACAGTTTGTTGGTCTAAAAAATGACTTTTGCAGCTTATGTTGTGCGAAATCGCACATCTGTTGCCTTTATAAACAGTCAGTTAGCAGTTAGCTTGTTGTCTGTTTCGCTTCAGTCCTATTTAAACTTGTCACGGCTCATGACAGCTGTCATCTCAAAGCTATTTTTCACATACAAGACATCAAAAGTGCGAACATCGCAAGGGGAAATTCGCCATGTTGACACACGGACCAGCACCCCCAGTAGGCCGCAGTTCAGTCCTCGGACTCACCAGTTGGTCATGTCCAGGAAGAAGGCGCAACCAGCCGGGTTGAGCTGGAAGCCAAGCAGCCTCTGGAACTCCGAGATGAGGACATCTTTATCCGTGGTGCCCATGCAGCTGAACTTTTGCATGAGCTCCGGATCCAAGTCTATGTCCATGCCCTCCATGAGCATGCAGCTGTCCCGGGGCAGCAACGGGGGGAAGAGTTTTAATTGAGTCCGAGGCCTTCTCCAGTCATAACAAGCGACCCGATAACAAGCTCAATACGCATGGCTGCGGGCGGGGCGTTGCGTAGTGGGTGACGTCACTGTGGTGCGGCCGACGTCAGCTGTTGCTATTCGACTGTGTCTGCGGCATTAGTCAATTCATCATGACAATGAATAATTTCAATGTCTGTCAATGCTTGACAATTCATTATGAAAATTGACAATTTCTATGTCTAACTTTTAAGGCTTTAATTTTGAATTTTACGTAGATTATAATCCATTGAAATAGGTTGTGAAACGTAAACGCTATTGCTTAACGTTTTAACGTTTTTTACTTCTAAATTTTACTTACTTATTTTTACTTATAATAACGCTAACCAGTCTACTTCTAAATTTAAATGGCAGTCTTGCCCGATCCAAGATGGCGGAGCTTTTGACGTTTGATTGGTGTATCATAATCCCAAACATTTATGGTGGTACCATGGTACAATTAATTTACTTTGTTGCTTCAAAGATTACAAAAGACAGAGTCAAAAAAAATAAGAAGTGTATTCTTGAGTACTGTACCAAGATATAGGGGCGTCACGTGACATGCAACTGAATAGATTTATGAGATTTACTTACAGTACTCAAACAATTTTTTTTAAATTACTTCAAATTATACATAATCCTCTTAAACACAAAAGCACTGAAATTTTTGTAAATGCATTTATTTACATAGTTATACAAAATGGGGCAAAATTGTAAAAGCAGGCGGTAAAATTCACTGTACGCGAACTTGTCACTTGCGTGGTTTCCATAACGACCAAAGCCACAGGAGGTCAGAGGTCACAATGCGCTCACGGCGGCATGCGTTTTATTCATCTTCTCTGTGTGTTAAACAAGTTAAAAAGTAAGTTTTCATGTATAGTAAATTCAGAATTGCTACATAGCCTATTTGTTTCAAACATAATCGACATGTTTGTGATGTGAACACAAGGGTTGTCGTTTGTGTAGTTAATTTCTAGTTACTATTTACCTGTAAGCCACTTTCGATTACATTTATTTTATATTTTATGAAATCCACAGTATTGATTTAATGCATAATAGATGCACAGTTGTAATTAAATTAAACCACAGAATATTATGCATTGTCATAATATTAGTCATATTGGTTAATTTTTTGTATTTCTGCTGTACCGGAAGTTCATTATTTCTTTACACATGTTTCAATAGTTTTTGTATTGTCAGGAGACAGAACAGGAATGAGGTATTGAGATTATATGATAGACAGCCAGGGGAGCATACAGATGTGTATCTGAAAGATAAAACCATTCAGCTGTGATTTAATTCATGCTTGTTGGACGTTTTGCTATTTATTAGAAAACACAATATCGATGTGATAGAATGGGGGAATGATTTGGTAATTTGAGGGAAAATTATTGTCCCTTCTGTTCATTTATGTAGTTTATTGCTTTGGTTAACCAATAAAGATATGCTACATGCAATGAAGAGACATAGGAGAAAATTAAAGGGGTCATATTATGAGATTTTTTTTAAGATGTAAAATAAATATTTGGTGTCCCCAGAAGACGTATGTGAAGTTTTAGCTCAAAATACCCCACAGATATTTTATTATAGCATGTTAAAATTGCCACTATGTAGGTCAGAGCAAAAATGTACCAATTTTGGGTGTGTCCTTTAAAATGCAAATGACCTAATGAAATGCAAACACTGGTCGCAATGATGGTGGTTTGTTGTTATTGAAACTCAATTGTGCTTTTATTTTTTCGGTCTTTTTCTCTGCACTAAATGGCAGTGCCATGGTTGGATAGTGGCTGTATTAGTTTAATTGAACTTGCTACCTACCAGGGGCGTTGCTAGACATAAAGCTCTACTGGGGTACAGGCCCCCCATTTTTTTTTTTTTTTTACTTTTTCTTGAAAGCCTGCGGTGTGCAAGATACAATTTCCTTTGCTTAACCCACTATTCCAACATTGCAACAAGTACTGGGAAAGACAAACATTTATTTAAAAATATTTAAGTATCATCTTCATATATACATATATACAACATAATTAACATGTCTTAAGGCATAAAATGTTTGGAAATAATGGCTGGAGAGAAAAAAATGTTATGCACATTTGCATTTTACATAACAATGATTAATAACTTCTTTTTTTATTTTTAAGAATATTTTCATTTTATGACTACTAAAAAATCTATCTTAGTTACTGCTAACTGATAATGTAATGACCTAGAGCTAGTGAACTAAATATTAATTTCATATCTGAAAATACAGAACAGTATAACACAGTTTTTGTATGTGAACAATGCAATTTTATAGACTATTGACAGAGGTTTTCCTGAAATTTTCCCTCTAATGTTTAAGCCCTGACAGGGTAGGATGTTATGTGTCTTTACTCCCTTAAATTCATCATCTCTCATTTTTCCTTCCCTTTTCCTGCTTTGCACAAAACATTTCTGATGTCCATCACATGCGTCAATGAGATTTTCATTATTATTTAGAAACTTACTTTAGTCTCGCCATGTTTTCATAAACCAACTCAATCGCGTGTACTTTGTATGCGGCTGCGCACGGCAAAACAGTCGCGTGCACGCCTCAATTCATGTCCGCGTCCGCGCACCCATTCATGTCTGTGCGCGGACGCGGACATGAATTGAGGCGTGCACGCGTCAGTGCGACTGTTGCGTCGCTTTTTCAAACGTGAATTGGGTAACTACATTGCATATAGATCCGTTTTGCCGCGATTGTCTTTGTAAAGGAATAAACTAGTTAACTGCTAAAATGTAAACTTGAGATTTACACAGGGGCACAAAAGATTTACACTGGGGCACGTGCCCCAGTAAAAGGGGTCTAGCGACGCCCCTGCTACCTACATAACAAATCAGCCGAAATCTGAACAACCTAATTTTTTTACATGCTTGCAGAGAATGGTTTACCAAATTAAAGTTACTGGGTTGTTCTTTTTCACGTTTTCTAGGTTGATAGAAGAACTGGGGACCCAATTATAGCACTTAAACATGGAAAAAGTCTGATTTTCATGATATGTTCTCTTTAAACTAGGGATGCTAAACAATTAATCGTGATTAATCGTTAGCAGAATAAAAGTTTTTGTTTACATCACATATGTGTGTAAACTGTGTATAATAAATATGTATATATATATATAAATATGAACACATTCATGTATAATTTTAAGTAAAAAAATGTATATATTAAGTAATTATATTTATATATAATATAAATTATACATAAATATACAAATGTATATACACATGTAAACATTTCTAAAACATATACATGCATGTGTGTACATTTATTTATACAAAGTTATTTACACAGTTCACACACATATATGATGTAAACAAAAACTTTTATTCTGCGTAACGATTAATCGCGATTAATCGTTAAGCATCCCTACTTTAAACATAGTCGATTTGTCTGTGGTCTGAGAAATTGCTCATTTCACTAAATGTTTTAGGCATAAATGTCATTAAATTTAGGGTTAGTCAAGTTTTAGATATACCTTTTATAAAATATATACATATTTAATCAGTGAGACAGTGCTGGCAGTGTTTTGTAAATGCAATAGGTACATTTGTGCATATTTCATACAGAGAACGGAACTCATAACCTTGTTTGTACTATGATTGATGTTGAAAATAAACTGTGCACTCTCTATATTATATATTTAGATTTATATATTTATGTATAGTGTGCATTCTTTGTTGAATAATATTCACACAGGGTTTCTGTTTTAAATTGAGCTTCCTCTGAGGATGAACCCACTACAGATCCACAAGTCTCAGTAACTTGATTAGCCAAGCTGTCAGTATTAATAAGGCCAGACCTGAGATCCAGAGGACGAGACCTATCGCTGTGTCAGCTAGTTACCAAACCCAAAAGGTGCACGGTATTATATCTGTTGTGTTTTCTCGCCACAATCAATATTTGAACTTTGGTTGATGCATCATTCTGGGAATGCTTGCGTTGTTTGTATGTAATAGACGTTTGTGCAAAAACATGTAATGTTGCAGTAGTTTATAGTTTATTTTCCTAAGCAAATTGGTTTCAAATAGCACTATACTTTCCTTGTAACAATTAAAACGTAAATCAATTTAGTAAATATTTAATTACATTAAGTAACCCTTCTTTTCAGTCTTTCTCTATTTAATTTCTATTTCAGGCACTGTTGTGCACATATTAGATGTGCTGTTGAATGCATCCTGACACCATTCATTAGTTTTAGCCCTTTAGTTAGGAACCGCTGTGTGTGTGTATATCTGAGATTGTCATGTGGGGAAGGAAGGGAAGGAAACGCTTTACAAAACCCCTGTCTCTTGGCAAGGGGAGGGCAAATAGGACACAAACTGTGGTTGGACCTCTGTGACAAGCACCCTTAAAAAAAAAAAATCAAGAGCACCACAAGTGCACACACTCGGATAGATTTGAGGAAACTGAGCTTATTAGTTTAAGTGTAATACCATGGATTATAAAGGCGTAGGCTGACTGATACCAAGTCCACAAACTAATTGTTAAGCAGATTTGTTTCCCAGCAGAGACGGATTCCTTCACTGTTGTTCCAGAATTCCAAAATGTCTGATCCCGCTCCGGAGGCTCGCACCACTGCACCTGTGGTCCACCAGGACCGGACTGATAATAATGCTTGCGCTTCATTGGAGCCTACACCTGGACATCTGAACCTGTCATGCAGCCTCTACCATTCAGACTCTGACCTGCTGGCTTTCCCTGATTGTGAGGTAGATGGGCCTCCGTATGGCCGAAGTGAATCCCTGTCCGACTGTGTTGTCGAGAGGAAGGAAACCAAGCAGATGCCCTCGCTCGCCTCCGAATGGGACGAGGTAAGAGCTGAGGAATTAGATACTGGGGTGGGAACACCAAGCAGAACAGATTTCCTGTCATGTGAAACAAATGATTGAGGCCGTGGGTTGTGGGCATCAAGTTTACTTTGTGGAAGTCAAATTATGTGCACTACTTTAGTGTTTATTTAGATAATTTATTGATGGATACATTTGGAAACTTTTCTTTGTCTCATATATGGCTGCGTAACGATTAATTGCAACTAATCGTTTGTAGAAATTTTTTTTTTGTTTACATCATATATGTGTGTGTACTGTGTATAATAATTATGTATATATAAGTACACACACATGCATGTATATATTTAAGAAATATTTACATGTGTATGTACAGCTTTATATTTATATATAATTTATATTATATATAAATACTTAATATTTAAATATTTTAAAAATAATGTATAAATATATTTTTTCTTAAAATTATACATGTATGTGTATGTACTTATATATACATAATTATTATAAACAGTAAAAACACATATATGATGTAAACAGAAACTTTTATTCTGCAAACGATTAGTTGAGATTAATCGTTATGCAGCCTTGTAGGTCCTATGCAGTACACGTGATCGTTTTCATTTTTTTCTTATTTGCTTCAAAAAAATTTAGACACACACTCATTTATGCTAGTTGTCCATCGTGTTTATTTACAGTGAAGTAGGGATACACCGAATCCAGGATTCGGATTCGGCTGAATACTGGGCTTTTTGACGGGGTTCGGGTTCAGCCGAATCTTAGATTTTTTTTTCACCGAACCAAACCCTAGGCTTGCGCTACGCTGGTCGACATCACGCGGCCGTTGATTACACACATCGGGTGCTGAAGTGGAGATAAGCATTTTTTTCGGTGAGCCTTAGGGGCGGTTCATATTTCGTGGACGCACCTGAAAAAAACTAGCGCATCACACCGCATCGCTTTCATTATGCATATGCTTATGATAATTGTCTAAATAGTTTTTCCCACTTGTCATCCTGGCATAATGTTGCCTATCCTTTTTTTTATCGTTAAAATCAAATAAAATAAAAAATACACTGCTGTGGACGTTTTTTACTTCTTTAATGTGTTTTACTGTGTTTATGAAATAAGGTTGCGAGTAGGATTCGGTATTCGGTTTCGGATTCGGACGAATCTTAAACAGTGGATTCGGCCGAACCCAAAAAAATCTGGATTCGGTGCATCCCTACTGTGAAGTCACGTTTCACCAAAAGAGACATCACGAGATTTCCTGTTGTTTCGCTTTGTTTGTGAACTTATGTGAAGGTAATTTGAAGCTGTGTGCTGTGATGACCACGTAGCGGCAATCCACACACTATAGGAACAAAATTGGCAAATCATAGATTTTTTTTCATCACTTTTGTGGTTTAAATCTGATAAGATTTAAAAAATCTTTTGGTGTGGCCCTAGCTTAAAGGGATACTTCACCGATTTAGCATTCAGCTTTGTATCTGTAGAAACCCGGCAGTATTACTGAATGACCATGTTTCCCTCCCTCATTTCCCCCTGAGAGGAGAGATATCTGCATTTTGGTTCTGCAAAAAAGTCCTCCGATGATGCAAAAATCGTCATATTACATCATCGGAGGACTTTTTTGCAGAACCAAAATGCAGATATCTCTCCTCTCAGGGGGAAATGAGGGAGGGAAACATGGTCATTCAGTAATACTGCCGGGTTTCTACAGATACAAAGCTGAATGCTAAATCGGTGAAGTATCCCTTTAAGACAATAATTGATTTTTGTGTGTCCCATGATTTATCGTAACAACGCATATGACGACTAATCTCAAGACTCGCGAGAACCAGTGATCATTTTACATACGGGCGTGCATATATTTTTTTGAATTTAAATTTTCTGTGAACTATTCCTTTAGTTATTTACTATTCCTAAAAAAATTACAAATCTGTTTATACAAAGGTGTAGTTGCGTAATTGTATCCAAATCTTCTTTTTTGTAATTCTAAATACTGTAGCCCATACGGGAAAAATATATTTTTAAAAATATTTTTAAAATATACAAAAAATGGCTAAACATATAAATGTACTAAAATATATTTTGAAAGATGTTTACAAAATTTTTTTTTTCACCTATATATTTTGTATACTTTGAAAAATAAATATATTTTAAAGCATTCATATTCACGTTGCATTGGAAGAAAAACGTTATATGTTACAAACCTGATAACATAACAGGTTAAAAAAAAATTAAATTAAATATATTTTCAACTAAAAATAGACTTAATTTTATACTTATACTATATACATTTTATGCAACATTTATTTGGGTTGTAAAATTTGAAATTTATTTGTTGCCCCTGAAATACATTTTGAAATATACAGTATGTTAATATATGAAGGTTAAAAATAAATATATTTCCAAATGTAAAAGTATAATTAATTAAGCTTTACTTTCCACAAAATGTATTTAGTATATATTTTTGGCCAAAGAAATTACATTTTTTTGACACATTGTATATTACAATTCCGTACACAACTTGCATGTTACGAAATACTCTAAACAAACAACTACACTTTGAGTCGGGTTTGTCAAATTTGTGTTACCTGCCTGAGCAAAGCTATAGTTACTTATATTATAAATACTTTTATAATGTAACGCTTTTAAAAGTAAAAGTCCTCACTGCTGTATGTGGGTGGGGCAGGAACCACAGCAGGATGAGAGGATGAGCAGAAGAGGGAGGGAGGCGGAGGCAGCGGTCTTGACAGTATCAGCGCCGGTGGCTGAATGCTGAACGCTTGGTTGGACCCATCAGTCCTTCTGCTGTGTGCTGGCCGCAGCACACAGGGCTAATTGGGCCTTTACTGTCGCTCCGCATCTTCTCAGGAAGTTTCCCAGGGGTCGGCCCACGCTGCATCTATAACAGCTCCTCTCGCACGAGAGCGTCAGTCAGAAGCAGAATGAGCACCGTCGTTGCTGCCTTCACGCTGTTAAATCAGCAGTTTAACTGCGTGACAATGATGAACGTACATGCTGATTAAATTATCGATTACGATTATTCTTGCCATCAGCTTTAATGATATCTTGCAGGCTATTGATCAGACAAATGCAGTAGTATTTTCTATGATGATATGAATCAAGTGGGCACTCATGGTTGGGCGTTTTGGGATTTTAACTACAGTATGGCTGTAATGTGATTGTTCTGTCCTCACTAGACGTGTAGCTTCTATATCCAGCTAGACAGACAGTGAACAGGCGAGATATTGATTCATAGCTTTTAATCTTTCAGATGCTTTTATAAATCTTTCTCGTGTAACTTTGACATTGTAAAACTGTAAACAGACATAGAAAATAGAGAAATTAGAATTGTATTAAATTTACATTTTCAAAGTGCATAACTTACTAAGCAGTATTTACTGCCTAAAAACATTCAAAGGAAACATTAAATAAACAAATTAAGCATTAAACGTTACATTGTCATGTACCCCTGTAAATATATCCTTAGTTTTAGGTAATGTGTATAATCACAAAATCCAAATTATTATAATTATCATAGCAAAAGACCGCTAGCATACGGTGCTACTTAATGCTCACTATTTACACTTTCCGTTTTGTTTTAGCAACATTTGCATCTCTAGATTAATCAATATACTGACAAACATCTTTAACATACTGAACTTTATGTTTATATGAGAAATTATAGCGACTTACAGCCTTATGCGGGTCACAAGTACCCTGAACGAGCCGCTCTTCAGCCATAACACTTTACAATGAGCTCACCTCAACACGTGCAACACGGCTCTACCATACACAATACTCGCCACAAGAGGGCGCTAAAGGTCAACATAAAACCAAATCAAACTGAAACCATTACACTCCCCGCCTGGTGTAAATGCTTTTATACCATTACTTAATTCTAATCAGTCTTTGTATCACTACTGCGGGGAAACAAGAGAATAAGTTGAGTCACTGGGCGCAAGTAGACACGAGTATTCCCTTGCTTCACAACTTTAACTTCCAATTTTCTGATTCTCTTATCTTCGCTTGGGATGCTTTTAGTAATGAGCCCAATGGGCCATTCATTACGTTTAACTTGATCATCTTTTAACAAGACTACATCCCCTACTTGAATGTTATCTTTGTCATGAGTCCATTTCCTTCTTTGCTGAAGCACTGACAGATACTCTTGTCTCCAACGCTTCCAAAATGTATCTGCAAGACCTTGAACATGTTGCCATTGCTTTTTATACATGTCCTTCATGTCAAATGTTCCTTCAGGAGCAGGAGCAACTCCTGCCTTTGGAGTTAGAAGCATTGACGGTGTCAAAATGGTTGGTGAGTCTGAATCAGTACTTATGGGAACCAATGGACGAGCATTAATGATTGCCATGACTTCGGCCATTAGCGTTGCGAGGACTTCATGGGTAAGACGAGTTGGACCTGACTGCAGTAACATTGCGTCTAGAATGCGGCGGGCGATGCCAATCATTCTTTCCCATGATCCTCCCATGTGTGATGAGTAAGGTGTGTTGAATGTCCATGTACAGCCTTCATTGCTGAGGTAGTTTTGGATCTCAGGGTGATCTGTATTGATCTTTAGCTCCTTACAGGCTCCAATGAAGTTAGTGCCTCTGTCTGATCTGAGAACTTTGGAAGGGCCTCTAACTGCAAAAAACCTTCTCAGCGCGTTAATGAAACACGAGGTGGACATGGTTTCGATTACTTCTATGTGAACTGCACGAGTCCCTAAGCAACTAAATAAAACTGCCCAGCGTTTGCTTTCTGCGGCCCCACCCCTTGTCTTGCGAGTGACTACGCTCCAGGGCCCAAAAACATCTAAGCCTACCCTAGTGAACGGGGGCTCCATGGTGAGTCGATCTTCTGGGAGGTTGGCCATTTTTTGTTCGACAGGCTTTCCTCTAAGCCTACGACAAGTGACACACTGATAGATTACACTTGAGACTAGTTTCCTGCCTCCAATTACCCAAACACCAGCAGATCTCAACGCTCCCTCAGTGAGGTGACGACCTTGGTGAGCAACGCTTTGATGGTAATGTCTCACAAGCAGAGTTGACACATGATGTTTTTTAGGGAGTATCAGAGGGTGCTTTTCATCATATGGGAGGTTAGCTAGAGACGTCCGACCCCCCACCCTTAACAGTCCCTCTGGGTCTATGAAAGGGTTTAGAGTCCATAAGGGGCTTGTTTTAGGGAGTCGTTCCCCTTTCTGCAGTTTCTTTAAGTCCTCTTTGAATGAATATTGTTGGACGCTTGAGATGACTGTAAGTTTAGCTTGAGTTTGAGGATTTGTAGTGTTTTGATCTGGGGCTTTGGACTTGTTTCTAGCCAGAGTAACGAGTTTTGCCATACCTCGTATGAGATGTTTCCATGTTGAGAATCGTTCGAACCGGTGTGATCCGAGTGGTTCGATGATGGCTTTAGTTGCATAGATATTCACCTCTGGTCGAATCTCTGAATCATGCTCTGGTTTTATTAGCTCAAACACATCCGTATCTGCTGTTGTTGAACACTGTGGCAGTTCCTCCGTCAAGAATGGCGGTCCGGTGAACCAGTAGGTTTGTGGCAGAAGGAGAGCTGCTATCGGACGAGTAGCAATGTCTGCTGAGTTGTTTTCTGATGAGACATGATGCCATTGCGTTGGTACTGAAGATTTTCTGATTCTACAGACTCTGTTCGATACATAGACGTAAAACCTTCTTGAAGTGTTGTAGATGTAACCTAGTACAATCTTGCTGTCGGTGTAATACTTTACATCATGAAGCTTTAGGTCAATTTCTTGACATATAAGCTCTGCTATTTCTACAGCAAGGACCGCGGCGCATAGCTCCAGTCGTGGAATGGTGTGAGCTGGTTTTGGTGCCAGTTTGGCTTTTCCCATGACAAATCCGGTGAGATGCTGTCCCTGCTCGTTGACAACTCGCAAGTAGGCAACAGCTGCAATTGCTGTAGATGAGGCGTCACTGAAGACGCACAGCTCTCTGTGATGTGTTGAGGAAAGAGACAATGTTAAGTATGGTCTGGGAATGTGTAGGTTCTCTAACTCAATAAGCGAGTCTCTCCATACAGACCATAGTCTTTCTTTGTCTGGCGATAGGGGGTCATCCCAGTCACATGGTTCAGAGGTTAGTTCTCTTATGAGTGCTTTTCCCTGTACAGTTATAGGCGCAACAAAGCCTAAGGGGTCGTACAAACTATTAACAGTGGATAGCACGCCTCTTTTGGTGAATGGTTTTTGTTCTTTAGAGACTTGAAATGTGAAAGTATCTGATTCAAGACTCCAGCTGATGCCTAAGCTTCTTTGCACAGGTAATGGGTCGTTGTCTAAGTCAAGGCTTTTGATTTCTTTTGCCAAGTCACTTGCTGGGAACGCCTCCATGACCTTGCTGCTGTTTGAGGCAATTTTGTGTAAACGCAGATTCGACTCAGCTAACATTTTCTGTGTTTTTTGCAGTAGAGTGATTGCTTCAAGTTCAGTTGGGAGTGAGGTTAGACCGTCGTCCACGTAAAAGTTTCTGGTGACAAAATGCTCTGCATCCTTGCCATATTTCTTCACACCGGCTTCAGCTGCTTTGCGGAGCCCGTAGATTGCAACAGAGGGAGACGGACGATTTCCAAAAACATGGACTTTCATGCGATACTCGATGATCTCTTTTGTGACATCGTTGTCTTTAAACCAGAGAAATCGCAAGAAATTGCGATGGTCTTCCCTTACTGTGAAACAGTAGAACATTTGTTCCACATCTGCTGTTATTGCGATGGGCTCTCTGCGAAATCTGATCAGAACCCCAAGCAGAGCGTTGTTGAGATCTGGACCGCTTAATAGGATGTCATTGAGTGCTACGCCCTCATGTTTGGCGCTTGAGTCAAAAACCACACGTATTTGATTAGGTTTCTGTGGATGATACACCCCAAACATGGGGAGATACCAACACTCTTCATTCAGCTGTAAGGTGGGTGCGACTTCTGCTTGTTTGTTGTCTATGACCTTTTGCATGAACTGTACAAAGTGCTCTCTCATCTCAGGTTTTTTGACAAGACTTCGTTTTAGTGTGTCCAGTCTTTTTAATGCCTGATCTCGATTATTTGGTAGACTTTGTCTGGGTGTAACAAAGGGAAGGGGTGCAACCCAGCTGTTGGTCTCATCCTGATACATTTCGTTCTGCATTATTGTTAGAAATTGCATATCCTGTTGTGAAGGTGCTAACCTTTCATCATCCTCCCTCTTGATGAAGATGTTGTCTCCGAGATTGTCTGTTTGCATTGCCTGGTAAGTATCTGTGCAGATTTGAGTGTCTTTTAATTGCCTTACAGATTTCTCTTTTATTTGCAGGACATTGGTACATGGACTGAGGTACGATGGACGTCCGTTGAGCAATGTGTTTGTTTTGTACGTTGCAACAGACCTTGGTTTGTGTACACCATTCAAACAGACATCTCCCACGATAACCCAGCCAAGGTCCAGACGCTGGGCGAATGGTGCATTATGGGGACCATTGCACTGTTCTCTCACTTTGTGCAAACTCAGTATGTCTCTCCCCAAGAGCAACAGGATTTGTGCATTTGAATCTATAGCATGTATCTTGTGCGAAAGCGCCTTTAAGTGTGGGTGATATTGGGCGACTTCAGGCGAAGGTATTTCCGATCTATCCTCAGGGATCATGTCACACTCTAGCATCGGAGGCAGTGGCAACTTTATGTGACCGTCTGTGGATTCGATAATAAAGTCTTTAGCCTTTCTCCCTCTGACTTCCTTGATACCTGAACATGTTTTTAAGGTATACACCTCAGTGTCTCCTTTAACACTAAATATGTCAAAAAAGTCAGAGCGGGCAAGAGACTGATTACTTTGTTCGTCCATAACGGCATACAGGTTTATTGCCTTGTCCCTTTGACCTGATGGATACACTTTCGCTAGGCATATTTTAGCACAAGACCTTGAGCCACGCTGTTCAACACATACCTCTGTGCACATTGCTGTAGCTGAGACTGATGGTGTAATAAGCTCAGGCTCCCCGCCATGCTGTTTCACCTCTCTTGACGGTGTGATGCTGTTAGGAGGGGGTGGACCTGGGTGTAACACCGTATTGTGTCTTTCACTACCACATTCTTTGCAGGTGACTTTGATCTGACAGTTTTTGGCTTGGTGTTTGGTTGATGCGCAACACTTGAAGCATATGTTTTTATCCTTCAGATATGTTTTTCTCTCTTCTAGGGACTTGCTGCGAAAACTGCGACATCTCCTAAGAGGATGCGGTTTTTTATGCAGAGGACATTGTTTGTCTGGATCTTCACTGATGTCTGTGGTTCCATTACCCTCTGTTATTTCTGTCTTTTTTACTGTAATCATAGGGCGAGAACTGTTTTTAACAGGCCTGTCAAACTTGGACTGCGCTGCTGACAGAAAGGAGAAACTAGGATCATTTCTTATGCGTGCTTGCTCCCGTACAAAGTTAGAAAAGGTAGAAAATGGTGGAAATGTGGCGTTGTAATCTACCTTGTATTTTGATGCATGCGAGATCCATCTTTCTTGTATAGAATAAGGGAGCTTTTCAACTATAGGGTTAACACCACGAGCTGTATCCAGAAAGGCTAACCCAGGTGAATAACCCTCTGCTTTAGCTAGTTGTAGTTCAAGCAGGAGATCTCCCAGCTCTCTTAGCTTACTTGAGTCTCTAGCTGCAATCTTAGGGAAGTTTTCAACCTTTTGAAACAGTGTATGTTCTATTACCTCAGGTGCTCCGTAGGTTTCTTCCAAGCGTTGCCAGATCATTTTAAGGGCTTCACTGACATCATTGATTTGAGCCGCACTGATTCTTTTAGCTTGTTGGTTTGACTTTGGTCCGAGCCATTTTACAAGTAGATCTATTTCTTCTTTAGGGGACAGGGACAAGTCTTTAATGACATTCATAAATGAGGATTTCCAGCTACGATAATTTTGTGGATCGTCATCAAATGTTTGCAAAGTGGCTGACACCAGTTCACGTTTCATTAGATATTTGGCCATGTCATTTACCGTAGAGGTCGTTTGAGGATTTGGGGGCCTTAAGCTGAATGACTGGTGTTGATGATTGAGAACTGGATGTGATATGTTAGGATGTGGTGTTGACATGTATATGGACGGTCGTTTTTGTCTGTGTGGCGGACTTTCTTGCTTGATTACAGGAGTAATGTAGGGGGATGATAATGGTTCTGCTCCTGTGTTATCATGATGGTAGAAGGGGTTCGTGATTGAGATTTGAGGTTGTGATAGCACTTGGTTGCTTTGCAAGAATACTTGACTATCAATGAAATTTTGAACCTTTTCCGTGGGATCCACGGGGTTGTCGCACAGATGTTCTTTGCTGCATGACTGTTGTTCTTCAAACTGTGCGGCTGCTTCTAGTATCTGTGCTTCTGCTGCAGCAGCAGCTGCTTCTTTCTTTATCTTTAAAATATGTAGCTGAGCCTGCATTTCAGCTTGTTGTTTCATTACTTCAGCTTCCTCCTGTGCATAGACCACCTGCGCTTGTGCAGCCTCAGCTTTGGCACGTGCTCTAAGAGCTGCTACGC
The DNA here is from genome assembly GCA_025389145.1 of Misgurnus mizolepis. Classification (NCBI taxonomy): domain Eukaryota; kingdom Metazoa; phylum Chordata; class Actinopteri; order Cypriniformes; family Cobitidae; genus Misgurnus; species Misgurnus mizolepis. The sequence continues at coordinate 2,754,287 of JAIFKI010000005.1, read as the reverse complement.
TTGCAGATGACCTAGTAGACCGCGATGAAGAAGCAGAGCACCGGGATCTCGTTTCCAGTACCTCTTCTTGTGCTTTTAGCACGTGGCTCCCTGGCGATCGTTGGGGTTGCGTGTTCAATGGCTGCGACATGATGATTTGATGACTGAAGTTAACTGCTTCTGAAGGGTGTTGTATGCTGATAATAAGGCTTTTTACTGTTCTGTCCTCACTAGACGTGTAGCTTCTATATCCAGCTAGACAGACAGTGAACAGGCGAGATATTGATTCATAGCTTTTAATCTTTCAGATGCTTTTATAAATCTTTCTCGTGTAACTTTGACATTGTAAAACTGTAAACAGACATAGAAAATAGAGAAATTAGAATTGTATTAAATTTACATTTTCAAAGTGCATAACTTACTAAGCAGTATTTACTGCCTAAAAACATTCAAAGGAAACATTAAATAAACAAATTAAGCATTAAACGTTACATTGTCATGTACCCCTGTAAATATATCCTTAGTTTTAGGTAATGTGTATAATCACAAAATCCAAATTATTATAATTATCATAGCAAAAGACCGCTAGCATACGGTGCTACTTAATGCTCACTATTTACACTTTCCGTTTTGTTTTAGCAACATTTGCATCTCTAGATTAATCAATATACTGACAAACATCTTTAACATACTGAACTTTATGTTTATATGAGAAATTATAGCGACTTACAGCCTTATGCGGGTCACAAGTACCCTGAACGAGCCGCTCTTCAGCCATAACACTTTACAATGAGCTCACCTCAACACGTGCAACACGGCTCTACCATACACAATACTCGCCACAAGAGGGCGCTAAAGGTCAACATAAAACCAAATCAAACTGAAACCATTACAGTGATGTTAAGTGTTAAAATCCTCTTGACTGTGGTAAACTACGGCTTTGTGTGGTTTAAAATGGCAGCATTTCACAATGCACTCTTTAAAGTAAAGGTTTTAAAAAGAGGTTTTGCAGTTAAGAACTATTTTTGGGTCCCCTAAGAATCTTTTAGTGAAACGTTCCTAAAATAACCATTTCATACACTCTGAAAAGTGCTAGGTTATTTTTAACCCAGCATTGGGCCAAAAAGGGATGAAACCAGCCCGTTGGGTTGTAATTTAACCTATGCTGGGTTGTTTCAACCCGTTGTTGGGTCAAATATAAAGATTTTCTGGGGTTTTTTAACTCAGTGGCTGGACTCACACCTTTTTGACCCAACGCTGGGTTGAAAATAACCTAGCTTTTTTGAGTGTTTTGCAGTTGCTTTGTTAAATCAGGGCTTGTTAGATCCATTATCAGAGGCAGCCGATTAGTCACATGGGTTTAATGTTGAGTACTTCAGAATTTTTTTTTAGTCAAATGCATTCCCATCTATTTTTCGCATTTACCCTTTTTCGCAAAAAAAAAACAATGTTTTTGCTATGGCTGTCAAAAGATTAATTGCAATTAATCGCATTCAAAATAAAAGTTTGTGCATATATGTATTTAAAAAGCACACGTGTAGATATATATATATATAAAGGTAAAATAAAGTACATACATTTCTTTCTGAAATGTATACATGTATGTGTGTATTTATATATACATAATAATTACACACAATAGACTCACAAATATATAATCCAAACACAAACTTTTATTTTGTATGATATTATTTGCGATTAAAGGAACAGTATGTAGGATTGTGGCCAAAACTGGTACTGCAATCACACAACTGGTGGCCAATACACAACACGACAACATAATCATCAGTTGAGGGCTGCAACTCCACTTTTTAAATGACAATATCCTGGCCGGACCACTGTTGTCAGTGATATAAGTATTTGAAATGAAATTATTTCTTAATGTCTAGTGACATATCAGTCCCATTTTATGATTAATTGATATAAATTTCTTACATACTATTCCTTAAATTTTTCGACAGCCCTAGTTTTTGCGAATTAAAGGTGCAGTGTGTTAATTTTAGGTGGATGTATTGTCAGAAATGCAATATAATATCCATAACTATATTATCAGTGGTGTATAAAGACCTTACATAATGAACTGTATTGTTTTTATTACCTTAGATTGAGACATTTTATCTACATACACTGCGTTTCCCCGGAAGTCGCCTTTTTATGGCACCATGTTTCTACAGTAGCCTTAAACGGAGAGAGTGTGTTTCGTCACTACATCGTCTCAGAAGCTGACATGTTTGTCCTGTGGCAGCTACCGTAGCTTCTCTGTGCGTTTCGAAAGGGAGGGTTGAGCTGTAGATTTGATCCACTGGCTGTCCTTCAACGTGATGCCCAGCTGATGCCTGACCAACGACCACAGGCGGAACCCGCTTAATCTCCGCTTAATCTCCTTATCCGTTTCAATGTATATATAAATATATATATCTCCCAAGGGTTTTTCCCTCCTAGGACTTTTTTACTTCCCCGGCTAAAAAGTCTGGGGGTTTTTTCTCCTAGGGGGTTTTTCAACCTGGGGAGGCAGCCTTCTTGGGCTTAACTTAGCACCCTCTCCTATACGTTACATTAGTAATACGCTCACTTATAATGTTAATTCATAGCTGCAGCAAATTTACCTGCTTTGCTATCGTGTATTATGTTGTGCTATCTGACGATTTTCTGTGCTTTTCTTTGCTTCTACTAATGTAAAGCTGCTTTGAAACAATTACTTATTGTGAAAAGCGCTATATAAATAAAATTGAATTGAATTGAATTAGCTGTTGGTTGCAATTCTCACTGCTAAATGCCGCAAAAATCTACACACAGCACCTTTAAGGGAAATTGGACACAATCCTAAATACTGTTCCTTTAATCGTGATTAATCTCAATACATAGCTACTGATAGAGAATTTAATGCTGCAATCACATTGGTTCGTTGTGTTATAATGTACAGTTGAAAATGAGGCTGATATGGCTAATTCCATTAAAAGATATCGCCAAACTATCTGTTTACTAAAAACACACATTTTAAAAACAGCTAATGTGATTGCATTTCTACTACAAGCTTTATTAAACAGTAGGAAATGAAAGGATCGCAAACCAAACTCCTGTCAGATCATCTTTACAGTGAAATCAAGTCAAACCGGGGCCAAGAGCGCTGTCTAAGAACATACGTTTTCGGACTCATCCACTAAATCTAAGAGAGAGAGAGCGAGACAGAAAATGACAGAAAGTGGCTTTGGAAAAATGCTGTCTGGAGGATGGACAGAAAAAGACTTTGTCCCATTGTTTAAACCAATACAAAACTTCCTTCTTTCCAGCTCATAGCTCCATAATGTTCAATGAGAGAGCGAGACAGCGGACATCATTCCTGCAAAACGGCTGCATCAGCATTTATAAATGCGTTAAGAGACATTTTTTGCTCACATCAGTAACTTTTATTGAAAGGGAAGTGCGTAAAATATATACGTAATAAATTTGACTGTGTGGAGATTAAATGCTGACTCTGTGGTGTGGTGCTGTTATAAGCTGGTATTGATGTTTATTTTATTGTATTTTTTATTTAATCATTGATTACTTTAAATTAATAAAAAATGCCACTAACAATAGAGTACCAGGCTATTATTATGTTTTTTGACATTATGCCATGATATATACACTCACCTAAAGGATTATTACGAACACCATACTTGTACTGCGTTTGACCCCCTTTCTCCTTCAGAACTGCCTTAATTCTACGTTGCATTGATTCAACAAGGTGCTGAAAGCATTCTTTAGAAATGTTGGCCCATATTGATAGCATAGCACCTTGCAGTTGATGGAGATTTGTGGGATGCACATCCAGGGCACGAAGCTCCCGTTCCACCACATCCCAAAGATGCTCTATTGGGGTGAGATCTGGTGACATTTTAGTACAGTGAACTCATAGTCATGTTCAAGAAACCAATTTGAAATGATTCGAGCTTTGTGACATGGGTACATGGTGGTCATAAAGGGGAGGACATGGTCAGAAACAATGCTCAGGTTGGCCGTGGCATTTAATTGATGCCCAATTTGCACTAATGGGCCTAAAGTGTGCCAAGAAAACATCTCCCACGCCATTACACCACAACCACCAGCCTGCACAGTGTTAACAAGGCATGATGGATCCATGTTCTCATTCTGTTTACGCCAAATTCTGACTCTACCATCTGAATGTCTCAACAGAAATCGAGACTCATCAGACCAGGCAACATTTTTCCAGTCTTCAACTGTCCAATTTTGGTGAGCTTGTGCAAATTGTAACCTCTTTTTCCTATTTGTAGTGGAGATGAGTGGTACCCACTGGGGCCTTTTGCTGTTGTAGCCCATCCGCCTCAAGGTTGTGCGTGTTGTGGCTTCACAAATGCTTTGCTGCATACCTCGGTTGTAACGAGTGGTTAGTTTAGTCAAAGTTGCTCTTCTATCAGCTTGAATCAGTCGGCCCATTCTCCTCTGACCTCTAGCATCAACAAGGCATTTTCACCCACTGGACTGCCTCATACTGGATGTTTTTCCCTTTTCACACCATTCTTTGTAAACCCTAGAAATGGTTGTGCGTGAAAATCCCAGTAACTGAGCAGATTATGAAATACTCAGACTGGCCTGTCTGCCACTGACAACCATGCCACGCTTAAAATTGCTTAAATTACCTTTCTTTCCATTCTGACATTCAGTTTGGAGTTCAGGAGATTGTCTTAACCAGGACCACACTCCTAAATGCATTGAAGCAACAACTGCCATGTGATTGGTTGATTAGATAATTACATTAATGAGAAATTGAACAGTTGTTCCTAATAGTCCTTTGGGTGAGTGTAAATGGGTGATTTAGTAGTATATCATGGTATTAGCATAAAAAAAACATTTACTAAGTCATTAATTAATTTTTACATTCATGCCAAATGACTCTAAAACAATCATTTTAATACCAAAACCATTCATTTATGCAAAGGAACATTTTCTTTATGTACTTTTCATACATTCTCTTGGCCTATAGGCTGCATGTAAATGTTTCAGCACCTCTGCAGAAAATCCTAAAGTTGTTTTGCATTTGAGCGAGCGGTCAAACATGCTTTCCACAGATGGCAATATAAGTCACTTCATAATTCATAGGCAAACGGAAGATGTCAGGGGAAAATATCTTTAGATGGCAAGTGAAGGATGTTCACGGGGGAGAAGAAGTGGTTTGAAGAAGCTTTCACCTGTCAGAGATCTTCTGGGAGCCACGTGGAGCCCTGCATGTTCATCTGGCATTATTTTACATCAGCAGTTGTTCTTCTGCATTTGCATTAATGCATGCATGCATACAACAACAATGTGCATATTAGTGAGCTGTGCATGATGTTGTTAATACTATTTGTTGTTTTTTTCTCGTATGAATTATTTGCAGAATATGTGTGATAGTAATGATATGGTTTTGGTTCAGTTCAGTTCTGGCTTGGCTTTGATCAGACGCTCTCTGTGGTGTCAGCAAAGCGTTGCGATCGGTCCATTACTGTATATTGAAGGCGATCTCAGAGGCTTGTAATCTTGTTACCGCTCTGGCACATGGCACGAGGCAGGGCTGTATAAAATCTTTATTACACATTTTCAAAGATTAGACTTAAGTGAATTCCTGATTAACAATGTTTTTCAAAAAATCTGCACATTTTTAGATACGTTATACAAGTAAATCTGAAAGTGTCTAGTCACAATTAGACCAAAATAATTTAATTTTATGTCAACCACTGTTTCAGAAACAGATTATTTGTCAGCTTAATCAAATTTACTTTACAAGACATTTCAACGTAGAGCTACACAAATAATTAAAAAATAATAATAATCAGGATTATAGGTGAAACAATTACAAAAATTACAGCTGTCCATTTGCGTCATTTCTGCGCTTTTCGCCAGTATGTTTGGGCACCAAATATCAGAGATATTAAAATTGATAAGTTAATGTGTTCTTTAGCCATTCGTTTTGAAATTTTTACAAACATAAATCCCATAATTATTTGTTATTTACATTATTATCTACTTTTGGATGTTTTGAATTGACCATGCAGCTGCTTCACAAACTTACTAAAACTTCAATGTTAAATATATTATTTGGCCATTATAATCGCAATTACAATATTAAATGTGCAGTGTGTAATTCTAACAAGGATCTCTTGACAGAAATGCAAAGTAATATTCAAAATTATGTTTACAGGGGTGTTTTTTTATAATGTATGTTTTAATTACCTTAGAATGAGACGTTTTTATCTACATACACGAGGGTCCCCTTATGTGGAAGTCGGCATTTTGTGCCGCCATGTTTCTACAGAAGCCCTTAACGGACAAACTTTTTTACTAAGTTGTCTCCGACGATGACATTTTTTTGGTGGTGGCTATAGTTGCATATCTATGCATTTCAAAAGCGATGGGTGAGCAGTTGACTAATGCTGAGTTTACACCAAACGCGGTTTGGGCGTCAAAATCGCGTCTACCGCGCGTGGTTTGCCGCTTGAACAATTTGGATGCATTCGCGCGTGTAGAGCGGAGTAGATGCGCGGAAAAAGCAAGCATTTGACGCGCGTCCGAAGCAAAATCCGCTTCTTGTGGGAGGGGCAACTGCTGTGCGAGTGTCTGTTTGCAAGATGACTGATGTTACTTGTGCATTTATCAAGAGAGTTTTGTATTGGGTAACCTTACTATGGGGAAAAATAAACGGCGCGGGTAGATAAACGTCACGTGACTCAAAAGTGAAGCGTGTATTACAACTTACCAAGTTGCCCAAAGTCCTTACTGACACTCTTCCAAGCGAGGTCCTTTTTATTCCTGTCTCCACTATAGAAATAACAACTTGTGTCATATAGCTTCGAGTGACTGCTTGAGTGAGTGACTCCGGGCGGGGCTGCCACCACAGCAGCAAGCAGGTTCCTGATTGGTTAACGCGGCGCGAAATTCCGCCAGAGTTCACATTTTTCAACTCGGGCGTCAGCCGCAAATTCGCGTGAACCGCAAGATGCACAAAAAGCACAATTCGCGCTTACCGCGCGTACCGCGCACAACGCTCAATTCGCGCCTTTCGCCCGAGCTTCACGTGCGAAAGAGGCGGAAACGCGTCTTCCGCGCCGCGGGACCTCCTGACGCGCGTCAACGCGTCTTCACATTGACTTAACATTGAAATCACTCGCGCTTCACGCCCTTACCGCGGTTGGTGTAAATGCAGCATAAGGGGTTGGTTGCAATTTGCAACCTCACCACTAGATGCCGCTAAAATTTACACACTGCACCTTTAAGGTGAATAATCGGCGAATAATGATAGTTTTTGTCATAACCGTGCAGCCCTATTTCAACTTATTATTTTACATTTATACAAATAATTTCAATAGTATAAATCAAAACTTGACATTGCTTATCATAATTTGAGTTAAAATAAAGTTAAAATGTAGTCACGTTGCAATAAACGTAAAAATTTAAAGCAGCAAAATGTTTTTACATTGTATAATTTTTGGGGTTTTGCTTCATGACCAGGAGTGTAGAAGAGATGTTATATCTCAACTGGACCATAAAAAATGAATAAATTCACTAAATGTTTTCAATCCACCAAGATTCTGTTTAGCATAGAGTTAAGAATCTTTACCCTTTATATGAGCTAGGTTATAAAATGACCTCTGAATACATAACCACTGATAAATCCTAAAACGTTAAATGGCAGCTCAGGGATTCTGGGAAGTCTACCATGAGATAGTGTGATGATGTAATGTGCGTTCTATAATAGATAGACTCAGAGTGTATAGCGCACTAACCAGCACTGACGGGTTAGTATGTAGGTTACTTGCGAGATGGAAATGTGAAGGTCTGTATGGCTAGAGGGGATCAAGCCCGTGGAGCGTGGCATCTGACTCCTTAATGAATCCAGGGGTTTGACGGCATGTTGATGCCACAAGCAGACAGCAGATGACTTCTTCAGACTTTAAATATTACATAAAAAACAATGCTTTTCTATTTCGGGCCTTTCCTAAAACTCCATTGATTGGAGATGTGAATAATAGATAATTTTTTTGTTTAGGTTTTTTTTTACCGTTTTTAATGTGAACCTGACTATTTAGTTTATGATTTTGGTTGGTTTTTAAACCAACACAGGATAAGGGTCTTTATATAATTCAAGTGAAATGCAGAAAAGATTTACTCATTTTAGCTCTTCTGGATTTAGAAACCAGGTCTTGGCAAAACAGCAAATATGCATTATGAATTAAAATCATATCTAACAATGCCTGATGAAGAGTAACCTGTCATGGCAGATTACAGCGAAATTAAATATTGAATTACATTTTATAACCCTTCTGTTCTTGTTGTTTTGTCTCAGATTGAAAAGATCATGACTCTAATTGCCGGCTTTGAGATCTCCGGGGATCTTCAGCCAGCTGTGGAAGGTGAATATGAGAAGTGTTTATGATGCAGGGACACAGTAAACAGAGCAACTGCAAAGTTAAACTCTGCTTGAAATGTAATGTGGGGTTTTAATCAAGGCCAAAAATCCAAAAAAAACCCACATTTGAATATTAAGGTATTTTTTTTTACAAATTACTTATATGTGATTTTTGTATGATTTTCACAAAAGTTTAATACCTTGCATGTTATTCTTTAAATATATTGATATATAAAATAAGAGAAAAGGCCCTCTGCTTTCAAACAGAAAAAAAACATTTCATCCTACCTTCATTTGTTCTATTTCTATCACCTCTCAAATATACGTAGGTTTCTTAAAAAGAAAAAAAATGAGCAAAAAGCTGAGATAATTGCATTTTTGTGAAAGACTTTTGATAAGAGATCAGATTCAGAGCGATAATCAAAACATACATGGAGTTTTTACAGTTTGCCCTAAGAGGTTTTATAAGTTACAGGGTTCACACGGGTCCTTGAAATCCTTAAAAGTTTGTGAATCTGGGAATAAAAATTCAAGGCCTTGGGAAGTTTTTGAAGATATACATACATAGATACAGGTCATTTAAAGTCCTTGAATCTATTTTATGAAAGAAGCTTTCTGGGGAAAAAATCCATATAATTCCCTGTGTAGTGTAGGATAATATCATAAAATTTCTAGACTTTTTAAGCACACGTGCTAAACTGTTCGCTTTGAATGTTTATATCTTCTGTATGTGAATGTCGATTCATACCAAAATGTTTTTTTGCATAGTTGTGTTTGACACATGAAAACGTCTGGAGTTACGTATGTAACTGTTGTTCTCTGAGAAGGGAACGAGACGCTGCGTCTCCCTTGCCATACTTCCTGCGTCGCTGTAACGCCGTCTTTGGCGATATTTCAGATAGCGATATACTTCCTGGCTCCCGCGTCACCCTGTCTTTGTCATTAAGCCTCACCATTGGTTGAATTTTTATATACACATTCAGACGCACTTACCCCTGGAGGCGTCCCCAAAGTGTCACCGCAGTGACGCAGCGCGAGTTCCCTTGAAAGGGAACTGTAACAATGTATCTTAAAAGGTAACACGATGTAACCTTGCTCTCACTTGAAATATGTCCCCACATTTAGTCCTTGAGGGTATTGGACCTGGAAACTCCTTGAAAGGTCCTTGAATTTGAAGTTAAGTAAGGTGTGGGAACCATGAAGTTGGGTAAGAGCGCCTGGTGGATAATAGCGAGAAATACGTATTGCCGGAAAAATTCGTCATTGGCAGGGAAGCGTTTTCTCTTAATTGAAGAGTTAACTTGTCAATGGCGTGGAAAGAGATAATAAATAATACATATTTCTCCCCTCCTCCTCCATCTTTCTTTACTTACGGTCATGGGGTATGGCAGGTGGGAAAGGCCCAGGAAAAGATTGCAGCGACAAGTAAACAGCAACATGACTCAACTTTCAATGATCAGTTCTCGATGGACAAATTCAAGCCAAGCCCTCCTTTTTTTTCAATTTCAGATATCGTTTCACTCGGATATACGTCACGGCGGGGAAAATAAGACCATTGTTACTTCCGTTTCATTGTAACTTTAGAAGTTAAAAGAGCATAGAAGAATAGAAATAATAAATAGAATATATATCTAGGGATTACTTTAACTGTTAAGATCCTTTAACATTTGAAAGAAAAATTATAGCATCAAATCATTTGCTGTTTTATTTTTTTTTCAATTATGCACCAGTCAAAAGTTTTGGGTTACTTAACTATAATGTTTTTCATGATACATTTTAATCTGAAGGTGTATCCTTTTGAAATTAGTTTTAAAGACAAATAAAACAACAACTTTTGATTTGAAGAGCTCAGATGCAAAACCCTCTAAGTGCGTCTGAAGTTTTTTGTAAATGAGCATTTTTATCTGGCTCTTATGTTTACCTTTAGTCATTTCTCTTGATTGGCAATGTAATGGTTATTAGTCAGTAATTGAAATGCCTTATTTTTACATGTGTCATTGTAGTCATTTCATTGGTATTTTCAGTTTCAAGTTTGACTGTCTTTCGCTGCAAAACCCTTTAAGTGCATTCAAAGATCTCCTCCATAAAGTCTCTGAATAAAGGTAAAAGACTTAAAAAAAATAAAATCTCTGACTATAGGATTTTGACAGGCCTGTGTATTTCCACAAAGCTTTGCTCCGTCTGAATCATCCCTGGCGTTATTTCACTGCCATCTTTAACAATCACCCATACACATTCTGAAGCACATACTCTCACTTTTTAGCCCAATTTAGTTTGCGTGTGATATTTTTGTACCTTATATTTTGACACGGACACCCTCCGGTACGCAGTTGGTGTCAAGGGCCTACTTTACAAAGATGAGATGACATCCATTAACCGTGGCCATCCCAGCGATACTCAGTAATTAGGACTTGATATTTTTCCCCTTACGCAGTGCCTCCCAAGGTAGCAACTATATGGAGCAGGCGCACTATATTTTAATGGAGATTTCTGAGAGATAATAATTTTAAAATTGCACAGCAGAGTCTCATCAAAGGAACAGACTGGTTTTTGTTGTACAAGCCAGTGTCCTCAAAAATCTCATGGGAGTTTGCGTGTGATGTTTGCTGCCAACAAAAAATACTTTTTATATCAATAGTATCATCTAAAGAAACCAAAATTCACCAAAAATTTCCCTGAATTACAGGCGCAGGGTGTCTACAAATGAGTCTAAACTCATGACCCAAAATCTTTGTGTTGTATTGGTCAGTGAGGTTATTTTGCTGGACGAAGAAACAAATCAACCTACTTTGCACAAAATTTAAGTGCGTTGATATAAACGCATTAATTTCATTCAAAGTCGGCCTTCATCGTCTACTAAATCAGTGATTCTCAACCGGTGGACCGCGGCCCACTGGTGGGCCTCGAAGCGCCATCTGGTGGGTCGCGTAGGCAGTGGTAGACATTGATGTTTATTTATTTTTCAATTGACAAATCTTTTTATTTTCGCATCTGATGTTTCTTATGAATTTAAATGAATTCAAGATGCATGATCTAAAAGCACAATTATGTTTGAATATCACAACGTCAATCACGTTTTTCCGTTCATCATCATTTCTACATGTATTGTGACCATTTCAGTCTAGCGTCTGTTGAATTTCAACAAAAGCAAACCTTACATAAAGTCTTCCAAAAGCAATGTTAAAGACTGAGAGCATGACAAGACACAATTAAAAATCACGATTATTCAATTAAATATTCACTTTTGAATTGTTCCTAAAATACATGTAAAACATTACCATTGTGTTGTTTAAAAAAATTATTTTGAACTTGTTTTATTTGCAGTATACCGAGCCCCTAAGGTGACAGTTTAAGTTAATCAAATGAAGTTTAGTTTAGTTTTATGTGCTCACGTAAAACATTCATTTGTATTCATTTGAATTTTTGTAAAAGTTTAGTTTTGCGTGAAACTAAACGCGATAGTTTCATGTGCGCACGCGATATTTTCACGTGCGAACTTTATTTCATTTTTGCTACATGTCCCCTTAGGGGCTCCGTAGCAGTAGGCCTATTAAAATAATCTGAATCTTTTTTGTTATTTTAGCCATTTTTCCCCATTTAAATTTTCAGTAAATAAATTAAAATATATTTTTTATTAGGAGTGAAGTGGTCTCTTAATTTTTTCTGCGCCTGTATATTTTAACTTTAAAGATGTAACTTCTCAAACGTACTACCCTTGAGTACTAATAAATCATCTGTATTGGGACTGTCCTTTAACTAAGTCTTTCTGGAGTGATATTGAATTTCTAATTGTTCAAAATATTCTTCCAAACGTTTCTTTAACTTATAGACACATTCTTTTTGGTTTTTATGATGATGACAAGACACTATACAATGCAAGCTTTTGTATCAATCTTATTTTAATTACTGGAAAGTTTCATATCCATAAATGTAAATGTACAAAAAATAATCCCCACTTCAATGTCTTCAAACAAGAATTTAGTTTATATTTGGATACAATTTCGACATCTGTTAATAAGAAAGCTGTAAAAACTATTAAAATTTGTAAGTTATTCAATCTTTTACTTTAATTTGATTGTAAATTGCCCTCTCTATCATTATTTTTTTTATTATTTTTTTTTTTTTATTATTATTATTATTTGTATATTTTTTTCCCCTTCATGATCTTAATGTGAATTTCATCAAACTCCATGTACTTCTCTTATCTGATGATAACTTTTGTTTATTACTTGAAATTGACTTTATGTCGCTGTATCTTTCTGTTTGATTGCAATAAAAAAAAAAAAAAAAAAAAAAAGATAATGTCTAATATCTAAGCCTTAAAGTCTTCCACTTGTTTGTTCTGCTTGAAATTATATTTGTGTGGTTTTAATTTTCCATTGGAAGCAATTGCAGTCCTTGTTTATCTACAGGGATACCTTTAGCGACTTCATAATGACACAAAAGAAATGACACAATGCATTGTTTTTTCTGCATTGACACTAGGAAAGGTGGTCCTCAAAATGTTTTTAGAGAATCTTTGGTGGGCTGTAAGTTGCAAAAGGTTGAGAATCCCTGGTTAGGAAATAACAGGACATAAGCATGGTGATACCGTGTTTTTTTTGTCACAAACTCAACATCCTTTTCTAAATGCTTATATGGTCGAACAGGTTGGTGAACTCCAGCGCCTTCAATCTTTATTTTGAGCCTTCAGCAGTTTGAATGTATTTTACATCTTCAGCTTAGTTGAATGTCTGTACAGATGTGAATAATGGCCTGGCAGGCTGACAGCTCGTATGATTCCCCTGCTCTCAGCTGCATGCAGATAATGCCCAACATGCATTAAATGTGATCACGCAATGCCGTGAAAATGCGGATGACACATCTGCATGCAAAATTTGTATTTTTCTACATTATGCTTCGATCACGTGTGGCGGATTGTGACGATGAGACGTGTTCGATATGAAGGTGAGCGCGGGTTAGGCTGCGTTAGGTGCATGGCGCTTTCCGCTGACTCCGTTTAAGATGCGGCCCCAGCCCCCTCCACGACAAACGTACGGTGACACATTCATGAATTTAATTCCTCTGATGATTTACCATTGGATGTGGCTTGGCCGCGGTTTAATTTTTCATAGAGAGAGTGCAGAGGCTCCCGAAGTGCTTAAGTGTGGGGGAAAACAGTGGGACCTGTACGTTTTCTCTGGTTCTGTCTTCTCCGGCTGATCCTGGCACAGTAGCGTGTGATTCGGGTTTGTCTCTCCGTTGCTCTTTCCTCTGATGGTGTCCTTTCTGCACCAACAAGATCAGAGAGCCTGCGTGCAATTTTAATCAGTATGGGGAGCAGGAAAAAATAAGGGGCAGAGAGAGAAGGGGGGGATTGATCGCCACAGAGAGAGAGAGAGAGAGAGAGAGAGCGAGCACGAGCGAGAGAGTGTGTGCGTATGTGAGACAGATAGCAAAAGAGAGGCAGGGAGACAGGAGGGAGGGGGATTTAGGAACGAACAGAGCGTAGATGCCGTGCAGCGGCACTCGGCGTCAGACAGCATATGGCAGCCCTGCAGAGCTCATAGAGAGGACTCTGTCAATGAGAATTGGGGTAAAAGGCCAATCAAAGAAGAGCAAGCGAGAGAGCGGTGAGAGGAAACGATGGCGAGTGAATGAATGAGATGTGCAAAAGGTGATTGCCAGCCGCAAACGTGCAGGCGACGCGCTACCGATGGCTTTCTGGAGGAGCAGTATGTCATCTGGATGTTTTGCTTTGTGAGCGCCGAATGCAGCTGCCGCTGTGACTGTGCGTTCCTGGATCAGGGATGCAGCAAACCTTGCCCCCGAGCGCAAGACCCTTAGGAACGTCTGCTGGAAGAACGGAGCGACCAGAGCTGGGTGCTAGACTGCAAAAAAGAAACATCAACAGGGCTTTCTTATGGGCTTATCTGTACGTTGTTGGAGCTCACCTTATTTCTGCCGGATCAAGGCTTGGCTGTACCTCGCTTTGATGGCGCGCTCCGTACTGGTATGTTAGCGTGGCGAGGTGCGTCTACGCTCGGAAGGACTGGATTACCGTGACTGGAACGCAAGAACCTTAGGAACCTGGAGGAGTGGGCTGGGCTGCAAAAAAGAGACGAGCCCCAACAGGGTTTTTTAAGGGGTCAAGTGTCCATTGTTGGAGCTCACCTTATAGGATCAAAGCTTGGCTTTACCTCACTCTGATGGTTCTGGTATGTTAACCCAGCCAGGTGCATCTAAGCTTGGATTACTTTGGAGAAGGTGGCTTTAAGACAGTGGGTGGATTTTTGAAATGGGAAAATGTGCGATGAAGGTGTTTCGCAGGATGATCCGGGGTCACGCAAAGATTTCCGTTTGAAAGAGCCGCCGTTGATCAAAGAGTTGGGCTGTTTGGTTTGAGGATCAATGACTTTTGTAGCAAACTCTTTATTTGACTTATTTTCCAACATAACCGTTTTGTCGAAGGGCCCGTTCTGTTTTATTAGGCCTTGCATCGTGCTGGAATGTGTCTTTCAAGGGCGCTGAGCATGCACGAAGTTTCCTGCGACTTCCTAGTAGCGTCTTGTAGATCTTAATATTTTGCTGCAAGCCAAAAGCTTTGAACTTTCACAATCCTTCTTTGCACAGCCGGGCAGTCGTAAATTGAATTTAAGGAAACTTGTGTTAACATCGCTGTGCCCTGTTGAAAGATCTCCCATACTTGACTCTATTCTTTAAAGGACTACCAGCCAAGGTCTACCTCCATACTCTTCATTCAGCCTGGCCCTCGTCCCAGTCCGGCGAGGGCTTCTGGAGGTTTCTCCCTCACTAGTTTTGTCCGTGTATCCTGGGCCCTGCTTTAAGCGGAGCCCGTCACGTAAGCCTGGACACTGCCTTGCTGTTGTTGCTGCTGCCCTCAGCTCTGCTGGCCGAAGATGATGTGGCAATGTCACATCTCGGCCTCCGAGTGCCGCTGCTATAGGCTGAACGGTTTTTCGCTGCTCAAACGGCATGCTCTGTCGGCAGATGCAGCGGGTAGCCGCGTCCTGGAGCAGTCGGTGGGGGAGTGGCTGGAACACGTGGGTTTCCCTCAGTACGAGAGCAAACTGGTGCTCAACGGCTTCGATGACCTGCGCTTCATGGTGAGTGGCTTTTGTATGTCTGAAAGGGCCTCATTGATCAACGTGGCAGTTTGGTCAATGCCGGGGGAGTTTGAAGGCGCATATCCAATTAAAGGCATAAAGCTGATGTAGTTTATCGAACGCTGTAATCCAGCCTACTCCCACTCCAAGAATAAAAAAAAATACTGTGCTAAAGTCTTAAGCCACCATTAAATTTGTTGTTTTTGCAATGGTATAGTGAGCATATATAATTATTTCTCAGTTTCTTTATTTGTATGTAGTATTGTATAAAAATATTTAGGGTGAACTCCCCTTCCACTTGAGCAATAGAAGGCAACTGTTGGATATCTCAAACCTAAATTAAATAAATTAATGACTTCAGGACTTCAATAAAGCTCAAGATGTGGACTGTAAAGTTAACTTGGTTTTGCAAGTCAATGCAACCTACTATTTTAGGTTTTGACCTGTGATAGGTTGACATAACTTTTAAAAACAAGTTGAAATGGGTTAACTTATATTTTTGTGTTACTTTAACTTAAATAACATTGATTTGACAAAAATGCTGCACTTTTTTACACAGTGTTTAATGCCACACTAAACACTGACTGATGCCTAAAGAAGACATTTAGTTCGGAAATTTGTTTGTTTTATATTTGTGTTTTCTGTTTGTATCTTAATAAAAAGAGTGAAACATAAATATGGATGGATATTAAAACTTTGCTAAAAAACAAAGTTGATGGTGGTGGCCGAACACTTTTGCACAGTACTGTGTATTTACTTACTTTGGGACTGAAATAGTTTAACATTAATCAATAAATGTTTATTTTCTTCCATTCAACGTTTTATTGTTCTTATAAATTGAAATAACGTGAATCTTGTTTAGGGGAGTAACGTGATGGAAGATGAGGACCTTCAAGAGATTGGAATCACAGATCCTGGACACAGAAAGAAAATCCTTCATGCGGCTAAAACCCTGCCAAAGGTAAAGTTACCGAGTCCTTTCACATTCAGTACTCATTTTCATACAGTGACCCCAAAAAGTATTTGTATTAAATCAGTGTTTGAATTGGGGGGGGGGTCTGGGGTATTTTGTATAAAGCAGAAAAATATAAATAATTTATTAAAATAAAAATACATGAATTTAAAATTTGTGAGCTGCCACAAAGCGATACTGTCCATTATTTGTCCCAATTTTGCAATAAATGAATCCAAAAGATTTCTGTCTGAAATAAATGTAAACTCTCAAGTGCGCCTCACGCTGTTTTCTGGAGGAATTGACAGATTGTTCAATTTAGGATTGGGTTAGGCTTCTCAAACAATTTTTATAGGGGTAAAAATGGTTAGGGTTTTAGTTAAGAGTAATTTCATTGATTAAAACGTTGATCCAGGACTAAAAAAATACTCTGCATTTAGTAATAAAATATCTGTATTGTAGTTTGTCTACCTCAGTGAAAACCAAGTTAATCAAAATTCATTCTTAAGGTTTTTGGTAAAAGTGAACCTTAATCTTATTTCGGTTCATTTATGAATAACTAAACCTAGCTTTTGCTATTAACATAGCCAATGAAGCCGACGCGGTGTTTAAAAAAGTAAATTACCCATACTTTTTTGGTGTTTTTACTGTCCAAAATACTTACTGTATATACAGTTGGTGGATGTTTTACATGTGTTCATTTTGTCAGGTAAAAGCTTTGGGGTGTGATGGTAGCACGTCTCTGTCTTCATGGTTGGACACTCTTGGTCTTGGAGAATATCTGCACAACTTTCTCTCCAGCGGTTATCGAACCCTGGACTGCGTGAAGAACTTATGGGAACTTGAAATCGTCAACGTACGTGTTTTTATTTTTTTGACGAACCAAAATGCCTTATTGTGCACTGAACAATGTCTCTGTGTCTTTAGGCTATTTTATTTTCATTGTCATACTACAAAGACAAAGTCTGCATCTGTCAGTAAATGCATTTGCGTTTAAGATTTGCGCAAAACTTTAGCATTATTTTTTACATGACAAAAAAACTATTGCGAAATGACAGCGTTTCCATAAACTGATGTTTTGCAACTAAACATTGATGTCATGAGATTGTCGTTCTTGTGACACCAAGTCTTGTCCTCCAATTAAACATACCACGCTACATTTAAAAAACATCGGGTGACCTGTAAATGCGAAAAAAAAAAATTATTGTAGTTTTGCGATCTATTTCTTTTTCAAATTGCCTGAAAAACCACCTCACCTGTAGTTGCGTTTTCATTGCCCTTTAAATTGCACAAATTGACATTGCGAATTAAAAATACGGCCAATGGAAATTGTCAAAACAATTTGCATTGTCAATTTGGCGGGTAATGGAAACGCAGCATTTGCGTAAAAACTTTATAGGAGTTTATGCAAATTTCTGTGTTTCCATTGGGTGCATTTTCAATTCGCTATTTCAATTTGTGCAATATGAATGGTAATGAAGTGCAACACGTGTGTATATAACAATATCTTTGTGTATCATTGTACACAAGTCCAGGTGATCATGATTCTCTTGTGACTTTACATGAAGTATGCATACTGTGATTTTTTTTATGCAGGTGTTAAAAATCGGCCTGCTTGGTCACAGAAAAAGGATCATTGCATCAATAGCGGAGAGGCCCTATGAAGAAGCACCCTCGAAATCAAACCGCTTTGCCCAGCTTAAGGTGATGTGTGTTTCTTCCAGGGTTCCCACGGTTCCTTGAAATCCTTGAAAGTTTGTGAATCGGGGGGAGGGGGGGGGTTAAAGGCCTTGGGAAGTTTTTGAAAAATATGCATATATAGATACAGGTCATTGAAAGTTTTCTGGAAAAAAATCCATATTATTCCCTGTGTAGTGTAGGATGAAATCATAAAAATTCTAGACTTTTTAAGCACACGTGCTAAACTGTTGGCTTTAAATGCTTATATCTTCTCTATGAAAATGTTGATTCATACCAAAATGTTTTTTTGCATTGTTGTGTTTGACACATGAAAACGTCTCGGGTTACGTATGTAACTGTTGTTCCCTGAGAAGGGAACGAGACGCTTGGTCTCCCTTGCCATACTTCCTGCGTCCCGGTAACGCCAATATAACAGATAGCAATATACTTCCTGGCTCCTGTGTCCCCTATGTCTTTGTCGTTAAGCCTCACCATTGGTTGAATTTGATATACACATTCAGACGCACTTACACCTGGAGGCGTCCCCAAAGTGTCACTGCAGTGACGCACCGCAAGTTCCCTCGAAAGGAAACTGTAACAATGTATCTTAAAAGGTAACACGATGTAACCTTGCTCTCACTTGAAATGTGTCCCCACATTTAGTCCTTGAATTTGAGAGTATTGGATCTGGAAAGTCCTTGAAAGGTCCTTGAATTTGAAGTGTGGGAACCCTGTTCTTCACAATACCTGATCAATGCACATATATAGAGCCTTCAGTGATGTTTGTGTTTATTAGATTCAGGACCTGTTGTCTCAAAACACATCATCACTGGGTTTTTTGGACCCGTACACCAGCCGCTCGATGGATATGCTGCTTCCACTGGGGGAATCGGGCCGAAAGAGCCGAGCATTGGACCAGGACGGCACCATCTCTCTCCGCTCCTTTGGTGAACGGTCACGCTCGCATGTGAGTGATTCTGTAATACAGTGACAGATTGAGTGAATATGTGAAACAAAAGTGAAAATTGGCCCATAATTTACTCACCTTAAAACCATATTTACATTTAGATTTATTTATTAAATAATATCCTGTCTCTTCCCAGCTCTTAATATGCTTTATTCAGTCTGCCACCTTGTTGATTTCACACCGATGCTGTGAGTGATGGACGCGCTTTAAACCTATTGTTTTGTATATTTTTATAATAAGTCCATCGAGTTCCCTACAGTGATTTTACCACAGTTCAATGCACGTTACATTAGAAGTGTTGTTTTAATATGCTGTCACAGTTTACAAGAAAAACTTCACACGTTGTTGTATTTCTCTTTAGGATCGGCACGCAGATCGACAGTCTCGTTTCAGCATTCGTCCATCCAGCCACTCCGCCACATACACCACCGTCTCCACCTGGCACCATCACCCTGATAAACTCATTACAGAGTCCTGCATTTATGAGGCCCGAGTGAGTGATGATTTTATATCGAAACGACAGTAAAACGCATGCGTGACTCAAGCATCTTAGAGATGTTGGATATGGCTTTCTTTGCTTTTCTGTCTCTTTATGTAATCCCAAAATTATCTGATTATGGCGAGATCAGATCTTACCGTCTGTTGTAAGACTCCTTCATATATAAACATCTGTGTCAAATGTGCCTAAGGCTTTACACAGTACTGTACATGCAAGACTTCACAAGACATTGTGGATATTTCTGGGATCTGTATGCAGTGACACAATAATAAACATCTGCTAAATAAATAAGCATATGGAGATGTGCATTACCAATTCAGCTTATTAGATTCAACTTATGTTTGTGTATTTCACTTCTTATTGTCTTCTCGTGATAAATTGCTAGTCAAGATAAAAGTTTCAGCTGTAATATTTTTTCTATTCAATCTGTGAAGTATGTTTTATTCTCATGGTTATATTTTCCAGTATTTAGGCTCAGTAATCATTCGAGATCTACGAGGGATCGAGTCTACACAGGAGGCGTGTGCTAGAATCAGGGTATATATTAGTCGATATGCATTTTTTTATTTTTGTAACTTTAAATCACTGTCAGAGGTTAGTGCATTGATCCAATTTTCCCCCTATTATGTTTAGAAATCTAAGGACCACCGGAAAGGTCCCGTCATTGTTCTTCATATCACCTACAGAGGAGTCAAGTTTGTTGATGCAGCCACAAAGGTAACCAATCCATCAAATCATCATCATCTGTATGTAAAGAACATTTTGTTTATTTATCACACCGTAAGTCAATTTCAATAATTATCAAAAAAATATTATTAGACAAAGTTAACGGAGGCTGATCTGAACAAACTCGGTTGGCCGGTTTGACTCTTGTCTCCCTACCAACCAAACAGAGTACCGTCGCAACCATTTAGCGACTCCTATATCTCTGCATCAGAACAACATGGGAGTGGGATTTTTTCACTCGTGGCGTGGAGAATAATCATAAGTACATTTGCTAACAATGCAGAATGGGTCTTAAATCCTGGTAATCGCTGCTTGCAGCTATATATTTGTTTTTAACTTCTTTTTAAACTTTGATGGGCTTTTGGGATGTTTTTCAGGCAATAGTCGCAGAGCACGAGATCCAGAACATCTCATGTGCAGCCCAGGATCCTGATGACCTCTGTACATTTGCCTACATCACAAAAGACCTGAAGTCTGGTTATCACTTCTGCCATGTCTTCACTACGGTAGAGGTGGTAAGTGTTGGTTTATCTAATAACGAAACATGCTTTAATTCAAAGCAACTTACAGTGCATTCAATCTAAGCATTTTAATCGAAGCTATGACCTCGGTGTTGCTACAGACATGTTGTATCGATTAATGTACACTTATGACATTTGTATTGTATTTGTAAGTTATTTTTCACTGCATGCAAAAACTCAAATTTACTTTTTTGCTTACAGAAAATCATTTTACATAATGTAAAGGTCATTCTGTTAAAATATAACCTTGATATCTTTAATATCGACTTGATGAGGTCACATCAAAGATTGATATTGAAGTAAAATCAATTGGATTTCACAGACATGGTCACAAATACTTTTGGTGTAGTATTTGTAGCTCTGGATAAAAGTTTAATTAGAAATCATCTGTATCTTGTTTCTCCTGTGTTATATTATATTGCAGTCTTGATAACAGTTCCTAAAACCAGTGACCGTTCTTTATGCAGACACAGACGTACGAGATCATTTTGACTCTGGGACAAGCGTTCGAGGTGGCCTATCAGGTGGCTCTCCAGGCGCAGAAGGCCCGGCGTCACAGTTCCTTTGCAGGTCCAGCGACAGAAAATGTAGAAATCAAGAGCAGTCGGCCAACGTCTCAATCCCGCAACAGTACACGTCGCGCCGTAGTGAGTGTAAGTTCATCACACAGACACCTGTGTGCACTTTGCCATCAGTGAGAAGTACAAATGCACAGAATAAATGGATGAGCTTATTAAATAAGGATGAACTGTGCACTGTGAATATATTGTGTTAAAGGATAAGTCCACCCCAAAATGACAATAGAGCTCCAACAGTTGACCTCACGCATCATGTAGCATAACCAGACTGTTTATACCTTACAAACCTTACTATAAAGGTTTTATGTTTAATAGTAACCCTGAAATGACCAATGAAAATGGCTCTGCAATGTTTCATATATTAAAGGAACACGCCCACATTTTGGGAATTTAGCTTATTCACCGTATAGTTAGATATACATACCTTTCTCATCTCCGTGCGTGCTGTTACTCTTTCTGACGCATGCCCCACTAGCTTAGCTTAGCACAAAGACTGGAAGTGAATGGCTCCAGCTAGCAAACTGTTCCCAATAAGTTCCCAATACAGTGGCAGTGCTTCGTCTTCTGAGAATATAGTTCCCAGTATTTATACTGTTAAAAGATGGCTGTGTCTCATATGACCTTGTTATTTCTACACAGTGTGACTAAATAAATCACAACACATCAATAGGAAAATGTTTGGGTGTTTTTGTCACTTATTGGGAGCAGTTTGCTAGCTGGAGCCATTCACTTCCAGTCTTTGTGCTAAGCTAAGCTAGCAGGGCCTGCATCAGACAGAGTTACAGGACGCACGAAGATGAGAAAGGTATGTATGGACTTGTCTAACTCTTGGGGATACAGTGAATAAGCTACATTTTCCAAATGTGGGCGTGTTCCTTTAAGTTTTGGTTGTACATATCTATATCTTTCGAATTAAAGTGCGTAGTGAACTCCTGCTGGCGCCATTTATTTTATATTCGCTCCCGGCTTTCTTTGCCTGTCAGTATGGTGCCATAAACAAAATGGGTCCGCCATGTCAACATGTTGACATGGCGGACCCACAAGTTAGTTTTTAAAGCTCCCATAACACAAACTGTTTTTGCATATCTGATGTTAATCTGGAGTACTTATAGAGTAGTATTACACCCTTCATATCTCTGAAGAGTCTTTAGTTTTATCAGATTTAACAGATCAGTGATTCTTTCCCATAACGCACGGAGTTACGAGCTGCGGGAGGAGCGAGTCACAAGTCATGCAACACTGTATAAATTATGATTCACTGCATGTTCGTGTCGTTTATATATTAGTCTTACTTACCGCATGCAACTCATGACCCGATTGGGACTTTTTAATGAAATCCCGCGTTAAAGAAACACACACGCAAAACTATACCTATTGTTTCCATAATGCTGGCTTACTTCTCCTTAAATCCAAAAACACACTTCATCTTTCATGCCATTGTTGAGTCTTGATATGAAACAAAGCTGTCGCTTGAAAGGATGCCTGTGACTTCTAGCTTCTCGTTTCTCGCTCTCACGCTGATTGACATGTGGGCGTGCTTTTCCGGTTGAAGTGCCCATTTAAAGAAGTGATACGTAAGGCCTACCCATTATACGTATGCTGTACCCGTGTTCGAAAAAAACTTTCAGAAACTTGTACAAACCCTTTGGAAGTGCATTCGGCACAGAAATACTCTGTAACTTTGCCTTTGTTTAGCATTTCAGAATGCATGAAATACCGTTAAAAACCCCCCTCCAACTGGAATGACGTTAAACTAGCACAATTTAACCACAGCTGTTGAATATATGTATTTGAATAGAGCCTGCCTTTGGGCATTTTTTTATAAAACAATGCATCTCCTTTCTCTGCGTTGGATAACTCCTCTCCCGGGGGCTCACACAGGATAGTAAAGGGTCCATCGAATGAACACTTCAGGATCTTGCCGGAAGTAGTAGGTCATCTGAGTACTTTTTGCCCACTGTTTTTGTAATTCTGACACATTCCTCGCCTACTGCTTTTTGCCTACGATATATTATGGAAGTAGGCGGTTTCAGTTTTAGGCAAAACCCCAATGGAAATTTGGTAAACGTTTTCAGTGTTTTGTCAGGTTCTGCAAATATAACTGTATATATAATCCCTCACAACCTTGTTTTTGGTAATGCAAAATTAATTAGGGTGTCAAGTTAAATTTTCAAGTGGATTTTAACACAATATAGTCACAGTACTTGCTGTTTTTAATCCTTATTTCTTGTCTAAATATGGCTTGTGCCGTTAGGGCCATAGTAACATAACATTTAGCAGAATGTGCATGCTATCAACTCCACAATAGATCACATAAGTATTGCAAAAACAAAATATCTCTCCCATCACATTTGAATATGCAGACGTCAGATGCTTTCCCCACCAGACCCGATAGATCTATCACATCCTATCTGTCTCCGTAAACCTGTACTCTATCCTTCCCAGGGTGCACCTGTGCTTGAATGCCGCTGCTGTTACTGTCACACGTGCTCCGCCCACCGCCCCTCCTACCTCCCGCTGCCCTCCCTCAGCCCTGGAGTTCAGGTTCTGCTCTCTTTCTCTTTCTAGCTGTCTCCTCCCTTCCACTTTTCACTTTACTAATTTTCCTGTTATGTTTTCACTATTATCCACTTATTTTCCCCTCATGCACATCTTTGTTTGACACTAGCAACAGGTCACAATTTTAAAATGTGGTACAGTGAAGTCTGTTAATCTTTTAAGGGAAATGTCCAAATGTGAGTTGCCAGTCTTGTATAATGTAGCGATGAGGGGATGGTCTTGTTTTGGCCTGAGGATCTGCTCAATATGTTAGCAGACTACAGCTTGGTTGAGTGAATCTCTCAGAAAATGGTAATGAAATGGGTCATATTTCACACCTGCATCAAATGAATTTACATTTAGGCATATAGCAGATGCTTTATCCAAAGCGACTTACAAAGATTAGGAAATAATAAAAGCGATGTGTCATAAGGATGCAATAGTACAAAAGATGCTTATACTGTAGTTTTCACTATTCCAAAAAGAGATAAGAGATAGAAATGAGGTCAATATCCATGTCAAGTATTTTTGGAAGAGATACCGATATTCAGTTACTATCTACACTGCAAAATTTTTAAAATTTTCTTAGTATTTTTGTCTTGTTTTCAATAAAAATATCTAAAAATTCTTAAATTAAGATGCTTTTTCTTGATAAGCAAAACGACCCAAGAAAATAAGTCTAGTATTTAGACTAAAAATATCAAATTTAAGTGATTTTGTGCATAAAACAAGCAAAAAAATCTGCCAAATGGGATAAGCAAAAAAATCTTGAAAATGTTTCTTAAACACTGAATTCAAGAAATATTCGAGAAAAATTTGCTTACCCCATTGGCAGATTTTTTTGCTTGTTTTATGCACAAAATATCTTAAATTTAAAGTCTAAAAACTACACTTATTTTCTTGGGTCGTTTTGCTCATCAAGAGAAAGCATTTCAAATTAAATTTTTTTTAGATATTTTTACTGAAAACAAGACAAAAATACTAAGATTTTTTTTCTTGAAAATAATTTTTTTGCAGTGTTCTCTCTCTCTTACTCTTTGTTTCAAATTATTATAAAATCCTAGAAGCGCAGAGCATACACTTTTTGTTGGTTCAACTTAAAAAAGTAAGTTACCTGATTGCTAAAAATTTTGAGTTAATTCAACTTAAAGGTCTCGTTTTACCTGATCCCATCTTTCAAACTTTAGTTAGTGTGTAATGTTGCTGTCATAAAGCTCAAAGTTCACTGCAGGTGATATATTTTCTAACAGATTTCCCCGTTCAAAGCCTACAGCGAATGGCCGGTTTGGACTACAGTCCTCTACTTCCTGCTTTAATGATGTCAATAAAAGAGTTTTTGACTAAACTCCGCCCACAGGAATACGTCAGTCGCCAGCTTTGACTCAAACGGCTCTGCTAAGCTAATCTGCTGTCGAATCACAACACACTAAACAAACTACACAATCAGAACTCGTTACGTATTTCTGAATGAAGGGCTTCATAGAACAAGAAAGACATCAGACCGTTTTTTTTTTTAGGATAGTGAAAACAGCGCTATACAGATAAGTAAATTGTCTGAAAAATACTGCGTTTTTTACACATGATACATGAACGTGTAATTTTGCGCACCATGAACATAATCATAGCTTCAAAACCACAGGAAAAACAGGACCTTTAAAAGAATAGTTAACAAAAATATTTGCGCGTCAACTAATTTTAATAAAAAATGAATGAATAAAAAAAGTTGAAATAACTAATCATTTTAAGGTAACTTACATTTTTAAATTCACTGTAAAAAAATTCTTTGCTGCCTTAAATGTTTTGTTTTGTTTAATTAAGGGGGTCGCACACCAGACACGCAGCTCAGCGGACGCGCAAACTCGAACACATTGCTTTCTATGAGTATACGCACACCGGCGCCTGTCCGCGGCGCCCAGCTCAACTCAGGAAGTTGCTCTAATCCCTGTCGTGCCACTCACATAGTTTAACATCTTATTTGTCACAAATCATTAACTATTAACATTGGCTGCTAACGTATATTTTGCATTTTGAAGTAGACGCTATCTGACTAAGCTTGCGCTATTTAATGTGCACTTCCGGTGTACGATACTTCCGAGTTGTCCTAGACGCGACTCAATGCGGGGCGGCGCTGAGCTGCGCATTCGGTGTGCGACCCCCTTAAACTTACTATTACTGGTATTTAACTTGACAAGAGATAAGTTGTTACAACTTATAAAATGAAGTTGACATATTTTTACTTTATTTTATAAGTTATAACAATTCATCTCTAGTCAAGATAAATAATGGTAAATTGAAATGACTTGTAAATCTAAGTGAATTAAACAAAAAAATTAAGGCAGTATTTTTTTACAGTGTTGAACCAACTTTTTTACAGTGTAACTGTATCATTTGATCATCGGCTGTGTTTTTAAACAGTTGGCCGATATCCGATAGAGGGAACATTTGCTTTTATCTGCTGATACCGATTATGGGCGTTATACCATGGGCCTGTTGAATGCTTTATTCTGATTGGCTGAGAAATGTTCCATGTGTGTTGATTATTTTTCTCTTTTAATTTCTCTGTATTTAAATGTCTTAAAAATATAAACAATATTGACATCATATACCTGGAAAGTAGGTTCTCTGTAGTCCTTGAAAGGTGAATTCTGTTAAAGAAAATATATCGCTTGGCATTGAACTTTGAGCTTTATATAGCAACATTACACACAAACTAAAGGTTGAAAAATGGGATCACGAAAAACGGCACCTTTAAGTTAAAGTAACAGTGTAGGAATAAAAATGACAAATCAAAACCCTAAAAGTTGTCGTATTTAGAATTTGTAATAATTTTTCTGCATTTTCATAGATAGTCATAATGCAAAACATTTTATACTTAAAACATGATTGTATAGGCTTTTTTGGTGGTGAAATATGACCTGGACATGTTAAAAATGGTTAAAATCACACGATTATATTTCTATATCACAGATAGTACAGATTGGCTTTACCTTCTCAATTCGCAATTGTCATCTTAAAGATATACATTTAAAGGGGACATATCATGAAAATCTGACTTTGTCTATGTTTAAGTGCTATAATTGGGTCCCCAGTGCTTCTATCAACCTAGAAAATGTGAAAAAGATTAACCCAGTAACTTAGTTTTGGTAAGCCATTCTCTGCATGCATGAAAAAATAGGTCATTGGCTTCCCTTGTGATGTCAGAAGGGGATAATACCGCCCCTTAATCTGCACTATCCAACCACGGCACTGTCATCAAATCCACAAAGTGGCAATTTTAACATGCTATAATAAATTATCGGTGGGGTATTTTGAGTTTAAACTTCACATACGTACTCTGGGGACACAAAACATTTATTTGACATCTTAAAAAAGTCTTGTGAAATGTCCCCTTTAACAACAAATTGCAGTTTGTAAGGATGTTGTGAAATATTACACCTTTAGATTGGTTTTCTGAAATGTTTAAGTGCAATGGGAGTAATTTGCTTGTAGTTGCAGTTAGTAAAACATTTTCAGACAAATTCGGTAGATGCATTCAAACCAACATCGTAAGTGAGATATCTTCTACATGATGTTCACCCACACCGTCCTCAGTCTCCTCACGTTCCGTTGGCTGCCCCTCTCTCCTGCAGTCTCATTTCCCGCTCCTCCACCCGCAGATGGACCTCCTGGATCACGAAACGGACCTGCAGTCTTTCGGCAGCACCAGTTGGCTCTACGAACCGCGGGACTCCTCCAGACCTTCGAGTAGCACCAAGTACGAGACCACCATATTTTGAAGACCCCGATCCCGCCTGCTGCCCCGATTCAACCCCGCCTGGTAAACTCTAGTGCCCCGTGCCTTCACACTGTGATTTGTAGCCTTCCTCAGGGCAAGACTACTTCCTGCACCAATCCTATCCCCACTCCTTGCCCTCTCGGAGAGCCCAATGCCTCCACCACCTTCTTTTTCCATTTGACTGAAAAACCTGGATTTGTCGTCTAACCAGCCTTCCGTCGTGATCCGTCGAGAAAACCTCGCCTCAGAAAGCCTCCCTCTTTTATACGTCACGCTGAATGTTTACGGTCCAGTTCCTCGTATCAAAGGGTTCTCTATCATAAAACCTCCAAACTCGAGCCAACGGGTCCAACCGGGTAGCTTGGACATTTGTAGCATTTCATCTCGATGGACATGTTGGCAGAACTTTATTAGACATCCACAAACTGCAGCAGCAATACTAATACTAAGTTTACGTACGTTCCCCAACATGAATGCGGCAATTCTCCATGGGCACTCCCCAAACCCTGTAGCACTAGATCACTTTTCTCCATTAGCTGGATCCTAGCTTGAACCATTTCTCCCCAGCACTCCTTCATTTTTCAGAAGATTGATTTTGGTCATCTCAATTCACATCCAGTGCTTCCTTTGTCTTATCAGGCGTTTGCAGCTCTGAGATTCGGAGGAAGAAAGACTGATGCCTGTTTAGATTTAACCTAGGTTTGGATTTTAAACGTCAAGTGTTTGAGTGGAATGACTATGATATCCAAGACAAAATTTTATTCTGGTTTCTCACTTATGGGAAGGAATTAGGTTTGAGGGTTTTTTTTTTTGAGGTTCTATATTTGTAACTTGTAACATCACATAGTAAATGTGTTAACATTTGGGTTCTTTATGTGTGTAATGGTTTGTTTTGTGAAATGTTACTAATCTAAGATTTCCACTGCAAAGTCCTTCAAGGGAGAGTGAAACTTAATATTTTGCTATACGTAAAAAATAGTTAATTTTTTAACCGTAAGGGGCGTGTATACCAAAGCTTTTTTAATGAGCTTTGGTTGCTATGATTCTTCTGCTTTGTTTATCAGTTGTAGAATGATGTGCCGGTTGGTTGTTGTGATATTTATCCCACCTCTCCTCCACTGTCCCACTCAGCCTGAACGAAATTTGCCAGCTACTGGCATTTTTGAAAGCCACAGCACTTACATTGGAAACAATTGAAAGCATACGCCGGCCATAGACCTAAACACTTTGGTGCACACGTCCCCTTAATCAATGTGGAAACACCTTTAGGTAGCCTGCACACCAAAGCGTTTACGCCCACGGCTGGCATATGTTAACTATATTTTTCCAATGGAAGTGCCACGCTTTTCAAAAATGCCAACAGTTGGCGGTGCTGAGCGCCGGCCCTCTGCCTTTTTTTTTTTTAAGATTTAAAGATTTTTGACTTCGGGTGAAATGCTCATTGTTCATCTAGTCAATGTCACTTTTTACTTGACCGTCCAATCACAGTGAGGAGGGGCGGGACAAATATTACAATAACCATCTGGCTCATCATTTAATGACTGATAAACAAAGCAAAGTATCAGCATTAAGTTAAGCAGTTCAACTTGTTTGTTTAAGTTGTCAACTTATCACAAGTGAAACCTTAAAGGGACACTTTACTTTTTTAGAAAATATGCTCATTTTCCAGCTCCCCTAGAGTTAAATATTAGATTTTTACCGTTTGGGAATTTTTCCATTCAGCTGATCTCTGGGTCTGGCGGTACCACTTTTAGCATAGTTTAGCATAATCCATTGAATCTGATTAGACCATTAGCATCGCGCTCAAAAATAACCAAAGAGTTTCAATATTTTTCCTATTTAAAACTTGACTCTTCTGTAGTTACATCCTGTACGAAGACCGACGGAAAATTAAAAGTTGCGATTTTCTAGGTCGATATGGCTAGGAACTATACTCGCATTTTGGTGTATTCTATGAAAATAGTCCCCTTGGTAACTTTCAATAGCAGGGGATTATTTTCGGGCAGTGCGTAATATCATTGCGCCTCCTGCAGCCATGTTACGGCAGCAAAGTCCTTGATTATTACGCCAGAATGAGAGTATAGTAGCCATATCGGCCTAGAAAAAGTGCAACTTTTAATTTTCTGTCTGTCTTAGTACACGATGTAACTACAGAAGAGTCAAGTTTTAAATAGGAAAAATATCGGAACTCTTTGCTCATTTTTGAGTGCGATGCTAACGTCTAATCAGATTCAATGGATTATGCTAAGCTATGCTAAAAGTGCTAGCGCCAGACCCAGAGATCAGCTGAATGGATTCCAAAACGGTAAAAATCAAATGTTTAACTCTAGAGGAGCTGGAAAATGAGAATATTTTCAAAAAAAGTGGAGTGTCTCTTTAACAGTAGGTTGAATTGACTAAATTGAATTGTTAAAAGGTTTTTTTTTTGTACAGTGTACACGTCCCCTTAATGCGAGAATATAATGAAGTCAAGACACAAGATGAAAAGCACTTATAGGCTAGAAAACAGCTGTATGTTTATTGTGAAATGTATTGGATGTTTAAGGAACGTTACGGCGTAAAACACTTTAAAAGTTAACTTTAGTTGTTCACAATATTTCAGTGTATAAAATGAAAGTTATTATTGTTTTTTATTTTGGCTTAAAGTTTTCACCTTGTGTAATATGTGTTTTGTCTCGACTCAAAGGACACTTGCACTATGCAGATAAATTCAGTGTTTTTACTGAGGTGTCAACCACATTCAGTTCAGAATCAGGGTATCGATTACCACAATTTCATTCAATCCAGGTACATTAGTAGGGTGGTCTGACCCAGCAACAAATAGCTGTCATTTCACAGACTAGATTAACTATAGACCGAGTATAGACCAACTATGAGTAACACACTGCTACCTTGAATTCGGTTACATTTCATTTTTGCCAAAAAACTTGCGAGACATCCATTATGTAAGCAAAGTCAACAGTGATTACAAGGTGTTTGGTTTAATTTATTGATTTATTTATTCACGGTTAGACATATTACATTTTCCCCAAAAGGATAAACTTGGTCTCGTTTTAGCCTAGACATCTGGGCTATGTTTGAATAGCTATTTGTCGTATTTTAAAAGCAACATTGCTTGCTGGGTCAGTGTTTAAAAAAAAGTAGAGACCGGTGCGTGTCCTGAATTTTTTTGCAAATTTCGATAATGTCTCTTCACCCAATTTGCTGAATATTACAGACCGTATGTAAATATATCCTTGCTTATCAAAAAATAGGCAACACCAAACTTTTGCCATCCATGTATAGTTTAAAGTTGCCAAAATGTTGCCATGTTTAAACTCCATAAATATGAAATGACTTCTGTATTCTGTAAAGCAGACAAGAGCGATCGTTTCTCATTTGAGTCCTAAAACTTGGAAGTGTGTACATGGCCTTTTGTTATTTTTGGTGTGGACAGGTTTGCATTGATTCTGGTTGTTGTTCACTGTTATGTCTCTCATGACATCTCGAGGTAATTTCTTTGTGACTGTGTTGCACATCCACAGTATCGCGATCATTCCTCAACTCATCGTTTTACGTTGTTTTGTATCATTTCCTAACCAAAAGTATCCAAAGAGGCTCCATTTCACTCATACCATCACATAACGTTATGTGATTTCTGTATACGTTTTTATATTTCTTATGTGATTAGCATTGTCTTTCCTTGGCTCAGACAACACACAATAGCTTGATTGGGATTTTAGCACGTTCCCATTTCTGAATTCCAATATATTTTTCCTTGTGTAGCTGACACCACCGTTCAAGTTTCCGGACACCAAGGTGTGAATTGAAGGGGAATCAGGTGAAACGTTTTGTGTGAAGAAATTGAGTGAGTATGCGAGAGAGAAATCGAGATCTTACATTAGCACTTAACTGCCGTACGAGAGCGACTGCGACTGTCCAAAATTATTTCTGCTGGTGGTGTGGAAATGGACATAATAACCTGTCAAATACTCAAATCTAATTCAGCATTCATATGGGTAAAGGTCAATTCGGGTTAATTTCATGAAGCAATGTCTGGGTCATTTAAAATCAAAATGTGTATTTTGCATGAAATAAATTGCCTATTTCTCGTTTGCGACAGAAATGTGGGGACAAATGTATTCTTATTACTGCAATACAGTGGTTCGTTTCCATTGCTGTAATATCCCCTTAACTGGCGCACGAGCGGGACACCTGAGTTGGCTTTAATAGTTTGCATGTAAACTTTAATCTATTACAACAAACTATATTATGTAGTAAAGGTCTAAGAATGTAGTTTTTATATTTAAAACCTGTAAAAATAATGCAGTGACAGTAATTTATTAATTGGTGACAAGAGTATGCAGCAAAACATTGACACCTACTGGCCATTGTTGGTAAAACCACTAAAAGTGTAACACAAACCTCATTTTTGTGATAATTTTATGTATAAAATATATACTTTGTTGCATTATTTTAATTTTTAATCATCCCCCACTCAAAAAGGGCTGCGCCAGTTAAGGGGCTAAATGCATTTTGATATAATTTAGAAGGAAATGGGCTTCGCATTTGTTTTTATTTATTTTTTTGGGACATTTATGACCTGGACATTTCTTGACCTTTGAAGTTTAGTTTTTACTTCACTGCTGTCCAAAGACAAAAACTTTATAGAAAACTGAACTACACTAAACTGAGCACTGTGTGAACATTGTAACATTTGTGTTCAATGTTTTCTCTTAAACTGTGGTTTCTTTGAACATTGAGGACTTTGTGAGCGAGAATAGCAAAATGTTCTCTAAAAACGAGCAAGTTTGTACATTTTGAAACTGTTTGATGAAGGAATGTGACGTGTCAAAAAACATTGGTCTAAATTGTGACTGAAACATGTTTAAGATGAAAAAACAAAAAAAACTGTGTGAAGAATCAAATCAAATTTAAATCAAACCAGTGACTGATGCAATGATATTACTGTGAAATAGCAAAGATGTAGCATATGTAGGCTATAGATTTGCAATATGAAGCAAAGGATTTATTGTCACTTTATGTCCACATGACAAAGACTAGCTGTCTAAACATCTGAGTTTTTTTCATTTGTGCTTTATTTGACATGAATCTGGGCACATGTGCTGCAGTGAAACCGATTTATAGATCATGAAAACACACAACCCCCTCAGGCCACAATCCTTGTTTGAATTCACTTGAATCTCACGTAATTGAAGCAAACATGGACAATGACATTAGCAGTATTCTCTTTATGGTATGAGGATGTCAGAAATTCATTCGAATCAGGGCTGAATGCTTGCACTTGAACACTGGATCAAATATCACTGTTGGTCTATGTTCAGGTAAAGTAATTATGATTAAAAGATGTCTTTTTAAATGTACTTTCATCCTGAATGTTCATACTGTTCCATATGTTCATTACAGCTACTTAAGGAACAATCATTATACTGTCTCAATGCCATTGAACTAATAAATTCAACTAGAATTTTTGCTCTATCGGTTTGTCTTTTGTTAAATTGTAATAAATCACAACTGTTTTTGTTAACTTGCATGCTTAAGTTCACTTTACAAATACAAACAGAAGAAGCCTAATTGTTTTTCAGTTTTATTTTCTAAAAATGAAAAACGCAGACAGTCACTTAACAAAAATTAAAACAACTTGTAATAAATGCACATCATACACAAATTCACATAACTTCCGTAGGTTTACCTTACAGTCAAGGTGCGACATACCAGAATGTTCCCAACTCTTCCGGGCCACAAACGTTGTGTCATCGTGAAACTCAAATGGGGAATAAAACTCAAATCTACTGTAAAACCAGTGCACAGTTATTTGGCCGAGTCCTTGATCAATGAATATCTGTGGGGAAACGTAAGAAATCGTGGCACTGCGTTTTATCGATCTGGTCGCACCATTCCGGGTCTAACGGACAACATCATTGGCCGTGCGGGTGGTCGCATCATGTGAGGCCCAGGCATCATCTGCATAGGTCCACCCATTGGCGGCCGCATACCTGGACCTAAAAGAAGCGAAAGCTTTTATTTTCATTTTGCCTTTTAATAGAAGGAATTCCCCTGAATATAAGGATGGTTTTATTTCCATATAAGCAATGTTTAAAGACACCAAGTCTTACCTGGTCCTCCAGGCATCATACCGTGGGGAGGAGGACCCATCATGGGCATCATAGGAGGGCCACCCATTGGCGGGGCTGGCAACATACCTGGTCTTGGAGGTCCACCTGCAGGAAATAAAAAACACGTTATGACACTTCACATATTTAAACAGGGCAGATCAATCTGTGCTTTTGGTCTTTTTCTCTTACTGTCAGAAGATCTCCTGTGAATTTGTGAAAAGTTTTGATGTGTTTGGTTAAGATATTGAACAAAGAGTGTTTTGGAGGCATGGAAGTAAATTTCTTCATCTTATGTTTTTTTTTCGATTTCTGAGTTGGGTGTGCAAGTCCCCAAATTCAACCTTACATTAATTTTAATCACTGTCTTGTTACCTAAAACATAACACCATTTGGAAAAATGTCAGCAGCTCCTATTAACTACTAGATAGTTGGCATTGAAAAAAATTGTACACAGCGGGGTTAGTTGTCACACACTGTTACCATTAAGCCTCAGGTATTTAATGATATTAAAATGAAAACAATGTAAATCCTATTCATCAAAATGATAACTCATTTTTTTTCTTAATTATGTAGCCCTTTAAAAACAATAAATAAATATATGCATTGCTGTATAATACAAAGATGGTTAGGTGAAGGATCATGGATGGATGAATGTGTGGATATCTATCTATTATAGGCAGATATATAACCAATATCCACCTTTAGTATATAGACAGAAATTTATTGAATTATTTTTGTTTAAATTTTAATTTTCGAGCAGGTGTAAACCCACATCAAACCCTTTGTTTGTTACAATGAACCCCACCAATGGGGTTATGCTTGCACTCCCGTCACTTTTGGTGTAATTGTATGATAACGGATGTGTGTGTTGATTGTGTAAAAAAATATTAACTTTTTTTGAATGATAGAGCCAAAGCCAAAAAGTGTTAGTCTGTGCCCACGCTCTTCCCTTACATTTTACTCTATTGTGCAGAATACAAAGAAACGTTCCTAAGTCGTGGCAAATTTTAATAACTTGGATTATTTGTTAAGCGTAATGACTTACTAATATTTGGATGAGGTAACAGAGATCCACCAGGTGGTGGGGCACCAGGGAACGGCGTGGGTGGGATTTTACCCTGCTGGAAGGCAGCCGCTGTCAAACAAATAAAAAATAACATTAGACCAGAATCTTTTCACAAATCATCTTTTAAAAGTGAAAGAAATTAGTCAATAATTCCCCAAATCTAACACATTACTTTATCAAGTATGATCTGAGATAAACATGGAAAATAATACAACTCACTCGTTTTGTCAATGAGACTCTGAGCTTGCTCTTCCATCCACTTCTGATAATAATCCTTTACATTTTCTTTATGTTTACGCCCGCTGCAGTGCGTCTTCCTGACAGACGGCTGTATAGAGAAAAGTTGCACACAAATGTTCAACGTTTGCATATAAAACAACAACAAAAGATCAACATTAAACAACGACATGGAAATCTTACCGAGTCGTGTGTCAGGTATGTGTCACAATAATCACAATAAAACCTGCAATAAACAAATAAACACATCAGTCAGACAAAGCCAAATAAACAAAACCAACAGTTGTGATACAGGACGCTGACGCTAACGCCGTTGTGCCTTCAGTAAACAGTGTAATACAATACTAATAAGTTACCATATTCATAAACACTTTATTTACATATCATTATTTTACAAACTTGCGAGTGTTACAGTACTAAAACCGAAATGTTTAGACAAAGAAAAAAATTACTTAAAATACAACTCAAAACCCTGCAATGAATCTCAGTATCTGGATTAGCATAACCAGCTAGTTCATGTGTGAAAACAGACGTTTCTCTGAAAGGCGCTTTTAAAAAAAATGGTTAATATTTACAGATCAAATCAACTGCGTTTTTAACATACACAACAATATTTACATACAATAAAAGCGTATAAATAAACAATAAAACAAGACTTACTTCGGCATCGTCGCAGCACTGCAGCGCGGTGCGAAAATGACCGGATATAGAATCAATCCAGCGCTTCCGTCACGTCATCGCACAAACACGAGCGCGCTCTAACGCCACCTTACGCTTTGGCGGAAAAATAAAAGCTCGGCGATTTTTTTTAAATAAATTAGCGATTAAAAATGTTTCTATTTAATTTCTAACAACCTATAACCAGGGCTTGAAATGGGGTCGGTGTAAATTTTGAATGAAACTTGTTAAATTATATTTAAACAACCAAATAGCATATAAGACAACTCCCTATTATGTTTTTTTTTTGCAATTATTTTTTTATAATAATAATCATGTAATTATTTTTTAATATAAAATAGCCTATTTTATATTGTTTTGTGGTGTTATTATTTATTTATTTACATTTTTACTATTTGTTCAATGTTGATGTTATACTCTTATTTTGTATTTTTGTAATATGTAATTACTGGTATGATCAATCAAAGGCTGATGAATTACTTTATATTAATTGTTTGTAATCATATGCCATGATTATTTGTTGAGTTTTCTTCTTTTTTTAAATATCCGTTAACTAAATATCCACATTTTCATCCTCAGCAAACTTTTTCTTTAACCTGATGAGAAAATTATTGTTAAATTTTTTATTACTTAAATACTCAAGACAGCATACTGAGGAGGAAACATATATGTTTAATGTTATTGGTTATTTTAAACCATCTAAGAAAATTCCTTTATAGCTCAGTGGTAGAACATTGCATCAGTAGTGCAAAAAGTCATGGGTTCGATTCAAACCCAGGGAAAACATGTGTACCTTGTAATGCATTGTAAGTCACTTTGGATAAAAAGATCTGGCAAATGCATATATGTAAAACTTTAAGAAATCTTAAATAACCTCCCAGTGAGTTTCTGCCATTTCCAGCCCTGCCTATAACATACAGTAAACTCCTAAATTAGGTAGCTGACTGTTTTAGTTTGATAACAAAAAATGATTGTGTCCAGGATAATTTCAGTACTGTATTACAGTAATTATGAGAATCATAAAAATAGAAATTACATTCAAAAGAGGGTTATGCACTGAAAATGAATATACACAACTCCATCGAAATGCTTTATTATCAACACAGCTTTATATGATCCACCAAATTGTAGCAAATTTCAACCATTACAAAACAGAGCTTTTGCAAAACAATTGAAAAACATTATCCTTTTTATAGCAAACAGTTTCATGACCAGAATTTGAGAAACAAAACAACATCCAGGAATTTCTTAAGAACCGTTTTCATGCATTGAAGATTTAGCAGTTTTTAAGAATTAAAGCAGCATAATTTTATTCAGTTTTGTCTGTTTTTTTGCCTTTGAAAGCTCTGCCAAAGCAATCAGAACCAGTTGCTGAAAAATTGCAACATGTTGTACAATTTCTCAAGGAAGTGTAAAAATGAGCAAACACTTCCTGATTATCAAATCGTTTACGTTCATGAATCCTTTAATGAATATAAACTTATCACAGTCAGCATCCTAAAAGCTGAAGGTGTTTTACGCACAGGAAGTACAGGAAATACGTAACTTACAGAGCAAACAAAGTTCACACTTTTGATACCGAGCTGAGATCCTGAATATAAAATGACCCAGAAATTGCAGTAACTTTACATCGCAGGCAGGAAACCAAATATTGTATAAGCAAATACATTTTACCTTTAAAAGCTAAGAAGAGCTTTAAGCTTTATGAATTTAATCTTCTAACAATTTATAATGGGATACTAGTCACAGTATCCTACTACATCTTATCCTATCTTATCTTACTTCCACAAAATGACACATTTACATGAGTGCTAAAGCATATTTAGTGATGGAAAAGCTTGACTTGAAAAATCTTTAGGAAAATGCTTCTTTTTAAAATCTAAAATTTTATTGACATTATCCAGGATTAAATTAAGATTCTAAGATTTTAGAAATGTTGCATACCTTGTTTGGATATTCGGTTTTTGTTGACTTTAACCTTTAAAGGTAAACGAAACACCAACTGTGTCTTTGGTAAATGGAAACCTCATTTGTCTAATGAAAGTGACATTGAGAAATTTGACTGTAACCATTAAATTCTTCAGTATGGGACTGTATTTTATTTTATTATTAACATTAGTCTTGGGAGGTTTCGGCACATTTAAAACAGACCATCTCTGTCATTTCAGTAACCATCTGTGAATAACAGTAAGAGTTGGTCCTAAACAAGAGCAATTACGATATATTACAGAATAATGCTGGATGAAGGAAGTCCCAGTAGATCATTATTATCGGCAAGCATTAAAGCTTGAAAATCCAAGTCCTTTTCGTACGTATGACGCCATGACCGCAATTAGTCTAAAACACACGATTACGATTGAATACAGTGACATGACCATTACATCACTGTAAAAATTCATTTCTGTTCCCTCAGGGCCAATAATCATTCCATCTCGAAACTGCAAAAACCAAAGCAGCATTAGTCCACACGCCTGTCCAGCCCGAGGCTCCAGCATCACCCATGCCAAATCTGTCTCTATACAGTTCTCATAGGTTCGATTTGGGTGCTGTGTTTACTGGAATGGCTCTGAGCTCTGTCCGCATGCACAAGTACTCGCCGATGACGGCCATAAGTGCCATGCAGGCCATGTTGACCAACCACCACGACAGAGCGGCTGGAAGGTGGGCGTTATAGATCCAGCAGCCAATCATATGAAAGAAATGCACCGTGATGGTAAAGTCCAGACACTGCTTTCCCCGTCTGATGAAAAACCACAAGCCAAGAGCACTAAAGGGAGTAGAAACAGAAAGATAAATGGAACAGAATTGGAATGATCTTGTAAACAATAAGCCACGGATATGAACTTACCACGTGAGAGAATTCAATATAAACGCCATCATTGAGAGGCGACCGTGTGTTGTTGAAAAGCCAAGCACCTTAAAACAAAGTTAACTAGTTAGGGACTATTTCAACCAAAACTAAAAACGTTATATGAATTTTGGCTGTTCGTGTACACATCAACAGGTTTTTAACAATCTTAAATTCTAAACTTAGAAATTCTTACCTCATAATTGAATATCTGGTCAAGTGATCTACTGGTCTGCACCAAACCATCAACACCAGCCAACCACAGACCCAAGAAGCTGTAGTAGATGCACTGCATTAGGATAATCTGAGAGACGATGAGGACCGGATCCCAGATGTAACTGCGGAAATGACTGGACATCTTGCAGAAGATGTCAGGGACAACACGCGTCCCCGGGCAGACTCCACAGGTGCTTGAAAATCTACACTGCAAAACAGATTCAAACAAATGGAAACATTTAATTCCAACATTTAAACAACTGACTGTCAGGTCTAATGCCCTGAATCATACAGCAGTTGTGGCCAAAAACTAAGGTTGGGGAGGACAGATTAAAGCATCAGTATAGATTGACAGGGTTCCTTAGTTAACTTCAAATTCAAGGACCTTTCAAGGACTTTCCAGGTCCAATACCCTCAAATTCAAGGACTAAATGTGGGGAGACATTTCAAGTGAGAGCAAGATTACAGAGCAAGAGGGAACTTGCGCTGCGTCACTGCGGTGACATTTTGGAGACGCCTCCAGGGGTAAGTGCGTCTGAATGTGTATCAAATTCAACCAATGGTGAGGGCTTAACGACAAAGACAAGGTGACGCGGGAGCCAGGAAGTTTATTGCAATCTGAAATATTGCCAAAGACATGGCAAGGGAGAGACACAGCTCAGGGAACATCAGTTACATACATAACCCGAGACGTTTTCATGTGTCAAACACAACTATGCAAAAAAGCATATTGGTATGAATCAACATTTGCATACAGAAGATATAAGCATTTAAAGTGAACAGTTTAGCACGTGTGCTTACAAGTCTAGAAATTTTATGATATTATCCTACACTACACAGGGAATAATATGGATTTTCCCCCATAAAACTTCTTGCATAAAATAGATTCAAGCACTTTCAATGACCTGTATCTATGTATGTATATTTTCAAAATCTTCCCAGGGCCTTAAATTATTTCCCCCAGATTCACAAACTTTCAAGGATTTCAAGGACCCATGGGAACCCAAGGATTATCGCTATGACACAGCCATTGATTGTTGAAAACTTAGTTCTGGAATGATACAGTACAAAGTTCACATTTTTGTGAATGAGGTCATCTCCTATTGATCTACCAAAATCAAAACAAATAATCACGATAAACGCCTGAACAAAAGTACAATCGTGGTTGAGTGACGTAATCAGATGGTAATATGGTTATCATATTCATGTAACTGTTACTGTGAATTTTACAAGCTGACCAATAGCAAAAGTCCAAAAACATATTATTACCACTGTATATTCTGTTAATGACCAACTTATTACAAAAGACACACTAGGAGTTAGCATCAATAGATCCTTTAAACATAAAAAAAATATTATCATATATACACAGTTTGTTATAACAACACTATCTGAAAATTAGTTGATGTGATGATATTAGTGCAATGCCACGTCAACTACATAAACACAAAAGTCAAACGATACGTTTAACGGGCTAGCTTGTTTATTAGCTTTAGCACGCTAAATCTTTGCTAGCCAACGCCGTTGTTGACATCTGTTTAACGCTCGTAACATCATATAAATACAAACCCCAAACACGCCAGATCCGTAACGTGATCCTCCGTCGGCTGACAGGTTAAGGTTCGTTAAAGCGCTAATAATAATCACTTAAACTGCATAGGAAACTTTCAGCTGGTGATCACCGCGTGACGTCATTGCTACCTTTGCGTCGCTCGGCGCAGATTCGACACAGAACATTGTCGCACAGCACCGTTTAACAGTTCGTTTTAAAACATTCACTTTATAAAAGATCTTCTAACTTTCTTTTATTGTCAAAAAACCTAAAACAACATTTAATTCAGTAAATTGAAGTATATGAGTGGGATATTTATCATTTACTGACAGTGAAGTCCCTGAGGTAACAAGATTCTGTGGTGTGGGACAACCGCCAATCCTCAGGTAGGAAAACAACCTTTATAAAATCACTTTATATTCATGAATATTTTATAATAAATTATTTTTTATGAAATATTTTCATTTTATTGATATTAAAAGCGGTGTTAGAATTATCATATCATCTGTATCAGGAAGATCACCTGCTTTTATATTTGATAAAACAGGAACAACGTAAGCTTTTATGAAAGAACATTTAAAACAGTTGGCTCTAAAACAAAATTTTAAAGTTTATAATTATGTTAACCCGTTGTAAAGTGCAATTGTATACAAAAAAGAAATATTTAGGCATGGGCCGGTATAAGATTCTGGCAGTATGATAACCTTTAGCAAAAATACCACGGTTTCACGGTATTGCAACACTAAAATATGTTATTTTTAAATGCTAGGTAAAAATAAAGCCTTTAAATTATATTATGCTTTAAAAAATGTAATATCTAATTATTATCTAATTATATCATATTTTCATAATGTATATTAAATGTAAACATCAAATAAATCACATGACTTAATGATTTAATACATTTTGTATAAACACAGCTCATACCTTGGAGACGGTATCACAGAACATTTCAGTGGTTTTGAAACTTTGACTGTTTAAAACCTTGGTATACCTTGAAACCGGTAACTGGCCCATGCCTACTGGTAGAGCATTAGCAAAGCAAGGTTGTGGGTTAGAGCCCAAGGAACAAAAAATATTGATAATAAATGTATAACTTGAATGCACTGAAAGTTACCTTGGATAAATATGGCAAATTAATACATTTTAATGTAAATATTTGATCTGTGCGAGTCAGACCCTTTTTGTTTTAAGGGACATGTTTAAGTGCTTTAATTGGGTCCCCAGTGCTTCTATCAACCTAGAAAATGTAAAAACATCAACCCAGTAATTTACATTTGGTAAACCTTCTCTTCAAGCATGTGAAAAAATAGGTAGATTAAATTTAGTTCCCCTTGTGATGTCAGCAGGGGATAATACTGCCCCCTTAATCTGCACTATCCAACCATGGTAGTACAGAGATCAGCTCATTTGCATTTTAAAGGACACACCCAAAAACTCTAAATTTTTGCTCACACCTACAAAGTGGCAAAATTAACATGTTATAATAAATCATCCATATGATTTTTTTTAACTAATACTTCATATACGCACTCAAGGGATGC
The DNA here is from genome assembly GCA_025389145.1 of Misgurnus mizolepis. Classification (NCBI taxonomy): domain Eukaryota; kingdom Metazoa; phylum Chordata; class Actinopteri; order Cypriniformes; family Cobitidae; genus Misgurnus; species Misgurnus mizolepis. The sequence continues at coordinate 2,712,326 of JAIFKI010000005.1, read as the reverse complement.
CAAAGATTTATTTTAAATCCTAAAAAAGTCTTGTGAATTGTCCCCTTTAAAAGACTTGCATCTCTGGTATGGTGAAAGATCACTATTGGTTTTGTGACTCCTTCCTGTTTTGCAGTGTGTAACACTTCACAGTCTGGCTGTCACCACAGTGTCAGAAACTACGCCCTTAAACCCCTGACACTTCTGAGGTGTTATCACACATCTCACTGCTTTCATTATTAGTGTAAAGAAGAGGAGGGAGTTTGTCATCGACACCTCTGGCAGTTGTTTCAATATGAACATAACGATATACAGTACCTCTGTACAACAAGTTATGACAATGTAACCGGACAGAGAGAGAGAAAGAGAGAGAGAGAGTTTGCATTCTTGGTTTTTGTCAGATTTATTTTACTAGAGCCATATTTGAGGCACAACCCTGGCTCAGCATATAAACAAAATTTTATGTTGTTTCTTGTGATCCTGTCTGTAAACCCCAGCAAAAGTCATTTAATTTTGTGATTTGCAGTTTTCAACATAAAATCATTTTACATAATGTAAAGAACATTCTGTGAAAATATTATCTTGATGACTGGAATCAAATTTTGATACTCCTCCATAATTAGATTAGGAGATTTTAGCCTGGATTTTACTGACTGAGCCACATTTAGTCACTTAAATAAAGTGCATAATAAAATTCTGTCATGCATAAACATCAAAATCCAAGTCTCCACGTAAAACAATCTAATTGTGCAGAATAATATTTAGGATGAACACATAAATATTAGTAGGGCACCTATTATGCAAAATTCACTTTTACAAGGTATTTGGACATAAATTTGTGTTGGCAGTGTGTGAACACAACAACCCTACAATGAAAAAAACTGTTTTGATTCTCTAATGTGTCAATGTGACATCACGCTGATAAAGCCCCGCCCACGGCCCCCTCACTGACTGGTTAATATTCCCCAAACGATTTTCTAATTGTGTTTGTTAGCACGTTGTAGCGCTAATGTGGCTAAAGATTTATTGTCTCAGACTGTATTGACAGGAATCAGATCTATTTTTAACGGAAAGCTCTCACTTTCTGTTTGTAAGGGAGGGAGGAGCAATAGCTCATTTGCATTTAAAGGTACAGACATGAAAACTTTTTTGCTCCAACACAATTTTTGACATGCTATAACAAATTATCCGTGGGACATTTTGAGATGAAACTTTACAGACACATATCTAGGCACACCTAAGACTTACATCTTGTGAAATTAGGCATATGCCCTTTAAGATTAAGTCATTTATAAATGTCATTTATTACTCTACTCACTATTTTTCTTCTTCTTTTGAGAGGGACGTGTTGTTGCTCAGATGTGGGTTTTGCATAGCTCATGAAATTTGGAGTTCTCAGTTGTGTTTTAATAAAGTACTGTATTAGCAGGAGAACTAGAAACACTGATGTGCTGAATACATAAGAGCAATTAATGTAGATTGTAATAATATGGTTTCCGAAACATTGGATGAAAAACGTATTATGATCTTATGAATCTCTAATGCAGACATATGCAACCTTATTGGGTATTTTTGGGAGAAACGTACACGCAAGCAAAGGTTTCTATTTGCTCCCCATTTAATTTATATGGAGAAACCATTGAGATCTTATCTGTGATTTTTCTTTATTATTGGATGATTGTAATAGCGGTAATTGTAATAAAAAGAAAAACAATTCACAGTGCATTTCCCCGGATTCTGTCAGTATCATAAACCTTCACTAAAAAAATATGTTTAACCAAATACAAACAAATAACAGTAAATATTTGTCCCATGTATATCAGTGGTTCTCAACTGCTTGTGTTTCACAGCCAGATTTTACATTGGACATCAATTAGTGACCATACAGCACCAAATATGTTGATCATATGTTATTACATTATAGGCCTTTATTAATATTACCATGAATAGGCCCAACAATATATACATTTATGACAAAGGCACACTGCAAAAAATGACTTTTTTACTTGTTTGTATTGTTTTCTGTACAAATATCTAAAAATTATTAAATTATGCATTTTGACCAAAGATAATACATTTAGATTAAAAATATACAATTTAAGTGTTTAAATTTGTGCATAAAACAAACAAAAAAAATCTGCCAATGGGGTAAGAAAAACAATCTTGGATTTTTTTAAACTCTTAATTAAAAGAAAAGTACAAGAAACATTTTCCTACCCCATTGGCATTTTTTTTTGTTTGTTTTATGTTTTTTTATCTAAAAACTAGACTTATTTCATGCATCTTGATTTAAGTGCAGTGCAAAAGTGATTGATATGAAATAAACACTGGACCAAATTAAATGTGGGTACTGAAGATTAGAAATACAAAGCCATGAAGTTCGTAAACATCAGTGAGATATCTGCTGGCACAAACAAGCAATCCCGTTATTATTGAGCCTGCATTGCTTTTATTCACCTTGCATGAATTTTTGCCAAAAATACACATTTGGGCTTTTAATGTTTTTCACTCCCATTAAAAAGTATAAGCCATTTTATTTGAATGATCTAGTTCCATGCCTTTAACTGTTAGCATTTTTTGCCTGAGAAACAATCTTTATATTTAGGTCAAAAACCTACCAGTTGAGAACCACAGATCTAGTTTGTTCTAGTTGATCTAGTTGGCGTGCATCTAAACAAACAATTCATCACCCTATGCTCATCCCTAGCCACATTATGGCCACAAAATATTTTTTTATTACATTCAAAAGGAAGAAATATTTTAAGCTTCACAGTGTTTATCCATTGTCTAGATCAGGGGTGGACATTCCTGGTCCTGGAGTGCCGCTGTCCTGCACATTTTAGCTCCAACCCAATCAGAAACACACCTGGATGTCATTTCCAAGTGAAGGGCCATTGACTTCCCATTGACTTCCATTCATACATGGAATGCGTCAGACCGGAAACGCAAGCTAGTGCGCCAATATTTTGCGTATCACGTTGAGCATTGTGACCAGTACAAAGCCAGTTTCTCTCTATTAAAAAGCACAAATGGACGAACCCAAGATCGTATTGATGGGTTGGAGCTAAACTTTGCATGCCAATGGCCCTCCAGGACCAGTAATGCCCACACCTGGGCTAGATTATAGTGTACAGGCTCAAATCTAGTCCTATTGTCTTAGTTTCAGTCCAGGCTGCTACATCTGAGCTTGTGTTTTCTCATTGATCGGTTCCGGACCGTGCTGGGTCTGGCTGGTTGATGAGATCTTACACAGTATGAATCGGTGAATGATCTGGATCAGCGTTTCACGAAAGCGCTGGATGCGAAACGCGTACACCAGCGGGTTTAGGGCGGAGTTGCCGTGTGACATAAAGATGCCTACGTAAAAAGCAGTCCTGGGCACAGTGCACGTAGGGCAAAAGAACACTATGCAGTTCATAATATGCAGTGGGAGCCAGCAGAAAGCGAACAAAAAGAGAACTAGCGCCAACGATTTCGCTAATTTCAACTCTTTGCGATAGTACCTGCTGGAATCGGAAGTGGCTTCAGCTCGGCGATTGAGTTGCCGGCATATTATGCGAAAGATCTCTGCGTACAAACTGATCATTATAGTCAAGGGTGCCACCACCCAGACGAAGAAATTAAAGTAGACCATATAATTCAGGCACATGACGTTGGTGAACTGGCATTCGATGGGGTCCGCACTGGTGTTTCCAGGTGGGGTGCGGTGCCAACCAGTCATTGGCACCAACCCAGCTAGAAAGGACAGGGTCCAACACAGGCCTACAGCTACCCATGCGCGCCTCTGTGTGACGACAGTGCTGTATCTGTTAAAATAATACATGGATAAATCATAAATAACAGTTTAGATCAAACAGCTGATTGTTATAAATAAAGTAGACCGTATTGTTAATACGATACAACACACTTCATGCCTTAGCAAGCTTTACAATAATATTAGTTCTTTATTGTATACAAAACATGTATTTAAATTCATCGTTTTCCTAAGTGATTTGCATAAGTTTTAGTAACATCGAGCAGCAAGCAAATGAGCGGTTAGGGAAGCTGCCAAAATTACTTACAGAGCAGTGTACATAACTCGCCCTGACAAACAGGAGGGATTTCATTTAGCTAAAAGCCTTACACCGTCTCATTGATTTGCATTAAAGACATCAACAGATATATGGACGCTCTGCAGTCTGACTAAGGTTTATAATAAAACATAATTACTGCATTCCCTGCTGAAGAAAGGCTTAAATGAGTCTAAGCTGGTTTACCGGTCTGGTCAGTCTAGACTGTTGGAAGGATTTAGTGAGGTCCAAAGCACTTTCCTTATTGGTCAGTCTGGAAGACCAGCAAACCAGAATTGACTTAAGTTAGTTTATGCAATATTATAAAACTTTTTATCATAAATTATATACATTTTAAACATCTCTATTGCCCACATTTAAAAAAAAATAGTAGACTACATCCCAAAGAGCTTCTTTCAAAGCCAAGTTGGTACAATTTTGGTTTTTGTTTCAATAATTAATATATTTAATTTATTAAACATCGGCTGTTGTCGCTGATGCTGTCAGTAGCTGACATACGCAAGATGTTTCAGACTCACCTGGTTGGGATTTTGACACGTAGGAATCTGTCAATGGCGATGGCCAGCAGCGACAGTATGGAACTCTGGGTGATCATAACTAGCACACAAGAAATGAAGAGGCAGGTGTAAAACGGTGTCATGAGACCCAGACTGATGACCACGGCCAGAGGAATAACAAGAATGCCAACAGCAATGTCAGCCAGCGCTAGAGACACGATAAAGCAGAAGGTGGGGTCTCTCATAGCGTGGTTCATGGACACCACAAGGATCACTAAGACGTTACCAAGCACAGAAAACAGCGCGATGGTGCTCTCGATGGAAATGTACATCATATCCATCTTCCCGTTCTCAGTTACCACTTGGGTTGAGATGTTGTCCATATTTACCAGTAGTTGTTTCTCCATTGTGGCACTCGGTCTTCAAGATTCTTGTTTCAGCTTGTTCATGATGTCTTTCGGTACTTTTTAGACTCTTTGGTCTTGAATCTCACTGGCAGTGTCTAAGGTCCTTGACCTGTCCAATGATGCGATCAGAGACGTCAATGTATTTTGTCTTCTGTGTCCCGGCATCTTTATAAACTTGCTTGTTCTTCTCCGGGTGTGGAGACACGGCTGGCTTGGAAGGGAGGAGTGGTCCAGTCACTGCAGTAGTATTTCTCTTTCTCTCTCTCTCTCTCTCTCTCTCTCTCTCTCTCTCTCTCTGTGTCTCTCTCTCTCTATCTCTCTCGTGTTTGTTATCTCTAACACTTTTCAGAACACATGCATGTTTCTATCATGACGTAGAAGACCGATTAATTTCATTGTAATTTGACCACACAGGAAATTAGACGTCATCAAAATCAAATAATTTGTTCAGAATTGTGCACTAATGGATTAGATGTGGTAATGTGGAAGGCACTTGCCATTGATGTCATTTCAGGACACACTTACTGGTAGTCTTTATTACTTTTGTCTATAAAATTTTATACATAAAACAAAAAATAATAATCTATATATTTATATTATCTTTCTGGCAAAACTTACGGGTAAAGTCATAGAGCAAAAATGGAAATACAGGAATTATGAAGTGAAAATGTTGTTTTAACATCTTTCTTGAACATACAGAACAGAAAATTGGTGCAGACTGGTAGTGTGATTGTTTTATTCGAACATCTTGTCTATTGGGTTCCTCAATTTGTTTTTAGCATTTATGTGAATGCAGAAATAGAGATTTCTTATTGAGTCATAGAGAAACAGTATTGCTTCATAGCTCAGAAGATGTCATACTAAACTATCTCACTGTGCCTAATAAAATTCATTTTGGCAAATACAAAAAGAGATAAAATGAAACAATTGTTGACATATTGTAAATGTAGGGTTATAAAAATAATGTGGATATAGCAAAGCTCACATTATTTGATTTTAATTGAATCTCTGATGACTTATTGCCGACTTTTGCACATTTGAACGTTTTTAAGATCTCTGCTCTTCTTACCAGAAACATTTAAAGTAATTTGAGTGTTTTTCGAAGTATAAAACAGAGTTGTGCTGTATTAAAACGTATTTTTGTATTGGAGAAACAATTACGATGTCAAGTGGGATTTAGCAGTGATAGTCTGTTTGACGTACAATTTTACCAGCAGTTTTCTGTGTGGATCTGTACTGTAACTACATCTGTCCTTTTGTCTTTCTCTCTTCTCTATAACACTTTCAAAACCTTGTAATGAAATGGTGTGCCACCTTGCCAAGAAGTTTAAGATGTTCAACCACTTTAAGATCTGTCTACTGCAGCAATGTTCAGTCCAAAAGTTGTACTGTTGGAGGATGTCTTAATAAGCAATCTCTTTGATTAGTTTCATTCCAGTAAAACGTTTCAGACGCTCTAATGTCTCTTTCAGATTGATTAAGTTATGTTAGAAGCGGAGGATTTGAGACGGTTAGATCATAGAGGTGGTGAGCTTTCCGACTAAATACCACCAAAAACAACATACACTGAAAAACAGAAGCTTGCAAGTAAATAAATAAACATAGGTTGTAATTTTACTGGCGTCAGACATGATCTTGTTCTGGTCTGTTGCATGTGGCCAATAATTTAGAATAGGTAAAGCAGGCATGAGCCTTTAAGACGAGGAAAATGGAGCTGAAATTCATTTCCCAATGCTCATGCAAACCTTTCGGTCCAGACTTGTCATCAAGCATAACAGTCTGTGCGGTTTTCCGGGAATGAGTGACAGGAGAGCCATAAGCTCTGATATGGACTTTAATTTCTAGACCTCATGATATGAATGATCCTCAAATCATTTGACTTGAAAGGATTAATCTTATATATTTAACTTACGATTTTCTACTAGTGAATGATAAAACTAGCAAAAAATCTCTCATATACACTCTTAAAAATTAAGGTGCTGCTTCACGATGCCATAGAAGAGCCTTATTTAGCAAAACCTTTTCTTCCATAAAGATCCTTTAACATCTGAAAAGTGTTACATTGACTATTGTAAAAAGTAGAAGTTGGATCAACTTAAAAACACCTAACAAATCAAGTTTTATTAACGTAACTTTTCTCACTTTTAGTTAAAAATTTAAGGGGAAAAAAACTTTAAAAAATTACTTTAATTTTGTAACGTTGTTTGGTTGAAAAAACACAACATTTTTAGGTGTTACAACTGAAGTAATTTTTCAAGTTGATCCAACTTTGACTTTTTACAGAGCGTAGCGGTTAAACATGGTACCGCAGTTTAATTCAGAAACCGAGTAAGTGAGTGGTAATGGAGCTTTCAAATACACAAATTGGTAAATTGACAGTGGACAGGATCACACAGACCAAAACAAAATCAGACATTTCAGATCAGATTTTAAAAAGAGAATAACTGGGTACCGCATTGTTTTCCCAATACTATCTCATGGCAGTTTGTACATATTTTACGAGGTGGCTAATTCGTATAAATTTGTACGACCACATTTGTACATTTTTATATGATTTGCCATTTTTCCCTGTGACGTTGGGATTAGGCGTGGGTTTCCATTATTGTTTTTGTACGTTTTTACATGATTAACTTTGTATGATATCATACGATTAAGCCAACTCGTAAAATATTTTTTTCGTGAGATTGGGCTGTGTTTTTCAGAGAAATATGTATGTGAACTTAACATGTTTCCCTAAATAGCTACAGCAGCTATGTTTACATGCACAAAATTTTGTCAAACCGACTGAATTTAATACGATTGAAAGTTATGACAATACAGTTAGCATGCACCCTAAACATTGCAATTGGATTGGGTTGCCAGCTTTGCGTTTCAAAACCATCCACATGGACATTCAAAACTATCCCAAAAGTATCCCAATTACTATTCACAGTCCAAATAACCTGCAGGAAAAACCCACGGAGACAGTTTAAACAGTAGTCCAAATCTGAACTCGAAAAAAGCAGAGGACCCCATTACCTTAATAAATCGTGTTGCTATTGCCATGCTATTGCATGTTTCTGTGACAAGAATCATGTGATACGTAAATAAGAGGTAAATATGTAAACTTCAGCACAAATATTCTGTGCATGCGCGCAAGATATTTTTGCATCCGATTGAGAAAATACTACAATTCACGGGTTTATATGCATACTTTTCTTCTGAAGTTCGGATCACGATTGGAGTACACCACCCCTTTCAATACGATCCAAATTTGCATCTTAAATGTATTGATTTATGTGTTTACATAAAGGCTTTCAATACGATTGAGCCATCAATACGATTACAAACTGATTATGTAAACGTAACTACTGTAAAAATTATTTGTGGCACTTTCATTTTAAAGTTTATTCAACTTGAATTTACAATTCATTTCAACTTTCTTGACTAATGAGGAGTTGCTGTAAATTATAAAAAGAAAGTTTGAATAACTTAATCTAATTTAAATTTATTTTTATAATTTATAGCAACTCCTCACTAGTCAAGAAATAAATTGTAAAATTAATTGTAAATACAAGTTAATTAAATTGCAACAAGTTTTTTTTTTACAGTGTGGGAATATATTATAGTGTTTTTTTATTTAGTACAGTCAAAAACCTACAACCCCAAATCAGAAAAAGTTGGGACACTGTAGAAATTGTGAGTAAAAAAGGAATGGAATAATTTACAAATCTCATAAACTTATATTTTATTCACAATAGAATATAGACAACATATCAAATGTAGAAAGTGAGATATTTTGAAATGTCATGCCAAATATTGGCTCATTTTGGATTTCATCAGAGCTACACATTCCAAAAAAAGTTGGGACAGGTAGCAATAAGAGGCCGGAAAATTTTAATGTACATATAAGGAAAAGCTGGAGGAGGACCAATGTTTAGGAATGGGAATGTTGTCCCATTCTTGTCTAAAACAGGCTTCTAGTTGCTCAACTGTCTGAGGTCTTCTTTGTCGTATCTTCCTCTTTATGATGCGCCAAATATTTTCTGTGGGTGACAGATCTGGACTGCAGGCTGGCCCTTTCAGTACTCAGATCCTTCTTCTATGCAGTCTTGACGTTTTAATTGATGCAGTATGTGGTCTGGCATTGTCGTGTTGGAAAATGCAAGGTCTTCCCTGAAAGAGACTACGTCTGAATGGGATCATATGTATCTAGAACTTGGATAAACCTGTCAGCATTGATGGTGCCTTTCCAGATGTGTAAGCTGCCCATGCCACATGCACTCATGCAACCCCAAACCATCAGTGATGCAGGCTTCTGAACTGAGCGCTAATAACAACTTGGGTTGTCATTGTCCTCTTTAGTCCGGATGAAATGGCATCCCAGTTTTCCAAAAAGACCTTCAAATTTTGATTCGTCTGACCACAGAACAGTTTTCCACTTTGCCAAAGTCCTTTTTAAATGGGCCTTGGCCCAGAGAAAACGCCTGCGCTTCTGGGTCATGTTTAGATATGGCTTCTTTTTTGACCTATAGAGTTTTAGCTGGCAACGGCAAATAACACGGTCGATTGTATTCACCGACAATGTTTTCAGGAAGTATTTTAAAGCCCATGTTGTGATTTCCATTACAGTAGCATTCCTGTATGTGATGCAGTTCCGTCTAAGAGCCCGAAGATCACGGGCATCAAGGATGGTTTTCCAGCCTTGACCCTTACGCACAGAGATTGTTCCAGATTCTCTGAATCTTTGGATGATATTATGCACTGTAGATGATGATAACTTCAAACTCTTTGCAATTTCTCTCTGAGAAACTCAGAAAACTATTTTTCGCCGTAGCATTGGGGGAATTGGTGATTCTCTACCAATCTTGACTTCGGAGAGACACTGCCACTCTGACAGGCGTTTTTATACCCAATCATGTTGCCAATTGACCTAATAAGTTGCAAATTAGTCCTTAAGCTTTTCCTTATATGTACATTTAAATTTTCTGGCCTCTTATTGCTACCTGTCCCAACTTTTTTTGGAATGTGTAGCTCTCATGAAATCCAAAATGAGCCAATATTTGGCATGACATTTCAAAATATCTCACTTTCAACATTTGATATGTTATTTATATTCTATTGTAAATAAAATATAAGTTTATGAGATTTGTAAATTATTCCATTCCTTTTTTACTCACAATTTCTACAGTGTCCCAACTTTTTCTGATTTGGGGTTGTACATACAGCTTATTTAACTGTATGGTTCTTTGAGGAACCAAAAAGAAAAAACCTTTTAAACACCTTTCTTCTTAAGAGTGTTCAGTAAAAAACGAAAATGTGAAAGGTACAGATAGCATTGTGCTGTGTGCAATATCTATTGGGCTGATAATAATCAGTGAAATTCATCTTTAGGACTGTTTACATAGTTTTTTCTCGAAAGCAAGGCTTTGAACCGGTTCATGAAATTAAAACGAAAACTAGAAACTTTTGATGTTTTGCAAGGAACAGAAACGAAACCAGAAACTAAAAAAAAAAAAATCTGGAACAGAAACATTTATTTAAAATAATGGTAACCGGATAATACCATTATTTTTTTCCTTCTTTGACAAGATTTCTGTGCAATATGACTCGGTGAAGTTCAAGAAATGCGAAGCTTGCCACCAGCAAGGAGCCTATACTCAAGCCCAAGTCTCTAATGATAAAATCATAAGAGGTAAATTTGTGTAGGGTACCAAGTATTTCAAGATGTTAGTTTTTTAATACTAATTAGTGGTGTAACGGATCGCAGTTGATCAGTGATCCTTACAGATCACACCTCACGGTTTGGCTCACATGATTTATACGCAAATTTAAATAGGTTGAAAGTTGATCATTTGCACGCATTTCAAAGGCCTGCAAGTGATTTTAAACAATTTAACCAATTTTCTGTATGCACAGACGCACATGCGGTTCAATGTGTCCGGTTAAAATCAAACGTGATTATCCCTATGCCCTTTAAAGATTAGAACTCTTGATGTATAAACTTGTGAGAGAGACTTGCGCTACTGTGTCTCATACTGTAGTCCATAAAAATAAATTTGGGGAATAAAGCACTGAAAAACGACGTAATTTTCCTTTTATGTGGAGCGACTGTTTATTATGCATCTTCTTCCCGAAGCGCAGTTTCGAATTCATCCTCCGTTTGTGCGTGTTTAAGTGCCCTCAAAAGTGCATACATGGAGAGACGCGTTTCAAAAAGCAAGCGAACCACAGTATTCTTTTTTTGGTTGTTTCTTTTTGTTGTTTGCCAATAAACGACATGGCAGAAATTGACTTAATTCTTGTATAATGCTGAAACAAATGTAGGCATGTCAGAATTAGAGTTATGTCGCTTACATAATGTAGCCTTTTTTAATGTTTGATGACAAGATAGAGACTTAAGGAAAAATATGTAGACTAATAACTTAAGTTTAATATCCTAATGATCAGCCTACTTATTTGTCCCACAGCTGACATGGAACATATTAACCGGTTCGGAAACGTAATTTGTTTTGTTCTAACCGTTCAGGAACGTCAATTTTAGGGTTATACTGTTTCTGTTCAGAACCAACCAATTGGGAAAAAATCTGGTTCAAAGCCCTTCTCAAAAGACAATTGTAAAGAATGCAGAAAGAGAGTTTCTAACCATTGTGGCTCTTTTTTAAATGGGTGCTAAATTATTTACGATATTATCATATGAGTATTAGTAACATGATGTCGATAATTATGGGGCGTTATTACCGGTCAATATTGCTCTATTGGGACACACTTAGTTTAAATGTTCTGTATGTAATTTTTTATTGAGGTCTCAGTGGCAAACTCACAATTCTGTAATTACAGCGAACTATGTATATCCATATACATGCACATTTGCATCATCTTATATGTAGGCGTGTATCATATTAGGTTTAAGCAATACATGCAATGTGGTTAAAAATGAAATTTGCATATAAAATACGGTAATGCTTCAATGGACAAAGTGTGTGGCTTTAAATCCCTGGTTTTATGCATTTGATAAGAATCGATTCAAAGGTTGTTCTTCAACACAGTGCCAAAATAATGTATTTCACAATTTTAACCTCGCTCAGCAGAATAGACTCGGTCCTCTTAGAAAGGGCAATAATGTGTGAAATGACTGCCATAAATCCTGCTGCTTCTCCTTATGCCACCTGGAATGATGCCGAAATGACGATGCACTGAGACATTGTGCCCTATGCTAACTATGACTTACAGAAATACAGGAGCACATCCAGTCCTTTCTGCCGTATACTCCAAACGCTACCAGCTGGACTTGGCTTTCTCATGGCTTTTTGCCAGTAAATCAATTAAGAAAACTATGACCAAGCGTTTGGCAGGCAGAATTATCTGAACTGACGGCATCTGAGCCAAAATTCATTACTGATAAGGGACTAAATCCTCGGCAGATGGAAAGGTGATGTGTGCAGATAGTTCATGGGTAGCAAATGGAGGAGAAGAACTATCTAGGGTTCGAAATGTACTTTTGAGTCATATGTGGTGGTGAATGGAAAAAATGTGTAACTGTGACTGTGATGGATATACAAATGCAAACTGGCACCCGACACATTTCTTAAATGCGTTTTTTATAACATTCAGACTGTTATGTGTTATGAAACCGTAAACCGTAACTGCAATATAGGCTTAGATTGACAACACACATTTGTCTTTTCGTTATTCACCACAGTCGGTCTTAAATACACAAAACTGCATTAAACAGAAATGATAGCACACTATTTTTTGCAAAACAGACAAGGCCAAGGGCATCTTTATTTTTATGTCTTTTTATAATTATTATTCTTTGTCTTGTCTGCCTCATAAGCTGAAATATTCATTAAACTGTTGAAACACCTTAATATATCAGTAATATAATGCAGTAAGGCATTTCAATTATGTAAATAATGAACATCACAATATTTTTAACAATACATTTCTAAAAAAAGTACAAATTATTTTCGATATTATGTAACCGTCCCATGCTAAAGTTCTTGACTGATTGTCAAAACCATCTTGGGTGTTTGAACATTTTTCACTTTATACCTGATGTTTGTGTTTGAGCTGCTGACAGTTTTATCCAAGTTCTGGCTGTTTTGATCGGCGTTTTGCTTCCAGCCTGTGAGCTTCATCAAGATGCTTTTATATGCAGTCTTAATCTTTGGGACCTTGAAAGCGTACACTATTGGGTTAACTGCGGAGTTGCCATGCACAAGTAAAACGCCTATGTGAAAGGCAACAGCCGGCATCTTTAGATTTGGGTGAAAGTAACTCAATGAGTTCATTATGTAAAGTGGAAACCAGCAAATGGCAAACAAAACCAACACCAAAGCCAGCGAACTGGCCAATCTCCGCTCTCTTTGGAGAAAGGACGTGGACTCCGCAGCTTGACCGATTCCTTTTCTCAGTTGTTTAGATATTGTACAGAAGATATACAAATAAAGGGCAAACATGACCACAGTGGGGGGGAGGATGCAAACGAAAAACACGAAGTTGACCAGGTATGACATGGGAATGACTGTAAGAAATTGGCATGTGAAGGTTGAGGTGCCGTTTGTTGTGGGGTCTTTGTTGTGCCATCCAAACAGGGGAATGAAACCCAGAAAAGAAGCAGAAACCCAACAGACGGTGACCGCTACCCACAGGTTTTGTTTTTTGATCGCTCCTCTGTACCTGAAATAAGAGGAAATGAATATTAAACATCTTAAGTCAATGTCTTATAACATTGCTGGAAGAAGTTTCGCAAGTGTGTACATTAATTTATGGCTGTCCTTGTACTCTGTGTTCTGTCTGAATCATATCAGTCAAAAATAGTGTTAACTATTACTATTAGTAACTAGTGTGTTACTACACACAATGGTCAGGAGGATATCACATTTTTACTATTTTCATACCTTTTTTTGTGTTTGTTCCAAATCGCTAACCTCAGATATTAAAGTCACAACCCAATAACCCAAATGATATCAGCTGATGAGGCAGAGGTAGAGAAAGTGACTATAATCTAAAAAATGCTGTTTTTTTCATCCCAAAATTACCCAAATATAAACATTTTCTGGGTTAATTCAACCTGATGGCTGTGTTTGTCCCTGTTTGACCCAATGATGGGTTAACCATTACCCCCGCATTTTTTAGAGTAATCTTATGTTGAAAGATTATGAAGAAAAATCAAAGATACACAATTGATCGCATTCAAGGATTACTCCACTTTCATAAATAAATCTGATAATTTACTCACCCCATGTCATCCAACATGGTTATGTCTTTCTTTGTTCAGTTGAGATGAAATTAAGTTTTTAGAGGAAGTGTGTTTACAAGTGTTGATAAAGAGAACCGTTCAGACGTTGTTGTAGGTGCAACTAATTAATGTCTTTCTGTCAGTTTATTGTTTACAATGGTCCGTTAGTGTGCATTTCACATATGTAACACGTGACCCTTTGATGTGATTATGGAATACGTAAGATTCTGCACGATTATCATTAAACGATCAATTCGAACCCCCAAACTATTTTAATCCAGCATTTTGACGATTCAGGTGATTAATTATATTTTTAAGGAGGAAAGACGCAGTTCTCTCGACAACACGCAACACAGCGGCCGCGATGACGTCTTTACGTCACATTTATTATTGCGCAAGCCAGATGTGCTTGTGCTCGTGTTCGCTACACAGTGGATGCTTTCGCCGAGAAGTTAGACAGAAAGAAACAGATACCAAAGAGAATGAGTGAGGCAGAGCAATGTGCAGGTATGTCCGACAAGAACCTTGACGTTGTGTTAGTACCAAAAATAGGATCTTATTCCGGATCTTCCGAAAGGGTTTTTAGCACAGAGGGAAACATTGGCTGCGTCCAAATAACCACACTTGCTGTCTTTGCACTTGACTACTTACATTACGTTTTCCTGTATTTGGCCCAAGTGTTCTAGTGGGCGTGAAGATTAAGCGTGCATGCATTTATTCACCCAATGGACATTCACGCCGCCAGCGAGAGCATCAAAAAACGCTCTGATTCTCAATGCATTCTCTGGAATCCTCTTAAGCGGAGGTTTCCACCTTCCGATTGGTTGCTGCCGACGTTTCCGCCTTGCGGTTGGTTGCCCTCGAACTGCATCATAGCTCACTACCATAAATTAATGTCAATCCATGTGGCAGCAATTTGCACCAAAACGTTTTTTTTTTTTAGGCTACTTAAAATGTATATTACACATAATCACTCTACAATTAACATGAACTGAATATAAAGATTATCTACACTTATATGAAACTTAAACTAATGTTCAGAGGTTGTAAAACTAAAAATTAACAAAGTTCTTGAGAATCATGATAGAATTGTGATCTTTATTTTAAGCAAAAGAATCGTGATTCTCATTTTATACAGAATCGTGCAGCTCTACGACTAGTACAAGACGAGAAGTTGTAGTTTAAAAGTACTTTTTTTAATGATGCTATTGAGTTCCAAGTCCACTATATGGAGAAAAAATTCTGGAATGTCTTCTAAAAAAAAATTATTTCTTCTCGTCTGTACAAATAAAGACAAACATCTTGGATGACATGGGGGTGAGGAAATTATTTGGATTTTTATGAAAGTGGAATACTCTTTTTACTCTTTACCCCCCATTGACGAGTTTTTACGGCAATCCATATTTTGGCTATTAGGTGGAGCACTTACCCAATTTATAAAACACTGAAGTATCCACTGATCCAAAAAACAGTAAAAACTTTTGTATATTTTGATCATCGTTTTATATCTGATCTCAAACAAAGGTCCTTTACAAAAATGCAATTATCTCACTTTTTTGCTCAAATTTTGGTATTTTTTAAGAGACCAACCATATTTGAAAGGTGATAAAAAGAGAACAAATGAAAATAGGATGAAGCTTTTTTGAAAGCAAAGGGTCTGTTTTTTATATTTGATATATTGTGTGTTTATATTTATTAAAACACATTTTCTGGAAGGCATTCAACGTTTTGTAAAATAAAAAAAATAAAAAAAAAACGTTGGCATGGACAAAGTAAAGTATATATATCATAAAGTAAAAAAATGCCAATTTTGATTTCACATCCAAACTTTTATAACTTTCCCCACATTTCGTCCTGCATTGATTGCAGGCATAAATGGAACATCACGTCCTGTCAGAGATTTCCTGCTTATGCAATTTAATGTACAAGATTGATCAAGATTTCTGTTACTCAAGTTAATCTTATACCAAAAAACTGTAACTGTAATAAATGAACTAACCTGAGGGGATTATGGACACGCAGGAATCGATCCACAGCGATAGCGAGCAGGGAATGAACGGAGGCTTGGGTCAGCACAATGACCACACAACTGATGAACAGACAAGTGTAAAACCTTGTCTGTACTCCTCGCTCAATTAACACAGCCAGAGGTACGACCAAAGCCCCCACCAGAAAATCAGCCACAGCCAGTGATACAACAAAGCAGAACGTAGTCTTACGAAGAACCCGGCTCGACCAGACGGCCCAAATCACCAACAGATTGCCAAGACAACATGCTATAGCAATTATAACCTCCAAGACCGTATAGATCACCAACTCACTTCTAGACATGATGAAGCCAAAGGAAAGAAACAAAAGTGGAACTTACTTGTGGCAGTGGTGGGTACGATAGGAAATCCTCTTTTGTAGGCAGCTCCTCTTGACACACACGTGCCTATGTCACAACATACGTTGGGTTGTAATAGAATAGGCTAAGAAACTTACTTCAGTGATGTAAGCCTACTTTAGAAACATGAGGGAGATCACATTGAAAATCTGCATTTCAAACAGGAAAAATTTTTGGTTTTACTCTCTAATAAAATATATTTATATTTTTTTAACATTGACCATTTTAGATCACAAGGAACACAAGAAGCTTTTTGCGATATTGTCTACGTTATGCTGGGATAACATAGATCATCAGGTCCAAATCATGCAGAATATTTAATTATTCTGAAAAATCCATACTTATTTACTTTTTCTGTACTCTATCATATGCCATAAAGACAGTTCAATCTTAAAGATGGCTAATGACTCGGTTGATCTTGTGGTCATATCATTTCACCAAAGGGGGAATGGTCCAGAATAAGGTGCATGAGATGGATTTTCTGCCTTTTCACTTGCAGAGGCATCCGAATTACTGTAAAATTTGAAATTAAGCATACTCGGGTAAAAAAGAACTTCACTTCCATAGTGTACTAAAAGTGCTCTGTTTTCACGCACTTAATTTGTACTTAACATACAAAAAATTCTTCTTTAGTACATGTTAAGATAATCTTAAGAACAAGTATACTTCTCTGTGCTGTTTTGCGACACTATGAATATGACCTAAAATGTGCTAAAATTTTATTTAGGTACCACTTGTATTAAAGTTGGGTTCAAGTTTAATGCAAGTGTTTAATAAATTTTTAATACAGAGATAGTGGGCCCTATTTTAACAATCTAAGCGCATTGTCTAAAGCGCACAGTCTAGATGAGCGTGTCCAAATCCACTTTTTCTAATTTAACGAGGGGAAAAATGGTTTGTGTGCCGAGCGCACAGTGGAAAAGGGTTGGTTCTATTCTTTCAATGAGTAATTGGTGTGTTTTGGGCTTAGTGTGCAATAAACCAATGAGTAGCCGTTTCTCAATGTCAAGGATACTTCCTTGGCAGGACTAGTCCTTAAAAGTCACTTCCTTCAGAGGCTAGGCGAGGCTCCTTTTAAGCATTCGGAGAACACGTTAAATGGAACAGGCTAGCAAGTGCACGTCATTACGTCATTGCGTGATTGAAAGGTGTGCTTTTGGTGCTGCGCGCATAGGATTGTGGGTGATTTCAGCGCGTGAAGAGCGCGAAGGATACAAATTTGCATCCTTTCCTGTATATGAGATATTTCTCAAACGAAGGACTCAGTCCTTGGCTGAAATTTCGAGGATCCTCGACATTGGAACAGTCCTTCGACGGACGTCGATGACGTAGCATCCTCGAAATTCTAGCTTCCGAGGATCCTTCCTTGACATTGAGAAACGGCTAGAGTCTTATCTCTCATCCCCTTTAAAAAAGCCAGTTGCGTTGGCGCTATGTCTAATCCCTTTTTAGATGATGGACTTTGTAAACTGAAAAACTAAGCGGAGGAAGAAGATCCCCAGTTTAAGATTAATGTTAAATAATTGTGTTGTTTTTCACTTGTATTGAAATTTTTATTTTTTATTAAAATTGTTGTAAATGTATGGCTATCCAATATCATCAAAAAAATTTTTTACAAGTATGTAAGAAAAGGTTTGTACTTTAAAAATACTTTATTTGTTACAAACAGGAGATAAAGAATTTATAAACGGCTCTCCGCACGTTTCAGCACTTGGACAGCGCCATGAGTTTTTTTTTTAAAGCATTACTTAAAAATGTTTCTCATCTCATCATATACACAGGTACAGAGTCATCATATAGGCTACAATAAATCCGTGAGGTAGCATTTAAAAAACATTTAAAAATAGATGCATTTGAGTAGTTATAGTGGACCGGTATATGTCAAAATATGATTTACGACCTCTTGATTTACGACCTCTTTGACAGGGGGCGGGACAATCAATCAAACGGTGTACAAGCTGTCTATTTTTGACAGTGAGTGTGTGATCGTTTTACGACATGTCATTTAGCGGGTTGTTTTTTCCTGTGTGTGTGTTTAATGTCAAGTGTATGCTGTCATGTTTATTGACAGCTCGTGTTTGACAGATGCCTCTCTCTCCCCCATCCCCCCCTCCTTTCTCGCCCGTGCGCGTCTCACCACTGCGTGTCTCACAGCGGGTGCGTGTTGTAAACGAGTAAAGATTTCTAAAACTCAATGTTGGTAAAATAATTCACAATTACGGTGACAAAAAGTAAATGTTTATTTTAGATTTAGAAAAATCATGAACAAGGCTATGATTTAAACTTTTGGTTGTAACATCACAAGTTATTTAATTAAATATTCCGTATACGGGTATAGTTTAAGCAATGACCTAAGCCATTACTACAATCTTTAGATGATAGTCTAAACTAAATAAAATTTTAAACGGTTCAGGAGTTCCGTGAATCTTTTCATGACCTGCTCTATAGTTTCACGCGTATTAAAGATCCGGCGGTGCCTGACAAAGCGCCGGGTGAGTGTACATATATGCCATTTTAAAATAAACTTAATAAATGTAATTCTGTCCACTATGGCAAAATAGGGGTTTATTTTAGATTTAAGGGATTCTTTAACCAAGTCTCTGATTAAGACATGTGTATACGTGCACCGATGGTGACAGAGAACTTATATCTGTCGTTAATAAACTTTTAAATGTTTTTAAGACGTCTTCAACCCATTTTAGGGGTTTATTTTTAATTAAAGGCTTCTTAAAACATGTGTGAATATGTGTATATTATACAAAGAGTCTTATATTGTCTGCTCTGACAAAAATCAAGTATTATTTTAGATTTTAGGTGAATTGACTGCGTGTATCTTATAAATACAACTTGATAATACGTTTGTTTTGTCAAGAGACTTCTTTAAAGTCACGCAAGAATAAAATATTTTAGTTGTAACTGGTTAAACTTAAATGTGCTATTATCTATTTAACTATAAGCTATATTTTATTGAGCAGCCTCAAAGTTTCTGATGCTGATCTTATGACAGTGTGTGATAGATAATTCACAGCAGGGGCGGTTTGTAATCTAGGTAGAGTCTTTTAAAACTGTAGTGGTAAAATGTAATATGGTAACTCTGACAAAAAGTAAAAGGTTTATTTTAGATCACAACCTATTTTATGGCAAACAATGCAGTATCTAAAAGTTTGTTACAACACAATTTTATTTAATGAAATACTCAGTATGTGTATAGCAATGAACTGTGTCAAAATCACCGGGGCCCCATCAATACTATATTCTTTAGACTAAAGGGTATTTATTTTAATCTAAATAAAATCTTAATCTTTTCATGCACAATACTCTGTTCACGATGCGTTCCAGCATTTACAATAGAGAACATACGCGGATGCGTGTTCATATCCACCGTTAAGAAACTTTTTTAAACGATTAAAGACATTTTCAATTCATCTTCTGGGGATTGTTTTAAAATAATGACACCTTAAAATCAACTGTGAATATGTGGTTATTACACAATAACATGTAATTCTGTCCGCTCCGGTATAATAAGTTTTATTTTAGATTTGGGACTTTCTTTAACCAAGTCTCTGATTAAAACATGTGAATGCGTGTACCAACGTTGTCAGAAAACGTACGCTGATGCGCTCTTACATCTGGCGTTAAGAACCTTTTAAACGTTTTAAGACATTTCACACCCTCTTCTGGGTTGAATTCATTAATGTTATCTAATATCCACGTGTGTACATGTCTATTTACGATAAATATAGCACGTTACGCATTGTCAAAATAAAAGGTTTCTTGAACATGGTATTCCATTACGTGTTTTTTCGGCATATTTATTGATGTGGAAAAAAAAGTTTGTTGTTTTGGACGATCAGTTTCAGTCTCTCTCTCTATCACCATCCGTTATCACCCAGCAGACCACCCCCAGCGTGTCTGGACACCTGTTCAGCAGACCGTACTGTTTCTAAACCTCTGTGTTGGTAAAATAAAAGTAATTCAGTCCCCATTGACAAAAAGTAAAAGGTTTATTTTAGATTTCAGGCTTCATTACTCAGATACAGATTAAAGCATGCTATCTCTTATTTGTAATTTAAAGACATTTAGAAGTTTTAAGACGTTTCATCACACATCCTATGACGACTTAAACCCTTCTGTTAGCCCCTTAGAGGACAATAAAATGGGTGCATATATTATTTATCAAAGTTTGATGTTGTTATAATACAGGTTGTCACATACGTGACAACAATCATTTCTTTAAAGACAATACATTTAACAAATTTGACATGGCACACAGAGACTTTTTGTATGATTTTGTTAAACATGGTTGTGTGCATCCATAAAGCTAACTATAAACACAACAACAGTTAGGACATGGTTCTACATAACATTAAAATCACGTACTTACGTTAAATAGGTAAACCTTAAAGCGTAACTAAACCCCTGGTCAGAGCCTGACTCCGCCCACTGGCAATATTTGAAAAATGCAAGAAAAGTGGGAAGTTCCAACGGAGATAGAGGGGACGAACTAAGCTCGTACCAAGTGTGTGGTGAGATCGTAACAAGGGCGTGGTGAGCTTGAACCTGCTTACGTCACGAGTCATTTTTTGGACCCAACATCCAATAGGAAAATTCAACTGCAGTAGCCACCGTTCAACCTGAAGAGGGCAGCACTCAGACGTTTTTACACCATATATTGCAGTATTGAAACACTTTATATCCAAATGTCAAAAAACTTACTAAAATCAATGAACAGCACTAATAAAGCATCATTCTTACAGATCATTAACTAAAAAAAGTTGGTTTAGGGTTTAGTTACTCTTTAAATTTTTTTTTTACTAAATAAAATAAAAATATACTATTTGAACATCTTAACTGATAATAGGTTAGGTTTAAGATGAATCAGCGTCTATAGCTTTACGATTTACAGCACAAAACCCCCAGAGGATACGAGGGTATGTGCGTGTGTGGTTTGGCAGTTATCACGTGGTAGGGACCAAACGACCAACGCCGCGGGGGTTGTGAAGCGAAGAATGAGGTCTGTATAGATGAGAAGTTTTCCTTCTGAACACAGAACTTTACCAAAAACTTAACCCCGGATTAACACATCACAGAACAATTTGAACAACCGTGTCGGATTCGCACACACCAGAGGTCTGTTTTATGTTTTGCAGAAACTGTGGAAACTTTTGAAGCTGCGAAGGTGTCCGAATTCGCAAACAAACTATCAAACGCAACGCAGCAGAAACTGTGGACACGAGCCTTTTGTTGCTGAGAAGGTGTTTGAACTCAGAAACAAACAAGCAAGCAAAATTGTCTACGAAGCTACGGAATCTTGAAAAAGATGGCACAAATATCATTCAAACGACTTCGCAATGGCCAGATGGGGTATGTGTACGGTACCGACCTTTTTAAAGATATGCTTAAAAAGAACTACAAGCGCGAGATGACCAATCTACTATGTACTGTGAAATACAAAGATGCCAATGTGTGCCTGCCTCCAAATTATTGTGAAGCTAACGCCGGTTGTGTAACCAGACTCAAGGAAAAAACAGATGGTGTGAAAAGTATAGATGACTCTCTGATTAACATGGTACAGACGGTGGTCCAGGCCCAAGAGGAACCCAGTGTGATTATTAGAAAGGCCCTAGAGATATTTTATGAATGTGACGAGGTCGAGTTCTACATCATCAATATCATACTTATGTCGGCCTTTGTAATTGATGTATGCATTGCTATGCTTGTAAAGAAACGAGAAATTAATGTGTGTGAAATCATAGAAAATGCCGTAGATTTCATGTTTGAAAAGGGTCTTGGTTCATGCATGCACTTTCTATGGTATCTAGACAATATCATAACGTTTAATGATGATGATGATGACTAAAAACCAATCGTGTGATCCAGTGACATATCTTACGATAGTTTTACAGTTGTTTTTTAGTTTTCCAAAAGTTTCATTCTGTTTTATTTTTACTCAACATTATGATTGGCAATCCATGTCTGACAACAATTGTATACTTTAACAAAAACTACGTTCTAGTAGTTTCAATGTATGGTCACGGTGGTTATCTATGGAATTTGTTTACTACTTATGCCTCTTGTATGTTTTGCTGTACCGATTTCATAAAAACAAAAAATATACAAGGATTTGGGGTCTTTATGTCTGTGTTGTTACCATTAGATACAATCATTAGAACATTTAGACATCTTGTTCAGACAACGTGTGACATTGCTCATTCTTCATATGTTTTTTGCAACTCCACACAGAGAAACGTGAAAGATTAATAGAAATTACATGTGGCTACATCACATGTCTTTCAGAGGCGTAAAAATAAAAGTCAGCAGTGTTAGTATGGGAAGCTAAAATAGCACAGGCACGATCTGATCCTAATTTTGTTACCTGATGTCTGTCACATAGTCAAAGATCATCTACTTCATGTCTCTACGAATCCTGACAGAGTTTTAGTTTCATATACACAACACATTAAACCATGGTAAACTAAATACATTTGACAGCCAAGATCTCTAATTTTCTGACAAGCCCAAAAAAGATGATGGGGTCATCATCAAACATCACTCACTTTTTAGGTACCGAAAGGTTTTTGTTTAGTTTAGTTTAACTCAACACTGAAATTTTAGTTTAAGCACACAGAAATGCACAGATTTTACGTTTTCAGTATTCATGTGTACATCACATTGCGATTTCAGTCTCAACTAGATCGATGATCTAACAATATTAGCTACAAATGTAAACATCCATTTACATTCAAAACCTATGGATTCATTGCCTTAAAGTCGTCAATTTTATTTCGTACACATCAACAGCACCAAAAATTTTTAGAATGTGCAAACTGTTTTACTTCGTTTTAAACATGTTTGTGCGGTTTCGGTCTAGATTTTTATAGAAAACTTCAGAACATGACGGCGTTTTAACATTTACAAAATGATGAAACATTTTACTTTTAAGTATCTCCCATGAGTATGTGTTGGTGTGACAAATACTTTTGATTGTTTGGAAACGAAATGAATGCATAGAAACTACGCAAAAGTTTTGAACTTTAACATAATTTTATAGGGGTCCTGATTTTTAAAAACAGTAAGCTGCAATGTTTCTTACACACAGAACTAATCACATCACAAGTCTGAATGTTTAATAACATAAAAACCTTTTTTGTAGATCTCACACAATACGGATTTCATAGGATGTATATACTGTACGACATGTCTGTTTATTTTAATCTTTAAAAAAAATGTGTATGACAAAAGTTGTTCTGCCTGAACTGACACTAAGGATCGATGCCGAAATGTTAAATCTAAGTAATTGCAAAACAACCTTGACCACCATATAGATGTCTTCAATCTAATGGTACAGGTTTTAAATGTGACCAAACTATTTCAAACATTACCAAGTTGTAGGTGGTTGCGACTTAATTTACAAGGTTTTAACACACATTACTGTTTTGTCACGGTGTGTTTCATCGCAATGCTGTTGCATGCAACAGACTCTCAAGTTTTATGTTAAAAGGATTACTAAATAAAAACCTAAGCATTCTGTATTATGTTGCCACTGATGATTCTACAAGTTTACAGTTTCAAACATTTTTGCTATCTTCGCTGTGAAAGATTTAGTAAATAAATCTAAAACATACACAGGGTTGAGGCGTGCCCTTAATCTTCTAACAACAATTTTCAAGAGATTACCATCATGTATGATGTACTAACTGTCAGGGGGTCTGTGATATTATTTTCTGAAGTAATTAGCTATCTAATGGCTACTGCACAATAACTTAAGCGATAAAGAGTTTGACAAATGTTACATAACCTATAGAAACGAAACAAGATCAATTACAAAGTCACTGGTATAAGGTTTTACACGTTTTGTCACCGTAATGGTGAATTATTTTACCAACATTGAGTTTTAGAAATCTTTACTCGTTTACAACACGCACCCGCTGTGAGACACGCAGTGGTGAGACGCGCACAGGCGAGAAAGGAGGGGGGGATGGGGGAGAGAGAGGCATCTGTCAAACACGAGCTGTCAAACACGAGCTGTCAATAAACATGACAGCATACACTTGACATAAAACACACACACAGGAAAAAACATCCCGCTAAATGACATGTCGTAAAACGATCACACACTCGCTGTCAAAAATAGACAGCTTGTACACCGTTTGATTGATTGTCCCGCCCCCTGTCAAAGAGGTCATAAATCAAGAGGTCGTAAATCATATTTTGACATATACCGGTCCACTATAACTATAATTTGCTCTTTACGCCTTCTAACATCTCATAATCGGTCCTCATTTATATACAAAAGATTCAATAATAATCTTTTACATTTCAATCCTTTAATCTTTCATATTTAAAAGAGTTTGTGCTGCTGCGCATTCATGTATGTGATAAGCAAACCCGCGTTGTCGTCCCGTTTATATGTGCATATTACTAACGCGCTCTTTAAATAACAAAAAAATATTGCGCCATAGACTTTAGACCAGGTTTTTGTTGGTCAATGCCCAGTATGTTAAAAGCACATTTTATTTCATATTCATGGTGTCTCAAAATAGCACAAATAAGTACACTTAAATAATCTGAAAATTTTAAGTATATTTTACAAAATGAGTGTGAAAATAGAGCATTTTAAGTACATTATGGAAGTGTACTACTTTTTCACCTGGGTTTACACATCATTTCTCTATACTGGCACATCTGTATGGTAAAGTACAGCTCTAGATCTCTGGTTGTTTATTTACACAACCGCTACCATACACTGAAAAAAACTTCTGTACATCGGTCCAGAGGCTGATGGATCAGATTCTGAGGGTTACACAGGACTTTGCGGCTGTGTATTTGGATGATATAATTATTAAAGCAGCGGGACTGACAATACGACTAGACAAATGCAACATACAAAGGACACGTCCTGGTCATACGACCACAGATGGGGAAGATTGAGGCTGTCAAACATGCTGAGCGTCCAACCACAAGAAACGTGTTAGATCTTTCCTAAGATTAGTAGGATGGTATACAATAGACGGTTTATTCCACACTTCGCTTCAAGGGCAAAGGCTCTAACTGACCTCATGAAAAAAGAAAAACTCAATAAGGTTGTGTGGACTAAAGACCTTGATAATGCTTATATAGGCTTAAAAAATTCAGAGCCCAAAGTTTGACCAACCATTCACACTGCAAACTGATGCTTCAGAGTATGGACTGGGTGCAGTGCTTTTACAGATACAACATGGACAATATGCCCTGTCGCTTACATCAGCAGAAAACTCCTGCCCAGAGAAACAAGGTACTCTGTTGTAGAAAAAGAGTGCCTGGCAGTAAAGTGGGCACTGGACTGTTTTAAATATTTCCTATTAGGTAATAAATTTACTCTTGAGACAAACCATCGAGCCTTAACGTGGTTGGACCAAATGAAGGGCACCAAATTCTCGCTTTTTGGCAATGCAACCATTTGACTTTGATGTGCAGTATCATAAAGGCACATAGAATTGTACAGCGGATTTCCTATCCAGGACACCACAAAGGGTGTCCAAAGGAAGGGGGAGGAGGTGTCATGAAGTTACTCAGTGACCAGTTAAGAAGTATGATGCACATGCATAACATGTACAAGCATATTGAAAGGTTGGGGGAAAATATGTTGTTTTGTATGTGTATTATGTTTAGTGCAAACTCTGTACTTGTTTTGTGCTATATTTTCCGAGCATGTTACATAAGTAATTTGAGTGTATGTTTGAGGACAAAATGCAGTAATATCATTTATTAATGTATTTACAGATACCTGTTATTTAGAAGTTATAGGGGGCTTCTATTGACGTCATTGGATGAATCCATGTTGCGTTTGTGAATTATAGTGTATCATGCCATTTTTTTTTTTTTTGTAGAAAACTGTATTTGAGTATTATGTATGACTTGTGTAAACATATGTAATAGTATTATGTGAATATAAGTTACTTACCAGTAGACCTGTGAATACTATGGAATGTTCGGTAGGCGGGGCCACGGTGTTAAAATGGCGTCCGTAACATTCAATAGGAGGAATAGTAGTAGCAGCGTGAGCATGGAGCAATATTAGCTCTGCTTGATTAAGACTACTAATGTGTTCCTATGGGAAAAATATTTGTTGTTTTGTCTGCCCTGCATCTCCTGGTCATTTTTATAACTGTAAGGGTCATCCGTAAAACACATGATTAAATTAGGTTTTCTTAAAATGAAATTAACATTAACTAAAATTTATTTCATTTTAAGAAAACTTGATTCAATCATGTTGACATGGTGTACATAATATTAAATTACGTAGATCCAACAATTTTTTTAAGAAAAATCATTTTAAGAAAACTTGATTCAATCATGTTGACATGGTGTACATAATTAAATTACGTAGATCCAACAATTTTTTTTTTAAGAAAAATCATTTTAAGAAAACTTAATTCAATCATGTTGACATGGTGTACATAATTTAATTACGTAGATCCAACAATTTTTTTTTTTAAGAAAAATCATTTTAAGAAAACTTAATTCAATCATGTTGACATGGTGTACATAATTAAATTACGTAGATCCAACAATTTTTTTTTTTTAAGAAAAATCATTTTAAGAAAACTTAATTCAATCATGTTGACATGGTGTACATAATTAAATTACGTAGATCCAACAATTTTTTTAAGAAAAATCATTTTAAGAAAACTTAATTTAATCATGTTGACATGTTGTACATAATTAAATTACGTAGATCCAACAATTTTTTTAAGAAAAATCATTTTAACAAAACTTAATTCAATCATGTGCAACCGGAAAAAAATGTTCAGTGTACACACAGGGCCGTGGTTTTCATGCAGAACTTGGCTTCTATTGGCCTTTTACTGTGGTTTGAGTTTGTTTATTCTGTGGTTTGATTGTTTGACATCACACAAACGTATAGTTTTTGACCAATGAACAGCTGGAAAAGTTCTTCATTTGGTCAAAATAATCAGCTAAAAGCATTGTGATTGCAACTCGAAGGGTTTGATACCCAGGATAATAAAATGTATAGCTTAAATGCACTTTAAGTTGCATTTGATAAAGGTGTCAAAGTTCTGAATTGCTAAGTAGAGCTCGACATCGACGAGGGGTTCACACACATATAAGGGTGGTTTCCTGGACAGGAATTAGACTAGTACTAGACTAAAATAATTGTAAGAGCTGTCTAAACTGAAAAAACTTGCACTGACATGTCTTAAAATAAATCAGTGACCTTTCTTTTGCCTCAAAATGCACACAAACTAGTTATATATACTAATTAAACTAAGGCCTAGTCCTAATGTATCATTTATTTTAAGACCCACCAAATTTTTTTTTATGCAATATGGGGAAGCACTCTCGTTTAGAGCGTTTGTTTAATTGCTAAACCAAGATCCCTTATGATAAGTTATCAATATCATTGACATTGCTATTCATTAATTGGACTGACATTTTTAGTGTGTCAATTTTTTTTACCACAACAGCTAATAAGTGACGTGCATGATCCTCAAATGAATTCTGACCCAAAGTTAATAGCAGAATGAACTGATAGCAAGATCGAGAAAAGTTTCTGGTATTCAGCTAACCTAGCTAGATGTTTTTATTTGTTATTTTATGTCCAAATGTCAGTGAGAAAAAGAAAAATACTAAAACTTGAAAATATCAATCTGTATATGTAGTGGACATTTAATGAAGCACACACGTCAGACCTGAACCGGAAGTGGTGTGACCTGTTTGTCGAACATGGAAGTTTGTTGCGCAAAACCCCCATTGTTGGCTGCATCCAAATACTTACACTTGCGGTCTTTGGACTTGACCACTTGACAACTTACATGACGTATTTCCTGTAATTTGCCCAAGTGTTTTAGTGATTGTGAAACTTAAACGTGCATGTTGAATTATTCATCTGATGGGACACACTTAGCAACTGTAAAAATGTCAATCCAGGTTGTGGGAGCAATTTGCACCAAAACATATTCGTTTTTATTTAGGCTACTTAAAATAAATATTTGTACAATTTTCTTTAAATAAAATGAACACATAAACACTCTAAAAAGTTAAGTTTATTGTCCGATTAATGTTGTTTCAAATTTTGTGATAATAGCAGTTGCAGATGTTTTACAAAAAACAAAACACTGTGCAACCACAACCGTTTTACTACCACAATTCAAGTTTAAAGTTAAGAAGGTTGGGCAAAAGTCTCACGATTTACACCCAAAACATGATGCATGATGGGATACTCTCAGTCTTGAATAGCGCCCCGAAGCAGTGTTCGAGATAGTGTGGGTTTGGTGTGGTTTAGGGGAACTGAACTTAAGACATGGGGCAGTCTTGCACACTTCCTATCGTGTGTACGCACTCTCGAGTGGCCAAGACCACAAGTGTGGGTATTTGAATGCATCTGTTGTACTAGGAACTAATGTTTTAAATCCAGTTTGAACAGTGACTGTAGCCCAACATCGCCACCAGCTGTTAGTTTATTAAATCTAAAGTTGATGATTGATTTAAATTTGGGTACTGAAGCTTGTTTCCTTACTGTTGAGTTTTTGATCTTATTGATCTTTTTTATAGGAATAGGTAAAGAAAGACAGCGATACTAATACATTTTTTAAAGGGGCCCTGTCACAAGACTTTTTTAAGATGTAAATTAAATCTTTGGTGTCCCCAGAGTGTGTATGTGAAGTTTTAGCTCAAAATACCATATAGATAATTTATTAGAACATTATAAAATTAGGGATGCACTGATACCGATACGGGTATTGGCCTCGATACCGCATTTTCTAAAGTACTCGTACTCGTTAAAAGTCCCCCGATACCTGAAATCGATACCACGGTCTGAGAAATGTCTATGTTTGAGCGGCGTGTAAGGGGTTAATGCCTCTTTTGTTATCCAAAGAGGCAGAGTTTACAACAAACTGGAAAACTATTCCTTTGTTTTTTTGTTAAATTATGAGCACATGAAACTAAACTTTATTTAATTTTTGGTCAATGTCCCCTTAGGGGCTCCGTACTTTACAACAATTAAATCTCAACTAAAATATAAATACATAGTACAAATTAAAATACCAAACTTTAAGGGTTGGTTTCCCAGACAGGTCATATCCTGGTCTCAGACTAAAATGCATGTTAGTGCTGGCTTAATTTAAAAACATCTTGCACTGACGTATGTTAACAAATATCAGTACCATTGTTTTGTCTCAAGATGCACACCAGTATTTGTTTTTGTAAGGTTTGTTTGTAAAAACCACTTAAATGTCCTATTATAACCAAGACCTAGTCCTGGATTAAGCTAAAACCTGTCCAGGAAACTAGTGCCCCTAGATTAGCTAATCATTAGTCTGGCTGCTAGTATATTACAGTATACCAAAATTGACCTAGTTTATGTAAAATTGTCTACATAACTTTTTTTTTTCAGCAGTGTGGTATTCGCACAGTTCTTGAATGCTGTTTTTAAAACTTCAGCATGTGTGTTTTGACGGATGTGCAGCGAGATGCTGTGATAATTTTAAGATGATGCTTTTGATAAAGTTCAAGTTGTCTCTTCAATACAGAAATAATAGCAGGCTATGTTTGAAAGTGTTTGCAATAAAGCTGATATCAGTCTTCTATTTGCAGACATACTCAGGAAACTACGGTATTGCTTGAAATATCTCAGTATCAGTAATATAATGCAGTACATAATATTATTAGAGATTACATAACTGTCCTGTGCTAAAGATCTTAACTAATGATCAAAACCATCTTGGGTGTTTTTCACTTTATACCTGATGTTAGTGTTGGAGCTGGTAGCGGTTTTATCCAAGTTTTGGCTGCCTTGATCGGTGTTTTGCTTTTTTCTTATGAGCTTCATTAAGATGTTTTTATATGCAGTCT
The DNA here is from genome assembly GCA_025389145.1 of Misgurnus mizolepis. NCBI lineage: Eukaryota > Metazoa > Chordata > Actinopteri > Cypriniformes > Cobitidae > Misgurnus > Misgurnus mizolepis. The sequence goes on along the minus strand of JAIFKI010000005.1, from coordinate 2,681,907 downwards.
TAATCTTTGGGAACTTGAAAGCGTACACTATTGGGTTAACTGCAGAGTTGCCATGAGAAAGTAGAATACCTATTTGAACGACAAGAGACGGCATATTTAGACTCGGGTAAAAGTGACTCAACGTGTTCATTATGTGAATTGGGAACCAGCAAATAGCAAACAGAGCCAACACCAAAGCCAGCGAACTGGCCAATTCACGTTCTTTCTGAAGAAAGGACCTGGACTCCACAGCTTGACCAATTCCTCTTCTCAGTTGTTTAGATATCGTACAGAAGATATACAAATAGAGAGCGAACATGACCACAGTGGGTGGGAGGATGCAAACAAAAAAAGCGAAGTTGACCATATACGACATGGGAATGACTGTAAGAAATCGGCATGTGAGGGTTGAGGTGCCATTTGTCGTGGGGTCTTTGTTGTGCCATCCAAGCAGGGGAACGAAACCCAGAAAAGAGGCAGAAACCCAACAGACGGTGACCGCTACCCACAGGTTTTGTTTTTTGATTGCTCCTCTGTACCTGAAATAAGAGGAAATTAATATTAGAAGACGTTTCACAAGCAGGTGCATTTATTTATGGCTGTCCTTGTACTTTGTGTTCTTTCTGAATCATTTCAATCACAAATGTTAATGAATGTTGTATTGCAATTTACCTTTGTACTACACACAATGGTTTAGGAGGATGTCAAATTATTATTTCTTATTAAGACCGCCAATGACTAGCATTAGCAGAGCAACCCGATTTCATTAATTTCATAAGAAGCGTGGCGACTTCCGGCGACATGAGCGAAAATGACCGTTGGCGAGGGGATGGGCGTGTCCAGCAGCGCAAGAGAGTTTACTTTTGAACTAAACTTTAAGAAAAGTTGAACTTTATTAAAATTTTTGGGAGTGACTACCAATGGGAGTGAAGCAGTGGAGTTCACATCATTTTTCATCAGTCATCAGTTACTGGAGTGGATGGGACTCATTTGATTATGACAACCAGATTTAGAAACGCTTCATTGAAAGAGACGGGTGACACACAGCGAGAAAGTCGTTATCTGGGTCAAATGGGTTTGTCCCTTTTTGGGGAAAATTTAATCCACAATATTGATACATTTTCAACAGCAATAAAATCTCCGGTTGCACATGATTAAGTTTTCTTAAAATTATTTTTCTTAAAAAAATTGTTGGATCTACTTAATTTAATTACTGAAAAATGATGACTTACCTGAAATGAAGTGAGCACTACAAACACAAGCCTCTTTGATCTTTGCATTGTCCCAAGCCGTTTCTCAATGTCAAGTCTAGTCCTTCCAAGTCACTTACTTCAGAGGCTAGGCGAGGCTCCTCTTAAGCATTCGGAGAAGACGTTAAATGGAACAGGCTAGCAAGTGCACGTCATTGCGTAATTGAAAGGTGTGCTTTCGGTGCTGCGCGCATAGGATTGTGGGTGATTTCAGCGCGTGAAGAGCGCGAAGGATACGCATATGCATCCTTTCCTGTATATGGGATATTTCTCGAACGAAGGACTCAGTCCTTGGCTGAAATTTTGAGGATCCTCGACATTGGAATAGTCCTTCGACGGACGTTGATGACGTAGCATCCTCGAAATTCTGGCTTCCGAGGATCCTTCCTTGACATTGAGAAACGGCTACAGTCTGCACGTTTAATTGCTTGCAGCCACAGATGTATTTTTTTGTTTTTGAGATTCTGCAGGAATCCCGAAAAACTTAACGGCAGACCTGGTGCGATTTTCAAAGCCCACGACGCAAGTAGGCATTTTTGACGATACCGAATAATATGCAACTCAATCTGCTGTAATGACTTTTCTGACCCCGACATGCGCAGTGGGAACCGCCTGTGACGTGAACTGTGAAGAGGTCTATACTTGTGGTGGTAGCCAGTGAAGAAGACAATCATTATTATCCACCGACAAGACATTGTCTACTTTACGTGTGACAAACAACTAGTATTGTGTGACCTAACCCAATGCTTTGATTTTTTGATCATTTATAGACCGTTTCATCGGACGCACGTGATACAAGTCTGGATCCGAACCTAACTTCCGGTTTCGTTTTTTTAATGGTCTGACTAGTTGCTAAACTGATCTCCTGAACAAATGCCTCGTCGAAAATAACAAATGTTTTGGTTTCCTAGGTAATCTATCTGTTGTTTTTTTGCTTGTTATATAAATAAACTACGTTTAAAGAACTTTGGTGTTATCGGTGTTATAATGGTTCATGTAGCTTTCTTCCCTTTCTATTTGATAGAGCAGAAGCAGTAAAAGTGCCTCTCTCTTTCTATTCCCCTCTTGCAGATTTAAAGAGCTTAATCCACACATTATTTCAGATTCAAGAGTCTACTTGCTGTCACTGTGACGGGTGACTTTACATTACAGCTTTGCATTTTTGTATCTTGAGTCAGCTGACATAGCTACTGTTTGCCCATTTGAGCTGAGGGGCCCTATCTTGCACCCAGCGCAATTGACTTTGTCAGTGACGCATGTATCATTTGTATTTTGCACCGGCGCACAGCGGGTTTTTCCCTCCACAGAGGCACGTTGGTAAACTAGGGAATGAACTTGCGCTTCCTGGGCGGTTCAGCGCAAAAAAGGAGGCGTGTTCCGGTGCAAACCATCCCTGATGCTATTTTGCAGTTTCAAAAAACAATTGCGCCACTGACCAAAAAAAACTAGTCAGTGTCGCGTAGCGCGTGGTTCATTATGCTATTTTAAGGGCGCATGCTTGACCATAATGTATAGCGTGCACAACGCGCACACACTTTGCTTATCTAATCTACACAGATTCAACAGTTATTTTTGCAAATCATAAATTGTTACAATAAAAAATATTAACACATGAGATAAGGGAAATCATTGTGGTGAGCTTTGTGGTGATAGTTTTTATTTATTTTGTGTGGCTGCGTAAAAACTTCTCATGCAAATAACGATTAAAATATTTTCATAAGTTTGTTGTGTGGCAGTATTACGTTTATTTTATGTAAATAATAATTAAAATGTTTTCATAAGAAACCTTAATGTATATGAACTTGATTTGTAAGTGTACTTTGGGGTTGGACCTTGCTTGCGTTTCTTGGGTCCGATTTCAAAGCCCCCAAAACCTTTCAGCGGTGAGGGTGGACGCAGCGATGTCCTCTGCTGGCGTCAGGTCCTGTGTAGAGGCAGATCCATCTCCCATTACACGGCGTGCCAATTTATGCTAGCAAACTTGGGATTCCCCAGTCTCCTGACATCATTGTAGCGCTTGGCGCAACGATGGGGATGCCAGCTGATGAGACAATTGTGGCTATTTCCTCTCACGCCTGTTTAACCTACGCTGATTTGGGCGGGTTTCTCCTATCCCCATACAAAACAACTTCTCTGTCTCTGACTGCTCTTACAAGAACGTCGGTCTCTTCGGCTGTGAACCGCTCCTGGCGTGCGCCTGTTAAATCCGTCATAATAATAGCAACCCGCCATGGAACTTGCGCACTTGCGTTTAAAGGGAATGTTGGATGACGTTCTGATTGGTTTATTTGACGTTACGCCCAAACCACACCTATGAATAATGAACCTACTTCAGACCAACCCCTTATTGATTTGCGCCTGGCGCAAGAGTTATTTCTCCCGCCGGGAAAATAGCAACAGCGCCCAAGATCCGCCCACAAAGTCACTTGCGCTTTGCGCTTCGCACTTCGCACTTGCGTTTCAGATCGTTAAAATAGAGCCCATAGTTGCTTGTGCAGTACAATGGGCTTGACATTAGCATTGCTTATTTGCTACCATCTCAGAAAGCAAAGATAGTTCATTAATAATATTATTATAAAAATGGGAGAAAGAAAGGGCAGCGCATAACTTTCAAAACAAGAGCCAGTTGTTATAGCCATAGAAACCAGAGGCACACTTGAGACTGCACATGCGCTTTAGCACATTAGCGCTGACTGACTCTGATCACGGCCGGTCGTTATCCGATTGACTTGGGGTTACACACAATGTTAATGAGACCCAGGACCCAAAGTAATTAAACTGGGACCAACCAAGACCCAACTCACCCTTTAAAAGATAGACCTGGACTGTACGGGTCCTCCGTGAAGACCTCTAATGCATACAACTCAGCTCAAGTTCAGAAACATGGACACAATGTGACACTGAGCTCACGTTGCACCCAATTGTATAGATTATCAGTCCGAGCCTGTAAAAACTGTAACTAATAAATGGACTAACCTGAGAGGATTATAGACACGCAGAAATCGATCCACAGCAATAGCGAGCAGGGAATGAACGGAGGCTTGGGTCAACACAATGACCACGCAGCTGATGAACAGACAAGTGTAAAATCTCGTCTGTACTCCTCGCTCAATTAACACAGCCAGAGGTACGCCCACAGCGCCCACCAGAAAATCAGCCACTGCCAGTGATACAACAAAGCAGAATGTGGTCTTACGAAGAACCCGGCTCGACCAGACGGCCCAAATCACCAACAGATTTCCAAAACAACATAATATAGCGATAAAAACCTCAGAGACCGTATAGATCACCACCTCACTGTCAGACATGATGAAACAGAAGAAAGAAATGCAAGAGGAACTCAGTTGTGGCAGTGGTGGGTAGAATAGGAAATCCTTTTTGCTAGATAGTTGCTGAGTGCTCTCGATATGCACATGTGCTTATAACGTAAAAAATCTTGCAAGTTCAGTGACTGACTTTTCAAAATATACAGTACAGATTTTTTTTTATTTAAAATGATCTATACTGTACACAGTTTGTAGTTGACTAATAAATAAACATTTGACATCGAACATTTCAGATCCTTTTTCAGAAAATGATAGATTTTTATGAAGCACACAAGATGCCCTTTTGGTTGCTCATTGTTAAATCGTGCCTGGACAACATGGATCATCTAGTTTTGCACAAATCATGGAGAAAATTGAATAGCAAAATGGACGATTTCCTTGCACTTGTGTTGCAGAAACTGTACCAATAACTTCATTTCTCTACACTTTATTGGCCCAACTAAGATCCCTGCAGTCATGTAGCCATCAGAGGTACCAAGTCTGCTAATATATTACACGACTGGGCTTCTTTTTCTTAAGTAACAGTAAAAAATCGCAGGGTTTTGGGCTTAATTAAAAAAAATATGGTTGCTTGTTTGGGAAATCTGACAAGTTACTTAATTTCTTATATAGTTGCAGTTTTCTCCAATGCATTGATTGACACTTTTCCGCATCCCGCCTCTTCTTCACGTTCAACATGCAGGCATGAGTTGTAAACCAAGTCATAGACATAGCATTTATAAGTTAGTAGATGTAAAAAGTTGTATGTGCATTACCACAAACAACGGAACCAACAAAATAGTGCAAAAGTAGTACTCGCTATGGCCTAAGAAGGGATGTACAGAAATGTTTGTTTTAAATTGAACACTATAAATTTAAAAGTTTAAAAATATAAGGTGAAAACATAAAAAATGACTTAAATTGGTAATACCTTAAATATTTCACTTAAAGTGAGAAAATTTAAGTGGAAAAACTTAGGGCATCAAATAAAACAAACTTTTAGGCATTACCAATTTAAGTAATTTTTTGATTCAACTTTTTACGGTGTACAGTGAATAATATCGGGCTTGTTTTTGAAGCTGACAGGGTTTCCCGCATCACTTTGCAGTTTGGGTGGCCCGCCTTAGCTGGGAAACCCTACCGCCTTAACTAGGTCGTCCAAAAAAAAACACAACAAAAAATTTGCTGCACAAAAGGCCGTTAAGTGCACCTCATAGAATAGCGCGGACGCGCTTCACACCGCGAGTGGGCACGCGTGCCTCACGGCCGAAATGAGAAAGACGTGATCCGGACCGTCACTGTCTGGAGGATAACTAGCCAGTTGATAAAAGAGTTTGGAGAATAGCACGGACGCACGCCACGCGGCCAAAAACACGTGTCTGTGAGAACTGTAAGTGGACTTTTGGGTTTATTTAAGCCTGTTATTGTATTAGTCTATAGTTCTGGCAAATTTAAAGTAAGCTAGTTAGTGATTTTGTTGCCTAGCAGGTTGCCTGTGCCTGTTGATTACATATAATTGTTGAGCGCTCTTGCTCATGTTATTTATGTGCATTATTTACATGCTACAGTAGTTACACTCCTTTAAGATAATGTAATTAATAGTGGGAAATAATCAGTTTTTACCATTTTTGCGCTATCTATCATCGTTCGCCAGATGTTCTACAACATCTGCTTTAGTTTGTGTTTATTAACCCTTTAGTTTCACTTCATCATGGAGCTTTCCCATTAGAGGTAAAATAATTTTCTGTCATAGTTTCTTCAAAGTTAAGTTTTATTTGAGTGTTTTAAATAAAAATATTTACATTTTCATCATGATGTGTACGCCCCGCCCTTTGATTCCCACGCCCCCGGCCCCAAAACCACCTTAACTAACAAATTTTCTGTGAGAAACTTTGAGCTGCGGTTATGTATTTTTCTCTCAAGAGTTTGCAACACTTTTGGATGTGTAAAAAAGGAAATAAAGTAGTTGCTTAATTTTTGTTGTCTAGACCCACTGAGGTAGAAGTGCAGAGCATTGTTTGGTTTGTTGACGTGTGGTCACCGATAGCTGTTGCCACTATCTTCAAATCTTAAAATTCAGCATACACATCTTTTCTCTACTGGTAAAGTACAGCTCTGGTTGTTTATTCACACAACCTATACCATACACTGTAAAAAGTGAATCAACTTAAAAAATTACTTCAACTGGTAATGCCTAAAATATTTAAACATTTTGAACATAAATTTTTCACTTAAACAAATTTTTAGGCATTGCAAATTGAAGTAACTTTTTAAGTTGATCCAATTTTTTACAGTGTACAGTGAATAATATTGGGCTTGTTTCTGAAGCTGCGGTTATGTATTTGTCTGTCGAGAGTTTGCAACACTTGGATGTGTGAAAAAGGAAATAAACTAGTTGCTTAATTGTTGTTGTCTAGATCAGTACCATGAAGTGCAGAGCTTTATTTGATTTGTTGATGTGTGGTCACCGATAGCTGTTGCCACTATCTTCAAATCTTAACATTCAGCATACACATTATTTCTCTACTGGTAAAGTATTTATTCACACAACCTTTACCATACACTGTAAAAAGTTAATCAACCTAAAAAATTACTTTAGCTGGTAATGCAAGTTTTTTAAATGGTTTTTCACCTTACATTTTCTATAAATTGAGAAACAGTTTAAAGAGTAGCTCATTTATATCAACCGCATGCCATGTACATGACGACTTATCTTCTTATCACCTTATCTTCAGGTGAACACAAATCATAACCAGGTTATATTTGCATAGATTGCACTTTCTGATCCCGCCTCGTCTTCCCCTTCTTCTCTCTGCAAAAAATCACGTTCAACATGCAGACATTATGTTGTAATCCAAGTCATAGACATAGCAATGATAACTTGGTACACAAATAATGCTGGGTTATTTTCAACCCAGTGTTGGGTCAAAAAGCGAATACGAATGTGTTCAATATAACACATCTTGTGACTAGTTAAGGACAACACATCTAACTTGTTGTCCTTAACTTCTCTGTAATTTTTGGAACAATACACTTTGTGTTGTTTTAACACATATTTTGTTGAAATTTAAATTACATGGGTTAAATTACAACCCAGCAGGCTTGGTTGGTCCCCGTTTGACCCAAAATAAAATAACCCAGTATTTTTTATAGAGTATGTAAAAGTTGTATGTGCATTTTCACAAACAATACCACCAATAAAAGGTCAGATTATGACCAAAAGTACTCTCAGTAACATGTTATGCATTCCCTATGGCCTAAGAAGGGATGTACAGACATTTTAGTTTTTTAATTGAACACTTTAAATCCCCTCCCATTATTTATGCTGTGGGGCCGGCCCTGCTCTTCAGTAGGAACTAATGGGCGGATATCTCTTTTCTTTTGAAACTCACTCCTATCTAAAGTTAAGTGTTATTTTTGTCTGCACTCTTATCTCTCTATAAGCTCTTATTATAATGGCTGTTGATGGAAGATATATTTTCATAGTTTTTGAAGTTCTTATAGCTATAGGTTGTTGTCTGGGCAATTTGCTGGTGATATGGGCCGTGTGGAAGAGCGGAGCCTTAAATCAACCCACCTTCTGTTTGATCGTATCACTGGCGATGGCTGATTTTTTGGTTGGATGTGTGGTTGTTCCGCTTTCTGTAGTCGAGGTGCTCAAAGTTGAAATGCCTTTCCATGCGTGTCTCTTTATAAATTGTGTTCTCATTGTACCACTTCAAGCCTCAGTGTTTACCCTCCTGGCTATCGCTTTGGATCGATACCTAAGAGTTTGTATTCCCTTTAGGTGAGTGAGATTTTTTTTATTCATACCTGCAGACTATGAAATACTCTTATTGTTTTGGGGCCATTCCACTGAATCAGGAACATTTCTGTCCCCATGACATGTAACTCTAAAATACCTTTTACTTAAAGGAACAGTATGTAAGAAATATATATCAATTAATCATAAAATGGCCCTGATATGTCACTAGACATTAAGAATAAATTTTCATTTCAAATATTTATATCACTGACATCAGTGGCCTGGCAAGGATATTGTCATTTAAAAAGTGGAGTTGCAGCCCTCAACTGATGTTTATGTTGTCGTGTTGTGTATTGGCCACTAGTTGTGTGATTGCAGTACCAGTTTTAGCCACAAGGTTTGTGATTGCAATTGGGCTGGGCCGATCTACTTTTTCCATTACCGATACGATTTCGATACCTGTATTGTGAGTATCGACCGATACCGATCCAGATCCAATACTAGTATTTTTCTTGATCCATTTAGAATTGTGTGAGCAAATAAATAGTTCAAGTACATTTTTACTTAATTGCAGAAACTGTCACAACATGAAAGACTTTTTAATCAGATGTTTAAAATACGGCTTTTGTGTGTGTGTGTGTGTGTGTGTGTGTGTGTGTGTGTGTGTGTGTGTGTGTGTGTGTGTGTGTGTGTGTGTGTGTGTGTGTGTGTGTGTGTGTGTGTGTGTGTGTGTGTGTGTGTGTGTGTGTGTGTGTGTGTGTGTGTGTGTGTGTGTGTTTGTGTGTGTGTGTTTGTGTGTGTGTGTTTGTGTGTGTGTGTGTGTATGACATATTTAATTCACGCTACTCCAGTGTATTAATTCGGCGAGCACCAAACCATTCAGTTTTTGTGACTTTAAATATCTTCATATATGCATTTGTTTTTCGAATAAGGCTGTTGAACATATTAGGAAGATTTTGAATATAGTGTATAATAACATTTATGGTGCTTTTATAATAGTTTGACTTTTCTGTAGCATGACAGTAACAACCACAAGTAACGCACAGTATCGGATTTGGATCGGCCCTGGTTTTCCGATACCCGATCCAGCAAAAAAGGTCCGGATCGACCCGATATCCGATCCAAAGTATTGGATCGGCCCAGCCCTAGATTGCAATACCAGTTTTGGCCACAATCCTAGATACTGTTCCTTTAAAGTATAAACACAAAATTTTTCTCATATATCTTCATTTTATTTTTGCTGTAAATGTTTTTGATCATTAAAAAAATCTGAATATCTTAAATAAAATACACATTTAAATCGTGTAATTAATTTATAATTAGTAAAATGTGCTTTATTAGATTCAGTGTTGAAAAAAGCTAAAAATTAACTTCAGTTTGAGAAATTACAATAATCCAAATGCCACAGATTTAGTAGAATGGCTCTTTTACAGTATGCAGTATGTGTGAAATACACAAATGTACAAATGTAGTTACTTGACAAAGTGTAAATGTTAGGAAAACTATTCAGATGTTTTTTTTTGCTGGCAGGTATAAGTCTACAGTAACTAAAAGATGCTCTTGGGTTCTCGCTGCTGTGTGCTGGATGTTGGCGTGTCTGCTCGGCTTCTTACCAATGTTTGGATGGTACAAACGTGACACTTTGAAACACAACTCCACCTTAAAGTGTGAATTTAAAGCCGTCATTCCCCTTTCATACCTGGTCAACTTTATTTTCTTTGGTATCTTTATGCCTCTGTTGGCCATCATGGTTGCTTTGTATTGTTATATCTTTTTTAAAGTTAGAAGGCTGAAGGGAAAGACGGGTATTGCTGAATCTGGTGCGTATAACCATAAGGAACACAAACTGGCCGGATCACTGGTTTTGGTTTTGGCTCTGTGTGTTGCATGCTGGCTTCCTTTACACACCATGCACACCATTAATTTCTATGGCCGGCGTATACGAGTGCCTTCTGATGTCATTTATTTTGGTGTCATAGTATCTCATGCTAACTCACTGATCAATCCTGTTGTATACGCCCTGAGGATACCTAAGATTAAGGCGGAGTTCAGGAAGATTTGGAGAAGCCTGATTGGCCCACAGCAGCAGAATACAGAGTCATTGGAGATATAAAGTTACAGTGAAAGTCAATCAGGTTCAGTGGTGTCAGTTCAACTAATTATGTTCTAATCGGCTTGGGGAACAAGCGTAGAATTTAAAGGGCACCTATTATGCAAAATGTATTGAGTGTGAATAAAAAAACACCCCTTTTCTTTCCCCATTAAACCAGAGCAGTCTCATCAGATATGCTGTTTTGATCTCTTGTTGTTAATGTGATGTCACACTGATAAAGCCCCGCCTACGGCCAATGCCTGATTGGTTAATTTCACCCAAAAGCTTTTCTAAATGTGTTTGTTAGCACACTGTAGCGCTAATGTGGCTAAAGATTTATTGTCTCAGACTGTATTCACAGGAATCAGATTTGTTTTTAACCAAAAGTCTCTTTTTGGTAAGGAAATGAGAAGCAGTAGCTCATTTGCATGTAAAGGTACACACATTTAACAGCACATTTTTGCTCCCATCCAAACAAGGACATCTTGATCTATGGGGTACTTCTTGTCTTCAAATCTCAAGACTTATCTAGGCAGGCTTTTATGTGATTGTTTTTATGCTTGTATTAAGTCTGTCTGGGCTGTATTAATAGTTGTAATAATTATTGCTGTTAATGTTGATTGTTTTATTATATGGTGTCCTTGAGTGTCCTATAAATAACATTATTAATAATAATAATAATAATATAATAAATAATAATAATTTTGAGCTAAAACGTCACAGACACGTTCTAGGCACACCTGGGACTTATATTACATCTTGTAAAAATGGGCATAATACAGGCCCTTTAATGGGTTAGTTTTTTTCCCAAAAAATGTACATTCTGCTATTTACCATCCAATGTCATTTTGACTTATGTTTATCTATCAGAAGTTTTTATTTATTTATTTACACAGTAATAAGATTTTTGGGCTATTTGCCCGAAATCAAAAAATCTTTTGTAATTCATTCAAATTACATTTTTATCATGTTATGTCAAATAGAAAGTTTTCAATATTCAATATTTTACAAACATGCTGGTTTCACTATACTATAGACTTTAATAATGTTTACTGGACTGCAGTTACACAAATCTGTCAGCAGGGCTCCTCCAAACACCGCAGATCAACATCTAAAAGTCATTGTTTGAAGAGCTGAATGTGTATAAACTACAATCTTAAAAATGAAAGTGCTTAAAAGATTATTCACAGCAATGCCATAAATACAAGAAGCATTTCTTTATACTTTTTACAATCTAAAGAAACTTTATTCAATATCTTTTTTTGAAACAGAAAGGTTCTTTAGATGTTAAAGGTTCTTTATGGAACCATTCTGCCAAATATGGTTCATCTATGCAGTGGTGCTTATGTTTGCTAGCTTCTTTGAAAGCATCTTGAGTAAAGCATCTATATTTAATTAAGCACATGCTATAGACCTGAACCAGAAGTGATGTGACCTGTTTTGCTGAATATGAAAGTTTGTTGCGCAAAACCCCCATGGTTGTAATCGGAACTAATGTTTTTAATTCAGTATAAACAGTGACTGTAGCTCAACATCGCCACCAGCTGTTAGTTTAATGAATCTAAAGTTGATGATTGATTTCGATTGATAGTAAATATTTGTGTCCTTACTTTTGACTTTTTGATCTTTTGACTTTGAAATGATCTTTTGTGTAAAAAATGCTACAGTCTTATCAAATAGCGTTACTACACTGTAAAAAGTCAAAGTTGGATCAACTTAAAAAATACTCAAATGGTAATGCCTAAATATTATAAATATATTTACCATATACCATACATTTTTGTAGCTCCAAATTTACTGCTTTCCTCTGACGCTCTCATTGGCCAGCTAATCTGTACGTTTTGATTAACCTGAATACCTCTGATGTCAGCAGGAAATGTGACGCTCCTTACCATGTTTGAAAGATTTGGTTGCTAACAGGAGTTAACTGACAGTCTGTGAATCAAAGCGGGAGGAATTATGATAATGTCGGTCTTCTCTACATCACCAATCCCAGAAAGTAAATTGTTGCCTACAACCCGTGTGTTTGTTGTAGTCCAAGAAAAGAGATTTACGTTGGAGACGATAATTCGCGTCATTGTTTACTTTGGGGTTTGTTCCTTTTGCATATTGTTCACATGAACTAATACACACTTACACACCAAAGGAAATGTAAAATCATCAATTGAACGATAGGTGCTCTTTAAGTAAAAAAATTAAGTTGAAAATGTTTAAATATTTTAAGTGTTACCAATTAAAATATTTTTTAAGCAAAGAAGCTTTCACTTTTTATGTTGTATACTTAACTGTAGCATATAAAAAGCTACTACAAAAGTGGATGTGAGGTTTGGCTAAAGCCTGGGATACATGGCACGATTTTTACCATCCTATAAGATCATTACCTTATCACACTGTGTGACATGGAGTGTTTAAACTTAGGTACGACAAGCATGTAGACTGTACGATGGTGACACCTATTAAATCGTAGGCTGTGAGAATTGCGACTCACGTTAGCACAACTTTATTAGCTGCGATACTGATAAACAAATACTGGTACACAGGTCGTAGCAGCAAACACACTGTGCGTTGAACATGCTAAATTTCTGACACTGTCAGAAAACTATCGTAAGCTATCTTTGGTCGCAAGACCAGAAAATTGGCCGTCTTTGAACATCTTTCACTGTTTGACATTGGACCACCGATAAAAAGAGCCATAATCACAAAAATCAGGAAAATTGTTTCACTATGGCAATCTTTCATCTGGGACAGCAAAAAATCAAACAGTGTATCCCAGGCTTTAGGGCCTTCTGTAGGAGCTGATGCTGATGACTGGATTTTGAGGGCACATTCATTTTTTAAAAAACAATGAAGCTCAAAGATAAGTCATTTGAAATAAATACCACATTATTTCCCAAACGATAATAGTTTCAAGTTTATTGTGACAAAAATGTAATAGCTCAACAATTTTTGGAAACTATGTTATATCTTTTGACCACTAGGTGATGCCGGCCCTAAACTTCTAAGGTCACTTCAGGTCATGGTGTCAAGAAATATTTTTACAGTATCTAAAGTATTCTGTATAAAAATAAACCATACAGTATAAAAATGTTTTAAGCATACAAGCATACTTACTTTGGTATAATTTAAATGTTTTATTTTAGCACAAGAAAGTATATTGAATACATTTTAAATTGTGCTTTCTCAACTAACATATAAATACAACGTAAATAAATAAAATAAAAAAATAATTATTTTAAAATACCAAACTTTAGATAATAGTTTACAACCCCAAATCAGAAAAAGTTGGGACAGAAATTGTGAGTAAAAAAGGAATGGAATAATTTACTAGTCTCATAAACTTATATATTTTATTCACAATAGAATATAAATAACATATCAAATGTTGAAAGTGAGATATTTTGAAATGTCATGCCAAATATTGGCTCATTTTGGATTTCATGAGAGCTACACATTCCAAAAAAAGTTGGGACAGGTAGCAATAAAATGCCAGAAAATTTAAATGTACATATAAGGAACAGTTGAAGGACCAATTTGCAACTTCTTAGGTCAATTAGCAACATGATTGGGTATAAAAAAAGCCTGATGGGCAGATAATCATCACTTTGGGGGAATTGAAACAGGCGAATTGGGGGAGCATTGGGGGATGCTGCGGCGAAAAATAGTTTTCTAAGTTTCTCAGAGAAAAATTGCAAAGAGTTTGAAGTTATCATCATCTACAGTGCATAATATCATCCAAAGATTCAGAGAATCTGGAACAATCTTTGTGCGTAAGGGTCAAGGCTGGAAAATCATACTTGATGCCCGTGATCTTCGGGCCCTTAGACAGCACTGCATCACATACAGGAATGCTACTGTAATGGAAATCACAACATGGGCTCAGGAATACTTCCAGAAAACATTGTCGGTGAACACAATCCACTGTGTCATTCGCCGTTGCCAGCTAAAACTCTATAGGTCAAACAAGAAGCCATATCTAAACATGACCCAGAAGAAACAGGCGTTTTCTCTGGGCCAAGGTCAGACGAATCAAAATTTGAAGGTCTTTTTGGAAAACTGGGACACCATTTCATCCGGACTAAAGAGGACAATGACAACCCAAGTTGTTATTAGCGCTCATTTCAGAAACCTGCATCTCTGATGATGGTTTGGGTTGCATGAGTGCGTGTGGCATGGGCAGCTTACACATCTGGAAAGGCACCATCAATGCTGAAAGGTTTATTCAAGTTTTAGAGCAACATATGCCCTCATTCAGATGTCGTCTCTTTCAGGGAAGACCTTGCATTTTCCAACATTATAATGCCAGACCACATACTGCATCAATTACAATGTCACCCACAGAAAATATTTGGCGCATCATAAAGAGGAAAATGCGACAAAGAAGACCTAAGACAGTTGAGCAACTAGAAGTCTGTTTTAGACAAGAATGGGACAACATTCCCATTCCTAAACATTGGTCCTCCTCCAGCTGTTCCTTATATGTACATTTAACTCTTCCGGCCTCTTATTGCTACCTGTCCCAACTTTTTGTCCCAACTTCTCTCATGAAATCCAAAATGAGCCAATATTTGTCATGACATTTCAAAATGTCTCACTTTCTACATTTGATATGCTATCTATATTCTATTGTGAATAAAATATAAGTTTATGAGATTTGAAAATTATTCCATTCCTTTTTTACTCACAATTTCTAGTGTCCCAACTTTTTCTGATTTGGGGTTGTAGATATAGTAATCATTAGTCTGGCAGTAAAAAAATCTACAGCAGTGGTTCTCGAGAAATTTCCAAAATGTGTTTTTTTTTTTTAAACTTCAGCATGTGTGTTATGACAGATGTGTAGCGAGATGCTGTGCTAAAAAATCTGCTCAGAATTTCAAGTTGTCGGTGTTAAATACACAAATCTGCAGACAGCAGAAATAATAGCAGGCTATGTTTTAAAGTTTTTGCAATAAAGCTGATATCAGTCTTCCATTTGCAGACATACTCAGGAAACTACGGTATTGCTTGAAATATCTCAGTATCAGTAATATAATGCAGTATATCATTCATATCAATATACATTTACAGTATATAACTTTGATGATGCATATTACTAGAGATTACAGAACTGTCCTGTGCTTAATATCTTGACTAACGGTCAAAACTATCTTGGTTTTTTTTCACTTTATCCAAGTTCTGGCTGCTTTGATCGGTGTTTTGCTTCCAGCTTATGAGCTTCATCAAGATGTTTTTATATGCAGTCTTAATCTTTGGGACCTTGAAAGCGTACACTATTGGGTTAACTGCGGAGTTGCCGTGAGAAAGTAGAATACCTATGTGAAATACAAGAGGCGGCATGTTTAGACTTTTATTGTAGGCCAATGTGTTCATTATGTGAATTGGGAACCAGCAAATAGCAAACAGAGCCAACACCAAAGCCAGCGAGTTGGCCAATTCATGTTCTTTCTGAAGAAAGGACCTGGACTCCACAGCTTGACCAATTCCTCTTCTCAGTTGTTTAGATATCGTACAGAAGATATACAAATAGAGAGCGAACATGACCACAGTGGGTGGGAGGATGCAAACGAAAAAGAAGAAGTTGACCATGTACGACATGGGAATGACTGCAAGAAAATGGCACGTGAAGGTTGAGGTGCCGTTTGTCGTGGGGTCTTTGTTGTGCCATCCAAGCAGGGGAACGAAACCCAGAAAGGAAGCAGAAACCCAACAGATGGTGACAGCTGCCCAAAGGTTTTGTTTTTTGATCGCTGCTCTGTACCTGGAAATAAGAGGAACTTTACTGCTGGCTTCATTAAACATCATAATAGTCAATGTCTTGTCTGGAAGAAGTTTCGCAAGCAGGTGCATTTATTTATGGCTGTCCTTTGTACTCTGTGTTCTGTCTGATTCATTGATCATTTCATTTAAAAATATAGTTAATGACTGTTGCAATTTACCTTGTACTACAAACAATGGTCAGGAGGATGTCAAATTATTAGTAAAGCCGCGGTCACACTAGACTTTGAGCATGCAAGTATTTGTCAGATATTGCTGCGGGGAGCAGCTCATCACTATGATCTTTGGCTTCATCCATTTGTGGTTTTCAGTAGAGAGAAAGGTCATGCAGTGACATACCGGTTTTGTACTAGTCACAACAGTCCACGTGATACAAATTCACAGGTCACAGTTTACCAGACTTGCAAAATAGCATTGCAAGAGCTTGCTCCTGGTACACTATCTTTAACTTTTATGAAAGGTAACTAGGTTAATAACAGGGGTGTAACAATACCTGTTCATCGATATACATCAATTTTATTTCTAACGATCCAATGCATCGATGCCACGCGTAACAAAATTGATTTGAGGCACCTTTATTTTGACACTCAAAACTTAAATGCGCTCTAAACGAATCTGTGTCAAGTCACTTCTTGTTGACGTTCGAAGTGTTGACAAACAAAACTGAGTGTAGCTAACTCCTCCCCCTGCCTTCTGTGCTTTCTGAAAGAGTAATGAACGCGCCCAACCCCAACTCCCAAATCCTTCTTGTCGTTTATTGGCTGGAACACTTTGTTTGTTTGGTGGTGGTAGGTTTGACCACTTTGTTTTTGTAGCAGTTTGTGGAGCCTGGGCTGTTAACAGAGACCGCGTTTTTTACAGTGTGTTTAGGGAACAGGCAGCTAGCAGATAGTAAGGAGATGTTTACTGTATGAAACAAAATATGTTTTATGGCCTAAAACGCGTGAATAACAGAGTACCCGGAGTAAACCCACGCTGACACAGGGAGAAGATGCAGAAACTCTACACAGAAAGGCCATCTGCCCTAGCCGGGGCTCAAACCGGGGACCTTCTTGCTGTGAGGCAACAGTGCTACCCACTGAGTCACTGGGTTGACAATAACTTATGCATTGCATATAATGCAATTTAGTTCACAATATTGATATTTTTTTAGGTTGGTCTTATATGACATTTAAAAACTCAAAATTGTAACTGTAATAAATGAACTAACCTGAGGGGATTATGGACACGCAGGAATCGATCCACAGCGATAGCGAGCAGAGAATGAACGGAGGCTTGGGTCAACACAATGACCACACAGCTGATGAACAGACAAGTGTAAAACCTCGTCTGTATTCGTCCATCAATTAACACAGCCAGAGGTACGACCAAAGCGCCCACCAGAAAATCAGCCACTGCCAGTGATACAACAAAGCAGAACGTAGTCTTACGAAGAACCCGGCTCGACCAGACGGCCCAAATCACCAGCAGATTTCCAAGACAACATGCTATAGCGATTATAACCTCAGAGACCGTATAGATCACCAACTCACTTCTAGACATGATGAAGCTGAAGGAAAGAAGCAAAAGTGGAACTTACTTGTGGCAGCGGTGGGTAGAATAGGAAGTCCTCTTTTGTGGACAGATGCTGAGTGCTTAAGTGTGCATATGTAACATTACAAATTTTGCAAATTCAGTGACTTACTTTTCAAAATATACAGTACAGAAGCAGGGGGATGCTCATATTTTTAAACATGCTGGGATAACATGGATCATCAGGTTTTGCACAAAGTGCAAATCATGCGGAAAATTTTATAGCAAAAAGGTCACAGTTTTCTCCAATCCATTGATTGACACTTTTTGATCCCGCCTCTTCTTTCCCTTCTTCTCACTGCAAAAATATCACATTCAACATGCAGGCATAGAAAACCAAATTTTTTAGGTGTTACCAATCGACATTTTAAAAGTAGTTAATAAATTAGGTTTGAATACTAAACGCTTGTGTCCTCACTTTTAAGTATAAGATGGCAGAACAAAGAAAACCCCTCATAATAATAATAACATTTAATGTAAATTGAATTATGCAGCATGGTTACTCAAACTAAAAATTTTAAACTATTACTAATACATAGATAATGGCAGTTTTCTGGAAGGGGATTAGACTAGTCCTAGACTAAAATAAATGTGAGAGCCGTCCAAACTGAAAACAACTTGCACTGACACATCTTAAAATACATCACTGCCCTTTGTTTTGCCTTAAAATGCACACGTTATGTTTTTAGTAAGGCATGTTTGTTCAAACTTGTTCCTCATTTAACTAAGGCCTATTCCTGGTATAAGCTAATCCCTCTCTGAGAAACTGCCCCATAAAGTAAGTAAGTAAGTTAAATGTATTAATATAGCACTTTTTACAGATAAAAATCACAAAGTGCTTTACAATAAAATGTAATACAAAACATTTAAATACATTTTACAAAATACAAGATACAAACAACCATAAAAAACCTCAGACTAACCAAAAGCCTGTTTGAAGAGCAGAGTTTTTAGTTGTTTTTTTAAAAGAATGGACTGAGTTCACACAGCACAGAGAAAGAGGCAAAGCGTTCCACAGCCTAGGAGCGACCGCCTTGAATGACTGATCCCCTCTAGTTTTAAAATGAGTACGGGAAACAATCAATAGGCTCTGATCTAATGACCTGAGACTTTGGATTGGAGTGTGAAGCTGTATCAAGTCAGTGATGTAGGTAGGGGCTTGCGCATGTAAGGTCATAAAGGTGAGAATCAGAATTTTAAATGAATTCTATACTAGACTGGTAACCACTGGAGTGCTACTAAGACCGGTGTGATGTGTTCTCTTTTCTTAATGTGGGTTAAAAGCCTTGCAGCAGAGTTCTGAACAGCCTGTAAACGATAAAGCTCCTTCTTACTCAAACAAGTAAAAAGACTGTTGCAGTAGTCTAAACGAGAGGAGATGAACGTACGAATGATCATCTCCAACTCACCCTTAGTCACAAATGATCTTAATTTGGAAATGTTCTTCAATTGAAAGAAACAGTTTCTCAATAAGTGTTTAGAGTGGAGCTCCAAGGACATAGCTGGCTCAAAAACAACACCTACCCTGAGGCTCGGTTTGACAGACTAGCCTAAATCACCAATATGTTGGATTATATTTGGGATTTTGCTCTTAGGGGTGATAATAAGTGTTTCTGTTTTGTCAGAATTCAGAAGCAAAAAGTTCTCACATAAACACTGTTTGATACTAGTCAGACAGTTGATTAAAGATGATAATTCAAAGAACTCAGTTTCCTTAAAGGAACAATACAGTTGGATTTCATCTGCATGGTAGGATTTATCACTAAATTGACTAATTATCTGACCCAGAGGAAATATGTACAAGAGAAACAGAATAGGACCCAAGACAGAACCCTGAGGTACACCACACGATAACGCTGCAGTTTCAGACATGATCTGATTCATATAAACACTAAAGCTTCTGCCGGACAGGTAAGATGAAAACCATTTTAAAACTTATCCAGACATACCAACCAAATCACAAAGTCTATTTATCATAACGTTATGATCAATAGTGTCAAAAGCTGATGAGAGGTCCAATAAAACCAGCACTGTGTATGCCTTAGAATCAGCAAACATCATAATATCACTCGAAATTTTAAGTAACGCTGTTTCTGTGGAATGTTTTTTACAAAAACCAGACTGGAATTTGTCAAATAACCCATGTTTCTCTAGAAAAAGGGTTAGTTTCTCAGCTACAACTTTTTGACTTATGTCCTTCTTAAGGGACTTAAGTCTTACCAAGGGTTTAATTATGACAGAGAAGATAAAAAGAGAAAAATAGCATTGGTAGTTGGCAACCATATGGGCGTGTCCAGTGACACGAGAAAGTTAAGAAAAGTTTAACTTTATGCAAAAATTTATTTCGGGAGCGACTACTATTGAGAACGAAGCAATGAAGTTCACGTCATCCTTCTCTCGTCAGTTACTGGAGTGGATGGTACTCATTTGTTTATCACAAGCAGATTTAAACATGCCTCATTGAAAGAGACGGGCGACACACAGCAATAACATCACTGGCTGTCTGAATGAGGTGTTAACCTGACAAAGAGAGGAAGTGTTATTTTTGTATCAACCTCATGCCATCCTAGATTTAAATGTCTGCTTTTCTTTAGGTGAACACAAATAGTTTGATATTAAAATACCAATTTAGATTTGGGTACTAAAGCTTGTGTCCTCACTTTCAAGTAAAAGACGGTAAAACAAAGTATACCCCTCATAATAAAACAATTTTAAAGATATGTAAATGAATTATGCAGCATGGTTACTCAAACTAACAATAGAAAACTATACTAATATAAAGCCTGTTTACACACGGTATTAAGATACATTTTGGTCAATAGGATCTCAAGTGGACGACGCTAAACACAGCATATTATTATTTAACTTTGCAAGCGTTTAAAAGGTGTGCATCTTATTGTCTACTTGTGATCTGAATGACCATAACGCATCTTAATACCAGGTATTAGCAGCCCCATAAATATAAAGTTTGACATAACCCCTTAAGTAGGAACTGATCACCAGATATCTCTTTTCGTGTGAAGTTCACGTCTATCTAAAATTATCTTTGGTGAGAAGTGTTATTTGCGTCTGCACTCTTATGTCTGTAAATGATGGCTGTTGATGTAAGATATAGTTTCATACATCATAGCCAGGATATTGCATTGACTGACACATTCTGATCCCGCCTCTTCTTCCCCTTCTTCTCACTGCAAAAAATCATGTTCAACATGCAGACATGGGGCCCTATCATACACCGGTGCAATGCGCAACGCAAGTGTCTTTTGCTAGTTTCAACCCGGCGCAATGATCATTTTCACGTTTAGCGCCACGTTGTTTAAATAGCAAATGCATTTGTGCACAATGTTGCGCCCATGGGCGTTCTGGTCTGAAAACGAGGTGTGTTCATGGGCATTGTTGGCGCGTTGCTATTTTGAGGCAACTAAAATAGACTACACCATTGACCAACAAAAACCTGCTCTAAAGTCTATGGCGCAATATTTATTTGTTATTTAAAAAGCGCGTTAGAAATATGCGCCTATAAACGGGACGACAACGCGGGTTTGCTTATCACACACATGGATGCGCAGCAGCACAAAAAAGCTTTTAAATATGAAAAATTAAAGGATTCAAATGTAAAAGATTGTTATCGAGTCTCTTGGACATAAATGAGGACCGATTGTGACGTTAGAAGGCGTAGCCTAAACAGCAGCTTCACCTGTAGCCTGGTAAGTAAATAAATGCTTTGCTCTTAGATCGTTAAAATAGGGCCCATGATGTTGTAATCCAAGTCATAGACAGCAATGATAAGTTAGCAGACGAATTTTTTTTATGTGCATTTCCACAAACAACGCTGTCAACAAAAGGTCCAATTATGACCAAAAGTAGCACAAAGTACTCTCAGTATGTTATTCATTTGCTTTGGCCTTAAGAAGAGATGTACAGACATTTTTTTTAACTGAACATTGAAAACTCTAAATTCTGCTGGGTTATTTTTAACACATGTTGGGTGTCCCCCATGACGCGTTCCCAGGAACTGATGACAGGATATCTCTAAATTTTAACTCACACCTACCATTTAAAGGTGTCTTTGTGGGGGAGAAGTGTTATTTTTGTCTCCACCCTTATCTCTGTATAAGCTCTTATTATGGTGGCTGTTGATGGAAGATATATTTTCATAGGTTTTGAAGTTCTTATAGCTATAGGTTGTTGTCTGGGCAATCTGCTGGTGATATGGGCCGTGTGGAAGAGCGGAGCTCTAAATCAACCCACCTTCTGTTTGATCGTATCACTGGCGATGGCTGATTTTTTGGTTGGCAGTGTGGTTGTTCCACTTTCTGTAGTTGTGGCGTTCAAAGTTGAAATGTCTTTCCATGTGTGTCTCTTTATAAGTTGCTTTCTCATGGTACCGCTTCAAGCCTCAGTGTTTACCCTCCTGGCTGTTGCTTTGGATCGATACCTAAGAGTTTGTATTCCCTTTAGGTAAGTTTTTATTAATACCATTTTGAAAAGTAAAATATGTTTTATTAGATTCAGTGTTGAAAAAGCTAAAACAATTAACTTTGACCAATTAAAATATTCAAATGCACTGTAAAAAGTAAAAAGTTGGAACAACTTTTAAAAAATTCTTCAGTTAGTAACACTTAAAAAATATCATTCTTTTTAACTTAAAATTTTACTAAAATTTAAGTTGAAAAAACTAAAAAGAAATGTAGGTGTGACCAATTGAACATTGTTAAAAATGCCTGATTTTTGTCAAATCCAGATTTTACAAATTACAATTTCAACTTTTTATAAGTTTTATAACAACTTCATATAAGTTATGTCAAAGTTTTGTCAAAACTCAAAATATTAGATGAATTGCAAAACCAAGTAGTTGCGCTACATTTTTATTACCAAGTTGTGTTTTTTACAGTAATTTTTTAAGTTGATCCAACTTTTCACACTGCCAGAGAAGAAAGCTTCTTTAATGTTACCAAAAAGTTAAGTGTATAATGCAAAATACAAAATAAAATCATTTAATTGTACTCTTTCACTCTAAGTCATGTTATCGTTTATTTATCGTATATTTATGTAGGTCATTAAATGTGGTAAAAGCATGTGACTTGACGCTGAGCTCTAATTGGCTTGTCTCAGATCCACCTTGGGGCTCAGCACTGTGCGCCCCAAACCCTCCCACTTATTTTGTAAGCAAATCAATTTTATTTTTTTTATGTCTTTGACCTCATGTGATTTGGGTACTGTGTGTGTGTATGTGTTAGTGCTGCCTCACGATTAGTCGCGATTAATCATTTGCAAAATAAAAGTATTTGTTTACATGATATATGTGTGTGTATAATCATTATGTATATATAAATACACACACATACATGTATAATTTTAAGAAAAAAATAAATAAACATGTATATACACATGCAAATGTTTCTTAATTATATACATGCGTGTGTGTGTGTATTTATACATAATTATACACAGTACACCCACATATATTATGTAAACAAAAACTTTTATTCTGCAAATGATTTATCGCGACTAATCGTGAGGCAGCACTAGTATGTGTATGTGTGTGCGTGTGTGTGCCTTAAGGGCCGTGTATACCTTTTATCCGCTTCCGGCTCGCACGTGCACGCATTCGTGCAGCTTTCCAAGTATACTCACCGCGGTTACGTGTGGATGACCGTGTTCGACACGTACGCAATACAAATGATTTCTTATTTAAATTGTTACTCCGTCAGGGCAGCAATGATTCGCGACATTTACAGTACATTTAAAAAGTTAGGATAAATGAAGAAAAGTAGCGGATCCACCATTGCAAACAAAGTTTAGAACAAACAGCGAGAAAACAAAGGACAGGAATCAAACATTTTGTTGACAAAAATGCTTCACGGCTTCCTGTTCTTGGAAGAAGATCGCGAGATCATTCTCCAGAACAAAAGTAAAACTGTAACAAGACGTCGTCTATCTGAGGTAAAGACGCAAAATCTAAAAAGAGTTTGCATTAATCTCCGTTTATTACACAAGATGGTTTCAGATACACAGTGTCATGAGTTTAATTCAATAAGTTTGTTTGCGCCCCCCAAAAATTGTTTGGCACCAGTCGCCACTGCTGTACACAGTATTTAATACACAAATGTACTACAGTACTTAAAGCGTTAATGTTAGAAAAACTATTTAAATGTTTTTTTGAGTTGTTTTTTTTTTGCTGGCAGGTATAAGTCTATAGTAACTAAAAGATGCTCTTGGGTTCTCGCTGCTGTGTGCTGGATGTTGGGGTGTCTGCTCGGCTTCTTACCAATGTATGGATGGTACAAACCTCACACTTTCAAACATCACAACTCCACCTTAAACTGTGAATTTACAGACGTCATTTCTCTTTCATACCTGGTCAACTTTATTTTCTTTGGTATCTTTATTCCTCTGTTGGCCATCATGGTTGCTTTGTATTGTTACATCTTTTTTAAAGTTAGATGGCTGAAGGGAAAGACGGGTATTGCTGAATCTGCTGCGTATAACAGTAAGGAACACAAACTGGCCGGATCACTGGTTTTAGTTTTGGCTCTGTTTGTTGCATGCTGGCTTCCATTAAACATCATGCACGCCATTAATTTCTTTAGTTTCCCGATTAAACAAGTGCCTTCTGATGTCATTTATTTTGGTGTCATAGTATCTCATGTTAACTCAGTGGTCAATCCTGTTGTATACGCCCTGAGGATACCTAAGATTAAGGAGGAGTTCAGGAAAATTTGGAGAAGCCTGATTGGCCCACAGCAGCAGACTACAGAGACATTGGAGTTATAAAGTTACAGTGAAAGTCAATCAGGTTCAGTGGTGTCAATTCAACTGACTGTGTTCTAATCAGCAATTTAAAGAGCCCATATTATGCAAAATTCACTTTTACAAGGTGTTTGGACATAAATGTGTGTTGGCAGTGTGTGAACACAAAAACCCTACAATGAAAAAAATCCCCACCCCTTTTTTTATCCAAATTAAACCAAAACAGTCTCATTAGATATGCTGTTTTGATCTCTTGTTGTTAATGTGATGTCACACTGATAAAGCCCCGCCCACAGCCACTGACTGGTTAATATTCACCAAAAGCTTTTCTAAATGTGTTTGTTAGCATGTTGTAGCGCTAATGTGGCTAAAGATTAATTGTCCCAGACTAGTCACTGTCTCTTTTTTGTAAGGGGATGAGAAGCAGTAGCTCATTTGCATTTAAAGGGACACACTTGAAAACAGCACATTTTTGCTCCCATCTTAACAGGGGCATTTTGGACATTTTGACATGCAGGCTTTTATGTGATTGCTTTTATGCTTGTATTAGGTTGTATTAGTTGTAATGATTATTGCTGTTAATGTTGATTTTTTTATTGTACGGTGTCCTTGAGTGTCTAGTAAGGCTCCTATACATAAAATGTATAATAATAATAATTTTAAGACTTCACAGACATTTTCTAGGCACACCTGGGACTTATATTACTTCTTGTAAAAATGTACATTCTGTTGCTATTTGCAAAGTAGTGTAATTTTAAATATGTTAGACTTATTTTAATCTATCAGAAGTTCTCTGAAGTTTTTTATCTATATACAGTAATAAGATTTTCAGGCTATTTTGTGCTTTGCCCGTTTTT
The DNA here is from genome assembly GCA_025389145.1 of Misgurnus mizolepis. Taxonomy (NCBI): domain Eukaryota; kingdom Metazoa; phylum Chordata; class Actinopteri; order Cypriniformes; family Cobitidae; genus Misgurnus; species Misgurnus mizolepis. Next base: position 2,656,582 of record JAIFKI010000005.1, on the reverse strand, counting down.
TTTTTTTTGTTTTTTTCAAAGAGGAAATAACATGAAGCAGTATATTTAAAAGTACCTGTAATTAATTTAAATCATGTTTTTATCATGTTATATCAAATAGAAAGTTTTCAATATTTTACTGCATTTTGGCACTTGTGCATTAATAAAACTTTACAAACATGCTGGTTTCACTATTACTATAGACTTTAATAATGTTTGACTGTACTGCAGTTACACAAATCTGTCAGCAGGGCTCCTTCAAACTTTTTGGAACCATTCAGAGTAAAGGATCATCTTGAGTAAAACATCTATATTTTATTAAGCACATGCGAAAGACCTGAACCAGAAGTGATGTGACCTGTTTTGCTGAATATGAAAGTTTGTTGCGCAATTTGCCCATTGTTGTATTTGCAACTAACATTTTAAATCCAGTTTAAACAGTGACTGTAGCTCAACATCGCCACCAGCTGTTAGTTTAATCCATCTAAAGTACTACTACACTGAAAAGTCAAAGTTGGATTAGTTTTTCATCTTAAATGTTCTTTCTTTAAAGTGCACCTATTTCATTGATAAAAACGTTATTTTGTGTATTTGGTATAATACAATGTGTTCACGCGGTTTATGGTTCAAAAAACACATTATATTACACATACCGTACATTTTTGTAGCTCTAGATATCCTCAAAGACTTCCTCCAGATTTCCTCAAACAAAACTCATCGATCTGAAAAGCACTGTGTCCCTGATTTGCTCACAATGTTAACAGGAGTAAACTTACAGACTGAGGCTATGTCCACACGAAGCCGGTGCATTCCCTATCCGATCATTTTTTTTCCTTGCTTTAAAAAAATAATCCGTAAACACGAAACCACTAAAACCGACTGAAAGCGGTGTAGTATATGCCGGACCAGTATGTGGCGCTGTAATTCTGCCACAGATATACACTATACACGGAGAAGAAGACTTTGAGCATGCACATAACCAACGTATGGTGTTGTCCATTATCGCTTGTTGGTCACCACAATTGCATAGAAGCAATAGATTTTGCTGTAATAAAGCTAGTAGGCTTTAGTAGCTTCTGTAGCACGAACACAATCACGTAGTTCGCCGTTATTGTTGTTGCTGTTACGTGTGACGCTTCCGACACGTGATGTGATGACGTTTTCGCTTCACAAAATATACGGATTGGCTGTACAGACGAAACCGCAAGGGTGTCGGTTTCAGATTTATCCACTTTAGGACCCGGTTTCAAAAAAATAGCGGATTCAGTCTCCCAAAACGCCGGATCCGTGTGGATGAAACGCCAATACGATAACACATTTATACGTATACAGTGATACGCGTCTCCGTGTGGACAGCCCCTAATAGTTTTTCAATGTCAATTTCATTGTGACTTTAACAAAAAATGTATTCGCTCAACACTTATGGAAACTTTGTTAAATCTTAGGTGATGCCGGCCCCAAACTACCAAGGTTACATCAGGTGTCAAGAAATCTTTATCCAAAGTTTTCTGTTTAAAAATAAACCATACAGTACAAAAATATTTTGTAAGCATACAAAGTATACTTGAAATGTTTTATTTTAGCACAAGAAAGTATATTAAATACATTTTAAATTGTGATTTACAACAATCAAATCCCAAGTAAAATACAGATACGTAGTACAAATTTTATTATTTTAATATACCAAACTTTAGATTAGGTAATCATTAGTCTGGCAGTTTATCAAAGTTTACCTAGATTAATTTATCAAAAATATCTACATAACAGTTTTTTCAGCAGTGTGGTACTCGAGGAATTTCCTAAATGTGTTTTTTAAAACTTAAGCATGTGTGTTATGAGCAGAAATAATAGCAGGCTATGTTTTAAAGTTTTTGCAATAAAGCTGATATCAGTCTTCTATTTGCAGACATATTCAGGAAACTACGATATTGCTTAAAAAAATCTAGTAATATATCAGTATATCATTTATATCAACATTTACAGTATGCATATTACTAGAGATTACATAACCGTCCCATGCTAAAGATCTTGACTGATGGTCAAAACCACCTCCGGTGTTTGAGCATTTTTCACTTTATACCTGAAGTTACTGTTGGAGCTGGTGGCGGTTTTATCCAAGTTCTGGCTGTTTTGATCGGTGTTTTGCTTCCAGCTTATGAGCTTCATCAAGATGTTTTTATATGCAGTCTTAATCTTTGGGACCTTGAAAGCGTACACTATTGGGTTAACTGCAGAGTTGCCATGAGAAAGTAGAATACCTATGTGAAAGACAAGAGGCGGCATGTTTAGACTCGGGTAAAAATAACTCAACGTGTTCATTATGTGAATCGGGAACCAGCAAATAACAAACAGAGCCAACACCAAAGCCAGCGAGCTGGCCAATCTCTGCTCTTTCTGGAGAAAGGACATGGACTCCGCAGCTTGACCGATTCCTTTTCTCAGTTGTTTAGATATCGTACAGAAGATATACAAATAGAGGACGAACATGACCACAGTGGGTGGGAGGATGCAAACGAAAAAGAAGAAGTTGACCAGGTACGACGGTGGAATGACTGCAACAAACTTGCAAGTGAAGTTTGAGGTGCCGTTTGTCGTGGGGTCTTTGTTGTGCCATCCAAACAGGGGAATGAAACCCAGAAAAGAAGCGGAAACCCAACAGACGGTGACTGCTGCCCACAGTTTCTGTTTTTGGATCGCTCCTCTGTACCTGAAAATAAAAGAAAATTAACTGCTGGCTTCATTAAACATCATAAGTCAGTATCCTATAACATTTCTGGAAGAAGTTTCATAAGCGTGTTCCTAATGACTGTTCTGTTGCAATTTACCTTTGTACTACAAACAATGGTCAGGAGGATGTCAAATTCATATTTCTTACTATGTGACTTCTTCACAGAGTGTCGCCCATCTCTTTCAATGAGGTTGTTAGGAGGCGTTCCTAATTTTGGTTGTCCTTGTAACAACTATAAACAAATGAGTAATCATCCTCTCAGTAAAGCCGCGGTCACACTACACTTTGCGCATGCAAGTATTTGACGGATGTTGCTACGTGGAGCAGCTCATCAATATGATCTTTGGCTTCATCCATTTGTGCTTTTCTCTCAGTAGAGAAAGGTCATGCAGTAACACACTGGTTTTGTACTGGTCACAATGCTCCACGTGATACAAATTCGCAAAAATAAAATGAAAAGTCTACGGCATAACTAATGAGACAAGGATGATGTGAACTCCATCGCTTCACTCTCATTGGTTGTCAACTTCGTCACATAGCCGGACAGTCGCTGTCGCTCGTGTCGCCGGACATCGAGCAAGCTTCCATTGAAATTAATGAGATTGTGTCGCTTCGCCATTGCTAGTCGTTGGCAGTGTGCACGTAGCTTTATACTTTTTTTGTGTTTGTTTGTTTCATATCCCTAACCCCAGGTACACAAAACCCCTAGTACACCATATTTAACTTTTATGAAAGGTAACTAGGTAAATAAAACTGATTTTACTGACCTGATCACTGGATTAGTGCTGAACTTACTACTTGAGTTAAAATGTTACTGCTATAGATTAGTGGAGATGCACAGATCAGCTGTAACGTCAGAGAACCCTGTTATAATAAATCCACCTGACACCCAGGCACGCAAAATTCTGATTTTCTCTCATTTATAAATCCGCACCCTAACTCTCACATTATTGTCTCATTACTGTGACAGACATATGATTAATATCTTTTAAAATGAAGTTTTAATGAGTTTTTTCAACTTACATTTTTCAGTGAAAGTGAGAAATTATATGGTGAAAAATTACTTCAATTGGTAACATCTAAAAAATGATAAAAAAAACACAACTTTTTAGGCATTACCAATCGAAATAATGTAAAAAATGTTCTCACCTTAATTAAAAAAAATTAAGTTAACAAAACTTAATTTTTAAAGTGTTTCCAATTAAAGTATTTTGTTTAAGTACTGTAGATCAAACTTTCACTTTTTACAGTGCATTGTTGGGTCAAATATAAACATTTTCTGGTTTAATGTAACCCAACAGCTCAGTTTGTCCCTTTTTGACCCAAAGCTGTGTTGAAAATAACTTTTGAATTGCAAATAATGCAATTTAATATTTATATTAATATTTCAAAATATTTAAACATTTTCTAGGTTAGTCTTATATGAATACCTGTAAAAACTGTAACTTTACTAAATGAACTAACCTGAGAGGATTATGGACACGCAGGAATCGATCCACAGCAATAGCGAGCAGGGAATGAACGGAGGCTTGGGTCAACACAATGACCACACAACTGATGAACAGACAAGTGTAAAATCTCATCTGTACTCGTCCATCAGTTAACACAGCCAGAGGTACGGCCACAGCGCCCACCAGAAAATCAGCTACCGCCAGTGATACAACAAAGCAGAATGTGGTCTTACTAAGAACCCGGCTTGACCAGACGGCCCAAATCACCAACAGATTTCCAAAACAACATAATATAGCGATAAAAACCTCAGAGACCGTATAGATCATCTTCTCACTGTCAGACATGATGAAGCCGAAGGAAAGAAACACAAGAGGAACTCAGTTGTGACAATGGTGGGTCAGTGACTTACTTTTCAAAATATACAGGACAGAAGCAGGGGCGGAGCTCATTTGCTGGAATAACATGGATCATCAGATTTTCGTGCAGAAAATTAAATAGCAAATATGTCACAATTTTCACCAATGCATTGATTGACACTTTCTGATCCCGCCTCTTCTTTCCCTTCTTCTCACTGCAAAAAATCACGTTCAACATGCAGGCATTTAAAACCAAATTTTTTTTAGGTGTTAACAACTGACATTTTAAAGAATAGTTCATTAGATTTGAGTACTAAAAGCTTGTGTCCTCACTTTTCAAGTAAAAGATGGTAGATCAAAGAAAAACCGCCAATAGTAATACAATTTTAAATTTAATGTAAATGTAAAATGAATTATGCAGCATGGTTACTCAAACTAAAAATAGAAAACTATTACTAATATATAGATCTAAAGTTTGACTTAAGTCCTCCTCCAGTAAGAACTGATGGCCGGATATCTCTTTTCATTTGAAGTTTACATCCACTGTATCTAAAACTGTCTTTGTGAGTGAGAAGTGTTACATTTACATTTAGTCAATGGAAGAAGTCATGTAGTCACGCTTTTGTAAGGTTATTTTCATATCCTGACACCAAATGACTGGATCCACAAGGGGAGCCATTTTCTAAAAACATTTCATTCCTGTTAAATCTGAAACATCTTTCAAAGAATTCACACCTACGCCCGACACAACCACCCCACGGTGCGGAGACAGAAGGGTCACACCCACTTTCTCATCTCCCCCTCCTTATTCTCTCAATCCAAACTGTATATGAAATGCTACCTTCTTCATGCACAAAGAATCTGAATCTGGTCTTGTTTGGTATCATATAAAATGTTTCAATGCAAGTGGTACAATGGGTTCACTAATATGACAACAGAATTCAATGTTAAAGTGTTACAATCCATTAAGCAAACTTAACTCAAGGTTGATAGACATATCCATGTATGCAAATTAGGGACAGCCCAGAGTTTACAATAACCAATCAGTACCAAATTCCTACATGCTTTGTTCTCTCTGGATATGTAAGTGAAGTTTGTAAATGGTTCACAGGGATTTTCTATATCTAAAAATTAACCCCATGATGCTGCTTTGGGGAATCTGTAGGCAGATCTTCATCATTTTTGCCAGGTATGCAATGTTTTTTTGTTTGATTGTTTCATATTTGAATTGGATTGTAAATTGGCTTCTGAATTATGATTTTCCTACATGGTTACTAAAACTAACAATAGAAAAGTATTACTAATATAAAGCCTGTTCACACCTGGTGTAAGATGCATTTTGGTCAATCAAATCACAAGTGGACAACGCTAAATACAGCATATTATTTTTTTCATTTTGCAAGCGTTTGAAGATGTACACGCTTATTTCATCAATAGCTCTGAAATATCAGAGAAAGCTCTTACAAAATACAGCAGTGAAAATAAGTATTTGACACATCAGCATTTTTATGAGTAAGGGGATTTCTAAGTGGGCTATTGACACAAAATTTTCACCAGATGTAGCCATCAAGCCAAGTATTAAATTCATACAAAGAAATCAGAACATTTAAGTATACAAGTTGAGTCATAATAAATAAAAACTGAAATGACACAGGAAATAAGCACTGAACACACTTTATTTAATACTTTGTAGAAAAGCCTTTGTTGGTGATTACAGCTTCTAGACGCCTCTTGTATGGTGAGATCAGTCGTCTGCATTGCTTAGGAGTGATTCTGGCCCATTCCTCCACACAAATGGTCTTTAAATCTTGGAGGTTCCTTGGGCCTCTTTTATGAACTTTGATCTTCAGTTCTCTCCATAGATTTTCTATGGGATTTAGTTCAGGTGATTGACTGACCATTTCATTGTTTCCTTGGCCTTGTGTTTGGGATCATTGTCTTGCTGAAATGTCAACCCTCTTTTCATTTTCAGCTTTCTGGTAGATGGCAGCAGATTTTTATCCAGAATGTCCCGGTACATTTCTCCATTCATCCTGCCTTCAATGAAGTCTGCCAGTACCCCTTTCTGAAAAGCAGCCCCGAACCATGATGCTTCCACCACCAAACTTAACTGTTGGTATGGTGTTCTTGGGGTGGTGGGGAGTGCCATTTCTTTGGACAGGGATCTTACGTGGTCCACCCAATCATGGCCGTTTTATGGTGAAGTGATGCTCTTTCCATGTCCGGATAATGGCCCCCACAGTGCTCACAGGAACATTCAGCATTCTGGAAAAGCGCCTATAACAATTTCCCCATTCAACGATAAGATTACGAAGATCTTGAGAGAGTTCTTTGCTTTTACCCATCATGAAGTCTTTCCTGTGTGCCTCTTGGGTAATGAGAAGCCTTAGGCCATCAATTAGGACTAAAGCAGCTGAAATCATAATAGGGGGCAGGGTTTCTCTCTCAATACTGACAGATTTTAGGTAATCTTCTTGCTTTCTATGCCATTTTGCATTTTGTTCTCTTCATGTGTTCAGTACTTATTCCCTGTGTCATTTCACTTGATTTATTATGACTCAACTTGTATACTTAAATGTTCTGATTTCTTTGTATGAATTCAATATTTGGCTTGATGGCTACATCCGGTGGACATTTTGTGTCACAAAATAGCCCACTTAGAAATCCCCTTACTGATAAAAATGCTGATGTGTCAAATACTTATTTTCCCCGCTGAACATGTACAAAACATGCAGCATGTCAACACAAGCAGCAGATTCTGACATAAAAGTGTGCGCCAATTTAAAGCCATAATTTGCAAGTTGTTTTCGATCAAGACAACACTAACATTTAAGTTAGTCTAGGACTGGGCTTAACCCCTGAAACTGCCCCTATATCTATGGGGTAGCTAATACCTGGTATTTAAGATGCGTTTTGGTCCTTCGGATCACAAGAAGACAAGAGAGAGATGTTTCCACCTGGTATTTTAATCTGTATTTTTTCCACTTTCGGAGCGGAAAGGCTTTCATAGTGAAAATATCCTTGTGAGTGTTGTGTCTCAAGATGCACACCAGTAGTGTTTATTTATAAATTATGCTTTTAAATGACTTAAATATCCTAATTTAACTAAGGCCTATAGTCATGGCTTAACCTTATCCCTTTCCAGGAATCCACCCCATAAAGTTTGACTTAGGCCCTCCAGTAGGAACTGATGACCGGATATCCTTGTTTCATGTGATGTTCACACCTATCTAAAGTTGTCTTTGTGGGTGAGAAGTGTTATTTTTGTCTGCACTCTCTTGCTTTTCCTACTCTTACTATGATGGTTATTGATGGAAGATATAGTTTCATAAGTCATAGCCACTGTCTGATCCTGCCTCTTCTTCCCCCTTGTTCTCACGGCAAAAAATCACGTTCAGCATGCAGCCATGACGTTGTAATAAAAGTCATAGATATTGGAATGATAAGTCAGTTGACTAAAATGTTTTATGTGCATTTTCACAAACAATGCCACCAAAAAAAATTGTCCAAAAATGACCAAAAGTTGCACAAAGTAATGTCATACATTTGCTATGGCCTAAAAGTGGGATGTACAACATTTTTTAAATTAAGACTCTAAATCTTAGAGCCCCCCCCCCTCCAATAATGTATGCTCTGGCGACGGCCCTGCCCTTCAGTAGGAACTGATGACAGGATATCTTTCATTTGAACTCACACCTACTATAAAGTTGTCTTTGTGGGTGGGAAGTGTTATATCTCTGTATAAGCTCTTATTATGATGGCTGTTGATGGAAGATATATTTTCATAGGTTTTGAAGTTCTTATAGCTATAGGTTGTTGTCAGGGCAATGTGCTGGTGATATGGGCAGTGTGGAAAAGCCTACACCTATTGTTTTATCGTATCACTGGCAAAGGCTAATTTTTTGGTTGGATGTGTGGTTGTTTCGCTTTCTGTAGTCGAGGCGCTCAACATTGAAATGTCTTTCCATGCGTGTCTCTTTATATATTGCATTCTCATTGTACTGCTTCAAACCTTAGTGCTCACCCTCCTGGCTATTGCTTTGGATCGATTCCTGAGAGTTTGTATTCCCTTCAGGTGAGTTTTTATTTTAAGACTATGAAATACTCTTATTGTTTTACAGCCATTCCACAGAACTTTAATAAACTAGTTGCCTAAGATTGATTAATACCAACTGTAAAAAATTTGCTGTAATTATGCGGCTGGTTGCCAGTAACTTACTGTAGAAGATAAAGACTGAAAATGTTTCATGTTCATTTAACTTTGAACAAACTGTTGCCAGTAAATAACATAAATGTAAAATCTACAGTAAGTTAGGGCAGCTTGTAAAATTTCTACAGAATTTTTTACAGTGCATTTTGAAAAGTAAAATATGTTTTATTAGATTCAGTGTTGAAACAGCTAAAAAACTTTTACAAGTTTTGACAAATTGCAATATTCAAGTGCACTTCTAAAAAGTGAAAAGATGGAACACTTTATGAAATTATTTAAATTGGTAAATTAAAATTAAAAAACATTTTTTTTCAACTTAAAATTTGACTAAAATTTAGTTTAAAAAAAAACTAAAAAGAAATGTAGGTGCTACCAATTGAACATTGTAAAAAATACAGCATTTTGTCAAATCAACATATTTTTATGTTACATTAACTTAACGAATTAAGTTAAACAATTTCAATTAAAATATTAGATGTAATTGAATGGCAAAACCAAGTTGTTTAACATGAAGCATTTTTATAACAATAAAGTAATTTTAATCTGGGGCTGTGGAAAAAAACGCCTGCGATTCTCATGCGTGTTTCATCAGTAAAGCCGGTTCGGTGATTAGTATTAAATCTCCATCAGCTGCTTCAGATGGAGCGGCATTTATTACACAGAGCCGTAATTCACAGAAAAGCTAGGCAAAATCACATAGATTATCTGAGTCGACTTTCCTCAGTTATGAAGCCGATTTTACCTAGCTTGTCTGTGAACTACGACTCTGTAGTAAATGCCACTCCATCTGAAAGCAGCTGATGGCGATTTAATACTAATGACCAAACCGGCTTTACTGATAAAACACGCATGAGAATCGCAGGCGATTTTTTTGCACAGCCCTAAGTTGATCCAACTTAAAAACTTTTCACTTTTAACGATAGAATGGCACTTTACAGTAAACAGTATCTATAGCGTACACCAGTGGTGGCTGGTCAATAGTTGGCCCCTAAAGTTGGCCAGAGAAGAAAGCTACTTTAATATGTAACAGAAATATTTTTTTACGGTATTTTTGCACTTGTGCATTAATAAAACTTCATAAACATGCCAGTTTCTCTAATTCTATAGGCTTAAATAATGTTTTACTGTACTGCAGTTACACAAATCTGTCAGCAGGGCTCCTCCAAACACCACAGATCAACAACTAAAAGTCATTTGAGATATATATATATATATATATATATATATATATAGAGAGAGAGAGAGAGAGAGAGAGAGAGAGAGAGAGAGAGAGAGACAGACAGAGAGAGAGAGAGAGAGGGAGGAAGGGAGGGAGGGAGAGAGAAAAAAATTATATTTTTATTTCTTAAGAAACTTTATTTAATATATATTTTTTTAAAACAGAAAGGTTCTTTAGATGTTAAAGGTTCTTTATGGAATCATTCGCCAAATGTGGTTCATCTATGCAGTGGTGCTTCTGTTTGCTAGCTTCTTTGAAAGCATCTTGAGTAAAATATCTATATTTAAATAAGCACATGCGAAAGACCTGAACCAAAAATGATTTAACCTGTTTTGCCGAATATGGAAGTTTATTGCGCAATACCCCCATTGCTGTATTTGGACGTTGGCAGCAGGAGTAGTAATATTACGCAGCAGCCAAAAATAGTCCCCTTGGTAACTTTCAATAGCAGGGGACTATTTTTGGGTGCTGTGTATACTGCGCCCGCTGCAGCCATGTTAAGGCAGCAAAGTCCTTGATTCTTATGCCAGAATGAGAGTATAGTTCCTAGCCATATCTGCCTAGAAAATCGCAACTTTTAATTTTCTGTCGGTCTTAGTACACAATGTATCTACAGAAGAGTCAAGTTTTAAATAGGAAAACTATCGGAACTCTTTGCTTATTTTTAGCTAGATGCTAATGGTTTATTCAATGGATTATGCTAAACTATGCTAAAAGTGGTAGCGCCAGACCTGGAGATTAGATTAGATTATGTTTAACTCTAGGGGAGCTGGAAAATGAGCCTATTTTCAAAAAAGTGGAATGTCCCTTTAAATGTTCTACTTTTAAGTGCACCTATTTCATTGATAAAAACAAATATTTTGTGTATTTGGTATAATACAATGTGTTTGCGCAGTTGAATGGTTAAAAAACATTATTTACCACATACCGTACATTTGTGTAGCTCCAGATATACTGCTTTCCTCAAACACTCTTTTGGAGATTTTTGAATAAAAATTATGAAGGCACATGAATTTTTAAAAAACAATGAAGCTCAAAGATAAGTCATTTGAAATAAATACCACATTATTTCCTAAAAAATTTCAATTTCATTGTGACTTTAACAAAAATGTATTAGCTCAACAATTTTGAAAACTTTGTAAAATCTTTGATCACTAGGTGATGCAGGCCCTAAACTTCAAAGGTTACTTCAGGTCATGGTGTTAAAAAATCTTTTTTTAGTATCTAAAGTATTCTGTATAAAAATAAACCATACTGTATAAAAATATTTTTTTAAGCATACAAAATATAATTGAAATGTTTTATTTTAGCCAGGAAAGTATATAAAATACAAAGATAAGTCATTTGAAATAAATACCACATTATTTCCTAAAAAATTTCAATTTCATTGTGACTTTAACAAAAATGTATTAGCTCAACAATTTTGAAAACTTTGTAAAATCTTTGATCACTAGGTGACGCAGGCCCTAAACTTCAAAGGTTACTTCAGGTCATGGTGTTAAAAAATCTTTTTTTAGTATCTAAAGTATTCTGTATAAAAATAAACCATACTGTATAAAAATATTTTTTTAAGCATACAAAATATAATTGAAATGTTTTATTTTAGCCAGGAAAGTATATAAAATACATTTTAAAATTGTGCTTTACAACAATCAAATTTCAACTAAAATATAAATACAAAGTACAAATTTTATTATTTTAAAATACCAAACTTTAGATTAGCTAATCATTAGTCTGGCACTATATCAAAATTGACCTAGATTAACTTATCAAAAATATCTACATACCAGTTTTTTCAGCAATGTGGTGCTTGAGGAATTTCCTAAATGTGTTTTTTAAAACTTAAGCATGTGTATTATGACAGATGTGTAGCGAGATGCTGTAATTAAAAAATCAGCTCAGAATTTTAAGTTGTCAGTGTTAAATACACAAATCTGCAGTAAGCAGAAATATTATCAGGCTACATTTGAAAGTTTTTGCAATACATCTTCTATTTGCAGACATACTCAGGAAACGAGTATGACGGTATTGCTTGAAATATCTCAGTATCAGTAATATAATGCTTTATACTGTATATCAATATACATTTACATTAATCATGTTAATGATGCATATTACTAGAGATTACATAACCGTCCCATGCTAAAGATCTTGACTAAAGGTCAAAACCAACTTGGGTGTTTTTCACCTTATACCTGATGTTACTGTTGGAGCTGGTGGCGGTTTTATCCAAGTTTTGGCTGCTTTGGTCAGTGTTTTGCTTCCAGCTTATGAGCTTCATCAAGATGTTTTTATATGCAGTCTTAATCTTTGGGAACTTGAAAGCGTACACTATTGGGTTAACTGCGGAGTTGCCGTGAGAAAGTAGAATACCTATGTGAAAGACAAGAGGCGGCATGTTTAGACTTTTATTGTAGGCCAACGTGTTCATTATGTGAATCGGGAACCAGCAAATAGCAAACAGAGCCAACACCAAAGCCAGCGAGCTGGCCAATTCACGTTCTTTCTGCAAAAAGGACCTGGACTCCACAGCTTGACCAATTCCTCTTCTCAGTTGTTTAGATATCGTACAGAAGATATACAAATAGAGAGCGAACATGACCACAGTGGGTGGGAGGACGTAAACGAAAAAGAAGAAATTGACCATGTACGACAGTGGAATGACTGCAAGAAATTGGCACGTGAAGGTTGAGGTGCCGTTTGTCGTGGGGTCTTTGTTGTGCCATCCAAGCAGGGGAACGAAACCCAGAAAGGAAGCAGAAACCCAACAGATGGTGACCGCTGCCCACAGGTTTTGTTTTTTGATCGCTCCTCTGTACCTGAAAATAAGAGGAACTTTACTGCTGGCTTTATTAAACATCATAAGTCAGTATCCTATAACATTTCTGGAAGAAGTTTCGTAAGCGTGTACATTTATTTATAGCTGTCCTTGTACTCTGTGTTCTGTCTCATCAATGAATCATGTCAATCAAAAAAGTTAATGAATGTTGTATTGCCATTTACCTTTGTACTACACACAATAGTAAGGAGGATGTAAGATTATTATTTCTTACTGTGAAACTTCGTCGCTGAGTGTCACCCATCTCTTTCAATGAGGTCAATAGGAGGCATTCGTAATTTTGGTTGTCCTAGTAACAACTATAAGCAAATATGTAACCATCCTCTCAGTAAATGTTAGACTAGTTCTCCTATACTACATTTCCCACAATCCTCTGCAGACTGCATCACCATTTTTCAGTGTACTTCATTACCCATAATTCCCAGCTGAGGTCTATAAATAGACCTCATTTGCTTTCTTTGTTCTTTTGTATTGGTGAGGTGTGGGCCTGAAGATTGGCACTCAACCATGCGTGTTTGAGTCTTTTCCATAAGATATATTATGTACGTTTTCAATTGTATTGTTTATTTGAATTCGATGGGCGGGCTGTATACTTGTCATTAGTAAGTATATTGATATTATGTTTGATGTTGTATAACCTCCATCTTTATTATTATTTGTGATTCTTATTTCTTTATTGTATTGTTTGTAGTGACCAGAAAACCATCTTTACCATCCTGTGAATCCTAAGCATATCCTGTGAAACCTGTGTACTGTGCATCCAGTTTTAATGTTAACAAGAATAAATGAGAGCTAAGGATTGAGTTGTTCTGTGTTTAAACAAGACACCACCAAGTACTACATGTCTACTGAACCTTGGATACTTTTAACATCTATTATCCAACAGATGGTCCTTCGAGCCGGATGATAGTAATTTGATGGAAATGGATTACCATGTAAGACCCGCAGTTCGAAGCAGCCTAATAATGAGAAGGCCTCCTGCTCGTTTTGCGGACTGTATGCTACGAGAACGTGCTCCTCTTCCCTGTCCCTCACTAACACCAGTTGTAAGTGATCATCACCAAACACAAATGGAGAATCTGTGTTCATCATCTATGCAGGATGAACAGTCTTGAAATGATCTATGTGATATGGATGTTAAAGAAAAAATACTAGGACTGAAGGGTATGCTTGGCAAGATTATGTCTAAACTGTCACATTTAGTAGTTTCTTCTGAACATTCTGAACTATCTGAGTCTTTTGATGATGATTATGATGATGACTTTGCTTACAATGAGAATGATATTGATAATACCTTTGCTAATACAACTATTGTTCAAGAACTGTGCATGTATTATGAACAGAAATCTGCACGTGAATGTGATAATTTTTCAACCGCTCCTTTGCCTCTCCCATTGAGTAGGCCTAGTAGTTATTTGCCTCTCCCTCCTTCCTCACTGCTACCTACTCCACCTCAACCTACCAATATAACCAATACAGCTCAACCACACCTCAACAGACTTTACAAAGAAGATTCAGGCATCTTCAAGATTTGCCTCTTCTAGAATTTGCCAATGTTCAACCACTTATCCTTATCGGAGCAGATTATCTACATCTGATAATTCCAATTGACCAGGTGTATTTAGGACCTCCTCAATCCCCCAGCGCGATTCCGACTAGGTTAGGTTAGGTACTTCATTGTCTAATTCTGATTCCTAACTTGGATGAGACACAGTGTCTCTTTACTATGACTAACCCTCTAGAAGACGTTTGCCATGATGTGGAGAAATTATGGCAAGTGGATATCCTCCCCTTTAAAAATGAAAAAGTCATTGCTAGATCCAAACAAGATCAAGCAGCTATGGATTTGTTGGCCTCCAAGACAAGAAGAGTCGATGTGGATGGAGTTAAAAAATATGCCACTCCTTTATTGCGTGCTGCTGTAAGGCCACAAGCTTTAACAAATGTAGTTATTTCTTCTCTCAGATGTATAGAGATGCATATTTTTTGCGACGCCTCGGAGAATGCATACGGCTCTGTAGCCTATTTGCGGATGGAAACTGATAAGAGTGTGGTACAAACTTCCTTTATAATGGCAAGGTCACAAGTCGCTACAAAAAGGCAAATATCCATTAACCGCCTAGAACTTTGTGCTGCTCTAACAGGTGCCCAACTTTCAAAACTCTTGCACACTGAACTGACTCTTCCTTTAACGAGTACTATCTTATGGACAGATTCGACAACTGTTTTATCTTGGCTGCATTCTTCCTGTTGTCGATATTAAGTTTTTGTAGCCAATAGTCATGGAAATCCTGGAACTCACTGATCTTTCCTCTTGGAGATATGTTCCATCTGGGCAGAATCCAGCAGATGACATTACTAGGGGTAGTACCCTTGTTGAGTTATCCAGCCCTGCTAGCCCTGACCCTGAACTTCGCAAACCACTCTTTTGTAGGTTAACTCAGTCAGAAGATCTTGTGCTTCCAGACCCAGGTCTTTTAAGTCATGGTCAAAATTTGAAGTCCGCAACAACTGAGCTCCTGCAACAGCACAATCCAGACTCCTTTGATACCTTACTTTTAAAGCAAGCACAACAACAAAGTTTTCCCTCAGAGTTCCAGTGCTTGAAGCAAGGTAAACCTGTTGAATCTCATAGTCGCCTCCTCACCCTTTCTCCAGAACTGAATGAAGAAAGTAGATCCAACTTTCACTTTTTACACTGCATTGTTGGGTCAAATATAAAAATTTTACCCAACAGCTGGGTTTGTCCTTTTTTGACCCAACTCTGGGTTGACATAATTTTTATGCATTGCAAATAATGCAATTTAATCCACAATATCGATACATTTTCTAGGTTGGTCTCATATGACATTTAAAAACTCAAAACTGTAACTTTAACAAATGAACTAACCTGAGGGGATTATAGATACGCAGGAATCGATCCACAGCGATAGCAAGCAGGGAATGTACGGAGGCTTGGGTCAACACAATGACTACGCAGCTGATGAACAGACAAGTGTAAAACCTCGTCTGTACTCGTCCATCAATTAACACAGCCAGAGGTACGACCACAGCGCCCACCAGAAAATCAGCCACTGCCAGTGATACAACAAAGCAGAACGTAGTCTTACGAAGAACCCGGCTTGACCAGACGGCCCAAATCACCAGCAGATTGCCAAGACAACATGCTATAGCGATCAAAACCTCCAAGACTGTATAGATCACCTTCTCACTGTTCGACATGATGAAACCGAAGGTAAGCAACACAAGAGGAACTCAGTGGCAGTGGTGGGTAGAATAGGAAGTTCTCTTTTGTAGACAGATGCTGAGTGCTCACGTGTGCATGTAACGTTAAAAATCTTGCAAGTTCAATGACTTACTTTTCAAAATATACAGTACAGAAGCAGGGGCAGAGCTCTTTTTTTAAAAAATATACTGGGATAACATAGATCATCAGGTTTTCCACAAAGTGCAAATCATGCAGAAAATTGAATAGCAAATAGGTCACAGTTTTCTCCAATGCATTGATTGACACTTACTTCTTCTCACTGCAAAAATATCATGTTCAACGTGCAGGCATAGAAAACCAAATTTTTTAGGTGCTACCAATCGACATTTAAAAAAAATAGTTTATTAATTTAAATTTGAATACTGAAGCTCCTCACTTTTAAATAAAAGATGGTAAAACACAGGAAAACTCCTCATAATAATACAATTTTAAATGTAAATTGGATTATGCAGCATGGTTACTCAAACTAAAAATAGAAAACTATTACTAATATATAACTGAAAGCGTTGACTTATGTCCTCCTTTAGTGGTAACTGATGGCCGGATATCTCTTTTCATTTGAAGTTCACATGTACCTAAAATTGTCTTTGTGGGTGAGAAGTGTTAGGTACATTTACATTTTGTTGTTGAGATGCTTTTGTCACAAGCCACATACAAATGAGGTAACAATAGAAGCAAGTTTTATCAAGTTTAACAAAGTATACATAGCCAAGAATTTTTTTTATGACAGAGAATCTAATGATAGAAAAAGACATTCTTGAAGACTGCTACAGAGTCAACAGGTCTTGTCGTAATTGGCAGATCATTCCACAGATGTGTAACAGAAGGTGGTACGCAATAGAGATTTTTTTTCTGTTTTTGGGATGACAGCGATGTCGTTTGGTGGCAGAGCGCAGGGATCTAGAGAGTACATATAGCCTCATTCAGACCACCAGTTACTTTCTCACTATGTGTCGCCCGTCTCTTTCAATGAGGCATTTTTAACCTTTAAACCCTTAAATGCCCATACGGCCGCTAACGGTCACTTTCGCTTGTGTCGCCGCATGGTTATGCAGCATGGTTACTCAAACTAACAATACAAACTATACTACTATAAAGCCTGTTTACACACGATATTAAGATGCGTTTGGCATCGGATACAGCGTATTATTTCATTTTGCAAGCGTTTAAAAGGTGTGCAAGCTTATTGTGTACTTGTGATACGAATGACCATAACACATCCCAATACCAGGTATTAGCAGCCCCATAGATATAAAGTTTGACTTAAGCCCTTCAGTAGGAACTGATTACCCGATTTCTCTTTTCATGTGAAGTTCACGTCTATCTAAAATTGTCTTTGTGCATTTTTGTCTGCACTCTTATCTCTGTAAATGATGGCTGTTGATGTAAGATATAGTTTCATACATCATAGCCAGGATATATTTGCATTGATTTACATTTTCTGATCCCGCATCTTCTTCCCCTTCTTCTCACTGCAACAAATTCACAAAAAACATACAGACATGATGTTGTAATCCAAGTCATAGACATAGCAATGACAAGTTAGCAGACGTAAAATGTTTTATGTGCATTTCCACAAACAACGCTATCAACAAAAGGTCCAATTAAGACCAAAAGTAGCACAAAGTACTCTCAGTATGTTATGCATTTGCTTTGGCCTTAAGAAGAGATGTTCAGACATTTTTTTACTGAACATTGAAAACTCTAAATTCTGCTGGGTTATTTTTAACACATGCTGGGTGTCCCCCATGACGACGGCCCCGGAAATGATGTCCGAATATCTCTTAATTTGAACTCACACCTACTGTATTTCAAGTTGTCTTTGTGGGTGAGAAGTGTTATTTTTGTCTGCACTTTAATCTATAAGCTCTTGTAATGGCTGTTGATGGAAGATATATTTTCATAGGTATTGACGTTCTTATAGCTATAGGTTGTTGTCTGGGCAATCTGCTGGTGATATGGGCCGTGTGGAAGAGCGGAGCCCTAAATCAACCCACCTTCTGTTTGATCGTATCACTGGCGATGGCTGATTTTTTGGTTGGATGTGTGGTTGTTCCGCTTTCTGTAGTCGAGGTGCTCAACATTGAAATGTCTTTTCATGCGTGTCTCTTCATAAGTTGTGTTCTCCTTGTACCGCTTCAAGCCTCAGTGCTAACTCTCCTAGCGATTGCTTTGGATCGATACCTAAGAGTTTGTATTCCCTTCAGGTAAGATTTTACTTTAAGACTATGAAATACTCTTATTGTTTTAGGAACATTCCACCATTTAGTGTTGAAAAAACTAAAACAATTAAGTTCAGTTTTGACAAATTACAATATTCAAATGCACTGTAAAAAGTGAAGATTGTTGGAACAACTTAAAAAAAATCCTTCAATTAGTAACACTTAAAAAAATGTTCAACTTAAAATTTGACTAAAATTGAAGTTGAATAAAAAGTAAAAAGAAGTGTATAAGTTAAACAATTTCAACTTGTTTTTATAAGTTATGTCAAAACTTAAAATATTAGTTGAATTGCAAAACCAAGTTGTTTTAACATGCTGCACTTTTTTACATTAAAGTAATTTTTTAAGTTGATCCAACTCACTTTACACAGTGTGGCACCGATTCAATAGAATGGCACTTTTACAGTATACAGTATCTATACCGTACACCAGTGGTGGCTGGTCAATAGGGGCGCTGGGGCGCCGCCCCCCTAAAGTTGGCCAGAGAAGAAAGCTACTTTAAAATGTTACCAAAAAGTGTATAATGCAAAATACAAAATAAAATCATTTAGTTTTACTCTTACACTCAAAGTCATGCTATCATTTATTTAAAAAAAAAACTGAGTTTGTTGTGTTTCTTGAGCGCCACCCAAATGTGTATGCATGTCAGTAAATGTGTTAAAAGCATGTGATTTAAGGCTCAGCTCTAATTGGCTTGATTAGATCCGCCTTGGGGCGCAGCAATGTGCGCCCTAAACCCTCCCACTTATTTTGTAAGCAAATCAATATTGTTTTATGTCTTTGACCTCATGTGATTGGATCGTTCTCCGAGTCTCAAAACTGCGTTACATATTCCCATGTAACTGCTAGAGAAAGTACTGATCAGTGGAAGCAAGTGAAATAATACTGCATTTTCCATGGCTTGGTTGACTTTGTTGTAACATACTGGTGTGTGATTAGCCAACTTTAATGCGTGTATGTGTGTGCGTGTGTGTTTTCGTGCGTGTGTCATATCGTGTTAAGGGCCGTGTACACCTTTTATCCGCGTTCCGGCTCGTGTGTGCACGCATCCGTGCAGCTTTCCAAGTATACTCACTGCGACTACGTGTGGATGGCCGCGTTCGACACGTACGCAATACAAATTACAGTATTTCTTATTTAAATTGTTACTCCGTCAGGGCAGCACTGAATCACGACATTTACAGTACATTTAAAAAATTTGGATAAATAAAGAAAAGTTTATAACAAGCAAAGGACAGGAATCAAACATTATGGTGACAAAAATGCTCCACGGCTTCTGTTCTTGGAAGAAGTGAAGATAAAAGAAGATAAAGCGACGGTGTGTGTAAACTCTGTCTATTGCCTTTTTGTATCTGGGTGCGCTGGCGGCTGCTCTGGCGGCTCTGGGTGCGCTGGCGGCTGCGAATTGTTTGTGGACGGTCCGAGTGTAAGTTCGGCTTTAACCGAAGTGTAACGGAAGAGAGCGAGATCATTCTCCAGAACAAAAGTATAACTAACAAGACGTCGTCTATCTGAGGTAAAGACACAAAATCTATAAGAGTCAGCATTAATCTGCCTTCATCCCTGACATCACTGTGTCATGAGTTAAATTCAATAAGTTTGTTTGCGCCCCCCCCCCCCCCCAATTTTTTTTGGCACCAGCCGCCACTGCCGTACACAGTATTTAATACACAAATGCACTAAATGTACTACAGTTACTTGAAGCATTAATGTTAGGAAAACTATTTAAATGTTTTTGTGTTGTTTTTTTGCTGGCAGGTATAAGTCTACAGTAACTAAAAGATGCTCTTGGGTTCTCGCTGCTGTGTGCTGGATGTTGGCGTGTCTTCTCGGCTTCTTACCAATGTATGGATGGTACAATCGTGACCCTTTGAAACACAACTCCACCCTAAACTGTGAATTTACAGCCGTCATTTCCCTCTCATACATGGTCAACTTTATTTTCTTTGGTATCTTTATTCCTCTGTTGGCCATCATGGTTGCTTTGTATTGTTACATCTTTTTTAAAGTTAGATGGCTGAAGGGAAAGACGGGTATTGCTGAATCTGGTGCGTATAACCATAAGGAACACAAACTGGCCGGCTCACTGGTTTTGGTTTTGGTTCTGTTTGTTGCATGTTGGCTTCCTTTACACATCATGCACGCTATTAATTTCTATAATTTCCCGAGTATACAAGTGCCTTCTGATGTCAAGTATTTAAGTGTTATAGTATCTCATGTTAACTCAGTGGTCAATCCTGTTGTATACGCCCTGAGGATACCTAAGATTAAGGAGGAGTTCAGGAAAATTTGGAGAAGCTTGATTGGCCCACAGCAGCAGACTACAGAGTCATTGGAGTTATAAAGTTACAGTGAAAGTCAATCAGGTTTAGTGGTGTCAATTCAACTGATGGTGTTCTTAGTGCAGAATTTAAAGGGCACGTTTTATGCAAAATTTACTTTTACAAGGTGTTTGGACGTAAATGTGTGTTGGCAGTGTGTAAATGCAACAAGCCTACAATGAAAAAAATCCACTTCTTTTTTATCCCCATTAATGTTCTCCCAAAAATGTACATTCTGTTGCTATTAACAAACCAATGTCATTTTAAATATGTTGGACTTATTTTGATCTATACGTTTTTTATCTATATACAGTTATACGATTTTCCGGCTATTTTGCACTTTGCCCGAAATCAAACATCTTTTGTTTTTTGTAGTTTTTTTAATGAGGAATTAACATGAAGCAGTATATTTTAAAGTAATTGTAATTAATTTAAATCATGTTATGTCAAATAGAAAGTTTTCAATATTTTACTGCATTTTGGCACTTGTAGACTAATAAAACTTTACAAACATGCCAGTTTCTCTAATACTATAATAATGTTTTACTGTACTGCAGTTACACAAGTCTGTCAGCAGGGCTCCTCCAAACACCACAGATCAACATCTAAAAGTCAATGTTGAACACTTGTAGCCAAAGGTAAATAAACTACAATCTTAAAAATAAAAATGCTTAAAAGATTCTTCACAGCGATGTCTTCAATAGAAGAAGCACTTCTTTTATATTTTTATATAACCTAAACTTTATTCAATACAGAGAATGTTCTTTAGATGTTAAAGGTTCTTTTTGGAACCATTCTGAGTAAAGCATTATCTTGAGTAAAGCATCTATATTTAAAGCTGCTGTCAGCAACTCTGGAGGATTGAGCAGTTTCCAAATGTTTACAATTTCATGTCCCTCGCCCACTACCACCGAGCAACCTCCGTTCGAGCTAGTCCTCGTCAGCGCGTGTGCACCAGTATTATTGTGAACGCATACTAAGATTACTTCGATTGCTTACATAACACTCCGAAATACAATCAGTGGTTGATAAAGCACAATTACCTGTCTAGAAGAAATGTGGCAAGCTCTGCATCCAGCTTAAACCCTTGAAAATCTCGTTGATTCCTCCACCTTTCAAATGCTGGTCCAATATTGATCCTAGTTTTATTACGGGCACGGTCGCTTTCTATCTTTGTTTCCTTGGTTGTTCTTCTAGCTCTGGTTGTTAACAGAGGAATCGTAAGTTGGCATCTTCCACATAAAACATTGTAGGGTTGCGCAGACGGCTGTGGCTGCGTGGGTTGCGCGGACGGCTGTGGCTGCGTGGGTTGCGCAGACGGCTGTGGATGCGAGGGTTGCGCAGACGGCTGTGGCTGCGAGGGTGGCTGCTCTGGCGGCTCTGGGTGCGCTGGCGGCGGCTCTGGGTGCACTGGCGGCTGCTCTGGTGGCTCTGGGTGCGCTGGCGGCTGCTCTGGCGACTCTGGGTACGCTGGCGGCTGCTCTGGCGGCTCTGGGCGCGCTGGCAGCTGCTCTGGCGGCTCTGGGTGCGCTGGCGGCTACGAAGCCAAAGACCCTCTCCTCCCCTTCTTCTTCGGCCGTGGTGCAGAGAGTGCAAGAGGAAGGACAGGTATAAGTGTGGGTGAGACAGGTGTGAGCGAGCCCCCTGGGGTCGGAAGAGGCGGGAACCTAACTCCCCAGCCTTATCGATCCCATGATGGGACCCCTCGGAACAGGAGGCAAAGGGGCTGGGTCAGCGGCTTTGACTGAGACCCTGGGCTCAGGTCGATTCATCAAAAAATTGACCATGTCCAGAAAGCCCAGGGGTCTCAGCAACCTCATCTCGGTGAGGTTGAGGGGTTCGTCGAGGCAGCCGTTGAACACAGTCTTTAATTCTGCCTCGTTAAAACCAGAACCCCCGCTGCCTCGAGAAATTCAAAAGCGAACGTCTTGATGTCGGCCCCCTTCTGGCGGAGACCGAACAATAAATGGGCCTGGGTGGCTCGCTGGGTGGACTGGGAAAATTCCATTCCGGTCCGCTGGGTTCAGCTTTGACGGGTTCGTACTGTCAGGATTTTGGCAGGAGGATGAACCTAAATGCAGACATGTGTACAGAAAACAGGAATTTTTTAAATAACAGAAACAAAAAACCCATGAGGGGGCAAATGAACAGAACAAACGCTAATAAACACAGAACTACACTAAACTAAACATATAAATAAAACATTAAACTTTAGAACATACTACACTTAACTTGAACTGGAACACACTGGAAACAACGACTGGCATGAACAAACATATAACACAGACGAACCCGTACTGAACAACAAACACAAGGACTCATATAGCGATATAAATATAGCGATAAAAACCTCAGAGATCACCTTCTCACTGTTCGACATGATGAAACCGAAGGTAAGCAACACAAGAGGAACTCAGTGGCAGTGGTGGGTAGAATAGGAAGTCCTCTTTGGTAGACAGATGCTGAGTGCTCACGTGTGCATATATAACGTTAAAAATCTTGCAAATTCAGTGACCTACTTTTCAAAATATACAGTACAGAAGTAGAGGCGGAGCTCTTTTTTTTAAAATATGCTGGGATAACATGGATTATCAGGTTTTCCACAAAGTGCAAATCATGCAGAAAATTTATTGGCAAATAGGTCACAGGTTTCTCCAATGCATTGATTGACACTTTCTGATCCTGCCTCTTCTTTCTCTTCTTCTCACTGCAAAAATATCACGTTCAACATGCAAGCATATAAAACCTAATTTTTTAGGTGCTACCAATCGACATTAAAAAAAAAATAGTTCATTAATTTAAATTTGAATACTAAAGCTTGTGTTTTAAGTAAAAGATGGTAGAAAAAAGAAAAAACCCTCATTAATACAATTTTAAATGTAAATAAAATTATGCAGCATGGTTACTAAAACTAAAAATAGAAAACTATTACTAATATATAACTAAGATTTGACTTATGTCCTCCTTCAGTGGTAACTGATGGCTGGATATCTCTTTTCATTTGAAGTTCACATGTATCTAAAATTGTCTTTGTGGGTGAGAAGTGTATGGTACATTTACATTTTGTCCGAAGCCACATTCAAATGAGGTAACTATAGAAGCAAGTCTTATCAAGTTAAGACAAGTTAAGCAACACACACATCTCTGCTACAAATGAACATTTGAAGTTTGTTTCTAGTACTTACCATTATTGGACAATTACACCAAACGTGACAGAAGTGCAAGCGTTACAACTTACCCCATAGGTGGGGTTAGTTGTAACAGGCAGGGGGTTAGTTGTAACACTTGCTAAAAATTAAGTTTGCAGGCAAATATTTCAATAGTATTTTGTCTATATACTTATATACTTATATATCTGTCTATAATAGACGGGTATCCACACTGTATTCATTCATCCAGCCCTTTTCTAACAATAGTTCAATTATAAATGGATACAAATGTCTAAATTTGTGAAAAAAGCAGCACAATTATGAAAAAACTTTTTTATATGTGACCCAGTCTGTAATTTCAAATATCACATTCTGAGATAATGAGCATCAAAGTCTGATTTTAGGCATTCATTTCATTATGATTTTAATCTTTGACGTGACCTTATTCAATCAATACTAAAGATATGAACAAAAATAAATTTGAGGATTTTTTGATACGACAGGCACATTTATTTTGTTGGCAGCCAGCAATCATTCATATGTAGCCTATTTAAAACAACGGCAAGAATTGCGCTAACGTTAGCCGTTAGCTGTTTTCATAAGTTCTGAGGAGTTAGTTGTAACACAGTTTTACAATTAACCCCACTGGGTTAAAATATTTTCAAGCCAACCAAAAAGGTTGCTAAGACCTGCGGACATATTTCAAAACGATGCTTTTAGTCAACAAGACACTGATTAATATGACATCACATTGGATTTGGTATCTTACACATCCAATTTAGAACCCGAAAAAAACATTTGATGAAAAATGTGCCACTTACATTTACTTACAAAACACTCGTTCATCAATAACTCTCTGGAAAAACATTATACATTTCCAATAATTTGCGGGAGATTGTCTTTTGGCAGCGTGAAAAAATACCGGAAAAACAAAACGCTCAACCTTGTGCAACAATGTAAACAAGTCTGTGTTACAACTAACCCTGCATTTTAAAGAACGCGCACCCCTACCATCCACTCCAGTAACTGACGGGAGAAGGATGAAGTGAACTCCACTGCTTGCTCCAATTGGTGGTGGCTGCCGAAATTCATAAAGTTAAACTTTTCTTAAAGCATAACCAAACCCATGGTCAGAGCCTGACTCCACCCACTGGCAATATTTGAAAAATGCAAGAAAAGTGGGCAGATCCCAACGGAGATAGAGGGGACGAACTAAGCTCGTATCAAGTGTGTGGTGAGATCGTAACAAGGGCGTGGTGAGCTTGATTCTGCTTACGTCACGAGGCATTTTTTTGGACCAAACATCCAATAGGAAAATTCAACTGCAGTAGCCACCGTTCAACCTCAAGAGGGCAGCACTCAGACGTTTTTACACCATATATTGTAGTATTGAAACACTTTATATCCAAATGTCAAAAAAGTTACTAAAATCAATGAACAGCACTAATAAAGCCCCATTCTTACATATCATTAACTAAAAAAAGTTGGTTTAGGGTTTAGTTACTCTTTAACTTTCTCACAGTGCTGGACACGCCCATATACGGTCACCAACGGTCACTTTCGCTTGTGAAAAAACACACAAATAATTTAAAAATACCAATTAAGATTTGAGTACTATAGCTTGTGTCCTCACTTTCAAGTAAAAGACGGTAAAACAAAGTATACCCCTCATAATAAAACAATTTTAAAGATATGTAAAATGAATTATGCAGCATGGTTACTCAAACTAACAATAGAAAACTATACTAATATAAAGCCTGTTTACAAATTGTATGAAGATGCGTTTGGCCAATCAGATCACAAGTGGACGACGTTAAATACAGCGTATTATTATTTCATTTTGCAAGCATTTGAAAGATATGTAATCCAAATGACCATAACGCATTTTAATACAAGGTATTAGCAGCCCCATAGATATAAAGTTTGACTTAAGCCGTTCAGTAGGAACTGATCACCAGATATCTCTTTTCATGTGAAGTTCACATCTATCTAAAATTGTCTTTGTGGTGAGAAGTGTCATTTTTGTCTGCGCATAGCCGGGATATTGCATTGACTGACACATTCTGATCCCGCCTCCTCTTTCCCTTCTTCTCACTGCAAAAATATCACACTCAACATCCATTATTATTACAGACGTAAAATGTTTTAGGTGCATTTCCACAAACAACGCTATCAACAAAAGGTCCAATTATGACCAAAAGTAGCGCAAAGTACTCTCAGTATTTTATCCATTTGCTTTGGCCTTAAGAAGAGATGTACAGACATTTTTTTTAACTGAACATTGAAAACTCTAAATTCTGCTGGGTTTTTTTTAACACATGTTGAGTGCCCCCCATGACGCGTGCCCAGGAACTGATGACAGGATATCTCAAAATTTTATTATTCACACCTACTATATCTTAAGTTGTCTTTGTGGGTGAGAAGTGTTATTTTTGTCTGCACTTTAATCTATAAGCTCTCATTGCGATGGCTGTTGATGGAAGGTATATTTTCATATGTATTGACGTTCTTATAGCTATAGGTTGTTGTCTGGGCAATCTGCTGGTGATATGGGCCGTGTGGAAGAGCGGAGCTCTAAATCAACCCACCTTCTGTTTGATCGTATCACTGGCGATGGCTGATTTTTTGGTTGGATGTGTGGTTGTTCCGCTAGCTGTAGTCGAGGTGCTCAACATTGAAATGTCTTTCCATGCGTGTCTCTTCATAAATTGCGTTCTCATTGTACCGCTTCAAGCCTCAGTGCTCACCCTCCTGGCTATTGCTTGGGATCGATACCTGAGAGTTTGTATTGCCTTTAGGTAAGTTTTTACTTTAAGACTATGAAATACTCTTATTGTTTTAGGGCCATTCCATTAATAAACATTAATAAACTAGTTGCCTGAGATTGATTAATACCATTTTGAAAAGTAAAATATGTTTTATTAGATTCAATGTTGAAAAAGCTAAAACAATTAACTTCAGTTTCGACAAATTACAATATTCAAATGCAGTGTAAAAAGTAAAAAGTTGGAACAGCTTAAAAATTACTTTAAATTAAAAATTAAAAAGAGTTTTTTTTTTTACTTAAAATTTGACTAAAATTTAAGTAAAAAAAAAACTAAAAAGAAATGTAGGTGTTACCAATTGAACATTGTAAAAAATGCAGCATTTTTGTCAAATCAACATATTTCTATGTTACTTAACTTAACAAATTAAGTTAAACAATTTCAGCTTAAAATATTAGACGGAATTGAATTGCAAAACCAAGTTGTTTAACATGCTGCATTTTTTATTACAGTAAAGTAATTTTTTTAAGTTGATCCAACTTTTCACTTTTTACGAAAGGGGGCGCTGGGGCGCCGCCCCCCTAAAGTTGGCCAGAGAAAAAATCTACTTTAATATGTAACAAAAAGTTAAATATATAATGTAAAGTAATTATGGTGGCACAAATTAAAACTTTTTTAAAACAAATTAAAACGAAATTTTTTAAGTAGATATCACTCTTGACCCCTCCCCCTCTCGCTCAAACTTCTGTCAATATTACTGCACCCGAGGTCTAAGTGCTGCAAACTAAGTGCTCACAACATTTTATTTTGTGCCACCATATGTAACTACTCATGTAACAGTCTTTAAATAGGGAAAACATGGAAGTGTTTGGTGGCTTCTAAATTCATCCTTGTTTGGATCCTAAGGAATGAATGGTGCTAGGCTAAATGCTAACACATTCACGACGCGCTTTACAAAGATTAAGTGTATGCATTGAATAAAGATAGGTATGTATTAATTTGTCTAATTTAAGGTAAGAACATAGTAAAATATTGAAAAACTGTGGTGTTTTCCTTTAAACATTTAAAGTGATGTGATGCACGGTTTCTGTTCTGATTCTCTTCACAAATAAACTGTGACGGGATTTTTAAAATTGATAAAGTATAATGCAACCTCTGGTGTGTGTGTTTGAATGATTACCTTGATTAGTTAATTACTAAATATAAAAAGTAATCACACATTAAACTCAAATTCACAGATTTATAGTACATTTATTTCATGCTTTAACGGTTGACTTCAACAGTAACATTTTAAGTATTTTAGCTAAGCAGAAATGATATTCATCACCTGATATATTACTATTTGGTTCATACATTTTTAAAATTTGTTTGCGCCCCCCCCCCCCCAAATTTTTTTTTGCACCAGCCGCCACTGCCGTACACAATATTTTCATGTCCCTCATGCGTGTAATACACAAATGTACTAAATATACTACAGCTTCTGAAAGTGTAAATGTTAGGAAAACTATTCAGATGTTTTTTTTTTTGCTGGCAGGTATAAGTCTACAGTAACTAAAAGACGCTCTTGGGTTCTCGCTGCTGTGTGCTGGATGTTGGCGTGTCTGCTCGGCTTCTTACCAATGTTTGGATGGTACAATCATGACACTTTGAAACACAACTCCACATTAAACTGTGAATTTACAGACGTCATTCCCCTTTCATACCTGGTCAACTTTATTTTCTTTGGTATCTTTATGCCTCTGTTGGCCATCATGGTTGCTTTGTATTGTTACATCTTTTTTAAAGTTAGAAGGCTGAAGGGAAAGACGGGTATTGCTGAATCTGGTGCGTATAACCGTAAGGAACACAAACTGGCCGGCTCACTGGTTTTGGTTTTGGTTCTGTGTGTTGCATGCTGGCTTCCTTTACACACCATGCACGCTATTGATTTCTATAATTTCCAGAGTATACAAGTGCCTTTTCAGGTCATTTATTTTGGTGTCATAGTATCTCATGCTAACTCACTGATTAATCCTGTTGTATACGCCCTGAGGATACCTAAGATTAAGGCGGAGTTCAGGAAGATTTGGAAAAGCCTGATTGGCCCACAGCAGCAGACTACAGAGTCATTGGAGATATAAAGTTACAGTGAAAGTCAATCAGGTTCAGGTCTCATCAGATATGCTGTTTTGATCTCTTGTTGTTAATGTGATGTCACACTGATAAAGGCCTGCCCACAGCCACTGACTGGTTAATATTCACCAAAAGCTTTTCTAAATGTGTTTGTTAGCACACTGTAGCGCTAATGTGGCTTAAGATATTATTGTCTCAGACTGTATTCACAGGAATCAGATCTGTTTTTAACCAAAATCACCCACTGTCTCTTTTTGTAAGGGAATGAAAAGCAATAGCTCATTTGTATTTAAAGGTACACACATGAAAACAGCACATTTTGGCTTCCACCCAAACAGGGACATTTTGATCTGTGGGGTACTTCTTGTCTTCAAATCTTTTGTTAGTTTTATGTTCGTGTTAAGTCTGTCTGGGCTGTATTAATAGTTGTAATGATTATTGCTGTTAATGTTGTAAGGCTCCTATAAATAAAATGTATAATAATAATAATAATTCTCCCAAAAATGTACATTCTGTTACTATTTACAAACCAATTTGTCATTTTAAATATGTTAAACTAATATTTTATCTATCAGAAGTTCTCTCAAGTTTTTTTTTTCTATCTACAGTAATAAGATTTTTGGTCTATTTTGCGCTTTGCCCGAAATCAAAATTGGCATTTTTGGCTAAAATTATCTTACTTTTTTTTCAAAAATCTCTAGTGTTTTTTTATGAAATAACATGAAGCAGTATATTTAAAAGTACTTGTAATTAATTGAAAATCATGTAATGTCAAATAGAAAGTTCAATATTTTACTACATTTTGGCACTTGTGCATTAATAAAACTTTACAAATATGCCAGTTACTCTAATACTATAATATAATCTCACTTTAATAATGTTTTACTGTACTGCAGTTACACAAATCTGTCAGCAGGGCTCCTCCAAACACCACAGATCAACATCTAAAAGTCATTGTTTGAAGAGCTAAATGTGAATAAACTACAATCTTAAAAATAAAAATGCTTAAAAGCTTTTCACAGCAATGCCATTAAAAATATTTTATACTTTTTATAATCTAAAGAAACTTTATTTAATATCTTTTCTGAAAGCTTCTTCAGACGTTAAAGGTTCTTCATGGAACCATACAGCCAAAAATGGTTCATCTATGGCATGGCATCATTATCATTATTTTTTATTACATAGTATCATTATTTTTAAGAGTGTATTTGTTAGTGCATCGACTGATATACAGTACCAACACTGCCAAAAATGATTTAAAACAAACAAAAAAAAATCTGCCAATGGGGTAAGCAAATTTTTCTTGAATTTAGTGTTTAAGAAAAAAATTCAGGATTTCTTTGGCCCATTGTCAGATTTTTTTGCGTGTTTTATGCATAAAATCACTTAAATTTGATATTTTTGGTCTAAAAACTAGACTTATTTTCTTGGATCGTTCTGCTCATCAAGAAAAAGCATCTTAATTTAAGAATGTTTAGATATTTTTACTGAAAACAACACAAAAAATAAGATTTTTTTTTCTTTAAAATAATTTTTTGCAGTGAACTATGAGATCAGCTACAATACAATTTATTTGTTTTTAAGGTTCATGGCTGAAAGGTAACTAAGGCCTATTACTATTTAACCAAGCACACATCATGTATCGCTAATACATCAGCATAGGACAGACTCACTTTATGAATAAAAATATTTTATTTGTTAAAACACAGCGCTAAAAAATAAGGTATGCCCGTGTCAACCACAGAAACAATGTCATTTTAATAATTCTGAATCAATTTTGAATACATTTGGTGTTTTAAAGTTCACAGTCTTGGGTTTGAGACGCCCTGATAACTTTTTTCTTTGGCTGCTCATCGTGTCTCTCAAAGGAAGGCAATAGACTGTATAGTTATCACCTGAACAGGATTCGATCCGTCCTTTAAACTATACAACCTACTACCTCATCTTGTGATGCACACTGACCTCCAGTTTCACTTCACAGTAACACAATCTCAGTTTCAGATGTGTCTTGTTGAAGAAGCGTACGTGTACGTGGTCTGTTTCTTTGGTGGACAGTTGTTGAATCTGTCTCCTTCAGAAAGACAGTAGATTGTATAGTTATCTCAAAGGGAGATTTCACACTCCACAACTATTCAATCTACTACCTCAACTTCAGGGACAGCGACAAACATGCCAGGGGTTTAGTTGCTCTGGTACTCCAGACTTTGAAATAAAAGGAAGAAAGAAATTGTTTATTATGAGTCATACAAAATAATGCAACAATAGTTGGGTGTGTATATGTTTGGGTTAATTTATATGTCTACATTGTATGATATTATTTCTGTATGGTAACACTTTACAATCAATTTAAATAATTTACTGTAAATGAATGCAATAGCTAACAGGAAACAACAATAAAAATACAATTACGGCATTTATTAGTCTTGGTTAATGTGTGTTTCATATACATATTTCACAACAATAAACATTATTACTTATTATATTAACACTGATATTTTATTAATGTTACAAAAAAAAATATTAAACCCATACAGTACAAAATAAAGGTTTTTGGACACATACATTTTATGATAAAATATTAAAGTGGCATCTGCAACTATAATTTAAGAACCAGAATATATTTTTATCTTTATTTTCAGATATACTCCTATTTAAACACTTTGTTTATTATTTTGTCAAATGCAATGAGGGTTAAATGTGTCTCAGTTGTCCAAATATTATGAAAGTGATGTAGTGGTGATGTTACTGTTTAGAGACAAACACATACAATAATAAATGTCATAGTTTGTAACATTTTTTTATTTTGCTATACGTTGAAGATTTTACGTATCGATTATAAAGTGTTCAAAACCAGCCAATATATAAAAAGAAAATAATCTCCATGTTTAATCAACAATTTCATGACGTTTGTAGCACAAACATTTTTCTTCAATGCAAGAGGAAACATGAATCTGTATTTCCGTATTCTAACCATTTACTAGGACAAAAGTCAGCAAAGACAATTTTACTGATAATGTGTAAAAAAGTGACTCTTTGGCATCCCAAACCTTTGGCAGAGGCAATGAATAGTGCCCATTTTCTCAAACGTGGCTTTTAGTTACTCACAAAGATATTTTTCTATGTAAATCTCTGAATTTAAACACAAATTTCCAAGATTCCTTGAAATAATATCTGTACGAAAGGGAAAGGACCAAACAAAATGGCCACCATCCTGCCATCTTAGCTCTGAACATTAAGAACATGTGTGAGGAGGAAACCTGTTCCTGCCTGTCAAGAATAATCTGCTGTTTTCTGTAAGAAACCTGAATCATGACTGAATCATTTATGAAAAATATGAAATAGAAAAGCATTGCTATGGATTTTTAAACATTATAGTAATTGAGATATATAACTTTGGTGTCCTGTTATATGTTCAACACTTTTGCAATGCCAGCTAAGCAACAGATGATGTCTTCCCCTGTCTTGTAATGATAAAGTAGATGAAGGTCACAGTAGACACATATTTATTACCCCTTAAATTGTGCAAATTAAAATTAGCAAATTGAAAATGTGCCCAATGGAAACGTGTAGGCTACATTTGGCAAAAATTCGAATATAACGCAAAAAAAAAGTTTTTACCCTCAGGTAAGGTGTTTTTTTAGGCAATTCAAAAAATAAATGTATCTGAAAACATTTAGGATGCACCTGACGTGCGTAAAAGCACATGATCATTCTTTAAATATGGCATGTTATATTTGATTCGATGAAAAGATATTATGTGGTGTGTTTGAGTTTATGCGGCATTGCAAGAACCAACATTAAAATACCACAGAGCGATTCTGGAGTCGACTGCTCTCTATGCTTTCGATTCACTCTCGCAGTATTTTTATATCATCTGAATGCAACTGTTACCGGGGTTTTTTGGAATGATTTATTGCGAGAGAACAAAATTACTTTTTGTCGCATAACATCAATTAACGGAAACACCATCATTTCACAATATTTTGTAGCAACATTTAAAAACGAATGCTAAAGTTTGTGCAGATTTTTAATGGTCACCAGGCTAGTGAAAGAGGTGTTAAGGGGTGATGTGAAGATTTGTCTCAATGCATAAATCATTATGTGAACCAAAAGAACTAAAAGACTTCGATGTTCTCAATTCCTCATTAGCATCAGTATCACACACTCTCAGAATAAAAGGTACAAAAGTTGTCACTGGGATGGTACTTTTTCAAAAAGTACACTGTTGTATCTATAAAATGCATATATACTGATCCCTCAAAAGAACATATCTGTACCAAAATCTTACATATTTGGACTTACACAGTTATTGAAATGAATAACCTGGCAGTCAATCCAGAGAGAAACACAAAAATTGACCAGGATTTCGGGTGCGTCTTCCTGAAGTCGTATTTGTTGAGGTCATCGAGGTCTCACATTTCAAGTTAAAAACATATTGTAGTTTTATTCTTACCTTGAAATATAATGGTTGCTTTTCTGAAATAGAACCTGAAATAATAAATCTCGATGACGTCGACAAATACAACTTCCGGAAGAAGGCCAGAAATCCTGGCCTAGACGCGTCCGGGGAAAATTGAACGTATTGTAACCCTAATCAACATGTGTACATGCATGATGTTATGTCGACTTCTTTACAAACACATTCAGACTATCCAAATGAAATCAATGTTAGCATGTTGCTAAGCTAATGTTTTGATCGACTAATGAGCACAATACCATTTTAAATACTTGTAAAAAATTTTTTACCATTTTTAATTATGCCGTCAGCCATGAATTCTGGGATTGCATGGGAAGCATTAATTAAATCTGCTGTTGTCCAATACGATGCAGTTTCATTCTTCTTTGTGTTTGACTTTGCATTATGAGACGTTTCTGTGTAAAGCTTGTTTTGCATATTTCTCTGATTTGTAAAGGACGATTTGTTTTTCAGTACATTGTGAACATCTCGCTGAAGACCATGGAGCATTACACAAAGTATTGGCAATGTCAACATGAGCTTAACCCTTCAGGCCCTGTTAGAGATAATATATGCAAAACAGTGATCGGCACTTCAGCTCTTTTCTTAAGGAGAGAGTTGATTTACCTTCAGATGTATTATATATGTGGGATTTAAACAGTAGTTGGATATAATATAGGGGGGAGCGGTGCACAAACTAACTTGGGGTGTAGTTACACACTGTGCTTTTGATCTTTTTCTCTCACTGATCTCCTGTGCTTTTGTGAAAAGTTTTTATGTGTTTTTGTTAAGAAACTGGACAAAGAGTGTTTTAGAAAGTCGAGTCAGGTGTGTAAATCTTAACTATCTTAATCACTTACATGTTACCTACACTCATTTACAGATGTGTTAATTTTAACACACTGTTTTGTGTTAACCTATTTAACACATTATGTGTTATTTTAACAAATTATGTGTCATTTTGTGTTGATTTTAAGTTCAAATAAAAAGAAGAGACAACACAAGACGTGTTAAAACAACACAAAGTGTGTTGTTCCAAAAATAACACAGAGATGTGTTAAGTTAAGGACAACACACTAGATGTGTTGTCATTCACTAGATACAAGATGTGTTATTTTAGTACATTTGTTTTAAGAGGGTACACTGTAAAAAAAAATTATGCATTAAAGTAAAAACAACTTGGTTTTGCAAGTCAAAACCTACTATTTTAAGTTTTAACTTAACTCGTTCCCCGCCATTGATGAGTTATCTCTTCAATTAAGAGAAAACATTTGCATGAAAAATATGTGTTCCTAATGAATTATTATGTTAATCTGCAATACCGTGATTAGTAGATTACTAGATTATCTACTTACCCAATTTATATAAAAAAAGCAAAAACGTTATTTACACATTTTAAACTCTGTGTATGTTTTGATAATCGTTCTGAATCTGATCTCTTAACCATTTTTTTTTTTTTTTTACAAAAAATGAAATTACTTCAGCATTTTGCAAAAAATTTTTAAGAAAAATACCCATATTTAAGAGTTTATAAGCAGAGGAAAAAATATAAATAGGAAGAAACGTTTTTTTTTTTCCATTTTGTTTGTTTGAAAGCATAGGGTCTGTTTTTATATTTTGTATATTTTTCGAATATATATTTTTCTGGAAGGCATTTTGTGAAAATCACAAAAAATGCTGGTGGGGAAGGAGTTAATTTTTAAAAAAATATATATGTTGATTCGACAAAAATGCTGCATTTTTTTTTTTTTTTACAGTGACATTGCGCCATTTTGAAACATATCAACCCTATAGTAACTGACAGCTGGGATTGAAATTTTTTTTACACTGCGGGGTTACAGTACTTATAGTAACACATTGTTACCACTAAGCCTCAATGGTATTGAGATAAAAACAATGTAAATTTCATTAATATACAAATCATACCTTTAAATAAAATATCAGTGGAAACAATTGACAAATAAGTATTTTTTTCTCTTAATTGTGTGGCCCTTATAAAAATATCTATCCATATGCATTGATGCACAATAGACGGATGGTTAGATAAAGGGTCATGGATGGATGGATGTGGATATCTATCAGTTATAAACAGATGTACAAACAATTCACTTCTAGTGTATAGACCCAATAATATTTTCTGTTCAAATTCCATACAAAATTCGATATTAAATGTGTGCTCAGTTTGTGATACCACAGAAAATTTGATATTAACCACCCAGACGAATTTGAATGATTAAAAAACACCCAGTAAGTATCAAAAACTTGGATTCTATGCTGTAATATGCTGGGGGCGTGTCCCACAGCTAAAACCACGCCCACTCACGGGAAAGCTGCTTGCAGTTGTTTTACGGGTGGGGCCTGGTGGTCCTACTGTAGTGCGTTATCGAGCCACAGTTTTCCCCGCCAAAATAATCCTATATAAATGTCTAAAAACCGTTCAATGGTGTAAAGTACTACACAGTCTTTGTAACGTGCATCAGCAATTCATTATAATGTGTTTAGAAACAATTCTCTGAAATGACTTTCCAAATAATTTTCTAGCAAACCCTCAATTAACCCCACCTACAGCGCAAGTTGCACTTCTGTCACTTTCGGTGTAATATATATAACCGCTAAGTTCCACAAACAACTTTAACGTTTTTATTTGTAGTAGAGATGTGTTTGTTGCATGTGTAAAATCCGATTAATTTAAATCATTTATTGTTTGAATCATTAAGCCAAAACCAAAATGCGTTAAGTTGTGCCCTCATATCTCCTATTTGGTAGCTTGCAACGATTGCAGCTGTTTGTGATAAATATCATGCTGACTGTCTGTGGATGTGGTTCAGTATTTCTTAAACATTGAGGTTGAGGTTAAACACAGAGGCGTTCGGGTTTTTTACAATCCCAAAGCGTTGCACAACATGACATACATTTAATGAATTTTAAATAGAAATATTATTATTATATTTCATAGTAAATTTTAAAATTAAGCATACATTGATTCTTGAGTACTGGCCTAAAGAATTACATTTTTATTAATTAATCTAACATTGTGTTCGTCAACAACATTTAATATACAAGCCATAAACAATAATCATGTCAGTTGCAAAAAATATAGTTTTAAAGAGATCAATATTGCTGTGAGGCCGGTCAGAATGCTCAAACAAAATACTGTTTTGTCTGTAAAATTATAACATCCAAAATGGCTTACTTAAGCTTTAAATATAAAAAATCCTCTTCTATTGTAAGACAAAACGTCTGATGTGTCGACGCAAACACGTATCTGCATTACATACAGCAGTCATTTTGTTTTTCGGTCATGCGATTGCTTTAAAAAAAAAGATTTTAGATGTATCTGATCTTTTTGAAACACGTGTTTGAATGCTGTGCTGTTCATCTACCCAGAAAAACAAATAAAGTTACCCCATACTAGCCCACTTTAAACTGCAAATTAAAGCAATGCAATAGATGCGAATGACGCATCATACAGTATCATACCCACCCACTGAAACTGACACACGTCTTAGTTTCCTATGTGAAATCGTTAAACTTTCATCTGCACCTCTTTCCACTCATTCAAGTCACCTGCAACCTCCATCTTTCCCTGTGTGTCCGTGTCATACTGCAAATTTGGAGACATTCGAACAAACTTTGTTTGCAAAAACCCTTGAAAATCAGCAGCACTACGCCCCGGGTTCAAAAATAGCAGATCTAAACAGGAAGCGCCTGTTGACTGCTGACCTTGTTTTGTGTCTGCATTCACTGAGGTCTGAGTAAATTCTGGGTTTATCTGTGTATGATAACTGTACAGCAAACACAAGCAGCTTGCAACATTTGTCACCTGATGTTACACAAACAGAACGTGGCGACCCAGACGAAAGGTGAAAAATCAGTTCTTCGTTCTTAACCTGCCGTCTAACATTTATTGACACGTGTTAGTCGAAGTAGATAAAAAAGAATACTATTCTAGTAAGTACATTTATCTGTTCACTTTTTATTTGGATACCTGTGAGCCACGTGTGATCCAGATTGGTACAATATATTAAACTTTGAATTACATAGCGAACAAATACCTGGTTTGTGTCAGGCACAGGCGAACAACAGCTGGATATCCGAGTCTCGGGTTGTTTTCCATACTGTGATGTTGTTTATGGTCTTACTGCTTTGTAATTGAAGGTGATGACTGAAATACGTTTCCCGATAAAAGCTCTGTGACTTTGTTCCTGGTTACCACAGAAAGAGAGAGAGAGAGAGAGAAAGAGAGAGAATGGGAGGGCGTTCAAAAATAGCAGGAAGTAGAGAAGGCAGAAAAAACTGAAGTAACGTGATGAGTTCATCTGAGGATAGAGAGGGAGGAGTTGAGGAAGTTTTTTTTCGTTCTTTCTTTTCCTTTTTTTGTGTATCACCCCACCCACCGTCTTGTCGCTTTCTCTCCCTCCAATTTTGTTTTTGCTTCACAGCAATGCATGCAGATCTCGTCTATCGTTTGTTTTCTTACAGATAACAGATTGATTTGTTATCTAAATATGATAGATACTGATAATGCACATGGCTTTTATCAGGAAACATAATATAAAGTCTCTCTATGGATGATCAGAGACGTTTTGGTACACAAAGCATGCTGGGATATCATTGGGTCTAAGGCAGCTTATTATTAATGTAAGCTAATAATAATGTATAATGAAATGGATAAACACACATTCAAAATCCATATATAAATAGTGATTGATCGATTTATGTCTCAGTCTGTTTAGTTTCTTTAAACATGTCAAATAATGAGGAAGAATAAAGCTATCTGTGGTTAAAACCACTTAACAGTCAACCAAAAACTAAAGCTTTTTGCAATGCTTCCACTGAGATTGTAGTTATTTCTTCTCTTAGGTAGGCCTCACTTTGTGAATTTTACCTTTAATGGTCTTAACAATAATACAATGTTACTATATGGTCAAAATTGCATGTTTGTATAGCCTCCGAAGAGTGATTTGTGCAAGGAAGCTGCCTATAAAAAGCATCGATGTCCACGCACGAGTGCAAAACAAACAAACAAGGCAAACAAAAACTTGTGGCAAACAAACAATTACTAGTCCACTGATTAATTGTATTTGATAAAAGTTAAGCGTATTACTGTAACAAGCATGGCGGCGAGACACGTGCATGCACGAGGAAGAGGAGGATGAGGAGCGAAGAAGAAAACGTTGTCATTCCAAAGCAAAACAAAGAAATAAAGTTGAGGATTTAAACAGAATTAAATGTTGGATATACCTGATGGATGACTTCCAAGGTGCGAGACTACAGAAACGCTGGAAAAATGAAGGAAAACGGAGACCATTCCATGTGGTGCAAGACAAGGTTAAAGCACAAAAAGGTGCGCAACGAACCCTTTTCACGCAAAAGCTGAAGCTTGAGCCCCCTGCCAGCAAATTCAGCTATGCCCTCATACGCCTGCCTACTTTACTCCTGCTGCCAAGAGAACAGGAACGGAGAGAGAGAGAGAAAGAGAGAGGTCGCAACAGCATGAGAAAAGTAAACAAAGCATTAACTTCACCAGGCTATCTTTAAGCTCACCCGGCTCGGATCAGTGTCTCTCACTGGGTCATTTTGTTTTGTCGTAAGGTTTCTAGTCAATTTTCCATGTTTCAAACCTCTTTGGGTGTTGGCAGAAACGCTAAATGCCGTCACCTGGCTCGGGTCTGAGGGCGGGAAATGGAAGTCGTCCAAAAGGAGTGAAATGAACAAATCACAGCGTATCCTTCAAGAGCGTGTTGTTGCTCGACGAGAGTCGTGAACAAAGCAAATATATATACACAAGTGTCATCTGTCTGTACTCACGGTCTCAATCGCCATCAGCGTCGCCAGATTTACGAGATAATGTCAGAGATTTGAGATGCGTCCTAAGTTCAAGGCTCTTTTGTGTCAGCATTTGGCATTTGGCCCATGCATCTCAATTCCTCTTTGAAACTATTTATCGCAGCATCTTTAGCTGTCCTGTGGTTGCCTGTTTGCATTATATTTGACCATATTTACACTTCTTGCACAGTAGCGTGCCACCTTTTGGGTATTTGCAATGTGTGTATATTATATACACTAGGAACCTAAAGATAGGAGTCACCTTTATACAAATACTTTTTAAAGAAATCTTGCTGAACTGAAGGGAACAAACGATCGGAGCGAGACAAAATAAGAAGGTTAAGACCACAAGAGAAGACTACGTTTTGCATACTACGTTCTCTCAAGTTCCAGTCGGACAGCCGTCCACAGGGTAGTCGACCGAAATAATCCAACATCACCCGGACGAAACTCGATTCAAAACGTGATGAAGAACGAGAGGAAGACAGACACCGTCCTGTCGTCTTGGTTCAGGCAGTGTGATGGGCAGCCCAAAGCATGACGTCAACAAGACCCCTTTTCCTTTTTTTGTTATTTGCTGATTTATATCCCACCGTCATCACATTTTCTCCCCATCTGCTCCTTGAATCCCCCCAAGAAAAAGCATTATGGATATCTGATCGTGTTTGTCGACGAGAATCGATTATAGAATCGCACAGACAGAGATGCCGCTTTTACGAATGCTGCTGTTACAGATCCCTCACTTCAGCTTCCTGCCGTCCAAGCAGAGCGCTTGTAAAACTTTCAGTCTTCATTGGCAGAGATTCAAGAAGAGAGCTTGCTGCTTCTAAAGCACCCGGTGACTGTCGCAGTGGGAGAGGAGTTCGAGTAGAAAGGGGTCGGGCTGGTACCCGTGAGGGGGGTGATGGTGAGGACACTGGGTCAGGATGAGGAGGGGTTGGTGGAGGTGGCACATGAACCAGTAGACTGCTCTACATGTCACAGATCTTTATGATAGATTATGTTGTGAAGTCTACAGATCATACTTTGATTCTCTGTTGTTTTAATTCAACACAAAATCAGATGTAACTTTATTTATCTCTCTTTTGCTGTCTGTCTGTAGTTCTGTCTGTACAGACTTTAATTCATGAATACAGTCCATACATTCATACAGTAATTGGCTGGTTTCAAGAATTGACCCCTGCTGTTTTTGCCCTAGCATTTTACTTTTTGTAAGCCATAGCATGTCATTATGTTATAGATGTTTCTCCAAAAAACGTTTCCAGAAGTGTTTGCCCATGAAGACCAGATGGCCGCATCCAGGTCAAATACATCTAGGGCTGAATGCAGCAGTCGAAATTTTTAAGAAACATTTTATGAGCTAAATAAATGAGAACAGACCTCTTTCTCTGTTTTGGTACATTCATCTCTGCTGTTTCTCCTAGATGCAAATTTTAACTTTTGTGGAAGGTGTGTGAAAAAGACCCAAAAGTGTGTCCACTAAAGTTTCAGAAGAGATCTCGGCAATAGGTTGGTTTCCATTGTAGATATGTACACTAGATGTCACCTTGGCTACAAAAGTTCATTGGACCGAATGCGTCAAATACAGCTGCCATCTTGAAACAGGGGAACCCTGCATCAGCGTCATTGTAAGCAATGGTGTAACGGAAATAAAATCACCATAAATCGTCATAAATGCGATATTCTTGGTTTTTCTTTGGTTCGTTTCAACAGTCCGACATGTATTTACCATTGAGTCCAGAAAAAAAATAAAGTTTTGATATTATAAAAATCTACTTTTTCTAACTATAATGCATAGTACTAGTAGGCCTAACATCAATACGCAGCACAAAAGTCCAGCATCGTCCATGAATTCGAAGTACAGGCGGAGATAGCAGCTTAACCTAGTTACTTCCTATGACAAGAACCCTGTTCCAAGATGGTGGCGGTTTTGACACATGCTTAGAACCCCAAGGCGACATCTAGTGTATATATCTATGGGTTTCCATGACAAATTTGCTTAAAACTTTAGCTAAGTCGATAATTTCCATTAACCGAGGTTATGCAATTAGAAACCGATGTTATGCAACTACAAGAATAAAATATTTTTCCTCTCGCGTTAAGTCATTTCAATAGTCAGGCCGACAGGTGTTAATTAGGTTCAGGTATATCGCAGACACCGCTTTAGCCAATATTTTTAATCAAATAAGTTTCTGTAAGGTTACAGTATGCCTGCGATTTCGCATCTTTAAAGAACGATCATGTGCCTTTTACGCACATCAAGTGACCTGTTAATGTGAAAAAACCTTTCAGCTCTGAAAAAGACCGAAAAAATCACATGTGTGTCCACTTAATTTCAGAAGAGATCTCAGCAATAGCTTGGTCTACATGACCGATTTACTCAAAACCTTGCTATATTTTTGAATGTCAATACAAAACAATTGCGAAATGCTAGCGTTTTTATTTATAAATGTTATCTTCAACTCTTTCACCACCATTTACGAGTTAACTCGTCAATTAAGAGAAAACGCTTCCCTGCCAATGACGAGTTTTTCAGGCAATTCGTATTTCCGCTATTATTCACCAGGTGGCGCTGTTACCCAACTTATAAAACCCGGAAGCAACCCTTTAGGGCAAACAGTTTAGACTCCATGTATGTTTTGATCATCGCTCTGAATCTGATCTCTATCAAAAGTCCACTAAAATGCAATTATCTCAGCTTTTTGCTTAAATTTTGGTATTTTTGAAGAAACCTACCCATATATGAGAGGTGATAAAAGAGAACTAATGAAGGTAGGATGAAACTTTGTTTAAAAACAGCAGGTCTATTCTTTCATTTGATATATTGTATGTTTATATATTTAAAGAAAAACATTTAACTGGAAGGCATTCAACTTTTGTGAAAAGCATAAAAAATGCTGGCGCTGGCTGGCAACTTTAAAAACTATGACGGGGAAAGAGTTAAAGAATGCCCATGTGACTTTTATGCACGTAAGGTAAACTGTAAATGCAAAAACGTTTTCAGTTTTGCGATAAATTCCAGATTCTAATTGTCAGAAAAATCACCACATGCATGCATAAAACTTTTTTGCGATATATAGGAGGGAAATTGAGGCGTTTACATTGATTGTATTTTCAATTCGTAATTTTATTTTGGTAGTTAAAAGGGTAACAGAAACGCAACTATTGTCGCAAACTGAGATTTTGCCACATTCTTTGTGCTGCTAACGCAATGCTCCAACTGAGCTACATGGACATAACTAGCAAATGAGGAAGTAATTTCATATAAAAAATACATTTGATTAAGGTGAGCTGGACGAAAATTACAGAAAGGAATTTGCATTCATTGACAAAAGTCATGATGGTGCACACATGCATTGCTCCACGTTAAACAGTTCAATGTTACTTCTGAGCCCATCTGACAGATCTCTAGACAGCAAATTGGCTCTGATAGACTGATAATCCCGCCTTTTCTGCAAGCCTCGCCAGATGAACCCTACTGCCTTAATGACACTTAATGGCCAAAGTTGGAAGAGGGTCCTGGGCGCATAACTGGAGAGTTTGGGGGACGCTGCGGGGTTTAATCGCCGCTCGGCGCCAGCAGCTGAAGGACGCTGAACCTCTCACGAGAGCCGCTATTATCCAGACCTCCGCTCCTCTGATGTCATTCACTGTAACTCAACTCTCAAAGTCAACCAAACTTCTTTCAAGTTCTGCCATCCACGTGCAGTCACGGCGATGTGAAATAAGGACACAAAACTCACGCTTTTTCAATAGTGAGAAAAGACGTACCTGCTTTGAAAGTGAGGTATATAGTTGGACAGGTGTGGATAGATGACACCTGGTTTTCATTTACACCTTTCATTAAGAGACACAGAGGTGATTATGACAGACACTTCAGCTGTTACAGTGTTCGCATGAGCTTTAACCTAACGTGACGTTTTACTGCACTGGTTAAATATTGTCTGGTAAATGTAATTGCTTAACATAGAGATAAATAGTATTGCTCTCTTATTGCTCAGGGACTCTGGGTTTCGTAATGTTTCATTTAAATATGAACTTAAATTTGAGAATTTTGACAGATGGTAAGAGAGTACAGCAAAATGTTAATAGCATAGCTCAGATTTTGTTTTCGAGTCATTTTGAAATTTTATTTTAATTGCAGAAATTATCTTTACAAAGCTGAGCATTGTTTGAGACATTGATGAAAACTTTAGTGAAGAGTAGGCATGGGCCGATTACCGGTTTCAAGGTATACCGAGGTTTAAAACGGTCAAGGTTTCAAAACCACTAAAATGTTCTGTGATACCGTCTCCAAGGTATGAGCTGTGTTTATACAAAATTCATTAAATCATGAAGTCATGTGATTAATTTGATGTTTACATTTAATATACATTACGAAAATATTATATGTGTTGAAAGCATATTATAATTTAAAGGCTTTATTGTACCTGGCTTTTGAAAATAACACATTTTAGTGTTGCAATGGCAAAACCGCAACACAGTGAAACCGTGGTATTTTTGCTAAAGGTTATCATACCGCCAGAATCTTATACCGGCCCATGCCTAGTGAAGAGACAAATAAATGTTCCCTAGCAAAACTTCCCATTTGCTCTCGGTGTAATCTCAGTACTTACTGTGACAAACAATTGTGATGTAATTTGCAGTAAAAGTAGTTTAGGTACATTTTTAGGTAAATGTGCATCGCATCTTCTGCTCTTCTTGAATCAATTCTTATATTAGAAACTCAAGTCATCATGATTCAAGAAGCACAGAAGATGTATGGCAGCTTTCTTCTGATGTTTGCTTGTCTTTGTATAGTCCACAAACCACATGCATAATTCATCAGCAAACATATGAACACCACCTGATGGGAGTCTAATAAAAGTTGAAATCACATGTACAATCTTAGATTACAGATCTTATTTCCATTTTTCTGTTGGTGTGGTGTTGTGGGGTTATCAAGGGCATTAAACACATGATATTTAGCCTTCTGGATAAAAAGGCTGCTAGACTTGCTGGTGACAGTCGGACATAGTTTACATTTACACTTACTACTGTACATTGTTGACAAAGTGAAAAGTTTGATCAACTAAAAATTACTTCAATTGGTAACACCTAAAAAATTTTGTTTTTTCAACTTACATTTTTCACCTAAAGTGAAACTAAATGGAAATTTAAAGTTGAAAAGAAAAACATACATTTTGTAAGTGTTACCAATTTAATTTTTAAGTTGATCCAACTTTTCACTTTTTATATTGTATGCATTTAGCCAACTCAGTCTCAAGGCAAGTCGTGTTATAGTAAGGAAAATTTTGATTAATTTATTCGTGTTTGGTGATATGAATTTCCGATTTTTTTCGTGTCTCTAGAGACGAATGTCTTTTTCGTTCTTCCCAGCATGAATTTCTATCAATGGCTGTTCGTGTCTGTGGGACGACTTTCTTTATTGTATCATTTTATAATTTGTTTTCTCATCGTTGTTTTCAATTTTTTGAACATTATCGCTTTAGGTTTGGGTTAGAATCACTTTCTGCGACTTCCCAAAACCTAAACCCCAATTTAACCCCAACTCCAGGCGAGAATAGTTTTAAAAGCGGACGATGTAGAAACCAATGCATAAAATTACATCCTAACGCAAACCCCCAATCTAACCCTAACCCCAAGCGACAATGATTTAAAAATAGGAAAGAACGATGAGAAAACAATATAAAATGACACGATAAAGAAAGTCGTGCCACAGACAGGAACAGACATTGATAAAAATTCGTGCTGGGAAGGACGAAAAATCTTTTATTTTTTTAAAGTTGAATTAACTCAAAATTTTAAGGCAACCAGTTAACGTATTTTTTTTTTTTTTAAGTTAAACCAACTATTTGTGTA
Organism: Misgurnus mizolepis; assembly: GCA_025389145.1. Lineage (NCBI taxonomy): Eukaryota > Metazoa > Chordata > Actinopteri > Cypriniformes > Cobitidae > Misgurnus > Misgurnus mizolepis. Next base: position 2,611,815 of record JAIFKI010000005.1, on the reverse strand, counting down.
TATTACACCTTAATAGCTTAAGTAAATACACTGTAAATAATTCCTTGTTGCACTTACATTTTTGAGTTTAATCAACTTGAATTTACAATTAATTTCAACTTGCTTGAATAGTGGTTGCTATAAATTATAAAAATAAACTTAAATTAGCTTAAAGGCGGGGTGCATGATCTCTGAAAGCCAATGTTGACATTTGAAATCACTTAAACAAACATGCCACTAACCCAATAGAATCTGGACCTTCATTTGATAAACCCATCCCAAACATACACAACCCAGGCAAGGATGTCGGTTAGTAGCCACATTTTAAGAATTTATAGCAACTCCTTACTAGTCAAAATTTCCCTTTAGTTTCACTTTAGGTAAAAAAAAAGGTTAAATTAATTGTATGTTAAAATTCAAGGATTTTATAAACAGTGAGTGTATACTCTATATTTCTTTAAAACAAGGTCAACAGGTTTTGTATTTCACAGGAGAAAAGAAACTTCTGCAGGTTTGAAACAACATGATGATCCTTTTAATTCTTCTCTGTTTTCCTGTATATTTCCTCAAGCTTTTTTTCACAGCGAATGTGTTAACATACAGTCACATGGCACTCTATCAGTTTAGGCTGTTTGCACGTGCAGCCAAGGTCAATATATTCATGGAGAAATCTGATCCTAGACCAGCGCTATGATGTGGTTTCGCTGGAGGGAATTTGGCGGGGCATGTCAGAGCATCGGGGGCATCTTGGGTTAAATGTGCGATAGTAAACAACATCATGACTATTTCACTGTACTTGAACGGCTCTCAGCAGATGCTCAGCTGTCTAAGACATAATAACCTCACCGCTTGCCCGGATGGCATATGTTACCCAGACCGTGCCATACGCACACACACACACGCACACACACCGCTCAGTGTTAGACCCTGCAGTTAAATGTGCAAATATAAATGTTTTCGGCAAGCATTTCTGTTAATATTTCTCGTATTCAGGGTTATGCATTTTAACAAGCCCCCTAACTCTGTATCTATATACACATTTATGCATTTGGCAGATGCTTTTATACAAAGCGACTTACAGTGCAGTATACATTTGATTTCATCAGAATGTGTGAACCCACAACTTTTTGTGCTGCTTACGCAATTCTCTACCACTGAGCTACAGGAGCTCCTCGTTGGTGTCAAATGACCTCTGCCAGTGATCTGACTTTTCTTTATAAGCTTAGAATTTCTTCTCTTTACTTATATTGAACGGGTAAGTCCAATGTGGTTTCCATGTCGTTCTACTGTATTGATAAACTATAATAGCAGAGAGGGACAAAAAGCACTAACCTACCAACGCGTTTCCACAACGCGTTTTCATTCAGAACACGTGAACCAGCTGAAACGGACAAGGAGATCAGTGATTACATAACGGCTACCGTAGTTGCAACACGCATTTGGAAAAGCGAGGTGCTAGAGAGCACTGTTGATTTGAATGCAAAATACAATTTTACCACTAGATGGGGGTAAATCCTACTTACAGTCCCTTTAAAGGAAAAAAACACAGTTTTTAACATTTTACTATGTTCTTACCTCAACTTTGACAAAGGAATACATCCCTATCTTTTTTCAATGTGTGCACTTGATCTTTGTACAGTGCATCGTGAATGTGTTAGCATAGCACCATTCATTACTTAGGATCCAAACATAAAACGTAAAATTGCCACATTTTATTTTGTGCCACCATAATTACTTGTGTAATGTAACAGTCTTTAAATAGGGAAAACATGGAAGTGTTTGGTGGCTTCTAAATTCATCCCTGTTTTGATCCTAAGGATTGAATGGGGCTAGGCTAAATGCTAACACATTCACGACGTGCTGTACAAAGATTAAAAGTGCACGCATTGAATAAAGATAGATATGTATTAATTTGTCTAAGCTGAGGTGAGAACATAGTAAAATATTGAAAAGCAGTGGGGTTTTCCTTTAATCGAACTCATCCTGCATCATTTACATTATAGATATGAACATTACCTCAAATTGTGTGCCTTGATGAGTGCTGTTACGTATAATTTTTATAACTGGCAGACGATAAAACAAGTCTAGTCAAGATTCAAGTCAGAAAGCTTTACAAAAGCTTTTTTGTCATTTCAGCCACATAGCAGTGTAGTCCATAGTGAAATGAGATGTTTCTCCAGGACCATGGTGTTACATATACAGACCCTGAACTACATAAAACAACACAGAGCTAAGGAACAAGCTACATCAAGTGCATAGGAGTAACACAAGTATTATTTAGGTCACTTGTTGGGTTGTGCTCACTTGACTTGGCCCAATAAACAAACATCAGGAACCCCTTAACACCAGGAGGGAACCTTAAAACACCTAAGCAACCACGTATAGCAAGACACTGACAACTGCCCAGACCATAGATATGTATACATAGATACATCATATTCACGAAAAAAATGACTTAACTTTCACAGGTGAAAATGTGTTGTTTTTGTATATATTATTACAGGTTTCAAACTATAGTAATGTTGTTTTAGCAAACACGCTGAAAAAAATGATTTATTCAATTTATTTAAGCAACATTTAAACAAAAGTTTTTTTTCTAATTTTTTGTTTAAATGTAACTTAAATAAATTGATTGCAACCACTTACCTTAAAAAAATGTAGTAAATTGAATGAATCTTTTTTTTTCAGTGCATTTTCATCTTGGTGTATCATGTTAGTTCAACACTTATAATGCTTGAGTCCCAATTTAGAAAAACTGCCAAATGTGAAATAGACAGATGACGTTTAAAAAAAAACTGGTGTTTTTCTTTATGAGCCTTAATGACTGTAACTTACTAAACCAGTTGCCAGTATGACTAATTATTTTACTACAAAAACTCGATAAAGTCGTTGAAATGGCTACATAAAACAGTAACCTAGTTAAGATGAATCATCTACTTAGAAAGCGAACATAAATGAATAAATTGAACTTACTTTAATAGTGTGGTGTCCGTCTGAGAGAGTTCCTCTGGCTGCCGAATCATTTTGGCGCTCAAAACAAACGATATTTATTCTCCTTTTATGGCAATTCACGTCTTTCTCATTGAGCTTTACTGCCACCTTCTGCCCGGTTGTGTGTGCAAACTCAATTTTACTGATTTCAGTATTTAATCAATGTAAGAATAATGTGTTCATTCAATTTTCAAACAAAACATTTTAATTCTACTTGATTAAATGACGTTCACAAAAGGAATATAAATATTTTGTGTTGCATACATATGTTTATTTTGTGGTATTTCAAAGACCCACTACAGTACGGCCATTTTGTCAATGTACATACCGGAAGCTCATTTCGGTTGAAGCGCATAAGCACAAAAACGTGTCCTATGAAACCGTCTATATAAACATAAATGGATAACAATATAGCAACATGCTAAATACTACTTATAGGATCTTCCAGAATACACTGGTAGCTGCATAGCAACACCTTGACAACCACCCATACTCCTCTTAGCTTCGTAGGAGCAACTTTTGCACAAACAAGCGACTACCCAGTGTAAATTAACTGCATAGCAACACCTTGACAACTGCAATTTTTGCATTAAATTAAGTAGTTAAATCTACTTAAAGGTGCCGTAGAATGTAACATTTTATTTACTTGGGCATAGATGAGTAATAAGAGTTGTACATGGTAATGACATAGCAAATGAGCTTCAAACATTATTGTTTTCTCCTTCTTATGTAAACCTTGTGCTTGCAAAAGACCGCTGAAAAACAGACCAATCTCAGTAAAACACCACCTGTGATATAGTTGTGATGTATGCCCCCAACATTAAATTAAGTACAATGTTGTTACAATGCTAAAACAAAGTTGTGACTGCGGAGTTAGCACTATATGCTAGTTAATGCTATATTCTAGCGTTTAGGCTGAAGTTCTACTATTGGCGTTACATTACGTTTTGCAGGTCCATACGGAAAAAAACACAAACTCACTCAGAAACATCCATTAACAATCTCCAAACAATTGATTATTCTGTATTTTCATCAGATACAGACTCAAACATAAGATCTGTTTACACACACAGAGCTACTGAAGGAGCCGCTCTGAGAAACAGCCAATCAGAGCAGAGCTCAACATTATTATTCATGACCCTATCAAATAAGGTAATAATAGACCATTTCACTCCAAGTGCAAATCCTAGGGTTGTAAATGGACATGTAAAACTGTCTCTGGATCATTTTTGCACTTAATAAAGCCACAGACCTACTATGAAGATGTCAGAAAACAATTTAACAGATTATTTACATGCATTATTCTTTGGCACCTTTAAACTGTTCTATAGTATTGTCCAGTGTGTTTGACATCATGGTAAAACTCATACTGTACATGTGCGTTTTTAGCTAGGGGCATGTTCTCAACCTATACGACATATGTTTGCCTTTGCATATTGTTTGAATCGCACAAAACACACACACGATGTACATACATACCCTCTGGGTATCTGCTCTACTATTACATAGGAGTTTAGCCATTTGCATTTTAGTTTAGTCATTTAGCCATTTGCATAAGGTATACATTTGATCAGTTCGAATCCACAATATTTTGGCCTGTTAACACAATGCCCTACCACTGAGCTATAATGTACAGTAACAGTCAGATAAATTATTGAGATATTTTTAGCAATTTCATTTAATTGCTTGGTTTGGTGACTTTTTAAAGGTGCAATTTCTCCATAATGACCCACACAGCAGTTAAAACACAAACAAATGTCAATATGACATTTTTCTAATCTTTATTTCGTAAGGTTCCCTTTAAATGAGTCGTCCCTCGACTTCTCTGAGCTCACCAGCCCATGAGCCACAACCAAAACTCATGACCTGTAGTCAAGAAAACAAACGGTGAAGACAAAGACTATCACTTCATCATGCGATTGAATCAAACATTGGCTAAACAGCTTCATTTCAACACATAAAGTTTTTTGGGCCAGTTTCTATGTGGAATATACAGCATGAATATCGCCACCTAGTGTCACGAGAGGGAATATTTACCTCATTAATAATTTTACAACTAAGTTTAATTACAGCTGGCTTTTTCTAACTATTTTAAGTTTTTTGCATTAAGTTAAATAATGAAATAAAACATAAATTAATAGACTTAATATCTGGAAGAAAACAATAACACAATAATAGTATTTAAATATTATACTGTTAGTAAGACAATTATTACCCTAATACTATTAATGAAAAAAGTAAAGTAAACCTAATTTTAATCTATTTGTCAAACGCAACATCTCTTCATTATTTAAAAACAAGTGATGCCTTTACTGGCCTATAGATGGCGCAATATAATGATTATAATAGCACCAAACCAATGCATCTGCAGTAATTCTTGGCAAGTCTACAGATCAACATTGTTGAGTGTAAAACATGTTAACATTTATGTCATTAATTTAAATTAATATTTATTATAAAATAATAATACAAGTAATAATGATTTAATTAACACTTTACAATAAGGTTGTATTTGTTAACAGTTATTTAATGCATAAGATAACATGAGCTAACAATGAACAATCCCATACTGCAAAAAATTAAATTTATTTGGCCAAAAATGGGTTTTAAATATATTCTAAATACATTTTGTAGAAGGTAAAGCTTATTGGAGCTTTTTTAAATTTGAAAGTATATTTATTTTTAAGTTAAATATATATATATATATATATATATATATATATATATATATATATATACATATATTTCAACATTTTATTTCAGGGGCAACAAATACATTTCTAATTTTATAACCCATAGGAAAAAATAAACTTGTATATATTAATCAATTTAAGTATGTATAAAATATACAATTACAAGTATATTTTCCAATTGAAAATATATTTAATTTTAATCTTTTCAAACCTTTAATTAGATTAAAATATTTAATTGTTTTATTTTTACAGGTTTGTCACATACAAAAGTGTTTATTCCACTGTGATGTAAATATAATGCTTTAAAATAAATTTATTTTTACAATATATTTAAAAAAAATATATAAAAAGTTTGTAAACATATTTCAAAATATATTTCAGTACATATATTTTTGGCAATTTTTTAAATATTTTAAAATCTATTTAAAATTAAATTTGATTTTTTTTCAGTATGGGATCATTTTACAGCATTTATTAATCTTTCACATGTCACATATTGGCATTTACTAATATAAAATCAAGCTTTGTAAATGTTAAAATTAATTAATGCACCATGAACTAACATGTAGAATTGACATGAATAAGAATGAATAAATGCTGAAAAACTATATTGTTCATTGTTTGTTCATGTTAGTTAATGTATGCAACCTTATTGTGTTGCCAATATCTTGAGCATTTCAACTATCATTGCTCAAATAATAAAATGATCATGTTACAAAAGGTGTTAGCTTCATGTTTGATAGTAATGGCTGCTAATGTACACTATTAACTAGATTTTAATATTTTCTTAAGTGAATCTGAATGGTGTTTGCATGTAAAAAAAAATAAATGCCATGGTTAGACTGTTGTGAAAGGGTGTTGAAAGGTTTCAAAGTGGTGTACTAGGGTATTTTGGGTGGTCGTCCAGATAAAAAAAAAATCAGATCACCCACTGAAGTTTTATAATCTGAAATTTCAATTCCTGTAGTGTGATCCCACAAACATGTTGAACAAGTTACACATTTAAGGTTAAAGGTTAAAAATGGTTGGATTATATTTGATAAATCATGTCTGGTACACAGACATCTAAAGTCACTAGTTCACTTTAGTCAGTAAACATCACCTGCTTTTCTACAAGCTACAAGCCAAGTAATGCTAAACCAATAAGATGAGAAAGCTCTACAGGTTACCCCAGAGATAAACCCCATGTCCTGCAGGATGGGCGTATTCAAGAAAGCTTTTAACCCCATGTGACTGACAGATACTAAATCCATTTCAGTGTACTATCACTGTTGTCACATTAATCCTGTTTGATAAGGCACACATCACTTAACTAACTCAAGGCTATACCAGTGAGTCTTAAATTATTTTTTAAAGTGGATCAGTTTGCAGTAAGTTAACAGAGCAATAACTGGGTCTGACATGATTCTCATATAAACATATCATTTGTTTTGGGTGGATCTATGTCATGTGTAGTCAGGAGCAAGCAGTGGTCATTTTTAGTATCTACTGTTTTATCCGGGTTGTTGTTGATGTGCAGTTTTATTCTCCTTAAAGAAATACAGCAAGCATTATTTGTCTCGTACATGTGAATTTATATATGTGTGTATGATTTTATTACCTGATCACAGACACACGCTTCCCTTTACATCCGATTGACGTTTCCGTGTGACAGATGGGTCAGTGGGAAATCCTCTTAGCAGTTTTCTGCTGATGGAGATTCATTGAGGAAAGCTTCAGACTTTCTCATTAGCATCACCACCGTAAGGCCTTGCTTACATTGAACTACTAGATAAAAGAGATGTCTGCTGAAAAGGTAAGTTTGATTTAAATGGTTTAAAGTTGTTGAATTCGCTTGTTGATCTGAATGCAGATGGATAAATGACAGAAAGCCTCTGAACATATTGTCATTCATTTATTGGTTGATTATTGATCATAGTCTTTATCGGTCACATGCTGTACAGATTATTGAGTTACAGTAAAGTCACTTCTAAAGTTGGGTAAAAACTAATCAGATGTGCATATTACCAACAAAAATGTTTCCAGCATTGTATTTCATGAAACAATGCAAAACACTAATGATTGAATGCTGAGATTTGTTTGTTTGTTTGTGTGATTCATGTTAGCGTGGCTGAATAAAAGGAATAAAAGTTTATGTTTTCCTCCACACCCATGTACAGGGCTTGTCTAAGGTGATGTATTTATAGCTGTTCTGACTGGGACTTAAGTGGATGACAAATACACACATGCACGCACACACATTTAAACTATAGATGCACTCCAGATTGATTAATGCATCATGTTTTACTGTTAAGACTAAATTAAAATATATCAAATGACTGAGTATTTTTTTTTAACCATACAATAACAGACTGACAGAAAGATCATTGAATGTGTTGATGTTTTTATTTTGTGTGGTGATGTAATGTGTTTTGCACTTAATCATTGCAGAGACAACCAGAGTTGGTTGTATTATTGAATCAGGCTACCATTTCAATAGATATTTGCTACCCTGGACCACAAAACCATAATTAACTGTTTTTTGACATTTATACATTATCTAAAAGCTGAAATAAAAAAATAAAAAAATAAGATTTCCATTAATGTATGGTTTGTTTTGATAAGACGATATTTGGCCGAGATACAACTATTTGAAAATCTGGAATTTGAGTGTGCAAAAAAAAAAAATATTGAGGAAATCACCTTTAAAGTTGTCCAAATGAAGACCTTAGCAACACATATTAATGATGAATATGAGACATGACTTTAACTTAATATCCTTTAGCATTTTTAGCATAAAAAACTGTATAATTTTGACCTAAACAATGTAATATTGACTATTGCTACAAATATTAATGCTGTAAATATAATAATAAATGCAGCAATGTTTAAACAACTTATTTATGCCAATTCAACCTACTTTGTAAAGTTTTGACTTATGTGCAAGTTGACATAACTTAGAAAAACAAGTTGAAATTGTTTAGCTTAATTTTTAAGTTAAAGTAACAAAATATATGTTGATTTGATATCATTGTGTACCTGGTTTTGTGGTCCTGGTTTTGTGGTCACATTTATCTACAAAACTCATTATAAATATTATTTGAGGACATTATACTGTATACAGGGCTCCAGACTAACTTTTTTTCACTAGGAGCACAGTGGCCCCCAACTGAAAATTTTAGGGGCACAACCAGAAAATTTAGGGGCACATACCGTAAATCAACATGCTAACCAAAAATTTACATTTCTACTGTAAGATAATAAATACTTTGATGATAGATGCAGAAAGTACAATGTGATGTTTCAAATTCAGTGTCACATTTAAAAAAAAAAGGTCAAATTTACTGGTCGCACATGTGCGACTGGATGTAAACTTCAGTGGCACACTCTTAAATTTTGGTGGCAAAATGCCACCATTTGGTGGCAGTCTGGAGCCCTGTGTATACCCTAAATGTACAGTGTTCAAAATGTGTTATCCGGTTTGTTTTTTCATAGTTTGCATATCAAATATAACCACATTTTACCTTGCACTTCTTTATTTTGATGTAGTTTTAATAAAAGGAAACAGTAGCCTAAAAGTTGCTCTTGTCTGTGTTTTATGACATCATCACCAGCATCAAACCAATTGTTTTAAACAATATGAAACTAAATATATGACCTTAAAGGTCAAAGACAGAATCTTATATAAAAATGAAGGATGCTTTTAAATAACTTAAAGCTGAAAAGTAAAATTCAGATACATTTATGTTGTTTTTCCTACTTGCTGCCACCTGCTTCTTTACTGGTGAGTTATTTCCCTTTGGTTCAGCTCTTTTCCATCAAGCTTTTCATTTCTTTCATCTAAATCTCATTCAGGTGCCGAATAATAAAATAATTTCATTTAATGACTGTGCCATCAGAACATTGCAGAAGCCCAAGAAGAAGAAGCCTGAATCTTCTCCTGCAGAGTCCAATGGAACCGAAACCAAACCCAAAAAAACCAAGACCAAAAAGAACGGAGATCTGTCATCCGAGAGCAGCCCGGTCACTCGAAGTACATATGTAACATCACCTGACATCTGTGTGTTTACAGCACGACTCTCACTAAACCAACATTTATTTAACTTACAGATGGAGAAAAAGTGACAAAGAAGAAACTACAGAAAGAAAAAGAAACCCCAGAGAAGGAGAAAGAGTCCAACAAGAAACCTAAAAGTGCCACGAAGAAGAAGAAGAGTAAGTATCTGAATCTCAACTACTGATGTCAACTCCTAAAATTTCTTGAGAGAAATAAACTGATGACATGAATTGAGTGTATAGATATAAAATCCATGGCTAATTTGATGATTATTTCATTTTGAGATGTCTGACCTGTAAATTTTGGTAGGTGAGGAGATTGCTGGGGTCTCCTGGAAACAACATCTAGCATTATAATAATCTTAAAGGTCAATGTATTGATTACTGACTGGACAACAGGTTCTACAGATGACGATGATGATGATGAAGAGGATAATGGTGTGACCACTCAGAAGAAGAACAAGAAAAAGTCTTCAAAGGAGACTACGACTGACGTAAAGGAAAAAGCCAAAGAAAAGGATAAAGACAAGAAGACTAAATCTAAAGGTTTCTCATCCTTATAGACATAAGACTGAGTTACTGGAATTTACTTATGATCATGTGTATACTCCATGTGACATATAATTTAAATACAATAAACTGTATCGTCTTTACCATCCTTAGAAATAATGAAGATTTAATAAATAAAGATTAAATCAAAACCTAGATAATACTGTGACAACTAGCCCCGGTCTCTCCTCCAATCATTTAATCAAAGCTCTTAATGGGATCTAGGGGTCAGTCTTGATTATAGCTGCTAACTAAATTTGGTCTTTGGTTTGTTTATTTGGTTTACATTTATAAACTTGAAGATGTTAAAGAGGACACGGACGCCAAGACAAAATCTAAAGCAAAGAAGAAGGAGCCAGCATCCCTGTTTCAGATTAATGGAGACAAGACAGAAACCAAGAGTAAAAAGAAAGGTGAGCTGAGATAAAAGATGTTTTAATCCAAGACTCAAACAAACTCAAATTATTCAGAATATGTCCTGTGTTTTATAATATGATCTGAAAGCGGCCAAATCCGAGAGTGAAAATGAAAGCGAGCCGGAAACGAAACCTAGCAAGACGAAAAAAAAGCCGAGCAGCTCAAACACTGCATCGATGTTTCAGGCCACAGGAGATAAAGACAAAGAGAAAAAGACAAAGAAGTCTAAAGGTAAGTAATGATATACGTCATCTTAAGCTAAAAAAAATATTTAAAAGTTATGTTGTGTAGAGGTCGACCAATAGTGGATTTTATGGATACCGATAACTAGGTTGGTCCGTACTTGACTGATAGTTTTTTAAATGGATACTGGATTAAAAAAAACATAACATTCGAAGTGAAACAGTGGCGCAATTTATTACACACAGCAAAAATTACTTTCTTACGTACTAAGTATTTTACTTAGTATGCTTAGTATCTTGTTTTTAGTAAAAATCTAAAACTTCTTCAATTTAGATGCATTTATTTTTTTTTTTTTGATAGCAAAATGACTTAAGAAAATAAATTATATATTTTTTTGTCTATTGCTGCGTTCACACCAGCCGCGGTAGAGGCGTCAACAAGCGCGAGTGATTTCAATGTTAAGTCAATGTGAAGCGTCTAGTTCGCACGAATGGCGCGAATTGAGTGTTGCCGCGGCAAACGTGCAAGTTGAAAAATGTAAACTGCATAAACCAATCAGGAGCTTGCTCTCGTAGTGACGTGATTACTGGAAGCGAGCGGAGTCGCAGAAGGGCCTCCCATGATGCAAATTTCCGCGTGAATGTCTCGATGACTAGAATTTCATGTGCGGCTTTCACGCGCGAATGAAGTTGGTAAACGCAAACTGTTCAATCAGCAAACTAAGTGCGGTACACGCGGCTGGTATGAACCCACGGTTAAAACTAGACTTAAAGGCAGGGTGCATGATCTCTGAAAGCTAATGTTGATATTTGAAATCACCTAAACATACACGCCCCTGCCCCAATAGAATCTGGACCTTCTTTTGATAGACCCGCCCCACACATACGCAACGCACCAGGCAGCGATGTCGGTTAGTAGACACACCCCTTACTGGTGATTGGCTACAAGTGTGTTTTGGTACTCGGCTCGACTCGGACCATTTTTCAAAGCGTTTCTTAAACATCGTGCACGCCATCTCGAAGTAAATTTGTGCTTAAAACAAGCAAAAAATCTGGCAACGGGGTAAGAAAAGAAATCTTGAATTAAGCTGACTTTTTTCTTAAAAATCTAATTCAAGAACAATTAAAGAAAAAAACTGCTTACCCCATTGGCAGATTTTTTGTTTTAAGCACAAATTTACTTAAAAGTAACTTTTTTTCTCTAAAAACTAGACTTATTATGCTCATCAAAAAATGCATCTTGATGTAAGAATTTTTATATGTCATTTTTTTCAGTTCAAAAGTAATAAAACAGCAGTACTGAACCATGAAAATGCGCTTAATGAAATAAATGTATATGTAAAAATATATTAATTTATTGCTTTGTATTGCAGTGATGATAAGAAAGATCTGAATATCTGTTGAATATGTTAATGTAGCCGACAGCCACATATAGTTAGCTTTTTTAATTTAAAATATGCAGCTTAGCTGGCTAAATCATAGATCTGTGTGTGTGTGTGTTTTTATAAATCTTTTAAAAAATTGTGTGTTCACCTTTAGCTCCTGCTAAAGAGGAAAGTGAAGAATCTGATTCAGAGGTAACACAAAAAAAGAAAAAGGGAAAGGGGAAGAAAGGGAAAAAGGTGAGGTCACCACTTTGAAGGATTTAGTCTACTCGCATTTACTTCTGAAATGCAAAAATAAGTTAATAAAACATTCTGTTTCCTCAGCAAAGTATCATTATATTTTTTATATTAGTTTTTAGTGTTTTTAAAATGTATATGCACATTTTTGTTAAATAAACAGCCATATGTTAAAAAGTATTTTTTTTGCATCAAAAATATACAATGATAATCAGCAACAATAATTTTAATAATGAATGCATCATGAATGTATTTTGTGGGAAACTAAATAATTTTTTTCTTCCGTTAATGCTGTGAAGGAGGAGCGAGCCCCATCGCCGGTCATCGAGTTTGACAATCTGGAAGAATTTGTACTTCAACCAGCACCTCAGGGTGTCACAGTAAAATGTAAAATGACCCGTGACAAGAGAGGGATGGACAAAGGCCTTTACCCAACATACTACCTACACCTGGACAATGAGAAGAAAGTAGGAAATCTTTCATGTCACAACTTTTAAAGTTGACTGTTGGAAGCTTAGTAATGAGAGAGGCTTGGTACTTTTAGTATATGATGTTTTAATATACAAAACTTAATGATACATTGTTCTTTCACATATAATGTCTTTCATCCAGGTGTTTTTATTAGCGGGAAGGAAGAGGAAAAAAAGCGCAACCTCCAACTATTTGATCTCCATCGACCCCACTGATCTCTCCAGAGGAGGGGAAAACTTTATAGGGAAGCTCAGGTATAGGCTACTTTACCTAACTTAAATATTAACATGTTTGACTTTTAAAGGAGCTGCCTGTACTTTCAGACACTTTAAAAGGACTACACATTTTCAGAAACATCTCACTGTGCCATTGATTTAAAGATTGCTGCATTTATATTTTAAGGTCAAATCTTATGGGAACTAAATTCACCGTGTTTGATAACGCTCTGCATCCGGACAAAGCGCTTCCGGACATGTCCAACGCACGTCAGGAACTAGCAGCCATTATCTACGTAAGACAACATCCAACCAGAATTCAAGATTTTTCATTGATCCCATACGGCAAAAAAAAAATCTAATATAATCTTAAATACATTTAAAAAAAATTACAAAAGATGGCCATGAAATATATTTGCTAAAATACATTTTGAAATGTTTACAAAGTATATTTTTCACGAATATATTTTTGGCCATTTTTTGTGCATATTTTTAAAAATATTTTTTAAATAATTATATTATATAGTTATTTATATTTAGTAATTCAATTTATTTACATTTAAATGAAATATTTTTTCAACTGCAAAAATATACTTTATATATTTTTATATTTAAAAAAATATACTTTAGCTTATAAACTTTTATATTTTGGTCAGGAAATATATATTTTGCTGTATGGGTTGTAAAATCAGAAAATATGTGAAATATATGTTAATATATATGAGAGTAAAACCGAAATATATTAAACTAAGCTTAACTTTAAACATATATTTAAAATATATTTACAGAAATGTATTTTTTGTGCCGTATGGCTTTACGTTGCTATCTGATTCTAGGAAACAAATGTTTTGGGTATGAAAGGGCCGAGGCGAATGATTGTCATTATTCCAGGCATGAACAAAGACGGTGAGCGAGTGCCGGTACGACCACGTAGTGTAAGTATAGCAATGTTAATTCATGTTTCCTACTCTTTATATAATCTCATCGAGTATCGCCTGAGGATGGACTGCCAATGTGTTTCTTCTCCTTCAGGACAATGATGGCCTCCTCACAAAACACCAAAACAGAAACATGGAGAACTTGATCGAACTTCGCAATAAGACGCCAGTGTGGAATGATGAGACGGCATCCCATGTGTTAAACTTCAATGGCAGAGTCACGCAAGCTTCTATCAAAAACTTCCAGATTGTCCATAATAAAGACCGTAAGCCACAATTTCACAGACAGTATACCACTTAGGCATCACATATATTTACACATATGAAATTAAAGACACTGAGCGGTAGATGTGTGTTTTTGTTTCAGTGGATTATATTGTGATGCAGTTTGGCCGAGTGGCAGATGATGCCTTCACTCTGGATTACAGATATCCTCTGTGTGCGGTCCAGGCCTTTGCCATCGCTCTCTCCAGCTTCGATGGAAAAATCGCCTGCGAGTAGCAGCGTCTTTATGTTTTCCACATCATTTCAACACATGTGACGAATGGGAATTGAATGCAAAAGAATTACACTTTGCACCAGCTCACAGGATCAAAGCCATATCTTTAATGTTAAAGCTACGGTAATGGCATGATTTTACATGACCTGTCAGAGTTTAATGAAAGCTTGAATGGTTGTAAACACTCCTTTTAATGGACTGAAATCATGAAATGGGTGTAGTAGACAGAAGTGTGACTGTTGATTTGTACGATGACCCCTGGTGGTGAGGAGGTCACATTACAGCAGTGGTTCTCAAACTGGGATTTGATCATAAATTAAAGTAATGCTACTAAACCAAAGGCACTACAATGTATAATTTAATAGGTTTTGTTTCATTTAAAAGTTTGAGGTTTTTGTATGTCATTTTCCATGAACTACTGCATTGGTTTAAGACAGAAAATGTGGCAGATACTCAAACAATTTAAAAGTTAATGGCTGACTTTTGTAACTTGTGTCATTTTATGTTTAGATTGAATATTATGCGGAGTTTAGGGTTAGGGTTTGTTTTGATTAAAGGCTTCACAACTAAAAAAGTAGCACAATAAAACAATAAAAACATGATAACATAATAATAAACATGTTTTGACAAACATTTTAAAAACATAGTTATCTAATTTTGGAACTAAATTCTCCATATTTTGTCTCACTACACAAGGTAAGAAAGTAGCATTACTGTATGTCGCCACAGCACATGATACACTTAAATACTTTGTTAAAATATTGAAAATATCTGTGTGTGCGCGTGCGTGTGTGTTTATGACAGAGAGCAAGCAATAAAAGTGGGTGTCTGTGCTGAAAGAGATTAAAGCAAGGTCTAGATTTATCAAAGCATAATGCTGTGCAATATCAGTGAGATGACAGATGCGTAGCATGTTAAACATTCACAGCGTATCCAGCATATTCAAGCTAAAAAAGATTTGGAAATCTCGACAAATACAGTCAGAAATAATGACTTGACCGTCTCCAATGCATCGGTTAACACTGATGTTTGGTTTGTTTTGCCTTTTTCATGTCATTGTAGTTTTATGTCTTTTAATGAAAGCCTGTAATTTTTGTCTTGTCTTATTTTGTGTTCTCTTTAATTGTCAATGTAAATGTAGAAAATGCTTTAATTTTTTCTTTTAAATAAAATTGAAGACTTTAAAATGAAATAAAACACTGTTCACAATCACCTTTGGCTGACATGGCAGGTTTTGGGTTTTAGTTGACTAAGACGTTTAGCAGTGACAGCAGTGTGTTGTGAAGTAACTCCATGATAAACTACTTTTACAGAAGTCTTGTTCAGTAAAATTATTACACACAAAGATTACATGGAATTATTTTTACTTTGAAAAATTAATTTGTCACACTGCCAAGTCATCAGCTATTTAAGTAAATGTCAAAAGATGAGTAATGATAAGAAACATGAAAGGCACTCCTGACCGGTTTTAGTGCATGAGATATTCACCTGTTATTTGTAAATAATAGGTTTTTATGCCCACTGAACTAAAATATCTAAATGAAGTTAAACTTCTCAATAAAACATTTTTTTTTTTTTTTGAAGTATGAACGAATGCAATACATATATGCATTTAGTATACACTTTTATCCAAAGCGACAGTGCATAAACGTTTTATCAGTGTGTTTGAACTCATGACCTCTGCGCAGCTAATGCAGTTGTCTAGCACATAAATTAATGAATGAAATATGCAAAGTTAAAGTCTCACCGTCAATGCTTTATAGCTTTAGCTGATATACACACTGTGTATCTCTTTGAACCATCCGCCTCGGGCCAGAACAGAAATGATCCGTCACAACCTGTTGAGTTGGTTGTCCAAACTTGTAAGTCTAAGAAAGTAAAAGACATAAAGTTTCTTTAATAGATAGAAGAACTACTTCATTGCTTGTTCCTAAGGATTTAAACTCTTGTAATATACACAGAAACACTGTGATTTCATTTTTCCTGTAATTGCATGTTTCAGGTTTGACCTATAGACGGAGCTATGTGTCTCTAAAGCTGTATGTTAATGTGGTACATAGGAAACAGAAGTTTAGAGAATGAGCATTATAATCTTAGGCTCCCTTCCAGATTATTACATCACTGACTTTGACTGTTCATGCTCTCTTGAGATGGTGAAGAGGTTTTACTGTTCACACTCATCGCTCTGGAATGTGAATGGATTCTATTGGAATTCCTGGACGATGAGGATGAAGATGATGATGACCTTGGAAAAGGTCTGAGAATTGCAAAAAAGTAAACTTGATGTTACAAATGGTTTCAAATAACTCGTTTTTATGTTGTTGTATTAAATATATCCAGTTACTAAAAATTAATAACTTTTTTCAGCATTTGGCAGATGCTTTTATCAAAGTGACTTAAAATGCACATTTTTTATTAGTATGTGTGTTCCCACCTTCAAACCTTTGACTTTTTGCTCTGCTAACACAATGCTTACTAAGCTTTGATTTTATGTCAACATATAATATAAACAAAAGAATAATAATTAAATGATAAAAACTGCAAAAAACTGCAAAAAACTGCAAAAAACTGCAAAAAACTGCAAAAAAAAAAAAAAATATATATATATATATATATATTTCAGGTTTTATGTATTTTTAAACATATTTAAAATCGTTTATATTTTTATATGTATTTAAACTTACTGTCAGATTTGTATCTTTTCCATTTACAGTAGTATTTTTATTTACATATTACAGTAGCCACATAAGAACAAGAAAATCATGCTCTGGTAAATCATAATTATGAGATTTTATTGAAATTACAAATTTAAAATAAAAAAAATTGAGATAAAAAGTAATTTAAAAGTCATAATTATGAGATATTAAGGATGAAATGTTGACCTTTAAAGTCATGAAATTATGACTTTTATAATTTACAAGAGCATGACTTTTTTGTTATGTGGCGGTAAGAGGCGTCCATACAGTAGCGTACAGCTTTCCTTCTTTGAATCCCCAGAGGGGGCGTGGCGTTTGAGGAAGTCCCGCCCCCCACCCTGTTGATTGACGCGTAACAATGGCCCCTCCTCGAACTTTTTCCCTCCTTCGTTTTCCACTGAAGTGCGTGAATTTCATACCAAACCCATACTTCGCATTCCACCTTTACTGTCAAACCCGGAGAAATATTACCGAAAACAATAGAGCACCGACATTAATATAACTTTACTGAAGTAAAGCTCGTGCTGCTCTATCTGTAGAGGTGTTTACCAATAAAGGTGAGTTTTCCTTGATTCTCCCGTTCTTTGTCCGATCGCGTTTTTGTCGGGGATTTCATGCCGAAGTTTTCAGATCTTTGTCATATTTCGCATTTTTCCTCGGAGCTGCCCGTGTCGGGTGGGATGAGGGACACAATTCCGCTTGGATGTGCTGTAAATGTGCGCGTGTGTTAGTGAGGAAGACTATTTTAGCGTGATAGCCGGGAATGTTATTCATGAATTAGACTTTGAAGTTAGAAACATTATTTCAACTATCGCTTCCATTGTTGCACGCTGACGTTGTGTTGAAAATGTCATGCTCTTTTGCACAGGATTGCTCTTTTGACTTTCGTAGCAGGATTGTCCAAACACTTACGATTGAAAATAAGGAAAAGGGTTTTATTTTTGTAGGGGATTGTGAAGAAGAAGAGGACAAGACAGAGAGAAGCGAAGTGTTTGGAGAGATCGTGCACTCCTTTTACTACGTTAACAGGTAAGCTTGTTTGTTTCTTTTAAGTTACACTGGGCAAACTAAAGCGAGAAGTTTAGGAGTGTAAATGTTTATAAATTTAAATCGCTTTAATGTTGGCAGCTAGAAGTAGAAAACACTATATAACATGGGTGTCATTGTGATTTGCCACAGTTTTACTTGCAGCACGTTTTTGTAAAAATGGTTACATTACATGGACAATGAAAGAAACTATAGTATTGAATTAAAAGTATGCTGTTGACTTAGTAACCTATATAGTAAATAGCTAAGACATAACTTACCATCATGAAAATGCTCTTAACTGCAATGAACCGTGACTGCTTTGGAAACGGTCATATTTGCCTGCAGGCAGTTGGCATTTTGTAATGGCATATTCACATTGCTTTTTTAAAACCAAATTATAATTTGCATTGTCTGTATGTAATTGTTTTGTTGTTATTTTCTGTAAAATTATTTATTTATCATTTTTTTGTAGTAATTTTTCCCCCAATCAAAACGATTGACGTTAATTCCTGTCAGTTAAATCAAGTTGTGATCTTCCCGCCTAAAAATCTATTTCTCCTCAGATTTGGTGTTTGAATATCAACGGCTAATTTCATTAAATACGATGACCTTTTAGCGCTAATGTGTTCGTTAGTTTTTTACAGTTATTTCCTCCTCTGTGGGTGAGCCCCAACTATTTACAGTTTTCCTCATATGTCAATCTGTTTTTCTTGGACCCACTTGCGTGTTTAACGTGTTCGGTTGTCTTTCTATAATTGGACAGGTTTCGTTAAACAGAAATGTTGTACTTCAGGTTGGACTTTACCAGTTCAGCCCAAACTGCCTCTTCAGGTTCTGCCACCTGCTTTGGGTTATCATATAATTTATCTACTTTCACAAAGGTTGGGCTTTATTTTCTAGATCCTAAAGCTTTACAAGATAATCCAAAAAATATGTTTTGTGGTTAAAAAAAATAACATTTTATCAATTCAGTTTAGAAGCAATAAAATGCCTGTTGGTCATGTACTGCATTCTGTGTAGCTTTGAGTGAGCATTTAGACTAAACAATTGATCACAGTTTTTCTAAATACATACACTGGTTACACAATCCACCAGATGTTATTAGTTAGTAATCTGCAAGCTTTTACATTGGTGTATTTTAATGTTGCATCTTACATGGTTTCACTATGATTTACTTACATTTTTCCTGTGGTTGGTCTTATAATGGGTGCCATGCATGTGAATTATTTAGAGATGTCAAAATGAAACTAATCTGGAGGGTTTTTTGACATTTGGCAATTTTCTAAGAAATCACTCCAACCCCAATGTCCCAGATTACTCTAGTTCACCCTATACCTACCTGTATGCTGTTACGCATAATTTACATTTACACATTTGGCAGATGCTTTTATCCAAAGTGACTTACACGTGCCCTCAGCTTTTTATCAGTATGTGGGTAGGTTCCCTGGGATTGAACCCTTGACCTTTTACTCTGCTAATGCAAGACTCTACCAGTTAAGATACAAGAACGCTGTGCTTTAAACTATACTAGTCTACATTTAAAGTTGTCCTAAGTCAAGAATGGGTATTTTTAAAAGTTTTACGACAATTTTATGAAAGGTTTTAATCCACTCAAATGTTGACTAGTGTAGAAAAAAAAGCATTCATCCATGTCTGTTATTGAGAATTTAGTCTAGCTTAGCTCTCAGATAACTTTGCCATGTGATATGTAAACTTTATTATAAGTTACTATAAGACTAAGCATGTTAAAGCTATGTGTAAATAGGCATTTTTCATCCGTATAGATTTGGAGATAAGACAAATGACAAACCTCAGGTTTATGCAAATTCAAAGACCATAATAATAAGTGTGCTTTTTATCTTTTTGCATCTTCATTATCTTGTTTTCTTTTGTGTTTAATCCAATTTAATATCACGTCTCTTGTATTAATGGGAGTTTGTGGTTGTATTTTTGGGGGGGTCTCTAAAAGTTTCTTCCATAATTTAGCATTCTTGTTCAAAAATATCTTACTTTAGGAGTGCTTCGAAGACAACCCATCTGTGCATTTCCTTGTAATTTAAGTAAATGTCAATTTTTTGCGATTTTAAACAGATGCCACATGTTGTCTTTTACGGCTTCCGCAATGTGCCGCATTTGTTGTTCGTCTGCAAATTTGCTGTTCTCATTTGCAGACATAACATCCATCCCCGATCTCCTTGGCCGTCAAGCCCCGCTGAGCGGGAATGGCCATTTCGACGACTGCTTAATAGAGCTTTACTGTTTAATAAGCTAACAAATCAGTTTTAATGATTTGTTTGTGCTTGCTCCAAGGCCTTACTCTCGGTACCCAGGGCAAACTTAAAGTTTGCGATCGTCTCCGACCATTTAAGGTAGAACCGCACTCTCGTTGTGCTTCTCGATAAAGAAACTAGATGTTTTTAAGTCGTGAGCATATCCTCCTCAAGATCGAAAGCGTGTGAGATTGGGGCAGATTGTTTGTGCCATGTGTGTGTTTATGTTGCTGGCCGGTTGACAGTTTCTTTAGCTGGTTCATGTTAAGGGCCTAGCTGAGAGGGTAATGAGCCTCTTTCCATTTGTGCAGACTAAAGTGTCCTTTTAGCACCCGCAGCAGAAGTGGCTCTCCAAATGGTGACCACTTACCTGTCTGTCAACAGAGCCCTAAACAAATATCTATCTGTGTGTGTGTTCAAACACACTAAAAGAGACGGAGAGAAAAAATGTGACGGATTTTGAGAGAAGGCAACAAGCATTTTACATCCCATGTCATGCTCTGTTGTTTCGCTTTAGACTCTCTGTGTTTACAGAAGGAAACATTTTATATAGTCTCTAGTTCCTTGAAATTTAATTTTTCCTTTTTAAATTAAAGACTTTCCTCGTCGTGGTTGAAGGAGCATGTGGCGAGCCGTAAGCCAAAACACACACAACGTGTCCCTGTGCTTTATTAATTATGATGGAGAAGCCGTGTTTACATTACGCTGAAAATCAATGCCTGTTCTCGAGACGCTTGTTTACATACATTTCCTGTGTGAGACATTGGCAGATAAGGTTTTTGGCATCTCCGTGGCCTTTCGAATGGAGGGAGGGGCGAGCTGTGGGCTAGAACAGTATAGCCTTTGTTTCTGTCTGTCTGAAGTTGCTAAACTTTCCAGTTGTTCTTGAAACCAACTGTTTGTGGCAGTAAGTTCGGCTTCGCTCCGTAACGCACCTGAGTCGCATCTTATCCGATATCCCTCACCGGAAAGAGAAAGACAAGTTTGTATTTATCAAACTTCAAGTTTCCGAATTACGTTGAACATTGTTGCTGTTCCTTTGCCACGTTTTTACTAAATTCACACGTTGCAAAGTTTATGCTACGGCTATCGCACCCGAAGGTTTAAACAAACAAATCAAGTATTACGCTTGAGACGAACGTTATGCTGATTAATAGTGCTTGCATTACTATTACTCCTGCTTATTTTTAAGGTTTAAACAAATACTGAAGTATTGAACCTCAGCATATAATTCATCATCCAGAGTTTGTACTACAGACCTGAATAATATTGTAAATTGTGTCTAGTTGATGAAAGCTTTATGAATCAACTCCTCCGCTTGGCAGCGTTCTCGCACACGTCACATTTCATCTGTAGGAAATGTAAAAATGTACTTTCGAATATTATCACAAACATCTATTCCAATATGTGAGTACTCGCCGTGCCCGTGATGATCTGAACTTGCACATATATGTTTTGACATTTCATAATCTTTATCAGGTCATCTTAATACTGAAGAAATGAGTTTGCAGAAATCACATCATTTGGAGTTAAACAGCAAAAAGTATTGATGTCTCTCTCTTTCTGGCATAAAAGTGTGAGATCAGTACATGAGGCCTCTTTTTTTGCCATCCCAAAGGTCCTATGAGTCCTGTCTTGTCTCTCTTTGCGTGTCTATTTGGTTTTCGTGGGGTTTGGCACCAGCATCTGCCTTAGCCACTAAATGATCAAGCCCTGCTTCACAAATTTGCCTGAAGATTTTCCAAGGAAAGTGCTGAATCAGACTGTACAGCGAGTTTTCTGGCACATGCGACATGCTTTGTGTCAGTCTTTCCTCTGCCGACTGAATCAGGAGTTGAGTAAACCATATGGAGAGATCTGAAGGCAGACGGCATCCTGGAAAGTCACCCCCTTGGATAATGCGAAACCCCAGGAATCAGATGCTGTTAATATCCCGCAGATTGATGTCTAGCTGTCTCTTGTGGAGAGGGATGGGGTTTTATTGACTTATGGTGTCAGGCGTTTATAAGTTGGTTGTACTTATATCTTATTAATTCTATATTATTAATCCGTTTAATACGTCTCGCTATTTCTCTCTTCTACTGCTCTGATTGTTTCCTGAGTGCCGAGCCAGAAAGGAAGTTAAAGGAAGTTATTGGAGGAGCAGGGTACAATTTATTAGAGAAAGAAAGAGAGAGAGAAGAAATGTGATGGAGGTGGAGTGGTATGGAAAGACAAAATGCAAGGTAGACGAAAAGTAAAAATGAAGTGTTTACTCTCTTAGATAATCTTGAAGTACTGGAAAGGTGTTGAGGAAGTGTTTTGACGCACGCTCTTTGTCTCTATCCCAAAAGTCTTTATAGCACTTGACTTTTCTGTAAACTTCATTACCGTTTCATCTAAGGCCTGATACATCGATACACAAATATGTAATAAAAGACACTTGTTGAGCTCGGTTTTGTGCATTGTTTTCCAGAAGTTGTCAAAATGCATTTTATGTAGACGTTTGCGCTAGTTTTGTTTGGCAGGTCCACTATTGTTCTGGTAAAGCAGTTTTTTATTGTTAAAAACAGGCAACATGTTACATCCACCTACCTGAATAACATGTGACTAGAGGTTGACTGATATGTGTTTTTCAAGGCCAATATCGGTACCGATTATTACAGAGTAGACCGATAACCGATAATTTAAACCAATATGTTTTAAAAAATTCAAATGAATGTCAATATTAAGACGCATGCTCTAACACAAATTTTCAACGCTTTGAAACATTTTTAATTCTGACTCTAAGAAATGTTAATTATAACTATCTTATTAATAACAAAAATAGCAGGAAGATAAACTGTATATACATAAAAACTATAAAAAATACTTGAATTGAATAAATTAAATATTTTCTAATGATTTATTCGTTGCATACAATATAGAACTATTTAGTTAATCATCTTGTACATCAATGGATTAACCAGCACAATTTAAATTTATATAATAAGTGTAAATATTTAACTGCCTTTATTTAAGCATACCTGTGTGTGTATCTGAACATTTATGTCCCGAAAAATAACTCAATCTGTCACTTGGCAGAGCAGCTTGAGAGATGGCTTTTAAAATGACTGATGCCGATAATCGGCAAAATGCTTAATATCAATGTCGATAATCGCCCAGATCGATATGTGATCCTGCACATTATATTGAGATTTATACCTAATCTGAAAGATGCCTAAATAAGCTTTCCATTAATGTATGGTTTGTTATGAGATACAACAATTTGAAAATCTGTAATCTGAGGGTGCAAAAAATCATCAATTTAAAACAAAATATTGAGAAAATTGCCTTTTAAAGTTGTTCAAATTAAGTCCTTAGCAACACATTACTTATGATAAATATTTTTTTTTATATATTTACAGAAAGAAATTTTCAAATATCTTCATGAAACATGATCTTTACTTAATATCCTAATGATTTTTTTGCATAAAAAAATCTATAATTTTGACCCATTCAAATGTATTGTTGGCTATTGCTAGAAATAAACCCATGCAACTTATGACTGGTTTTGTGGTCCAGCGTCACATCGGAAAGTAACTCTGCACTGTAAAAAAAATGCAGCAGTTTTGTCAAATTAACATATATTTGTGTTATTTGAACTCAAAAAAGTAAGTTAAACAATTTCAACTTGATCTTATAAGTTATGTCAACTTATCAAAAGCCAAAACTTAAAATAGTAGATTGAATTGACTTGCAAAACCAGTTGTTGAACTTTTTTCAGTGTTTTTGAAGTTTGTTACATCCACATTATTGCTGTAAGGCACATTATGCGGCTCAACGGCACTGCACACTTTCATAATTGGCCAAGCGTTTGCATCTGTGTTAAGGAGGTTTCTGGTCCATTGCATGTTAGATGATATTTAGTTCCAACTAATTCTATATTTAGCTCATGAGATCATCCAGCCCAGACTCATAGCTGATCTCAGACATCACCATATACTGTAACTAATATACAAAGCTATACTATTGCATAATTATTTTTCCTGCCTTTTTGGATGACACAGGGAATATTCACATAGCAGTGACTGGATGTAGCCTGAATTGAGATTGCATTACATATTTCAACGTTATGGGATGTAATGCATGTGTCACCAGAAAGGTTCGCTGGTCAAAATGGGTTGCAAAGACATGTGTTTGTCTAGCTGGCCACCCATAGGTTTTACAGTGGCCAATTCATAGTGTGTGGTCTTGTGTCTAAAGGCTATAAACACTCTTTGGTTTTAAGAGGAAGACCATCAAAGCTAATAAGCTAAAAACACCGGTACGGCAGGTTTTCTACTCTTAAGTGTATGAACATCAGTTCCTTCAAACATGTTCAGACTGCTGCTGCAGTCACATGATCAGACAACCGAAGGGTAAACCACTCAGATATTCTTTTTTTAACCCACCCAGACAGATTTGCATGTACGAGATCCTTCAATGAACTTTTGACAGCCATTTAACAACCCTGTTTTCACCTACATACATACAATAGTAATGTTGAAAAGCTGCTTGCTTCTGTTGCTATTTCATGTTTTAATAACAAAAGGAAGTTTTAATGAATCATACGGCCATTAGTTTGGGATGGTCTTATTGAATTACCCATTCGTGAGCCAGTTTCCTGGGAAGTGGACGCCTTTTTTTAATGTCCAAGATGTGAAGAGTTTGGAGTAGTTGTGTGAACGATGCGGTTTTGGCCGTAGTTGGAAATCTGTGCCGGACAATAAGACGAGGGGAGAGACTCTAAACGTCTTTATCTGTAATCTGAACCCAGCCAGCAGCTGCTACACTTGTCTAACCCTGTTGTTCTCTGCTGACTGTGTGTATTTGTGCGTCTGTGTGTATCTGTGTGTGTGTAAGAGAGCGGGTGATCTACACTGATGAGTGCACGGTGTGTACGCTCTTGCGTGATTTAAGAGCGGGTGTGTTGTGGAAGTTGCCTGGAGGGATCAAATCCCTGGGGCCGGCTTTTGCCAACAAGTGTTCCAGCTGCAACAGTTTGCTTACAAATCTCATATACTGAACAACGTTTGACAGGAAAAACAATTGGGGACTTTAGTCCTTGCTTCGTTACTAAATAGAAAATTGTATCTGTGACCCACCATGTTGTGAGTACTTTGCTCTTTGGTTCAGATGAATGGGCGATTGGATTTACTTCTGTCTAGACTGTGCTGTCACCTTAGCTCAGATCATTGCAAGCACCTTCAGTTTTCCTACATCTCTTGTGCCTTCTGTCTTGGTTTCATGTCCAACTAAAGTGTCCAACAAACAGGAAAACAAAAAGTAGGTTATGGTGGTTTGGCTCACTGCCGAACTACCGTTGCCTCCCTATGTTGCATCAACCTCGTCCCTTCTTTTAGTCACAAGACCTCCCTACTGGACAGGATCCTCCACTTGTATGTTTCCCGCCAAAAACGTCTGCCTGGGATGACTAACGCACAGATGGACTCCATCGCTTACTCTCAGATGCCTGAATTGTGTGCTTGCACTGGAAAGTCCCCCTGCTCCTTTGACAGTTAGTGGAGTCGCTGAAATATAAGACTTATTGTAAGGGGTTAAGAATTTACAAAAGCAGGACTTGACTGAGAGCTTCTTTACGAAACTTAACTTCATCAATGACTACATTCACGTGTACACCAATAATGTAATTTTTCCAATAATCAGAGTGCGTTTACATGTAAAGTCTTGCGTCAATTATGCTTAATATACTGATAATGTGTGATGTCATGTAAACGCGTAAAAAATGCCAGGATATAATCTGCCCTGATCATCTGCTGATTTAAAAAATAAAAATTTGCCAGTACCAATTATTGGCCAATACATCAGTGCATTTTTACTTATTTACCAATAATTTATTGAAAAGGTGACTTTTAGGTCATTGCTAGTAGTCTGGTGGATTAAAAGGTTACTGGTTTAAAAGGTAAGCCATCTCTGTTGTACCCTTGAGCAAAACTTTGTTTGCATCTATAGGGTTGTTTGTATGAAGTGGATCTACACGGACGGCATCCCAAGCAGCTCTTGTTTAGTTTTTTTGTCTCTTACAGTAGATTTTGTGCATGGCCACAGTGTGTGACCTTGAGTCAAAACAACCTCTTTTAAGAGGAAAATCCAAAGAGTCCACAAAGTTAACCTCAATCATTGCCTTGTTCCTGGAACGGTCCTGTGACTAAGCCATTTGGATTCTGGTAAAAACATTTTGGCAACTACTTTTACCCAAACTCCTCCAGTGTTATGTCCCCCATTGGTAAGAAATCCACTGGGAAAAAGTTGGTCACACATCCATGTTTTGTAACTGATATAAGATCATACTTTTTGAAGTAGATTTTGTTCTGAACTAGTACAGTATCAGTGTGATCTTGTAAACTCTAAGAAGCTGTGTTGGCTACAGTTCAGTACTGCAAGCATTTAAAACAATTCATATCGTGTTGGATGTCTGTGAGATAGTGGGCTGGGAGGGCTGTGTTCATTCAATGGCCGGCTCAATGAATGTGTGAGCTGCATGGCGTTTGCGGCATTATTTACATTCCTAGACCACATGGAAATTCTTCAGCATTATATACTGACTAAGAGCTCTGTTTGGTTTGAGAGAGAAGGGAATGTAGCGTTATAAAGCTAATGTGTCACTGCAAATCTCAGTTCATTCAGTCGTGAGTTGTAAAGCCTGACTGCGTTATAAGAAAATTAACAATAGTTGTTGGAAAAAAGCTTAACGTTGACTTCATTGCTGGAGGAACATTCGTATCATGGTGGATGTTGTGCAGTTGTATCTCTAACCTTTGCCATGTCTGATTTTTACCAAATGTATTCAAGAAAACAAACTGTGAGATTAGCATTAGCGTTGAAGAACTTAGCATTTTTTCTTTTAGGCTACCTTGCAGCTCATTTCAGTATTGTTTGTTTGATTTTCAATCCAATGTTTTATGGAATATAAAAATTGTAATCAGTATTATGGTATAAATCCGATAAAGTACTATCCGATAAACACTATTGCTTTTGTAAGCCGTGTCCTGGCAGCTGGAGAGTTAGCCTGCTGTTAGCTAACATTACTCTTGCTTTATCAGGACTTCAGGCGTGCTGATGTTGCGTTTTGTCCAAAACAATCCCACTGTTTTTCAGACTCTGAAGTGGATGTCTAAATTGGTCAGTCCCCCCACCCCAGCTCCCTGGAACTCTAGCACTCCTCCCTCAGCCCCCCTCCCCTCATCCTTTGCTCTCCTCTCCTTATTTGGGCAGAGTGCTTGGGAGCGCAGGGTGGGGAAAGGGATAGGGTGAGAGGGGGCTTGGTTGACATTAGAGAGAGAGAAAGGGAAAGAGAAGGAGAGAGAGTACGCCACACTTCCTTAATAAGGACATGTCTGGAATTTAAGCCCAATTCTCCAATAGAGCAGCTTGTCTTCTGTCCCAGTACACACATCCGTCTCTTCATACACACAAAATGCTTGATCAGAGCGTACGGCTGTGCCCTGTTCCCAGAGGATCATCAACAAAGATCTACAAAGATACAACAAACCACTTTATTAATCAATGATAGACCGTTGTGGCCGTAAGCGATATCTGAAAGGGATGTTTGCACAGTATTTGCTTTTATTGACCTATAAGTAAAGCATTAAAATATGGTACAAAAAGGAGAAAAAAGTAAACCAGATTAAGGTTTTTGTTTTACAAAGGTATCTAAACTGCAGCTTTCGGGGTAGGTTTTATTTGGAGGGGAAACAGCTAAATGGCCAAATCTCATAAATATTGGGGTTTCGGGTTAGGTTTGGAGTAGGATTAGGATGAAAACTGCACTTCTGGCTAGACAGGATATAGCTATGGCCTAAATCCCATAAAATTTTGGGTATATGGCTAGGTTTGGGGTAGGATTAGGATGAAAAACAGTGGTTCAGGCTAGATACTGTAGGATACAGCTACGTCCTAAATCCCATGAAATGTTGGGTTTATGGCTAGGTTTGGGTGTAGGATTAGGATGAAAAACAGCGGTTCGGGCTAGATAGGATACAGCTACGTCCTAAATCCCATGAAATGTTGGGTTGATGGTTAGGTTTGGGGTAGGATTAGAATGAAAAACAGCGGTTCTGGCTGGATAGGATACAGCTACAGCCTATATCTCATGAAATGTCGGGTTTATGGATATGTTTGGGTGTAGGATTAGGATGAAAAACAGCGATTCTGGCTAGATAGTATACAGCTACAGCCTAAATCCCATGGAATGTTGGGTTTATGGTTATGTTTGGGTGTAGGATTAGGATGAAAACAGCACTTCTGGCTAAATAGGATACAGCTTCAGCCTAAATCCCATGAAACGTTGGGTTTATGGTAAGGTTTGGGGTAGGATTAGGATAAAAAAAGCAGTTCTGGCTAGATATAGCTACAGCCTAAATCCCATGAAATGTTGGGTTTATGGTTAGGTTTGGGTGTAGGATTAGGATGAAAAACAGTGGTTCTGGCTAGATAGGATACAGCAACGGGCTAATCCCCTGAAATGTTGGGTTTATGGTTAGGTTTGGGGTAGCATTAGAATGAAAAACAGCAGTTCTGGCTGGATAGGATACAGCTAAAGCCTATATCCCATGAAATGTTGGGTTTATGGTAAGGTTTGGGGTAGGATTAGGATGAAAACTGCACTTCTGGCTAGACAGGATATAGCTACAGCCTAAATCCCATGAAATTGTGGGTTTATGGTTAGGTTTGGGTGTAGGATTAGGATGAAAAACAGTGGTTCTGGCTAGATAGGATACAGCAACGGCCTAATCTCCTGAAATGTTGGGTTTATGGTTAGGTTTCGGGTAGGATTAGAATGAAAAACAGCGGTTCTGGCTGGATAGGATACAGCTACAGCCTATATCCCATGAAATGTCGGGTTTATGGTTAGGATTGGGTGTAGGATTAGGATGAAAAACAACGGTTCTGGCTAGATAGGATACAGCTATGGCCTAAATCCCATGAAATGTTATGGTTAGGTTTGGGGTAGGATTAGGATGACAACTGCGCTCATTCGATGAGATTTCATGAGATTTTGTCCATAGCTGTATCCCTTCTAGCCACAACAATTTTATTATGTGGCAAAAAAGCATAGAAATGCATAAAGCATACATTGACTGCATTATAATCATATGTTAATATTTTATTTGTCCTGTCTTGTTATTGATAGTTTTTCCAAACCTATGCACAACTATACAGAAAAATACGAATGTCTTACTTGGATATTTTTACTGGAAAACAATCTCTTAATACATTTACTTGATTAGCAAAGTGGATTAAAATTTTATATCTTGTTTACTGAACTAAATTATGAAAGACAAGAGGTTTATACTTAAAACAAGTCAAAATATTTACCAGTGCGGTAAGAAAAATAAACTGATATTTTTAAGTATAAACCTCTTGATTTTCATCATTTATTTCAATAAACAAGACTTAGGGCCCTATCTTGCACCCAGCGCAATTGACTTTGTCAGTGACGCATGTATCATTCGTATTTTGCGCCGGCGCACAGCGGGGTTTTTCCCTCCACAGATGCACGTCAGCAAACTAGGGAATGAACTTGCGCTCCCTGGGCGGTTCAGCGCAAAAAGGAGGCGTGTTGCGGCGCAAACCATCTCTTATGCTATTTTGCAGTTTCAAAAAACAATTGCGCTACTAACCAAAAAAAACTAGTCTAAAGTCAGTGGCGCGTTGCGCGTGGTTCATTATGCTATTTTAAGGGCGCATGCTTGACCATAATGTATAGCGTGCACAACGCGCATACACTTTGCTTATCTAATCTACACAGATGCAACAGTTATTTTTGCAAATCATAAATTGTTACACTTAAAAATATTAATACACGAGATAAGGGGAATCATAGTGGTGAGCATTGTGGTGATATTTTTTATTTATTCTCATGCAAATAACGATTAAAATATTTTCATAACTTTGTTGTGTGGCTGTATTACGTTTATTTTATGTAAATAATAGTTAAAATGTTTTCATAAGAAACCTTAATGTATATGAACTTGATTTGTAAGAGTACTTTGGGGTTGGACCTTGCTTGCGTTTCTTGGGTCCGATTTCAAAGCCCCCAAACCCTTTCAGCGGTGAGGGTGGACGCAGCGATGTCCTCTGCTGGCGTCAAGTCCTGAGGCAGATCCACCTCCCGTTACACGGCGTGCCCGATTTATGCTGGCAAGCGTGGGATTCCCCCGTACAAGAACGTGGGTCTCCTCGGCTGTAAACCGCTCCTGGCGTGCGCCTGGTAAATCCGTCATAATAATAGCAACCCGCCATGGAACTTGCGCCCTTGCGTTTAAAGGGAATGTTGGCTAGCGTTCTGATTGGTTTATTTGACGTTACGCCCAAACCACACCTATGAATAATGAACCTACTTCAGACCAACCTCTTATTGATTTGCGCCCGGCGCAAGAGTTATTTCTCACGCCGGGAAAATAGCAACAGCGCCCAAGATCCGCCCACAAACTCACTTGCGCGTTGCGCTTCGCACTTGCGTTTCAGATCGTTAAAATAGAGCCCTTAATATCAAAAGCCACTTTGCTTACCAAGTAAATGTATCTTAATTTATGAATTTTCAGATTAAAATGTCAGATTTGCATATAAAAATCTAAAAAACATTTTAATAAAATATTTAAATGAAGGGTGAAGATGTCAATTGTCTTAGGCTGTAAATCACTTTTGGCCACTACATTTAACATGTATACCATCTACAGAATATACATGGTCACATTTTGCTATTCTGTACAATGTCTATAAAAACCCAGCTGAAGTTATTTTTGTGATTTACTGTTTTCAATTGAAATGAAATCAATGAGTGAAATCAAACTTTGATGCTCCCCATCTCATTATTAGATTTTGAGACTTCAACAAATTGGATTTCACAAACAGTCTCACATATTTTTAATGCATTCAAAGCATAGTATTGTGTGATTTTCATATTAAAGCCTATATAAGGAGCTAGGTTGTTTTCTGTACGATATGCCTTGTTGTTTGGGTGTTGGTGTTTAGGTTGTTCAGAGGTTAAAGATCCATGTCCTGTGACCTTTGTGCCGTAATGGTCAGAGATGTGTGTGCTTGCTCATCAGAGCCCCTGGACAGGGCAAGCCTTGTCCATTTGAGACAAACCATGTCTAATAGCTCCAAATGTTTCTCTCCCAGATCCGAGGAAACTTTCACCTCTGCTTAACCTTTAGTCTCAACTTTTTGCAGCCCTGTAACACTTACGTGAAACATGCAGCGGCCTCAGCTGTACCGGTTATAGTTTGTCATCTCTCTCAAAGGCGAATGCGCTTTGAAAACCTATTGTATGACTAATGATTCACCATTCAGCATTAGATTGTGGCCTGCAATGTCAAAGTAATTGGACTGTTCACTTATTCCAATGCTCTCCTCCTTATTCTGTGTCTCTGGACTGCCAAGTCGAGCGTATTCTTTCAACGTGTGTGTAACCGGAGCGTTTGAATATC
The DNA here is from genome assembly GCA_025389145.1 of Misgurnus mizolepis. Classification (NCBI taxonomy): domain Eukaryota; kingdom Metazoa; phylum Chordata; class Actinopteri; order Cypriniformes; family Cobitidae; genus Misgurnus; species Misgurnus mizolepis. The sequence goes on along the minus strand of JAIFKI010000005.1, from coordinate 2,579,773 downwards.
CCCAAAGGAAGGTCGCAGTCGGAGCCCGCCGTATTTACCCAAGCTGCGTTTTTGTCAACATCAGCAGAAAGTGAAATAAAAGATTGAAATATGTGGGCACAGCAGCGACTCCCGGGACACGATCCTCACGAACAATACCATGCAAATAAAAGGCAGCCTGAAAAACGCTTAAGATCTTTTAAACGTTTACAGACATTTCGACTCGCTCGCTCCCGACCACAAGCATTTTTGCAGGCCAGCCCTAATTATCTAATCCTTTTAAATGGGATTTTATATAATGTCAAAAATTCATTTGTCGTTTTCGGACGTTAGTGGGGAGGAAATCATAATAAGAGTCGTGCCAGTTTAGAAGGGAATTAAATGAGATTCAAGATTTGCCCAGATTTGTATAAGAGCTTGATGACAAGGGAGCGGTTTTGAGTAAAATTATGTTGTTGTTTTACTGGAAAGTCTTCACAAAGTAACGATGATAACTGATTTCTATCTCATCTTTTCTTTCAGTACTTGGATAGCGTGGGGGCTCGTGGCAGGCCCCGGTACGAGCCGGCATCATTGCGTCCAACAAGTGGAGTGCAAACGGCAGCCCGGAGCAGGGGCTGGATGATGGGGGTGATGAACTGGACAAGGCCATGGATGGAGACGCAGAGGGCGTGTGGAGCCCGGACATCGAACAAAGCTTTCAGGAGGCTCTTGCCATCTACCCGCCCTGCGGCAGGCGCAAAATCATCCTCTCGGATGAAGGAAAGATGTATGGTGAGTGCGTGATAAAGATTGTCTCTTTCCATCCTCTCTGAGTGAAAACGAATCATTGTCTCTCCAAATCACTGACGGCGTGAACTCTCCTTTCGTTTTTGTCGTAACCAGTCGTACAGGATAACCCTGCTCTTGTGCTGTAGCTTTAAGCCAACATATTGTTGCTTCAAATTTGCTTCAAGGGAAATAATTATTTGTAGTAAAGTTTCCGCCTTCCAAACTTAATTCTGAAGAAGCTTAGGTTAAAACTATGAGTCACGATACTTCATTGCGTTAGAAAAAAGCATCAGCCAAACAGGTAGATTTTGTAAAGGGGATGTTTTATTTTGACATATGAACAGGGATTGTGATACACTTTTAATGCACACTTCACATACAGCTCCACAAAATTCAAATCGGTGCCATAACGGTAGCTTTGCATTGTTTGCGATTCATAAACATTCATGATGTGTCTATTATGCATTTATAATTTTATATTTAGTAATGCTAAAGCACTGGGTATAGTCTTTTGTTTACGCATCTCTGAGTGTTGAATGCACAGACTTGCAAAGCATAGTTCATTTGACTTATACGCGTGCGCTGACGTTCGACACATATGCGTTGCGGCAAATTGAAAATAGTGTTCGTGAAGGGCTGTGCAGTTTTTATTTTCTGTTTGAGTTTTGGATTCAAACGATAACAAAATTTAGATAATTGTGGTAAAACAATTATTGTGCAATTAAAATAGTGCTGGGGAAAGATTAATCGCGATTAATCGCATGCAAAATAAAAGTGATTTTTTTGCATAATATATGAGTGTGTGCTGTGTGTAATTTTTATGTATATATAAATACACACACATTCATGTATGTATGTATTTGAGAAACTTTTACATGTGTATATATATTTATTTATATTTTTATAGACAGTTTCAGCAGTAACAACATAAACAAGCGGCTGCCGTGGTCCGCACGTAACTTCCGGAAAACTCCGCTAAGAATAAATAACAGCAAAGTTCTTTAAACATAAGCAAAAAAACCACACATATATTACATAGGAAACCAAAATATTTGTTATTTTCAACGAGGCATTTGTTCAAGAGATCAGTTTAGCAACTAGTCAGACCATTAAAAAAACGAAACCGGAAGAAAAGTTCAGATCCAGACGTGTATTGCGTCAGCGCACATGCGTCCGATGAAACCGTCTATATATTCTATATTATATATAAATTTAAAAAAGGATATATAAATGTAAAAATCTGAAATTACTATATGTATATGTGTGTGGTTAAATATACATAATAATTACCCTCAGTACACTTACACATATTATGCAAAAAAAAAATCACTTTTATTTTGAATGCGATTAATCTTTTCCCAGCACTAGATTAAAATATAAATTGCATGCCGCTAAACCAATGTGTTTGTAAGGCACTTCTAAAGGCACCACTGCTTTGACATGTGTATCCTATTGCAACACTTGCGTAATAAAAAGGTTAAATAATCGTGATTAATGTGCTCTTGTATGCACATGCGTGACAATTTATTGCAGGTTTCAAAAAGTCAGCAGTGCATCTACAGTACGCGCATACTCTACTGATGACGAAAATTGCGTCAATGTTCGTGTACTCGTAAAAAATGAACTATACTGTGGCCTTAGGGGTCTAGCAGCCATTAAATGTCTTGGGCGAAGAGTGAAGAGATAAATGGCTTTATGTGTGTTCACTAGATAGTTGAGGTGAGGCGGGAGGTCAACGCTACAAAAATGGTTTCACCTCATAAGACATTTAATCATTTTCAGAGCTTTAAAAGTGGGATACTGTCCAGTGCCATTATAAAGCTGAAAAGAGCCAGGATATTATTTAATATAACTCTGACTGTAAGAAGACATCATATACACCTAGGATGGCTTGGGGGCGAGTAAAATAAAATTTTGGCGTGACCTTTTCCTTTAAGAGCACCTCTCAGTGCCTACATATCATGATGTAGGTGTTCAGTTTTAATTAAAAGAAACTTCTCGTTCTTTAGTGGTTTTTCTGAAGAAAATGCAACTCCCACGCACACAACCGTACACACACACTCACACAACCGTACACACACACACTCATGCATGATTTAGCCAGCAGTTGTGTTTTTCTGAGCACAGGATCGGTGTAAAAAACAGGCCTGCACTTGTCCTAGAGTAGCAGTGAGGACTACAGACAGGTTTCTCAAGAACATATCTGTCTTTCCATCTTGTTTCTCAGTCTCCCGGCTCGCTGTTACCCCTATTTTCTGTCTTTTTTAACTCCCCTGCACGCTGTAAGCCCCAAACTGGTTTTATTTATCAATAGCGACTCATTTCCAGCCTTGCGAAGATTGTCGTTTATTTTTCTTTTCCCTCCCTCTCACCCAGTTAAAAAAGTGGCAGAACCAGCTCCGTTTGTCTTGCTCAATCAAGATTTGTGCGCCACAAGATCTCGCGCTCAATCCTTCCTCTCTTTCTTCTTTTCTTTATCCCTATTTATCTTTTTCTCTTCGTTCTATCTCTTCCTTTTCTGTCTCACTTAAATTTAAATGAGCTTTATTGACACTGCTGTTCAGTATCATAGTATTGACAAAGGTCAAAGCAATGAGTAATAAACATACAGTGTGAACCTACAATAAAAATAACACAAAAACATGAACAATGAGTTAAGTAAACTAACTAACTCTCTCTCACTCTCTCTCACTCTTTCGCACTTTCTATTTCTCTGCCTTTGTTTCTTTCTTTTCCTTATATATCTCTTTTTGTATTTATCTTTGTTTCTCTCTGCTCCTTTGAATTAAAAAGGTCTGTCCTGGGGCTGAGCACTTTAATGACTCCAGGTGTGAAGAAGTGTCTTCAGTTGTTTTACTCTCATTAGACTTAATAACATCGGGACAGGAATTTTTTTTAAGACTTGGAAAATACATGAGCTTCACTTAACATCCTGATGGGTTCAGAAACCTTTCAATGCATTTCATATAGCAATTGTCAGTATACGTTTAGTGTAAACTACTATAGCATATAGTAATACACATTTATCCTTTTTAATGGCACAGACCATCGCCAATGGTATTTTTATCACCTCAACAAACAAGGTTTATTACATATGCATTGGCCAAGAATTCACATTAGTGTTAGTAGACTTGCTTAAATGGGACATATCACAAGACTTTTTTAAGGTGTCAAATAAACACCTGTGGTGTCCACAGAGTACATTAAGTGCAGATTAAGGGTGGTATTATCCCCTTCTGACATCACAAGGGGAGCCAAATTTCAATAACCTAATTTTCTACATGATTGCAGAGAACGGTTTACCAAAATTTGTAAACTAAGTTACTGGGTCGATCTTTTTACATTTTCTAGGTTGATAGAAGCACTGGGACCCAATTATAGCACTTAAACATGGAAAAAGTCATAAGTTTTATGATATTACCTCCTCTTTAAAGAGCGTTTATTGTCTAACACTGCTAAGATTATGAATTCACCCCAGATTGAAAAAAACTACATGGCTGTATTAACTCTTTCCCCGCCATTGACGAGATATCTCGTCAATTAAGAGAAACGCTTCCCCGTCAATGAAGAGTTTTTGTCTTTCCGCAATACCGCTATTATCCACCAGGTGGCACAACTTTTTAAACCCGGAAGTATTGCCCTATGGCAAGCTGCTGCATGTCCGTGTCTGTTTTAAAGATCGCTCTGAATGGGATCTCTATGAAAAGTCCGTCACAAAAATGGAATTATCTCTGCTTTTTGCTCAAAATGTGGTGTTTTTGCAGAAACCTACCCATATTCAAAAGCTGATTACAAAAGAACCACTGAAGGTAGGATGAAACTGTTTTTTTTTGTTTGAAAGCAGAGGGTCTGTTCTTTCATTTGGTATATTGTATGTTTATATATTTAAAGAAGAACATTTTCTGGAAGGCATTAAACTTTGGTGAAAATCATGAAAAACGCTGGCGCTGGCTGGCAACTTTTTTAAAAATGCTGGTGGTGAAAGAGTTAAACATTTAGCAAGAATAAAAGGAGTGCAGGAACATCCAACTGGAGCCTGATCAAAGTATAACAAATTATAGGCTTATATCAGCTCACTGTTTTGCTATTCTTGTTTATTTTGCAATATTTTGATGCAACTGATCTGTCTGGCCTGACCAAATTTATTCAGTGAAAGGATTGTATCTTAAGAGACTGGCTTCGTTTGTTGCTATAAGTTGATATATTACAAAACGACTAGGGATAATTTGCATGCGATATCATGCGCATTTCATCAGTAAAGCCGATTCTGTGATTAGAAGTAAATCGCATTTTAGATGGAGCGGCATTTACTACACAAAGTAGTTCACTGACAAGCTGGGCCATATTGCATACATATGGCAGGTGATACGTCCGCGATTATTAATTTGAAATTGCCCCGATTGTCAAAGGACAGCGGCTCTGTGTAGCCTTGGTAAAAGCAACATGCTTCACGTTCAGATGTGCATCGTATCTGCAGATGGGTGCTTTACTTTGGCTCCAGGTGTTTGGCTTTAGTCCCTCCTCCTCAAACTGACTGCTCTCCTTTTTTCTCTAGAGAAACAGACAAGACAAACCCTAGTGCTGGTTTGAATTAGCAAACCAAGCCTGCAGATGTAAACCAGACTGAGAAAAGTGCAGCTGAACTCAGCTCAGTACTGGTGAAGAAAGGTTCAGGCTCTTCTTGCTTGCTGTAAACCCTGTCATTTTCCTAAAGACAGCGTCATATATCCGGCTTTATCTTTCGAGTATTATGTTTATTTGCAGTTTCAATTCTCTACTCTAAAGATTGGAGTAACACTGTCACGTTTAGACATGTTATAAATCCTAGGCGCTCATTCATTTTAGTGTTTTATGGGGTGGGGGGGTTGTATTGTTTAGCATTTATTTACAAGACTACTGAGTTGAATGATCCTGACTGACGAGTCATTTCCATTCTTTTTTTAATGTCTACTAATTCATAGTTCTGATATTGCATTACATTTCACACTGAGACTCATTCACAGAAAACCAACTGTAAATACTGATCTGAGACCAGTATATTTTTGAGTCAATGCATAAGGACTCCAGCAATCATAAATCAGTTATAGGAGGGCCACCGTGTTGTTATAAACTCGCTTAAGTGCTGTACCGGGGCTCTGTTTCATACCTTAGTGTGCTGCCGAAGTAGAATGCATTTTAAGGCATTATAGGCCACGTATCTGACACAAAAGTCTGCTTGAAACCAGCAATAGCCAACAATACATTGTATGGGTCAAAATTATTATTTAATAATTATTACTAATTATTTTATGCCAAAATAATTAAGATATTAAGTAAAGTTCATGTTCCAAGAAAAAAAAAATTAATTTCTTTAACATAAATATATTAAACAAAATAATATTTTGATTTTTTTGCACTCCCAGATTCCAAATTTTCAAATAATTGTATCTCAGCCAAATATCATCATATCCTTACCACGGTTTCCCACAGAAAATTTGTAAGTTAAGGTGGTAGGATTTGGCGGGTGGGCAGGGCCAGGGCGTGGCTTACGTGTCATGATGAAAATTAAAATATTTTTATTTAAAACACTCAAACAAAACTTAATTTTGAAGAAACTATAACAGAAAATGAACACATACTAGATTATTAATGAATTCAATGTTTTTACCTCTACTGGGAATAGCTGCATGATTAAGTGAATCTAAAGGGGTAATAAACACAAACTGAAGCAGATGTTGTAGAACGTCTGGCGAACGATGATAGATGGCGCAAAAAAACCTGATTATTTCCCACAATTAATTACATTATTTTAAAGGAGTGTAACTGTAGCATGTAAATAATGTACATAACTAACGTGAGCAAGAGCGCTCAACAATTATATCTAATCAATAGGCACGTGAAACCTAGCTAGCAGGTTGCTCAAACAACAAAATCACCAGCTAACTTACTTTAGATTTGCAAGAATTATAGACTAATACAATAACAGGCTTTAATAAACCCAAAACATAAGTCCACTAAAAGTTCTCACGGACACGCGTTTTATCAACTGGCTATCCTCCAGACATGATGGACCACGTTTTTATCTAATTTTCGGCCGTGTGGCGTGCGTGCACGCTCGCGGTGTGAAGCGCGTCCGTGCTATTCTCTGAGATGTTTTATCAACTGGCTAGTTATCCTCTGACTAGTGACGGTCCGGACCACATCTTTCTCATTTCGGCTGTGTGGCACGCGTTCCCGCTCGCGGTGTGAAGCACATCCGCGCTATTCTCCGAGATGCATTTGACGGTCTTTTGTGCAGTAATTTTTTTGGAACGACCTAGTTAAGGCGGTAGGGTTTCCCAACTTAGGCGGGCCGCCTGAACTGCAAAATGCTGCAGAAAACCCTGCTAACAAACCACAATGTAAAGCTTATTTATTCAATTTCAGCTAATGTATAAATTTCAAAAACAAAATGTACCCTTATGACTGGTTTTGTGGTTCAAGGTCACAGATACCTTGTTGTAACCTGTTTTGAAGAATTGCAAGAAACATTGCAACAAGCATTTTAGTAACAATAGTAAAGTTAATCAAGTTTTTCTTGCTGTTTTCCTGGGTTCAGTATCGCTTGCTAGATTTTGGAACGAGCTTAGACAGAGGTTACATCATTCAGGCTTTATCCTCCCCTTGATGTTAAATATAAACATATTTACTGACTCACTATTCAGTCAGAAGGACACCCCATTGCTATGTGTTACAGACACTGGGACTCGTCGATAAGAAAATACTGGAAAAATGACATTGTTGATAGGACATTGTTGGCATTTTTGGCAAGTTTAGGCCTGTTGTGTGTGTGTGGTATTAATATCTGCCACATATTGAACTATATGTGACCATGGACCACAAAAGTATTATTTTTTGATACTTAGACTTATACATCACCTGAAGTTGAATAAATAAGCTTTCCGTTGATGTATGGTTTGTTATCGTATAGGACAATATTTGGTCAAGATACAAGAATATTTGGTCAAGAGATACAATCTGGAATCTGAGGTTGCAAATAAATCAAAATATTGAGAAAATTGCCTTTAAAGTTGTTCAAATGAAGTTCGCAGCAACACACATTACTGATATTACTAATCAATTTTTATATTTATTTACGGTAGGAATTTACTAAATATCTTTATTGAATATGATCTTTACTTATTATCCTAATGATTTTTGGCATAAATAAAATGACAATGACCTATACAATGTATTGTTGGCTATTGCTACAAATATATCCGTGCGACTTGTGACCGGTTTTGTGGTCCAGGGTCACATATGTGTGTGGAGGGATTCCTTTGATCGATTGATATCTAGTAATCCTTGATTCCTAGTTTTAGTACGATGCCGTTTTATCAGTTTGGTATAAATGGAGTAATGGTTTAACAATTGATTTTACATTTAAATTGGCCATGTTTTGCAGTTATTTTTTACAATTTAACTTCATTCAGGTATTGTGTAAACAAAGGTGCACTCATAATTTTATATTTTAATAAACTGAATTGTAAAAGTATCACAACATGCAACTAGAAAAGCGTGTGTTGACCTCACTAAGCACCGATTCGTTCCTGTCTATAAACACCTTCTCAGTTTACATACAGTCATCTGATGGTTCCCGGCCACTAAAGAAGCCCTCTCACGAGGAAAATGACGTCAGTGCTTATAATACACCGCTGACGTGAGCCCTCGAACACCAACTGCTTTGGCTCTGTTAATATCGCCTGAATCGGGTCGCACAACGGTGTGCAACATGGAGACGTCTCTTTTCAGTAATGTTGATAAGTGCAAACAAGAGTCGCACTGTAATGGCTTTATATTTTGATATTATTAGTGAGGTTTGGCTTTGAATATATTTTCACATTCACTTATATTGACCTCTGAAGAACCCATAAGCATCGCCCGAATGTGTCGCGTGCCAAATGCCAGGCCAACTTTAATTGGGTACGTCTGCAGCAAGCCATTGGAATCAAGACCTTTCCTCATTTAACCCGTGTGATTTACAACCCCGCTGAATGGCAGAAATGCCGTCTGTCTGGTTTCATAGCTGTTACGGTGTCAAAATATTTTCCACCTGCAAATACTTTTCCACCTGTGTTTGAAATGGTGAAGCCTGCAGCAGTGCGCTGCACCCTGAGCACTCTTTGGATTTCTGCAGATTTTAGGTCCTCTCATTGACAAGAATACAGATTGCATGCATGCACATGTTTGTTAGTAGTAGAAGTCTGTGTTGTTTACTGTGACGGTTTTCAAAGAGAGAGAGAGCACAAACTATTTGATATTTGAGATGTCTGAAATAAAACTTATCACGAGAGAACCTCACGTCTCTGACGACTATGTGACAGACACCGCTTGATCATTTCAAATCAGTTTACAAGACAAATGCTTTTATTAGGTTTTATTTTCCTATTTTAAAAATGATCATTTATAAAAGTTATTCACATCGTTTTGTAAAATTTATGAAATTATCCTAATACACGCCAAATCAATCATGAGAACGTATTATCACAAGCTTTTTTATTTTGCTATTGTATAACGCTATAAACAATAATATATGCAATTTTAAATGCAAAACTAGTATTAACATTATTTATTGCTTTTATTTAATGCACAGTACTAATTGTATTTTTATTATAAACCTTAAATAAAAGTAAATATTTTATATTTATTTTGTAATATTTATAGCTCCCTCTTTTAAAAGTATTTAAATCCATTCTGCAGATTTTTTAAGACGAGGATTTGTTTGAAGTTGTTGAGTTTTGATGTGTTTGGATTATCATCAGGAAAGATGAGCTACTGTCATTATCATTGGTTTGACAGGAGGCAAAGCTTAAAGGTGCCAAAGAATGAATTTAAAAAATGTTAAATTGTTCTCTGATATCTACATAGATATATATTAAATTACATCCTGGGACTTTTTAGCTGTGCAAAGTCATTGTGCCCCATTTTAATATCATCCATCCATCAAAAACTAATCCTTATGATTATTAAATGTGAAGCAATGGTTTTTTGTAACATTGGTTTAGAGTTTAAAACAAACATCGGGCCTTCTACCTGTCCTCAAATCTCTTAATGAACATGCATACGGCTGTAGTTTATAAGTCTTTAGTGGATAGATGTGCTTTTCAGAGCTTCAAAAATGGGACACTATCCAAAAAGAAAGTCATTTACACCAATGATGGCTTGAGGGTGAGCTATCCCTTTAACCGCTATACCACCCTAAATATCCCACACCAGAAATTCAAGCATATTATTGCACCTCGAGCGCACGTGTCTCCCACTTGAACTTATTTTGCGGACACGGCCTAAGAGCAAAGGTTGAGAAGAAACTTGAAGAGGGAATGAGAGATGGGAGATGGGGATATGGGACACAGTAGGGGCCGTGTTATGGCAGGATTGTCTGTGGCAGGTGTGGGTGTCCGTTGGGGACAGCAGGGTGACATTCAGCTGCCGGTTGTTGCCAGAAACAGCGAGGCCCTTTGTCTGTCTCGCTCTCTCACGCCCACTTTTTGGTCGTTCTCTGCCTCTCTAAACGCAAGCTCCAGGCTGTTACCCTCATCAAATCAAGTTGTGTGGGGCAGATGTCACAGGCGCAGAAGAATGCAAAGAATGCGGAGGCTGAGAGAGAGAGAGAGAGAGAGAGAGAGAGAGAGAGAGAGCGAGAGAGAGAGAGAGAGAGAGAGGGTGTGTCTAGGAAAGGGTGTGCAAGCCTTACTGAAACTAAACCCTAGTACAGTGGTCTCGCTCAAAACTGAGACACATTTATGGGTGTTGATCATTGGGCTGCAAAAGTCATCTGCTAATTACTTCCTTATAAGACGCGCGGCACAGAAAACCAAATACTACATTGGCCCTCATTTAAATAAGGAGAAAGTCATAGAAACCTCATGGTGGTGTCACATCTTTTTGACCACTTAAAAAATCCTTATTCACTAATCACCAGTGGCTTTTGTTGGTCTATCCTGGCCAGTGTTGAGTAAAGTAACATTCAATTCACTTTATTTATATAGCGCTTTTCAAAATTGTTAGTTGTTTCAAAGCAGCTTTACATTAATAGATGTAGGAAAATCATAGAAAAGCGAGCGTAGTAATAATGTAACGTATACAGTAAAGTAGTAAGTTAAGCCAAAGGTGGCGGACTCTCCAGGGGTTAAAAAAAAACCCTAGGAGAAAAACCCTCCAGGCTAGTCCAGGGAGAAAACTCCTAGGACGAGAAAAACCCCTGAGAGAGATACATATATATATATATATATATATACTATCGGGGTATGTGAACGGGTAAGCGAATTAAACTGGTTCCGCCGGTTGTCATTGGTCAGACATTGGCTGGGCATCACGTCAGTAGATCAGTGGTGTGATGACCTTCACAGCAGCAGGAACTGCACATGTAATGCAATTGTCATACAGTATTGTGGTTTAAATCAGCTCGGTTCCAGACAGGCTTACTATTGCGGCATAAGTATATTACCCAGATGAGTTATGTGAACATCTACCACATTATAAAACCATATATGCTAAATGGGGCAACTTTAAAGGAATAGTTTACACCAAAATGAAAATTAACCCATATGTTATTCACCCTCAAGCCATCCTGGGTGTATATTGGAGGGGATATGACATAAATCTTATATCATGATTGGATTCATCATGATAACGATATGTATCATTTATATTTTTCTTTCTTTTAATACGGTTTTTATGTTATTAAAATCTTTAATGCAATAGAATTTTCATAATTCTCTCTCTCTTTCTCAAAAAAAAAAAAAACCGTATAAAAGCATAAAAATAAGACAAATAAAACAATAGTCCAGCTCAATGAGGGTAAGCAGTCAGTGATTTATCTATTTATTTATTTTTATATCTGATTAAATGGAGTGACAGACATGAGCAAAATTAGGTAACTTTCACTTTAAGACCAAAATACGTATGGGTTGTCCTTTTCAGCGGTTTACTTTCTCCTAAGACCTAAATGATCGTGTTTATGAAAATACTTGCAAAGACGGGAATTTTTACACATATGTATATTTAAATCCAAAAAAGCGGCAAAAATGCTCACAAGCTCAATGGGCAGCGAATGCGCCGCTTGCGCGCTCCTCTGACACAAAAACAGCGTGCACATTTAGCACTGTTGTTTGTGTTTCAATGGCTTAAAATGACTTGATTTTAAACTGCGGTGTACAAACGTTACACTGTAAAAAAATTCCGTAGAAATTGCAGCTGAGTTGCCGGTAATTTACCGTAGATTTACATTTATGTTTTTTTCAGGCAACATTTTGTTCAAAGTTAAATGAAAATTAAACATTTACAAGTCTTTATCTTTACAGAGTAAAACTAAAAAACAGCATCAAGCAAAACATTCCGGGAAACAAAATCTGGACCAAAAAACAGAAAAAGGTTGATGATGATTTCTGGTTCCCAGAATGCTTTGCATGAGGCTGTTATTGTATAGTTTTATTCTGTAAAGATAAAGACTTGTTAATATTTGAAATTTATTTAACTTTGAACAAACTCTTGCCAGTAAATAACATAAATGTAAATCTACGGTAAATTACCGCAACCCAGCTGCAATAACATTGAAATTTCTACGGAATTTTTTTACAGTGTACGTTTTCATGACCACGTGCACAGCAACATGACGTTGGCGCGTAACCTCGATAGAAATGATAGTCCAAAATCTCTACCGGTTTACAAATTTCTACAGATTTATTATACCTACCGATTTATAATACCTACTGATTTATCGCCCACCCCTAGTGTATATGATTTTCTTCTTTTAATCAAACACAGTCAGAGTTATATTCAATTATATCCTGGCTCTCTTCAGCTTTATAATGGCATTGGATAGTGCCCCATTTGTAAAGCTCCAAAAAGCATATCCATCCATCAAAAACTAAACTATACAGTTATTAAATGTCTTCTGAGGTGAAGCAATGTTTTTTTTTTTTGAAAGGAAACATTTAAACTTTATAAACTAAGTTGTATGCATGTTCATGAGAAAATGTTCATCCAATGCCATTATAAAGCTGAAAAGAGACAAGATATAATTTTATATAACTCTTGACTGTGTTTGGATGACTTGAGGGTAATTTTTATTTTTGGTGGGCTATTCCTTTAATAAATGTACACAGTGAAGATAAAACATCAGACTTATTTTTCAGACTCACCATGTCTGACAAATAAGAGACAAGTTCCAGAATGCTAAACCATATTAGCTGCTTGTTAGATGCTGGTTCAGTAGGCCGACTGGTTTTGGATTGAATCTCAAGCGTGTTTCGTTTACCATTCGAGTATGATCTTCCTCCAGGGCCTTATGTTTGAAAGTGCCGTTTGAAGTCTTTGAGGTATTGTGAAAATGATTTAACCCTTACAGGCTTACAGGGCAACCTTAAGACGAGAGCAAGAAAAGTTTTGCTCATAATGTTTTCTCACTGCTGCCACCTGATGGTGGGTGATGATGTTTTCATTTCTGCAGAATCTGAATAGCTCTGAATAGTTAAAATGCCATACAGTGTGTTTAACAGAGTCATGGGTATCATACAATTATTTAATATACATTTACAGGAGATATGTGGAACTTTGTAAATTAATTTAGTTTTTGGAGATGTGGCAAACACATTTTTTATGACTGGTAGAGCATTGCATTAGCAGCACAAAAGGTCATGGGTTCAATCCCGGGAACACGTGCACTGATTTAAATGTATAGCCTGAATGCAATTGAAGTTGCTTTGGATAAAAACATTGCAAAATTCATAAATGTAAATGTGTGTTTCTTCCTTTTATTGTTCTCCTCTGTCGCCACCTTTTGGTCAATGTAGTTATTGAACATTTTCTCAACTTTTTTTTATTTATTTACCCTTCAGGTCGCAATGAGCTTATCGCCAGATATATCAAGCTGAGGACGGGCAAAACCCGCACAAGAAAACAGGTATTTCACTCGACATTTTTGTAACATACATTACATGACATTAATATTTTATAATCATTTTTATTGAAATGTTTTTTTTTTTGCATTGTGTAGAGTTGTTCACTCATATTCATATGTAAATATACACAAGAAAAAATCAGATTTTAAATAGAATTTATTCAAGATAGGATTATCATTAAATAATGTAGGGCTGCAACAACTAATCGATAAAATAATATTGATTAATTCATATGATTTATAAGTTAATAATCGATTATGAAATTTGTCAATAAAAACCGGTTAAGCAGGTAAATGTTTTCTGTCTGTTAGAGATGGAAGGATTTAGTTAATTTGTTGTTGCTATTTGGGATGTGAATAATTATTGTGGTGCTCTTAATTTTGAATGGGCTGGTTTTCTTATGCAATGTGATGCATAACTGATCTGGCAACCCTGAAGTACAATAATGGAAGCAAAAGCGCAAAAGAATGGTGGTAATAAAGGTTTAATATCGTTCTTCAATATAATTGAGTTTGCATTTGTTTAATTGTTGGGTTTTCATAACAAAAATATTATGAATTACAAACTACACTGCAAATAAAGATTTTCAAGAAATAAATTCTTTTTTTTTCAGCAAAAATATATCTAAAAATTCTTAAATTAAGCTGCTTTTTCTTGATGAGCAAAACACCCCTAGAAAGTAAGTCTAGTTTTTAGACCAAAAATATCGAATTTAAGTGATTTTGTGCATAAAACAAGCAAAAAATCTGCTAATGGGGTAAGCAAAAAATCTTGAATTTTTTTTGAACAACACTAAATTCAAGAAAAAATCAAGAAAAAAAATGCTTACCCCATTGGCAGATTTGTTTTCTTTTTTATGCACAAAATCACTAAAATTTAATATACCTGGTTTAGAAACTAGACTTATTTTCTTGGGTCGTTTTGCCCATCAAGAAAAAGCATCTTAATTTAAGAATTTTTTGATTTTTTTTTTTTTGCAGTGTAAGCATCTGTTTTAAAGTAAGGGGAAGTACAGGTTTTTATTACTGTAACAATGTAGGTTATTTTACTTTCATATCATATGGCTTATTTATTTTGTTATTAACAAATAATTAAAGGTCTAAAGTTGAAGATTAAAATGAGTTTTTTTTATCTGTGGCTTCATTTATTCACCAGCACATCCCTGAAGACTCAATATGTTTTTTTTATTTTGACGTTTAAAGATGTTTTACTATTTAAAGGCTGCACAAACTTTTTTATTTAAAGCTTAAAATATCAAAATCAAAAAGATTATATTTGTAAAACTCTGTAGTAGTGTGTGGCTTTTACACTTTTAAACGTACACTTCTACATGTGAATACCCTAATTAAGTGCCGTATTTAACTAAATTAAGTGAAAAATTAAATGAGCAAATATTTAAGTTTTTATCAGAGTAGTCGATTAATTGACAAAATAATCGCCCGATTAGGCGATTAATTGTCAAAATAATTGCCCGATTAATCGATTATGAAAATAATCGTTAGTTGCAGCCCTAAAACACCCTATAGTTTGTCCTTTCCTGTCTATTTAGTCACAATTTTAATTTTTGGTGTAAATGAGTACAAGAAGCACTTTATTTTTGAATTTACAACCAGGGCTCGATTAAGGTCATTAGGCAAATAGCAGTCATGTGTTGTCATGTGACCGTGTATGTGTGTTTTTGTTAAACTGTCTCGAAATTCTTCAGGTATCTAGTCACATACAGGTGTTAGCACGGAAGAAAGTCAGAGAGTATCAAGCCGGTATAAAGGTAGGTCTAAAGCACGACAGCTCAACTCTTCCTCTTTGGTTAAGGCTTCTCTCTCTTTCTCCTCTTCCTCTTTTTCTTTTCCTCCTCTCCTGCTTTACTGTTCTGCAGGTTTCTAGCCACTTGCAGGTTCTTGCCAGGAGAAAATCTCGCGACATACAGTCAAAACTGAAGGTATGCGCTTTCCTGAGGGTGGGGCGGGGCTTATTGCTTTTGCTTTTGCACGAACCAATGAGAGTTCACGATAAGTTGTATTTATCTATTGGCTGACTAAAATCTCGACAAGGTCAAAGTTTCAGCAATGAGGTGCTTGTGTTAAAGTTCTCGACACAGATGGAGGACCATGTTTTAGTGTAGCGTAGCATGTGTTGTTTTGAAACGCATGATCGCCCCTGCTGTATCGCTGAGCTCTTTGCCTGTTGGCTTTCCTGAGGCTCACTATTTTTCAGCCTTCCTTTTCTCCATATGTGTCTCATTACTGTTTTTCTTTTATTATTTGTGAAGAATTGCTTGATGACACAAAGCTATTTAAATCAGTGGTCCACCAATATTACTACGTTACACAAACAAAAGCACCATGCTGAGGCCATTCAACAGTGTTTCACTCAAACATCATGAAATGTAGTGATGATATTTTGTTTTCATGGACATGCTATGCCTAAGAGAAGATATTGTATGATTTTGAACTTTTAGCACTGTTGTGTTGTATATGTTTGGGTGTGGCGCCCCCTTCCAGTGTTTGCATGAACTACAGGAAGCCTTAGCAAATGATATTCAGTTATATGTTTATTAAAAAAGTCCATAACATTTTATTTAATAGGCCTACAGTTTACAGTATGTGTTTTGGTTTTGGGAGTGTTTGCCTAGCAGACAAAACACGCAAGCTTTCTACTTCACACCTAAATGGGATTTTAAGGCCTAGCAAACATTCTTAGTATTGACTGACTAGTTCTTGTAATCAGCATATGGGTCAAAACACAATACTTGTGTAGGTCTGTTGGTCACATGGACAGTTGATCTGTATCACAAAAGCTAGAATTAAGATTCGTTTTGGTCGATCGGATCACAAGTGGACGACGCCAAAAAAAGGTGTAAACGGGGTGTAAAATGTTTTGAGCTCATCCACTTTCAACCAGATTCAGAGGTAGTCGAAAATGCATTCGACTGGTTTGTTTTTGGGGTGGGTGTAGATGCGCATGTGCTCTCCGCCTATTGATCTAATGTAATGTATTAAGCACAATGTTTTTGTCTTATAACGCACAGTGTTTAGGCTTTCATTAATAAAACTGAAGCAACTGCAAGCTAATTTCATTAATTGGGCTGAAATATCAGAGAAATCTCTTACATATACATGCACAAAATGTACAGCATGTTTACTAAAAACACAAGAAGTGGACTCTGACATAATATTAGTTCACACACTGCAAAAAAATTATTTTTAAGAAAAAATGTTCTAAGTATTTTTGTCTTGTTTTCGATAAAAATATTAAAAAAAATTCTTCATTCTTTTTCTTGATGAGCAAAATTTTTTTTTAGATAAAAATATCAACTTTTTGTGATTTTGTGCATAAAAGAAGCAAAAAATTTGTCAATGGGGTAGGCAAAAAAATCTTGAACATTTTCTTAAACACTAAACTCAAGAAAAATCCAAGAAATGTGATTTTTTTTTTTTGCTTGTTTTATGCACAAAATCACATAAAGTTGATATTGTTTATCTAAAAACTAGACTTAATTTCTTGGGTCGTTTTGCACATCAAAAAAAAGCATCTTAATTTAAGAATTTTTTAGATTTTTGTCTTATTTTCAGTAGAAATATCTAAAAATACTTAGTTTAAGATGCTTTTTCTTGATGAGCAAAATGACCTAAGAAAATAAGTCTAGTTAAACTTAAATTTAAGCTTAAAACAAGCAAAAATATCTACCAATGGGGTGAGAATTTTTTTTTTAACTTAATTTAAGCCAAATTTTCTCACGCCATTGGCAGATATTTTTGCTTGTTTTAAGCACAAATTCCCTTAAATTATATAGTTTTTGTAGTTGTTTTCTTAAGTTATTTTGCCCATCAAGAAAATACATCTTGATTTAAGAATCTTTAACTATTTTTACTAAAAACAAGACAAAAGTACTAAGAAAGTAATTTTTTGCAGTGAACCCATCATTTCTCCCGCTCGCATTTAAATGAAAGCAGTGGGACTCGCCCATAGACCACCCCCTCAAAGTAATCAAGACAGAATCAATCAAAAGTGGACAAAAGAGACAGATTAAAACACCAGGTGTAAACGTCAACGTATCTCTCTCCTCCACATGTGATCCGATCAACCTAAACGCATCTTAATACCAGTTATAAACAGCCTCACACAGACAGACCAGCAAGACTATCTACAAGTTAATTTATTATTTTTGAAGAATTCTTTAGTTTCACAACTTTAAATGAGAAAAGAAAGACCAAGTGATATGCAGTGTGTTGTTAACATAAAAAAATACGCCTAAATTTGGTGCTTTTCCAAATGGACATATGTGACCCGTGCTGGCAAAATGAGCAAATTTTCAAAAATTAGTTATTACATTTTTTTTTAATTCTCTATTAAAAAAAAAAACTTCTGAAATTAATCCAATCTTCTATTCCTGTGCAAAATGCAAATTCATTACTTTGCCCTAAGAAACTTGCAACGACGCTTTTATGCAGCACTGTACAGTATGTTGTGGAGCGGACAAGCGCCTGCGTGCACGAGCAATGGGAGAGAAAGAGAGACGGCAACAAGATTGACAGGAGATGACAGAGGAAAAACAAAAAGCTTAAAACTTTTATTTATATTTTTTGTTTTATATAAGCGTGTTTGTCATTGTCATGGTATTAGGAAGTTTTTATTTCATACTGCTGACGCTCTTCGTCGTCTATGACATAAGATGAAGAGTTAAAGTCTCTCGTTTCCCGTGCTTGTGCATTCAGAAGACAAATAAAATACCCAGGATCGCCGCTGACGTGTTTTTCTCATACACTGGCTGCATGGAAACGTAGTATTGTATGTTTTTGCATTTTTCAGACACTTTAAAATGCTTTTATCAACATGTTTGCTGCATTTGCACATCTCTCACTGTGCTGGTTACATTTGATTACGTCATCAAAAACCTTATTGTTTGGTAAAATTCAGTCCGCCTTTTCACTTGAGTTTTTTTTTCTATTTTCGACCAAAAATATTTGGTTTCCGAACATTCGGTGCATCCCTACATTTTAGATGTTTAATGACTATTTAGAGCATTGAGATCACTGGACGAGGGCTTAATGTACTTATTTTTATTAAAACCTAAATTTTATACTTTATTTTGCCTCTAGCTCAAAGTTCAGACATGCGCATACTGACTCATTTTGCCTGCATGGGTCACATATGGTTGTTTTCACAGAGGTGTTGTCACTGCCATCATAAATGGGTCATAATATCACATAAAGTGATAAGACCCTGAGTTAATTCAGTTCTTTCAACTGAAGGGCGGGCTTGTGATTTTGGACCAGTATTGTCTTTTGACCCATATATCCAACACTAAAGCAACACCAGTTTGACAAAACTAGTTTTGCAATTATTGTACTAATGGTCTTTCTTTCTTTTGATTCAGGCCATGAACTTGGTAAGTGTGGAAGTGCCAGTTTTTATTTTTGCTTGGCTTTGCTTGGCTCTCCTGCAAAGGTTCATTTTACATCCAGCACTGATATTATAAAGTCCTGTCTTCTTGCTCTGCGGTGTGCATAGATTGCTTATAATTCTTATGTCAATAATATGCCTGGGCGTTTCGGTCTGTGAAGTTTCCATGTCATAGCACTTTTAGTTCTTGTGGATCATTTTGAAGCTTATTCAGGAATGAAGGGTCTATAAAAGCAGGTGACTAAATTCAAGTCGATCAATTAATGTGTTTATGTTATTAAATGAGCCTCAAGTCTGTTTATTATCCACATTACATGTACAGCCTCTGGAAAACGGGAATGACGGGAATGACCTCCAAACACACAAAAAACATCATCTTTCATTGCTGAGGGTGTTTCTTTAATTTTTTTAAATTACAAGAAGAAACTCAGCCAAAAATGTTTTTCTTCAATGGTTGGTCAGATTGGCTGGCTTGTGTTGAGACATGAAATGTAATGGTGTTTGTTGATGGTGGAAAGTGTGCTTGTTTGAGAAATGTAAGGTCGGTGTTATTATATTTTAAAGAAGTAAAGATCTTCCTTTTTCCAGCTTTTTCAATTTTTAATCTATATATCCATTTATGTATTAACTTTTGTAAAACCTTTGTAAGTCAGTGAAACCATGAAACAAACAGCTATTTTAGCAAAGCATATTCAAAATGTTTATTACAAGAGCTAAAATGCAATAAATATTTAAGTGGACAGGTTTTCCACACTATTTTACTAAATGAATGCAATATTTTGCATTATTTTATTTTGTAATGTCTTCATATATATGAGAAAAAATTAAACCGTAGACACCAATAAACAGTTTTCTTTATGTATATTTTTTATGAAATGTAGAGACAAATGTTTCATAAAAAGAATTAACATTAATGTGATCTCATTGTTGAATATTTAATATTAGAGATGCACCGATTTTACATTTTTCCACCAATACCGATAGCCAATTTTTCAGACTGATATCTGCCGATACTGATAGTTTGGAAATCTTCTTTCTGAAGATGTAATTTATTCACATGATGACCATTAATAATAAACATTAAACTAGTTATATTTATTTAGATTTTCTATACACAAAGCTCAAATTCATTATATTTTCCTGTTCCGTTTTGATTGACAGGATATATCGGCCATGACTAACAACTGTTTTTGAACTATCGGCCGATAGCAAGAAAAATTGCTTTTATCAACCAATACCGATTATTAGCTTATATATCGTTTCATCTCTATATTTGAATATTTTGTATATATATATATGTTGAATATATTATATTTTACTTTTACTTTTTCTATTAAAAAGGAAATCCAGAGACGCATGCATGGCACATTATTAAATCATTTAATTCATGTTTCTTGTTTTTTTTTTTTTTTTAACTCTTTCACCGCCAGCGTTTTTAAAAAAAGTTGCCAGCCAGCGCCAGCGTTTTTCATGATTTTCACCAAAGTTTAATGCCTTCCAGAAAATGTTCTTCTTTAAATATATAAACATACAATATACCAAATGAAAGAACAGACCCTCTGCTTTCAAACAAAAAAAACCGTTTCATCCTACCTTTAGTGGTTCTTTTGCAATCAGCTTTTGAATATGGGTAGGTTTTTGCAAAAACACCATATTTTGAGCAAAAAGCAGAGATAATTCCATTTTTGTGATGGACTTTTCATAGAGATCCCATTCAGAGCGATCTTTAAAACAGACACGGACATGCAGCAGCTTGCCATAGGGCAATACTTCCGGTTTTAAAAAGTTGCGGAAGGGCGCCACCTGGTGGATAATAGCGGTATTGCGGAAAGACGGAATATCTTGTCATTGGCGGGGAAGCGTTTTCTCTTAATTGACGAGAAATCTCGTCAATGGCGGGGAAAGAGTTAATTTGAAGTGCATTAGGATTGAATAAAATGAGTATTGCTCTATGTGACCCATCTGCAACTCTTGATCTCTTTTTAAAAACATGTCCTTTCCTCTGACCTCCTGTATCTAATGCTTACGTCATATTGCAGCAGGCTGCTTTGCATTAATGAAAACGCTATGTTTTGTCATTAACAATAATCTCACGCCGTTTTGTCGGTGTATGATTTTTTTACTCACCTGTGTTTCTTCATCTCCACAGGATCAAGCATCCAAAGACAAAGCTCTCCAGAACATGGCGGCGCTCTCTTCTGCTCAGATCGTGTCGCCCAATTTAATCAAGAATCCTCTTCCGCCTCTTCCGCAGTCTCCTTATCCCCCCGCTGCACGGGTACTGTATGAACATCCGCATTTTAATACAAACTTATTTATTAGTTTAATATAGTTTTACAATTATAAAAAATTTCATTTTCGTTTTGGACAATTATGCAAAATGTGTTTACGGTAACCCATTACATTTAAGTAACTTAAGTTCACTTAAGATATATATATTTGATCACTATTTGACTTTCTAATGCAATGCAAATGCAGTAGTGATCGCTTACAACACATTTAGAAAGTTAAGTCTAGCATGCAAAACTTTGTGAATGGTGCTTAGTCATGCAAAACTAAAGGCTGTTGTGAAGGTTTCATTATGTAGCTATGCCACAGATGCTGCCCATAAGCCTTTTATGTTTACACATTGAAATCATTTTGGCTAATTATTTCATTCTTGTTTTCCAGTTCTGGCCGACTCCCATCCCAGGACAACCAGGACCCTCTCAGGAGTGAGTATCCAATAAAAACATCCTGTGTGTTTCTGTGTGCGTTTGTGTATATGGCATGTTTAATGGATCATATTTTTATGCATCAGGCTGGTTCTTAAGCACAACCCAGTGAGAAGTCCTGGGCTTGGTCGCACCAGCTACGCGTAAGTTCCCTATGCAGACAAACCAGGTCTAAACCGAGCTTAACACGATCTTTAAGTAGCCCTGCCCTTCTTGTTGGAAGAAAGTAGGATGTTACGACATCCTTTATTTATTTTGAAAACATAAAGTATGGCGATGTGGGTTCAGTAGTGATGTCGAACACAATGTTTTATCCTCAGCCGTGTTCAAGACCTACTCGTACTTTTTGGCAGCGTGCTTAACTACGTCTGTACAGTTTGTGCTTCGCTCTCACCCTCTGATCAGAGCTCCAAAATTAAACACGAGTTTTCAGACTCTTCACTCGAGTGCCTGTTATCAGACACAGATTTAAACACATGACTTTTGTCACGCTATGCTCCTACACTGAAGTAGATGAACTTACGCTCAGCTGATACAGCCAATAAGAACTGCGGGATGTGAAACGTTAATGTGTGAAATATGCCACCTTTCGTCCTAAAATGCTGATGGGAGGTATTTTAAGTGCATACCGCGGTCTTTCCATGATCATGGAAAACATCAATATATTTTATATATTTAAAAATGGTTTCCCCAGCCTGAAAAAAGCTTCAGGAGTCAATAAAATGTTATATAAACCTATAGTGAATTATAGTGCATTTTATTTGTTTACATATTATCTCATTCTGATCCCTTTGCAGTATCAAACCTTTTGCACCAGGCCCTTACCCGAACCTATCAGGACCTGTTCAGCAAGCCATAGCACGTAAGTGTCCTACATTGTTCACTGGTAGCATATCTTTACTGATTGTTTATTAAGATCGTCAGGTGTTGAGATGATTTATCCCAGTTGGATTAAAAATGCAAAATAGGTCTTCTCAGGTCCAAAGATATGTACCTGACCCAAATCACTTTTTACCCTATCCTACATGCATAAATATTTTTTTAAAGAAAGACCCGAGACAAACCCGAGAAAATTAAACCCGAGTCCGACTAGTGACATTTTTTTAACCTGAATGTAAACGGCACTGAGGTGTGTGCAGTCTGCATCCCCGCACCCTCCAGTCAGACAGAAAGAAAGAAACCCTGTTGTCCTCACATCCAAATTGGCAGCAGCTCCATTTATTTTCATTAGTTATCTGACGACAACTCCATGGTAACTGCTAAAATGTGCATTCAAAATTGATTGACAGGTCTGCTTTAACAAAAATTAACTTACCGCCAGCCACACGATGTCGCAAGCGTTGTTGGCAAACAGATGAGGGATTGGAACAGGACTCGATGCACACACGCTAGATTGTTCGGGTCGTCTCAGGTCTGTTCTGCAAAAACACATTCATTTTAAATTACCCGAGATGCCAAGCCGCTATTATTATACGCGACCCGTGTCAGATGCACATGTAATACTTTTAGACATGAACGTAGGTCAGACCTGTTTTTTTTTTTATCTAAGTGGACCCGTGAAGACCTCTAATATGAGGTCATGTAATAAAAAAGGAAGAGTGCTACTGTTTGTAATTAAAAGTCTACATTTTCTCTTATGAGCATTCACACCAGACGCGGAAGAGGCGGCAAGCGCGAGTGATTTGCATGTTAAGTCAATGCAAAGATGCAAATAGGCATCTTGTGACGTGGTACATGCGAATGGTGCGCAATTGAGCGTTGCCGCAAGAAACGCGCAAGTTAAAAAATCTGAACTTTGCTCTAGTAGTCACGTGATTATAGGGAGCGAGCGGAGTCGCAGAAGCCCCTCTCGTGACATGAATTTCCGCGTGATTGTCTCGAATGACTAGAATTTCACGCACTAATGAAGCGAGTAAACTCAAAATGTTGACGCCTCCAACTACACACGAAAAGCGCGTTTTTGTCCCCTCTACCGCAGTTGGTGTGAATGCACAGTTAGTGATTCTTGCCTCACTATTGCCCCCTTGTGTTTGTCCCCATCCAGCATACGAACCTCTGGCGCCGCCTCCTCCTCCGGTGGCGACCGCAGTGCCTGTGTGGCAGGATCGCACCATTGCCTCCTCTAAGCTCCGTATGCTGGAGTACTCTGCGTTTATGGAGGTTCCACAGGACCAGGATAGCGTAAGTAGAGATTGTTCATGAATTTCATAGTGTAAATACTTAATACTTAACAGTATTGTCTAATTTTTCCATTCACAGTATAGCAAACACCTGTTTGTCCACATTGGCCAGACCAACCCCTCCTACAGCGACCCTCTGCTGGAGGCTGTGGACATACGGCAGATCTACGACAAGTTTCCAGAGAAGAAAGGTGGACTCAAGGAGCTGTACGAGAAAGGCCCTCAAAATGCTTTTTTCTTGGTAAAATTCTGGGTGAGTTCCAGATATTTCATGGATGATATAGCTAAGCTAGGCAAACAAACCCTGAACCATGGATATTATACTGGAGTTCATGCATCTCGCCCAAAAGATCTATGGTATCACAATGATATTATAATAAAGCAATCAGACAGTTTTCATGATAAAATGTGTGAAAAAATGGCATAGACTTGAATAAGAGGAACAACCAGAGCCAGAATATCATACATAGTTGACTTTGGCTGATCTCAACCATACAATAATGCCCCATCAACTGCTCAGAAAGGTCTCATGTCATTTCTTTCTCCATCTTAGGCGGATCTCAATAACAGCAGCATTCAGGACGGGCCGGGCTCTTTCTACGGGGTCAGCAGTCAGTACAGCAGCTCTGAAAACATGACCATCACCGTCTCAACCAAAGTGTGCTCATTCGGCAAGCAAGTGGTGGAGAAAGTGGAGGTGAGCTTGTTTGCCGAAACTATCAAAATGTTAACATGATGGTAGTGCACAGCTTCTCTTTGACAGTCTTGCCTGCTATTAACATCCACGTTTATTCGATTTACAGACAGAATATGCCCGCGTTGAGGGGGGGAAGTGTTTGTATCGTATCCATCGTTCTCCCATGTGTGAATATATGATCAACTTTATCCACAAACTCAAGCACCTGCCTGAGAAATACATGATGAACAGCGTATTAGAAAACTTCACCATCCTACAGGTAAAAGTCACCAAAATTCACCTGCAAGGATGTTAACACATTGTGTCACTGTTGCATTTATGCGTGCATGCTTTGCCTTTATGCGTGCATGCATTTGCCTTTATGCGTGCATGCATTTGCATTTATGCATTTGCGTTTGCATTTATGCATTTGCGTTTGCCTTTATGCGTGCATGCATTTGCCTTTATGCGTGCATGCATTTGCCTTTATGCGTGCATGCATTTGCCTTTATGCGTGCATGCATTTGCCTTTATGCGTGCATGCATTTGCCTTTATGCGTGCAAGCATTTGCGTTTGTGCGTGCATGCATTTGCCTTTGTGCGTGCATGCATTTGCCTTTATGCGTGCATGCATTTGCGTTTATGCGTGCATGCATTTGCGTTTATGCGTGCATGCATTTGCGTTTATGCGTGCATGCATTTGCGTTTATGCGTGCATGCATTTGCGTTTATGCGTGCATGCATTTGAGTTTATGCGTGCATGCATTTGAGTTTATGCGTGCAAGCATTTGCGTTTATGCGTGCATTCATTTGCGTTTATGCGTGCATTCATTTGCGTTTATGCGTGCAAGCATTTGCGTTTATGCGTGCATGCATTTGCTTTTATGCGTGCATGCATTTGCGTTTATGCGTGCATGCATTTGCGTTTATGCGTGCATGCATTTGCGTGCATGCATTTATGCGTGCATGCATTTGCGTGCATGCATTTGGCAGACGCTTTTATCCAAAGCAACTGGCATTGCATTACAAGGTACACATTTATTCAACATGTTTGCTCCCTGTGTCCAAACCCATGACACCTAACACATTGAGCTATACATGAGCTGTTAAAGGTTTTTAGGTTTGAATGTATACAGAAGGTGAATGTACATAATGTATTTGCTCACATAAACCTATAAATGCAATCTTCAAAGATGCTTTACATGTTCTTTTCTCTGTTTAATGCATTACAGGTGGTGACCAACAGGGAAACGCAGGAGACTCTATTATGTATAGCGTTTGTATTTGAAGTGTCGACAAGCGAACATGGGGCACAATACCATGTCTACAGGCTCATTAAGGACTAGTTACTTCACAATCGATTCTGTCAGCAGACTTCTTTTGCTTCACACACTTTCTCTAAACAAACGTGGAGGACTATGCCAAATTGTTCGAACATCAGAGGAATACGCCAAAATGTTACAAAAAACCAAATGTTTCGCTTGTGTTTTAATCCAGGAGCAGAATCGAATTGAGTCCTATAGTATTACTCTGTTAAAAAAAAGTTTTGTATGTTTTTAAATGCCTTAAATACAAAATGGGTCACATTGGTTTTTGTTGCATATAGAAATCGTGATGTCTTTAAAGCTTTGTTTTGTCTCCACTGAGGGAATGTGAATGTGTTAATGGAATAGAGAGTCTTTAATGCGTAAAGACAACGTGTGCCGTCTATAACCAGAACGGTACATGCAGCATTTTACAGTGATGTACTAGGGTGAATGTCATGTGCATATTTTACCCCAATATAATAAAAAGCAGAGAAAATATTTTTTTTATATTTCTTGCATAAAACAATCAAGGCTTAATTTTTTTACATTGTGACATTTTTAAGTCATCACAGCATAATTCACAACTATCATAATATCAATTCCTTATCGTATAAATATTTTATATGTATAGTATTTGTTTCAGTAATAAGAAAATGTGTTTACAATAAGCTTAATTGTCTTTATGCAAAGGAAATAAAAAAAATATTTGGGGGTGAAATGTTGCCTTTACAACTTGTCAACGAATTCACTAGTTTGTAAATGAGGACCAGGTTGGCCAGCAGAGGGTTTACAGTCATCTTTTTAAAGGACAAGATCACACTGTAGTTACATTATCAGTTTCCTGAATAAAAAAAGATTATGGCTGTAAAGTCTGTTACTAAGCTAGCTAATGTCTTTAAAACAGTCGAAGAGGTGTCATTAAACCGTTTGCAGGTACTAAAGGATATTGATAAGTTGAAATAGTGAGTGCCTTTTTTTTTAATAAACACTAAGTTGATTGATACTCTGAAGTGCCTTTTGACTACCTCTTAAAATAGTACGAATAGGTAAAGCGATCAATTTCTTTATACTACATCATGACAAAGTATTTAAGTCGGCCGTTCGTCGATGTTTTCTAGAGATTCATAAACTAAGGAAAGGTCAAACTGTTTAAAGGTCAAACCTGACCGTGGACATGAATCTGTCGAGCTAAATGTCCCTGTAGTTCGAAGAAAGTGGCTTCACAGTTTCTACCCATCAATACGATAGATTTTAACCGTGTATGATGGGACAATACCTGTATAGGTATACCTCTTATTCCCTTGTCTTTTTTTAATGGAGGATATTGTGTTGTTTCTCTGGTGCTCTCAATCCATAAATTTTTTTTAGCATTTCCAAACTTCTCGTTTTTTTTCTCTTTCACAGTTTCACTGTGTACCTTCCTTACATTTTCAACAAGTAAATTACTCTTCGGTTTACTTGTCAGATTCTTTAGTTTTTGGTTATAGCGTCAGGTTTTATCTCTTGTTTGTTAAAAGTCTAAAAAGGGAAAGTTATTAATTTCACCCTGCACATCAGCACTCGATCACCTTACACAGGATGTACAGCACCAGATTTACAGTTCGTATGGTTTGTGCATCTCTGTAGTGTTTTTAACTCCCTTTAGATGTAGATTTGGGATCAAAGTTCAGTTGTGTTTATGGTTCTAGTTTACTCTGTTGAATGCACCAGGTGTTCAGCATGGATTTGCTTTATCGTTGAATGCCATTTGAACCTACTGAACTAAAAGGTTTTATTAAATGAGATCATCTTTTCTACTACTGAATTTTACAAATAATTCGATCAAATTCAATGTTTGCAGTGCCTGACTCTGATGAAGCCATGTTTGTTCAATCTTTTCAATTTCAGAAGGCAGCACTGTTATGGTTTAGTGCTCGATAACATTTTTATGTCCAGATGACAGTCAGTATAGTTAGTTTTCTGAAGGTACTGCTAATTTTTAAGTACATGAGACAAGCAGAAATGTAATGTATATTGGTTCAGCGTTAACCTACATTATCGTGTTTGACGACAGTTTCCTCAATTGTATTTTTTTCTCGGCTCTCTTCCCTTTTTTATAATTATTGTTATTATAATTATTAATTTTATGTTTGCTCTTTGACTTTCGATTGATGCTGTATGCATACATTGAAAATGTTGTTGTGTGTTACTTTTATTTTCATGCCATAATAGTGGTGTTGGCAAAAGCTTTCCCCCATTTTTTTTTAACAGGATTGTTGCCTTGGTTACCAATTGTGCATTGCAATTATGTATTGAATATTTTCATTGTTAGGGGTTTGTACAATATAATCAAAACAATGTATAGCAATACCAATAAAAATGGCATGGGTCTCCTTGGACCATATTTCTTACAACACATTTGTTCATTTGTTAAACTGTTCGAAAGCTGTCAATTGTTAAAATATACCTTGTAAGTTATTAAATGTATGTAGAAAAAGTAAGTAGATGTGAACAACTACAATGATTTATTACAACAAATTAAATAGAGTAGTTGTAATCAGAATACAATAGAAATCGCAAATCATTAAAAACATAAGTAGATTATAATTTAATGTTAGATTGAACTGAAAATGTAACTTCTGTTTAATTAAACAAATATGCTATATGTACTAAATTTAAGTTAATTTAAGTGTAAGGGGAGCTAACACTAAATATATGACACTTTAGCTCATCATTTTATTCAGTTTTTTTTTAATACTGTATATTGCAATACAGTATAGTAACGTTATGATAATCATGTAGTATTGTTGATTTGAGTTTTTTCACATTTATTTATATAGCGCTTTTTTTGTAAGAGTGAAATATTCAGATATTTACTCTTACATAGATTTTTATTTTTAATTTCCAGTCACAATCATATTATAATAAGACATTAAGCGTTTAAATATGCGTATTGCGTACATATTAAGTATACCAATTTGTTAGGCGAATAAGATGCTTTCATCGGACACGCGCGTGATGTCTTGGTTATGCGTCTGGACAGAACTTAACTTCCGGTCTCTGTTTAATGGGTAAATTAAACTCTGGAACAAATATCTCGTGGAAAATAACAACTGTTTTGGTTTCCTAAAGACGACGATCATTTATCACAGCCATGTAAAGGGAGATTTGACAGCCGATCAGTAGTAATTATTGTATACATTAATTTTACTCAGTAACATTAGCTCAATGTAGTTTTTGATATGATATAACTATGATTTGAACAAAAGTAATCTACTAATTATTTTTATAATGTATTTATTTTGCTCATTATCAAAAATAAACTACTCTTAAAGGACTCTATATTGTTATTGATTCTTTGCATACGTTAACCGGAAATTACCTTTGTTCCACGATAGCCGTTTGTTTATGTTGTTACTGATACATTTATTATATTAAAAAGAAAATAAACAACAAAAAATGTAAACTGATAAGATATCATTAACGCAAAAACAACGTCTAAACCGTCCCTGTTTGTTTTACTCAGTTTCCCAGCATTCCAATCGACGCCGCGCTGAGACTGACGTGCCAGTGACGTCAGAGCTTGTGCATTCAGCAGAAGTCTTGTTGTGGACTGCGGCACTTGTGTTGTGAATTTAAGCAAAAGTTAGATTTTTTGCGGTGTTATGCATTAGATATATATTGTAAATACTTTTAAGTGTCAATCACGGGTAGTTTCTGAATGTTGTTTCAATGCTCGTCAGCTGTTATGTGTAAAAAAAAGTCCAACAAAGAGTTTCTATTAAACGACATCCAGGTCACCGGACAGATGAGGAAGTAGTGGACACGATATGAGCCACACCGTCTTCCTCAAACTTTCTTCATTACAGACTTCATAACGGAACAAAAACAGATTGGGATTCATCGCGTGCAACATCAAGTAAGTTTAAGGTAAAATCAATGCTGTATCTAAAATATATAGTAATAGACACGTACTGCCAGTGTGTTTACAGTTGACATAGCGATTGATGTCTTTGTACTGCTTTATATTTGAAGTTGACACACAAGCCATCGCGGGATAGAAGCGTCTTAGAAGTATATGTATATTTTTTTAAACGACATCTAAAACTGTAAATGCCTTTGCATTAGACAGCAAATGATCAAACCAAGTGACATTTATTTTAAAGAACGAAAAAGCATTTCACAAAAAGGTTGTTAAATAAAACGATGTAAAACTCAAAATTCAGATGTTAGTGAAAGATGTCCTGCTAAACACCTGTACTATGAACTAATTTCATACACCACTAAAATCACCTTGACACGATATGTAAAAATGGTAAAGGCTAAGAAAAACTTCACCAGATGACACACCCAGCTTTGATACATTATTATTTAATGTTAATTTGTTGTAAAGGTCGTCTTACTGTATAATAATGCCACGTTCACATTCAACAGTTGGCATTCTGACACGTGTACCTGTTTATTGTTTCTGTCTGCTTATTCTGTCCATTGTGATCACTATCATTTGTTTTAATTACTGTAAATTACCTTGATTGGTAATATGACAATTAGTTGCCTGAATATTTTTCATGTTCCAGGGTTAAGTACTAAAAAGAAAAGCATGTTACTACCATAAACACACAATTGCCATGTTACATGTGAAGAATATATGGGTCATTCTACGGAAATGTTAATTTTTCTGTCCCAAGGCTTTACAGAAATATTACACTTGAAAAACACTTTAGGGTTACAATTTTTAATATTTTAAAATGAAACAATATGTTATTTGAACAATTAAATCTTCTTGAGCCATCAATGTGACAATATTTGATTTGTATTAATTATTTAATTAGAATTCCAAGCACCACAGAAGTGCTCGGCCCCACAGGTATGCACAGAGGGAAAATGATTTATTTTTAGGTCAAAAACTGTGTTTTCTTTCATTGAAAATACAATAATGTGTCTATAACTATCAAATATATGATGTAAAAAACAAAATGGTAAATAAATATTATAAAATATATAATGAAAGTAGTGGTCCCCTGGAGTTGTGTCACTGGTGTTAACATTTAACAAAAAAGCTCTTATTAAAAAAAAATCACACTGATGACATCACTTGACTTCCTTCTTTCAATTTCCTGGAGATCTATAAAGTTATAAAAAAAATCTCATTATTTCATATTAAACTTTTAGTTTAAGTCACCGGTATGACCTCCTTTATTGTTTGGGAATTTTAAAAAACTACAATATAAATGGATTAAACTACTTAATCTACTGAGTATACAATTTTTGATAACATGATACCTTGCAGCAGCCATTTTATAAAATGCAGTTTTTTTCATGAAAATTTTCACTGGTGTTACTGTCACTGGTGTCACCTTCCTTATGGGTAAAGATCAGTAACACCAGTCACTGGTGATTTGTTGTGTCACTGGTGTTACAGTGTCTTTTGTCTTTCACATTAAATAAAACCTGTGACATGATGATAATTTTAAATTCATTGAATTCTGCTACACTTAAGAATTAAGCTTTAAAGGTTTGTATGATTGCTGTTTATAACTGTTTTTCAAATATTTTCATTGCAATAGCAAATACTGGTTGTGAAATTGAACTAACATCATTCAGTCACACTTTTAACAAACCTGATAAAAAGAAATAAAACATAATCTCCTTATTAGTTAGATTATGATTGATGTTCGGACTGCATGTACTGAAAACAAAATCAGTTTAAAATATAATAATAATAATATTTCATAAACACCTTTTAATATTGCTAAAAAAAGTAAGATAACACCAGTGACAAAAAGTGGTCAAGTATATGCTCATAAAAAATTATTAAGCTGTCATTTATGTAATAAATATTAAATATATAGTATGTATAATTAGCCTGGGTGCCAGCCGATCTTAGCCCCGCCCACAACATTTTGAGGAACGGGAAGATCGGTCTGGAGTTTCACCGTTGAGTTGCTACTATGCTCGACCCAAAGCTGGTCGAACCAATCAAATTGTCAGGGCGGGCTTTATATGATGATGGACAGATGATCAGTAACGTAAATCAACCACGTCACCAAAGAGCGCGTGTGTTGAATCTGTTGTTTACAACGAAATGGCTGCCGCGGTAGAAATCAGATGTGTGGACTCTGACATTGAGTCTGTTCTAAAAGATATCGACAGAGCATTGATTTTAAAAGAGGAACAGAGAAACGCGAGCAAGGCATTTGTTGATGTTTTTGCCGTCCTACGGGATTCGACAAAAGTTGTCGCACTTATGAAAGATCAAGTTAAAGAAGCAACTAAAATGGGTATCACGGCGATGCAACTCGGTGTGCACGACGAGATGGATATAACAAGCAAACGCAGGGCCGGCCCTGGGCATAGGCGGAATAGGCAAATGCTAAGGGCGCCGCCGACCCCTTGGGGCGTCCGTGCGCCCAAATTATTATTTTTTTAATATATGTATATAAACATTTTACTATAAATATTTAATTTTGCACAAGAAAACAACAGTTATTAATGAATTATTAGTAGCATAGTATCTCGGAAGATCGTGCTTGTTAAATAGCTCTATACTGCACAGAAGCGGCAGTTTAAAATATAAACCCAGAATTCAGCGAACGTCAAGACAAAGAAAACGGAAACAACAATCAGACCGAGATGCAGAATAATGTTACACAGACCATGTTTAAATTTCAATGTTTCTGGACAGAAATACCAACTTGTTCACTTTGTTTGGTATTAATAAGTGCTGGCCGCGGTGCTGAAGACGCGCTCGGACGGAGTAGGCTACTGGTGGCACATGCACAGATATTTACGTGCAAGCCATTGGAAACTATTATTCGTTATTATATAATTATTATTCGTTATTTTACTTTATTACTTTCACTTAAGAAGAGTTCTGCACTTTTTATTTTAACATTTCTCTTTATATAAATACTATTTTGTACTTAAATCTATAATTTCGTTACTAACCCAACGAACTCATCTGCGCTTTCCGATAGGTTGCACGTAAGGTTGCACTTTCTTCCCCTTGAGAAGAGTTGTGCATTTTTAAACTTTTTAAAATAAATATCTCTTTACCAAAAAATTTTTTTTCTTCTATTTAAAATCTATAGTTTCGTTATTTTACTAACCCAACTAATGACTCGTCCGCTTTCCAATAGATTGCACATAAATATCTGTGCATAAGTGCCACCAGTACTCCGTCAGAGCGGGTCTTGGTCTTCAGCACCGCGGGGAGCAGCCAGCACTCCAATGCGCAGCTTATTAATACTAAACAAAGTGATCAAGTTGGTATTTCTGTCCAGAAACATTGAAATTTAAACATGGTCCGTGTAACGTTATGTAAATCCCGCGTCTCGGTCTGATTGTTGTTTCCGCTTTCTTGTTCTTGACGTTCACTAAATTCTGGGTTTGTATTTTAAACTGCCGCTTCAGTGCAGTATAGCCACAGTATGCGTGCGTGCGTGTGTGTTTGTTTCCAAAATATTTTCAAAATAAAGAAAAACAAGACAAAGCTGTGCAGTTTGTGTTTCTGTATAAGTTTATGAGCAAAATGATTGGAACACAATTGTGATTCTGTGATTCTAAAGGGCACCAGGTGAAATCTTGCCTAGGGCAGCAAATTGGCCAGGGCCGGCCCTGAGCAAACGTAATGGGTATCGTCGTGGATGAAGTTCAACTAATGTACAAATGGTAAGAGATAGTCTTACTGTATGACTTAATGTGATATAAATGAAATGCTGTAAACATAGTAGGTGTTGATGTACGTTCGCAAACTCAGACTTGTAGTGTGTGTCGTAGCGAAATAACTAGCAGTTCGGTCAAGCTGCAAATACGTCATTTCAACATACGTCTCACACCCCGTTGCTCTGATTGGTCGTAGGTCTATCCAATTGAGTGCAGAGGCATTTTTC
Source organism: Misgurnus mizolepis (assembly GCA_025389145.1). Classification (NCBI taxonomy): domain Eukaryota; kingdom Metazoa; phylum Chordata; class Actinopteri; order Cypriniformes; family Cobitidae; genus Misgurnus; species Misgurnus mizolepis. Next base: position 2,545,952 of record JAIFKI010000005.1, on the reverse strand, counting down.
GGTTGAGACACGCCTCATAATTATAGCTCAATGGAGCGGTATCAGACTCAAATTCTGACTAGAATTGAGTATGACAACGTCAGGCTAATGTATAATAGTAAATGTAAATTCAATTTTTTTCATAAATTTATCAGGGATGGGTATATTGAATATTTGAGCTCAGAAAAACTAATATTTCAATATTTGTTTATTTTAATGACGTTCATTTTGATGTATTTTTCATTTTGTTACAATTTCACAGAAGGCTTATGTTTTGGAAATATCCACAATAAGCTAAGCTTATTTATTTTCTGTATATATGTGATTTTAAAGTTGAAAACCTTGTAAAAAAATTATTCTTTAAAAAAATAACTTGCAGTAAAATAGCGTTAAAACCCCAAATCCTTGGTGTTTCAAGTCGATCGTTAGTACAAATTCAGTACTGTTTGATCTTACAGAAATTATATTATTTACCCCAACCCCAAGTGAATTTTAAAGTTTTAGGACTTTAAAGGAGAGCCCGAAGTGAACGAAAATTAAGTTAAAACTCTAAATACTTAAATTAGTCTGTGATCTGAATTGCCAAAGCATTCAGAAATACATTTTCATGTAGATTTTACATTAAAGTCTGTATAAGACAGTTAGACAGTACAGGTGAAGTGAAAAAGCATTAAATAAACAGTAACTTTAGGGGGTGTGCACACCAAAGCTTTTACGCCGGGACCAGCATATGTTTTAAATGTTTTCTAACGGAACCGCAGCGTTTTCAAAGCAAGCAGCTGGCTTTTTTCCGTGCTGAAAGCCTGCGCTTGGCGGATTTTCCCTGCTCAGCGATGAGTGAAAACTTCAGCCCGTCAATGTCAGTTCTCACATGGCTGTCCAATCACAGTGGAGGAGGGGCAGGACAAATATCACAACAATCAACCGCCGCATCGTACAACGACTGATAAATAAAGCAGAAGTATCGTAGCAAGCAAGGCGCTCAGCTGAATAAAGCTGGTAGTCGGCTGAAATAAAGTTGTCCGTCCGGGCGTTTTCAGACGGATAAAAGCTTTGGTGTGCACGCCTCTTAACCCTGTGGTGGCTCATTTACAACAAACAAACATTTAAATAAAAAAAAATTCTATTCAATTTATTATTGCAGATTGAATATTCAACCCTTCAAGCACATCCTCAAAATAGTTTATAATCTAACAAAATTGTATATATTTTTTCTTTAACTATCAAACATGTAGACATTTAATATGATAAATAACAGGCTTCATATTAAACTACACATTCCTGAAATATCCCTCAAAAGAAAAAAATCAGCCGAAGTTTTACATTACATAAATAATTTGCAATAATGGACATTGAAATTTCTAATTACATTTCTTTGTAGAAAAAATAATACTATGGAAGTGAATGGGCCTCACGGTCGGTTTGGTTACAAACATTCCTCAAAATATCTTCCTTTGTGTTCATCAGAACGAAGAAATGTATACGGATTTGTAACAACATGAGAGTGGGAAAATAATATCAAATTTTTCATTTTTGGGTGAACTATCTCTTTAAGTGCTCCCCAGCACCACACACCTACAAAATTGAAACTGAAAATTGAAATTGAAAATGAACGTCTTTTAGATCGTAGCACAGCTATATTAACAGAATTTACAATACGGTAAGCTAAGATAATGTCAGTAGTCATTTACACAAGTTCAATATGCAGTTGATTTACGGAAGTTTATGGAGGTTTGTAAATTACTTGTTTGATTATCCACAAGGCAAATTTGGTAAGTCTGATAACACGTACCATGACATGACCATGTTTTTTGTACCCTGTACCATGGTATTTTGAGAATATGTTGAATGTAAATACAATAGTTTATGAATATGGTAATTAATGTATCACTGTGCCATGGTAAAGTACAACCATGGTGCTTAAATCTGATTAGTTTTACATTAAAGCTGTTTAGTTGCTGTATGGTGTCACCATGACGACACAGCGGGATCAGCAGGTGGACCTTTGACCGCCGGATTTGGCTGGAGCTATAAAGATATCCACCAGTGTTGTTGGGCGCTTGCTTTATGATTTATGAGCTGTGAAGTGTTTTATAGCTGTATGCCTTTATCAGTGGATTGATTCTTAGTTCAAGCTGTTTAAATCCCCTTATAGTCTGATTGTAAGGTGTTAGCGAGTATGTCAAAAACTAGGGAGTATTGCACAACAGATACTGCAGACAGATATTTCAAAGATGGTTGAAATGTATTTTCAGTTCAGTTTCTGTTTCTTTGCATAAATCCTTATTGCAATCATTTCTTTAAAACAACCATTTAGTCCACATGCAGTCTTACTAACTCGACAAGATTTGTGTTTTGTGTAAACGGTGTTGAAATAAATTTGTTTAAGCATTGCTTGTTCTGAGAAAACCCAACTGAATTGAACTAGTTCTCAGGATTGTTTTGTCTTACCTCATTGTGCTAAACTAGTTTGAGCTGTGTAGTTAAATTCCATCCACTGTCCTTACAGACTCGCCCACACCCATTCCAAAAGAATCTGTGCTTATCGCCATGACAACCTCTGCACCAATCACACTGCGTGTCTTTTCTCTTAACTGCTGGTAAGTTTAATACTTAATAATTTCCTGATAAACTATTACTAATATTATAGGATAATATTATATTATAAGTGCACCTGTTACAGTAGATCTGAAATTCTTACATTTTAAATAGGTAAAGGGTCATGGTTGAGGGTCAGACTTAAAAATGGGTTTAACTAGTAAATAAATAAACATTATGACTAGCACTGTTTTCTCCCATAACAGAGTTGAACTTGCATCTGTTGTGCATGTAACTGCACTTTTTATATTTATTAGGTTCATGCATAATTACAAAATAAATTATTATTATTATTTTAATAAACAGCATTAGTTTGATTGCATTGGCATTGTGTTTGACGTGTATGTTTTTAGGGGGATCAGATACCTGACTAAACTCCGCAAAGAGCGATTCCACATGATTGGAGATCTGCTGTATAATGAACAGTTTGATGTGATTTTACTACAGGAGGTAACGGATAAAATCACACACATATACACAGATGGTGTAATTCAATAAGCAATTTTAAACAAAATGATTTTAATGTAGTCCATACACTAAAGGTTTAATGTTGTCAGCTTGTCAATCTCAATTGTACAATTTAGCATCATTGAGTAAAATCAGAACTGGGTCATGTAAATATTTGATAAATTATTTATATTTTAAGTGATTTCATGCAAAATCAAAAGTCATTATTACATTTGATTTTTATATTACAGACAAATCATTATTTCTGTGGAATAGCATGCACTGATATATGTGTGTTACACATATACAACTGTTTACACATTTGTCTTTATATATTTTGGACTGTTGAAAATATTTTTTACTCACTAACTTAACTTTTAAAACATAATTCAGTAAACTATGTAAATGCTATGTCCATAGTGTTATGATGTATGTAATTGTATGCAATTATAATGGTGTTCTTTTTAAAGGTGCAGTGGGTAACGTTTATAAGGATCTTATGACAGAAATGTAATATAATATAACATAACTATATTATCAGTGGTGTATAAAAACTTTACGTAATGAACCGTATAGTTTTTGTTACCTTCAAATGAGTCGTTTTTATCTACATACACCACAGGTCCCCTTACATGGAAATCAACGCCATGTTTTAACAGTGCCCTAACTGGACAAACTGCTTTACAGAGCGTTTTTTGTCACTACGTTGTCTCAGATGATGACATGTTTGTCCTGTGGCGACCACCGTAGCTTCTCTATGCGTTTAAAAAAAAGGGAGGGGTAAGCTGTGGACTGAGCCATTGGTTGCAATTCACAATCTTACCACTAGTCGCTAAACTCTACACACAATCACTTGCCTTTAATGGCATTACCTAATATTGCATATTTCTTGAAATAAAAATTTGCACGCTGCGTTTGTGTAACTCTAAACAGTGAATCAAGTTTGTGTAATCTAACGTTAATATCTGAACTTTTGGTATAGTCATTGTGGTAGGGGAAAGCATTACGTAGTTAATTTCACTGCAACTTCATCAGCGCTGGAAGTGCGCATGCACTTGAAGTTCAAATAGATTTGATTGGCTGTCAATGGTTTATCGTTCATCAGGTGGGAAAAAAATCGCCCAGAAAGTGATCCCAACGATATTGTTTTTTTTTTATCTTTATCGTTATAGTTGTGGTGTGAACCCTGCTATTCTGTTTAATATAAAACTATTTTTTTGTAGTTATTGTTATAATGTGAAAGCCCCTTTAGTGAAACACAGACTATATCATCTTCTTTTCTGGGTGTGGTTGATTACAGGTCTGGTGTGAGACGGATTTTCTCTTTTTAAAGCAGAAGCTCAGCAGCGTTTATCCTCATTCACATCATTTTAAAAGGTAAATACTGGGCTTTCAATGACATGGCAAGTTTTTAATGCTGATTCTGTGTTTCAGAGAAATTTGTTGGGTTTACATACAGGTTTATGGGTTGTTTCTGTCTTTTCATCCTCAGTGGGTTTATAGGTAGTGGACTGGTTGTCTTCTCCAAACACAGGATCCAAGATGCCTTTTTGTACAGATATTCATTAAATGGCTATCCTTACATGGTGGGTTTGATTACATTTACCTTTCAAACATAAACATTTACACTATCAGTATTCACTGCAAAAAATGACTTTTTTACGTATTATTTTTATCTTGTTTTTAGTGCAAATATCTGAAATTTCTTCAATCAAGATGTATTTTCTTGATAAGCAAAATGACCTAAGAAAATAAGTCTAGTTTTTAGACAAAAAAAATAGAAAGTCAAATTCAAATGCTTAAATCAAGCAAAAATATCTGTCAGTTGGGTGAGAAAATTTTTCTTGAATTAAGTGTTTAAGAAAAAATGTAACTTTTTTCAAGATTTTTTTTCTTGCGGCATTGGCAGATTTATTTATGTATTTATTTTGCTTGTTTTAAGCACGATTATTTTTTTGTCTAAAAACTCGACTTATTTTTTTTAGGTCATTATGCTCAACAAGATAATACATCTTAATTTAAAAAAAATTAAGATATTTTTACTGAAAACAAAGCAAAAATAAAAAAGTAAGAAAAGTAATTTTTGCAGTGTTTGTGTTGACTCTGATTCGAACCCATGACCTTCGGTTGCTGGCATCTTCCTCTGCCATTTGAGCTACAGAAAACATCATAAACATCTTTATTTACTTAAATCTGGAAAGAAGGTGTACATTTAAATAATCGACACAAAAGCATTCCCATGTAAAAATAAATAAACAAATTTAAGCACCGGTTCATATACAACAGCAATTCATTATGATTCAGAATAATGAGTCTGTCCATCTAAAAAAAAAAAAAAAAACTATAGCAACCGTAAGTAATAACTGAATTATTATAAATGATGGATGCTTCTGCAAATGAATTTATGCACATTACTTTTTAAAACTGGTTTTCCTGTATCAGGCTCAGCATGGCGACTGGTTTGGCGGCAAAGCCGTTGGGAAGATCCTGCTTGACATATCTGGACTGGCGGTTCATGTGTTTGTCACTCACGTAAGTCCATGAATGTGGACATAATGGTGGACGTCCGTGTTTGTGTGCTTGTTGCAGCGGTTCATGTGTCTTCTCTCTCCTGCAGTTACATGCCGAATACTGTCGAGAGAGAGACTCGTATCTGCCGCACAGAGTTGTGCAGGCCTGGGAGCTTCAGCAGTTCATAAGGTGACAAAACTTTTTGCTGTATTTATTAAATTTAGTTGTATTTTTAACATGTTTGTAGGTGTCAGTTTTGGAAGTAAAATTAACTCACTTTATTATTACTAAAAGTAACATTTATAACAGCAATTATTGATTCTAGCAGCTACAATTGTTGTGGTAATCCTTGGTAATTCTTGCAGTGATGTTTATTTTCCGATTTGGGAATTATATCGTTACAGTCATTGGTGTCTGTTAGGGTCCCCATATTTGTTTATTATCGAGTGCACTTTCTCTTGAAGGCACACTAGTGCCGGAGCAGATGTGGTGATCTTGGGTGGAGATCTCAACATGCACCCGGATGATCTCGGTACTAGATTGTTGAGAAACTGCACCGGACTGCTGGACTGCTTCACGGAGACGGCCAACTTTGATGTTAGTGTTTCATTCTGACAATATAAGTGTGTAGTGAACAGTCGCATGGCTGTATGTATTTTAAAAGCACCTGTTTCATCATCAATACCAGGGATGTGAGGGAGGGAACACACACATAAGTGAAAACCCTTTCACAAACCCGCATGAACTCGTTCCATTTGGTGGAGGAGTCCGAATAGACTACATTCTCTTTAAGGTAAATGCAAAAAGTTCAAGTCGTTTTTTTATGGTATCTAACATTTCTTGTCAAATTAAAAGTGCTGTTTTTTGGCAGAGTTTGGGGCCAGTAGATGTAAGCTGTGAATCTTTGAGCACAACTAAGGGTCCCGTCCCCGGACAACCCTTCTCTTACTCTGACCACGAGGCACTTACTGCAGAGTTCATTCTTACTACAAATGAAAAGGGGCGTGGATGCCCAGATAGAGAGTTTGGCTGTTTTCCAGGTATTCATGCTTTTGTAGTAATGTTGTCAAATATTAAGCTTTTATCTTTAGTACTCCTTTAAAGCCCCAGGCTAATGACGTGATACGATTTTTGCGAAAATTCTTTGTTTTGACAGCTCGTATGTTTTGTCACTTTTTTCTTTCTCAGAAAAGCTTCCTGAACTGGTAAACACAGTAAACGAAGCTCGTACTGAACTAAAAGTGGGCCTGCATTGTGCAGAGCGCATGCGGCACACGGTGGCACGGACAGGCATCATGGGCCTCGTTCTGTTACTACTGGAACTGGCCATAGCTGCGGTTCCCCTGTTTGCTCTCGCTCCTGATCAACCCTTTCCTAAAGCCTCCTTTTACCTGTTGGGGGTGCTGTGCTTTGCCGTCCTGCTCTTTGCTTCCCTGCTGTACATCTTTTACACAATGGAGGTTAAAGCACTTCAAGGAGCTGAAGAGGAGATGAGATTGGCGATCACAAGCCTTCAGGAAAGACTAAAGGAGTCCCGCAAGGGTCTGTCTTCGGGCCATTCCCAAAATCCATTAGATGGCCAAGATCCGGGTCATTTGCAAGCAGACAACTCAACTTAGTTTGTTGTGAAGTTAAACTATTAGACAAGCAATTATGAGAAGGACTCTTAGGCACTGTTTTAGGATCTCTTAACTCATGGATCCTCTTTTAATGACTTGTTCAGATTTTTCACCACCTATTTGGCGGGTTTTGCATTCATAGCTTATTATCTATTTAACATGACTGGGGAACAGTAATCCCTAGAGGAAACCAAAGGGAAATTAGACAATATGATAAGAACATATTTTAAAATATTGTTTTAACAGATTCGGGTAACCTAAGAATGGACCACTATGGATTGGATGTGTGGCAGCTCTTTGTTACATATTACAAAGACATATTTTTAGGTTATTATTTATTAACTCAGTATTATTTTAACATTTGTAAATTGAGACCTGCAGGGCATGTGTCTCAGTTTTTTCTATGGTTAATGTCATCATTGTCATCTTTTGTGTTTTAAATGTGATTGGTATTGTACACTAGAGAGTGTGTCCCTAAAAAATGTAATTTTGAGTAGTACCAGATACAACCTCGTTTCTTGAGTTATTTATGGTTTCTGTTTAAAACAATCATGGTGGGAAACATTTGTCAGTCTGTAGGTGGTGCTATGATTACTTTTAATAACTGTAATGTAATGTAATGTTTAATAACTGTAACTGTAACACTCCTTTACTGTATACATTAAGACACTTTCATTTAGTCTAATCTGTCAATAACCTCATTTATCTCTGATATACTGTAACACTTCATGCATATATCTTTTATAGAAAGAATAAACAATAGTCATCAGTTTGCAGGCCAGTGGTGTTTCAAGTGTTTCTTTGTATTTTTCCGGTTTAATAAAACAGGATGATCATGGGTTTTTATATGGGTTTATAGGGAGCATGCACTGATAACGTGTATGTAACTTTAATGCATTAAATTATTAAACAATATTCAACAATAGGGAGTGCTGCGAGGGCGGAGTGTAAAATAAAGATGCTTTATAGTAAGGGTATTTAAACTTTGGGTCATGCATTGAATGATAAAACCTGTTTAGTCCAGTTATTAGCAACTACAATAGTTTTCAAATTGGCTTTAATGCATTTTGGTATTGCAATTAAATGTAAATTTCATTCATACAGTGACTAGGAAAATTGCAACAATTCTGGTTAAAAAAACAATGATCCCCATACTTTCCATTTAAAGACAGGTCCTAAAAACGGCATATGTGCTCTAATAAGTAATGTCATGGGTCTCCAGTTTTACTGAAAGTGATTTGGATGTATATCGTTTTGCCACTAGAGTGCAGTGTTGGCTATAAGTATATACATCTCAGCAGTTTTAATAGAGCTGTATGTTTAGGTAATTATATGTTCAGATGCTATAATTACCCAAACATACAGTTTAACTTTTGAAGAAAAAAAAGGAGAGTTTTACTTTACATGTATAGAAAATATTACCTGTGGGCACACATTTAATTCAAGCCAAAAGGCAGTATATTTATATGTATTAGTAATTTAACAGTGTTATTTTGTGTAAGGTGTATGTTTGAGGTGTATTTAAAAGGAGAGAAAGTGACCACTCCTCATCTTTGTTTCTGAGCGGTGTAAGACAAAGCAAACAACTTTCCCATTGACTGGGTCAAAGTACAGATTGTCATCTGACAATAATGATGATGCATTACTTGCGCTGCGTGTCATAGGTGTGGCTCTGCATGTACAGTTAGTAATATCTGCGCATGTGCAGTTAGTAATGCTGTGTGTCTGTTTGCACATGTTTAGTTAGTAATGCACTGTGTGTGTCTGCACAGGTGCGGTGAGTAATGCAGTTTGTCTCTTTCTGCACATGTGCAGTTATTAGTAACACAGCGTGACTGTCTGCACAAATGCAGTTAGTAATACAGCGTGTCTCTGTCTGCACATGTGCAGTTAATAATGCAGCGTGTCCGTCTGCACAGGTGCTGTTAGTAATGCAGTGTGTCCGTCTGCACAGGTGCAGTTAGTAATGCAGTGTGTCCGTCTGCACAGGTGCAGTTAGTAATGCAGTGTGTCCGTCTGCACAGGTACAGTTAGTAATGCAGCGTGTCTCTGTCTGCACAAGTGCAGTTAAAAATGCAGTGTGTGTCCGTCGGCATATGTGCAGTTAGTAATGCAGCGTGTCCGTCTGCACATGTGCAGCTAGTAATGTAGTGTGTCTCTTTGTGCACATGTGTAGTAAGTAGTAATACAGCGTGTCCGTCTGCACAGGTGCTGTTAGTAATGCAGCGTGTCTGTCTGCACAGGCGCTGTTAGTAATGCAGCGTGTCCGTCTGCACAGGTGCTGTTAGTAATGCAGCGTGTCCGTCTGCACAGGTACAGTTAGTAATGCAGTGTGTCCGTCTGCACAGGTGCAGTTAGTAATGCAGCGTGTCCATCTGCACAGGTGCTGTTAGTAATGCAGCGTGTCCGTCTGCACAGGTGCAGTTAGTAATGCAGCATATCTCTGTCTGCACATGTGCAGCTAAAAATGCAGTGTGTGTCCGTTTGCACATGTTCAGGTGGTAATGCAGTGTGCCCAGCTGCACAGGTGCAGTTAGTAATGCAACGTGTCTCTGTCTGCACATGTGCAGTTAAAAATGCACTGTGTGTCCGTCTGCACATGTGCAGTTAGTAATGCAGTGTGTCCGTCTGCACATGTGCAGTTAGTAATGCAGTGTGTCCGTCGGTATATGTGCAGTTAGTAATGCAGCGTGTCCGTCTGCACAGGGGCAGTTAGAAATGCAGGTATGTCTGTCTGCACAGATGCAGTTAGTAATGCAGTGTGTCCGGCTGCACAGGTGCTGTTAGTAATGCAGCGTGTCCATCTGCACAGGTGCTGTTAGTAATGCAGCGTGTCCGTCTGCACATATGCAGTTAGTAATGCAGCGTGTCCATCTGCACATATGCAGTTAGTAATGCAGCGTGTCCATCTGCACAGGTGCAGTAAGTAATGCAGTGTGTCCATCTGCACCTGTGCAGTTTGTAATTCAGTGTGTCCATCTGCACAGGTGCTGTTAGTAATGCAGCGTGTCCGTCTGCACATATGCAGTTAGTAATGCAGCGTGTCCATCTGCACATATGCAGTTAGTAATGCAGCGTGTCCATCTGCACAGGTGCAGTAAGTAATGCAGTGTGTCCATCTGCACCTGTGCAGTTTGTAATTCAGTGTGTCCATCTGCACAGGTGCAGTTAGGAATGCAGCATGTCCATCTGCACAGGTGCAGTAAGTAATGCAGTGTGTCTGCAGTAATGCAGAACGCTGCAGTTTTCATGCATGTGTATCTGAGCTGCTGCAGGGCTGCAATCAATAAGCCTTTGTTTATAGGCAAACAATATGTGAAATATATAAGATTAAAGTTAAAGAAACCTTATTTGCAATGTTAAGCAATGCAAAGACCAGCATCAATACTGTTGCTCATGTTTAGGGAACAAACATCTAATATGAAATAATAACGTATTATAGGATCTGTCAAATCTTTAATTTTCCTAAGCAGAAATGTGCCTTCACTGAATAAAATTTTATTGAAGTAGAAAGAAGAACAACGAATTGTGTTTTGATTTATCATGCTTGTCATAGTACTTTAAATCAATGCAATACATTTAAGTACTTAAACTTTAATGCATTTTATGAAACTGTTGCCGGTTTGTAAAAAGCGTGTAACACGAGCACCTCTTCACTCAGTTACTGTGTTCAGTATCAATGCGCATCAGCACGGTTATTAATATTCGATTACATGTCATTGAACTTTATCTTCCAGCGGAATGATTGCGATTGAATGAATAAATACATTTTATTGCCTAATTATCCCAGTATCCGTATTCAGCAGTAAGGAGCAAGGCTCTCTGGTCTGTATTGTGAAAGTAAACACCCTGCGCGTCGCGCCCTTTAACGCCCTTCAGCCGAGACTCAATGTCTCCTGTGCTTTATTTTGCGTGATTTCTTTCTCAAAATGTAGACTTTTGTTAAACACGTCTATTATGTTTATTTAAAGTGATGACGGGGACATTTGATCGGTCATTAATGTAGTTTAATGAAGCGTAATTGCGCGTGTGTCCAGCAGAAGAGTTTCGTTTGCCTGCTGGGTGTCATATGGGCGTGACTGCGGGCGGGTCCAGGTGTATCCACCTATGAGTCAAACCTTCAATCACACACGGAGCAACGACACGGAGCGGATAGTTGGAGCTTTACGCATTGGACCTCACCTGTCCCTGACCGGAGACAAAAGCTCTTTTGTCCGCCAAAATGATGCCAGAACCTTTAAAATCAGCCCTGTCTTTGGGAGATGTGGAAGACACGTCGTTGGCTTTACCCTCGGATCGTGAAATGAGATCTGCGCAACAGCGAGTTTTGGATCAGGTCCACACCATAAAGAGAAAGTCAAAATACGGCAGTAAAAGTTTTTCTGGACTTCCTTCACCCACCAGTGAGTTTATTTACTCATTCAGATGGGAAACCAGTGTATTAACAAATGTATTACCGTGTTTTCATATATTCTCGTTTATTGGTAATGCCAAGCTCAAGTTACTAAGTAGCTACTTCATGAGGTTTTGAGGTGTCACCATTGGATTTGGCATTATGGTGGTAATATCATTGGTTTTTAGCCATTTATTAAAATCTTATTTTTTAGATCTAGTTAAAATATTTACATTTACATTAAAGGTTTTATTGTAGCAATTTATCAAATATTCTTGTGCTGATTCTGTCTTGATGTTTACACACCAGGAAAAGCCTACAGTAGAAGTAAACGTGGCCACTATTTAAATTTGTGTTTTCTAATATTGGGAACAAAAAGTTTGAGAACAAAATCACTGCACTAAAGAAATATATATTTTTTCTATCTATGTTTCTATATAAACAGCAACATACTTATCTTGACAAGATTATTCAATTTGAGCATTTATGATGTCTATTACAGATTTATAAACACTTTTACTTGCAAAAGTTAACTCTGAAAGGTTTAAAGGTTTCTTAAAGGGACAGTTCATCCAAAAATGAAATTTCTGTCATCATTTTAAGACTCTCATGTTGTTTCAAACCTGTATACATTTCTTTATTCTAAATAATATTTTGAAGAATGATTGTAACCAAACCAATAATGAGCCCTATTCACTTCCATAGTAGGAAAGGAATACTATGGAAGTGAATGGGGCTCATGAACTGTTCGGATACATATTTTTTTTTTATATGTATCTTCCTTTGTATTTATTGGAATAAAAACATGTATGCAGGATTGTAACTACATGAGAATAAGTAGATGATGAGAGAATTTTCATTATTTTTTTTATTTTTTTGGTGAACTATCCCTTTAAGAAAGCTATTTCTGACCCATCTGTTCTGACCCTTAAATAAATTTGTATTCATTTCTTTACCTTGAATTTACATAAATAACTTTTTTTGCCTTTTGTTGCCTGACAAACATTTTCAAACTTTCAGCAAAGACAACAATCTCTTGATTTTTTTGGAGAATAGAGCCTACATTTAAAACATTTTTGGGTGGTTTTCCAGACAGGGTTCTTCCTAGAAAACATCTTGCACTGACTTATGTTAACATACACCAGTGCCTCAAAAAGGTTTTTTCTAAGGTGTTTGTAAAAAATACTTAAATGTCTTAAAATAACTAAGGCCTAGTCCTGGATTAATCTAAACCCTGTCCCATACATTACAAATGTATGAAATACTACGTAAGGAATAATTTACTATGGGCGGTTGAATTATTTAAAAATAAAGTGTTAATGCGGCATGACGCGAAGCGGGTTTGCATTATTATTTTTAAATAATTCAAAGGAGCACAGTCAATTATTCCTTAGGTATATTTGTAATGTAGAATGGGACAGGGTTTAGATTAATCCAGGACTAGGCCTTAGTTATTTTAATTTTAGACATTTGACAGATTAGGTGTGATTATATAATAATAAATGATCAAAATAATCAACACCTGTGGAAAATTTCTCAACCAATTAGAATAACGCATTCAGCAGGCTCGTGGTATATATTTTTTTGAAATATCCTACACGTGTAATCCTAAAATATTTGTCTTTTTTACCTTTAGGCCCTGAAAGTGACAGCGTCTTTCTCGATTTCAAGCTGACGTCTTCTTCATCTCTCAGCGGACCCTCGATAAACAGAGGAAACACTATGACCAATGGGGTAAACATTATGAAATTATTATAAATAAACTGTATGAATTTAAGGGCACATATAAGTCATCCTCATAGTTTCTCACAGCTGGGCGGTTTAAAATGATTTTCATTCTTTATTTCACCTTTCTTCAGCTCTTAATCTCGTCTATGTAGGGAACAATGGAAACTGTGTGAAGTGTCAAATGGTGTGTAGATTTAAAAATGCAATTTTAACAAAACCAACAATGGTTAACAACAGAGTAACACATACGTTAGGTTTCGTGTCAATGGAAGAAAAGCAAGTCCTTGACATTCACCCCAAACTATTTGAAAAGTTTAAGTTTTGAATCTTAGTTGTGTCTGTGTTGGTGATACAGAAGAAAGTGAAGTAAAACCACTCCCCTTCTTCACTGTTTATGACTCACGCTAGTGTTGTGTTTCCAAACTGCCTGGCCTTGGGGTATTTTGCCAAACCTTCTTCGTTTCAGGGTGCAGCCGTAAGAATCTTAATGTCATTAAATGTTTTGCTTGGGTTTAATAAAGCATGTTATGATGCAATGCATTTTGCTTTAGCGTCCTGTAAATGTTCGAACCGACAGATTTGTAATTAAATTATGCACAGACACAAACATGCACAAGCGTTTGGGTAGTTTCTGGGAAATGTTGCAGAACGTCTTGTTCGGACAAAAAGTTCCCACATATTGATTTCAAATGTCAGGTTTATAATTAAAATGTTTTCAATACCATTTTGTATAGTTACTGTGTAAGAGTATATAAGTAAAGTGTACTCCCTTAAAGTATATACATACTGTACCGCCCATATGTCTGAAACTCTTTTGCTTCAACAAATTTAGTAATTGATTTGGAGAATCTCAAATATTTCTTAAGATTTTTATTTTAATTTTAAAAATCAAAGCATTTCTAGCTTCAAATGTAAATTTAAAATCCATGTTTTGACTGTACCATATATGTAGTATAGGATATTTTGAGTGCACTTATCATACAGCACAGATACTGCTTGTTAGACATTAATACCTATGCTGTATATATATACACACAAATAAGTACTAAGCACCTGTAAATCTGACGCCATCATGTTTTATATGTGCAGACTAAGCAAAGGCAAAACTATATGCGCAAATCCATCAACTCCCGGCACTCCAGCGGCGCCTCCAGGAAAGATCAAACCATATATGTAGCTACAGGCACCGCCCCTACCCAACCCCGGCCTAACAGCCTGTACAGCCCCAAAGCCACCCGCAGCGCTCCAGACCTGGGCTTGCACACCACGGCCAACGGCGGGACCGCCCATCGAAACCAAAGCGTCAGACAAACTTCAGAACGAGTGGAGACGCATTATTTTCCATTATACAATGGCACTAACCAGTCTCATGCTAATGGCACTTATAAAAAAGTTGGAGTCAACCGGGTCACCAGTAACCCGACTGTCAGGATTCGACCATTATCCATCCACTCCAATGGAGAATCCAAAATGTCACAAGTGTCACAAAACAAGAGCGGAGGAGCTGGTTACTCTGTGTGAGTTGAACCAAATTCATTCAAACCTTTGGACGCACAATGAACTATCAATTTGATATTAACAAAGATTATTACAATTTTATTGCTTATTGTTAGTTCATGATACGTAATTCATTTACTAACGTTAAAGGAGTAGTCCACTTTAAAGATGGGGCCCATTGACTTACCATAGTATTTTTTTTCCTTTGTCCTACTATGAAAAGTCAATGGACCCCATGTTTAAAGTGGACTATTTTTACTTAATTTTGGTAACACTTTGCAATAAGGTTGTGTTTGTAAACATTAGTAGTAATTGCATTAGCTAACGTGAACTAACAATGTGCAATCTCTTTGTTTGCGTTTATTTATCTTTCTTAAGGTTAGTTAATGCCAGTGTAATTGTTCATTGTTTGTTCAAAATATTTTGTTGATTTAAAAAATTTATTAGTACATACTGACATTAAAATGAAACAAGATTAAAGTTGCTAGTTCACATTAACCTAGTTAACACCAGTTACTGTGGTTTTACCATTCATGTTAGCAGCATTAGTATTAAACTTTATTGATAGCATTAGTATTATTTACTCACTTTCTCTCTCTTTCACACACTCACTCACCCTTTACTCACTCTTTTACTTAATCGTTCACTCACTCACTCACCCTTCAGTCACTTAATCTTTTACTTAATCTTTCAATCACTCACTATTTCACTCTCTGTTTCACTCACTCACTCACTCACTCACTCACTCACTCACTCACTCACTCACTCACTCACTCACTCACTCACTCACTCACTCACTCACCCTTCAGTCACTTACTCTTTTACTTAATCTTTCAATCACTCACTATTTCACTCTCTCTTTCACTGTCTGTTTCACACTCACTCACAGCTCTTTTACTCTCAGTTTCACTAACTCGCCCACTCACTCTTTTACTGACTCTTCCTCCCTCCCTCACTCACTTACTCACTCTTTCACTTTCTCCCTCTCTCACTCACTCACTCACTCACTCACTCCCCTACTCACTCTTTCACTGACTCTTCCTCCCTCCCTCCCTCCCTCACTCACTTACTCACTCTTTCACTTTCTCCCTCTCTCACTCACTCACTCACTCACTCCCCCACTCACTCTTTCACTGACTCGTCCTCCCTCACTCACTCACTTATTTACTTTTCACTTTCTTCCTGTCTCACTCACTCACTCCCCCACTTACTCTTTCACTGACTCTTTCTCCCTCCCTCCCTCCCTCACTCACTCACTCACTCACTCACCTACCCACTCTTTAACTCACTCTTTCACTCACTTACTCTTTTACTCACTTCCTCTCTCTCACTCACTCACTTACTCACTCACTCACTCACTCACTCACTCACCCACTCTTTCACTCACTCATGCTTATTCACTCTTTTCTTTCTCCCTCACTCACTCACCCAATCACTCTTTCACCGACATTCTTTCTCACTCTCTCCCTCACTTACCCACTCTTTCACTCTTTTTTCCCTTACTCACTCTTTCACTCACTTACTTTTTCACTCACTCACTCACTCACTCACTCACTCTTTCACTCTCTTTCACTCACTCACTCTTTCACTCTCTTTCACTCACTCACTCTTTCACTCTTTCACTCACTTACTTTTTCACTCACTCACTCACTCACTCACTCACTCACTCACTCACTCACTCACTCACTCTTTCACTATTTCACTCTCTTTCACTCACTCACTCTTTCGCTCACTCCCTTTTTCACTCACTCACCCTCACTCACTCTTTCACTCACTCAGTCTTTCACTCACTCACTCACTTACTCACTCACACTCTCTCTTTCTCTCTTAGTCACTCACTCACTCTCTCACTCATTCATTTGTCTGCAGTATAAACACAGAGCGACTGATCTCTGATATGACAATGATGGAGGCGATTGACCTTTTGAGGAGTCCAGATGAGAATCATCAGCTTTGTGGAGCTGCCTACATCCAACACAGCACCTTCACAGATGAAAAAGCCAAGCAAGAGGTGAGGATTACTATCATTACTAATACTATCATTGTACCATGGTACTGCCGCATTATAGATGTTTACTGGACCACACCCCTTGTTTTTTACTCTCAGCAACCTTAACAATCCAAATAACCGAGCAGTGCCAGTGGAGGCTAAAATATTCCCCTGAGCCTCATCACTTTATAAAATCACACATCTGACTTTCTAAACCTCTGTCCCACATGACAGGTGCTGACCCTAAAGGGAATTTCTCCTCTGCTAAAACTGTTAAACAGCCCAAGCCCTCAGATCCAGGAGACTGTGGCCGCTGCGCTGCGTAACGCTGTGTTCAAAAACCAACAAAACAAAGATCAAGTGCAAAGCAACGGAGGAATCGCACAGGTAGTGCAGCTGCTCGGAGAAACCAACGATGAAACACAGAAACATCTGACAGGTAAGCAATATTCCCAGTACAGTATCAGAGATGATACATTAACAGTGGATATAACCCATTATATATCGCTTTTTAAAGAATAGTGCCAAGTAAACAAATAAACAGATGAGAACATAAAAAGTTTTATAAATTTATATTGAAGTCCTACAATAAAACAATGTGCACAGTAATGCTATCAATGGGCGTCAGTGTTTAAAGGTTAACTTTCTCTTAAACATTGAAGAGAAGAAAGCAAACAATCCGCTGTTCTCTGCACTGAACAGTTTAAGGAACAAGGGACCCAAAACTTATTTGGACAGGGTCTAAAATTAACACCGGCCCCATGCCAAATACGAGTAAAAATCGTCACTGCCGTGTAAGAAATGGTGTTGGCCGACATTTTTATAAATTCTAGGCGCAATGCTTACAGGTGTTGTTGCAAAGCTGCACAGACCAGTTGGTGATTATGACATAAATGTGTACAAAGAATGAGTTGAAAATGGTGCATACGAATCGCTATCGTATAAAAAATATTTATGGACGGCCATTTGCAGGTGCGACAAAAAGTTACAGGCCCTGCTTATAAGTGTGTGAATGTCATTGCATTTCAAAACAAAATATCAGACTCCAAATATCAGTGTTTAAAGTGCATTTAACATAAAAGTTTTTCTAATCAGATATGAATGTTATAAAGTGTTCACCTTTGTTTGGTTGGAGACCTTTGGTGGATGATTTAATGTTGTGATCTTTTCGTATGGACAGGTCTCCTGTGGAACCTCTCCTCAGCAGATAACCTCAAACCTGAACTTCTCAAAACCGCTCTGCCAGCCCTCACCGAAAAAATCATTGAACCTTTCTCATCCAACACGGGCAGCACAATAGTCTCTCCAGATGTCTTCTACAACGCCACGGCATGCCTACGGTATGAGCTGACTGACACACTGCAAAAAATGATTTTCAAGAAAACATTTTCTTAGTATTTTTGTCTTAAATTAAATTAAGATGCTTTTTCTTAACTGCAAAAAAAAGATTTTCAAGAAAAAATCGTCTTAGTATTTTTGTCTTGTTTTCAGGAAAAATATCTAAAATTTTTTAAATAAAGATGCTTTTCTTGATGAGCAAAACGACCCTAGAAAATAAGTCTAGTTTTTAAACCAAAAATATCAAATTTAAGTAATTTTGTGCATAAAACAAGCAAAAAAATCTGCCAATGGGCTAAGCAAATTTTTCTTGAATTTCTCTTGAATTTAGTGTTTAAGAAAATTTTCAAGATTTTTTGCTTACCCCATTGGCAGATTTTTTTAAATTGTTTTATGCACAAAATCACTTACATTTGTTATTTTTGGTCTAAAAACTAGACTTTTTACTGAAAACAAGGCAAAAGTACTAAGCATGTTTTTTTCTTGAAAATAATTTTTTTCAGTGTTGATGAGTAAAACGACCCAAGAAAATAAATCTAGTTTTAAACCAAAAATATCAAATGTAAGTGATTTTGTGCATAAAACAAGCAAAAAAATCTGCCAATGGGCTAAGCAAATTTTTCTTGAATTTTTCTTGAATTTAGTGTTTAAGAAAATTTTCAAGATTTTTTGCTTACCCCATTGGCAGATTTTTTTTAATTGTTTTATGCACAAAATCACTTACATTTGTTATTTTTGGTCTAAAAACTAGACTTTTTACTGAAAACAAGGCAAAAGTACTAAGCATTTTTTTTTCTTGAAAATAATTTTTTTCAGTGTTGATGAGTAAAACGACCCAAGAAAATAAATCTAGTTTTAAACCAAAAATATCAAATGTAAGTAATTTTGTGCATAAAACAAGCAAAAAAATCTGCCAATGGGCTAAGCAAATTTTTCTTGAATTTAGTGTTTAAGAAAATTTTCAAGATTTTTTTGCTTACCGCATTGGCAGATTAAGCATCTTAATTTTTTGATATTTTTACTGAAAATAAGACAAAAATACTAAGAATTCTTTTTCTTGAAAATCATTTTTTACAGTGCACATGTTGAATGAAAACGTAACATAGCGAAAACATCATTATTATTATAGTAGAGGATTATTTTGGTTGTAGACCTTTCTTCTATTTTTGCGGTATTTGTGCACCAGGAAATGAAGGCAGTCAAATATTTTATCTGCATTTGTATTGATCGAGTGTGTATTTGCATAAAAAGGCCATGTTTAAAAAATTATTAACTTGAGAAACAAAATCGTGTCTTGTTTTAAGAGATTTATGCTTGTAAGCTTCCTTCTTGATCTTTTTTGTGCTGGAAAACAAGACGTTTATTAAGTTTAAGGTCTTCCCTATGACCCTGCTTACAATTGCTCATACACATTTGAATTAATTTTGGTCTTAACTGTCTCTTATGCTTTTATGAATTCTGGGATGTAACTCTTACGCAAAGATAGTAACCATTTTTTCTCTTTGTTTGTCGACAGAAACATGAGTTCTCCCAAACTGGCGAACCGTCAGGCCATGCGCAACTGTAAAGGACTCATCGACTCTCTCATGAACTACATGGATAACTGTATTAAAGATGACACACCAGATAACCCGGTAAGTGAGTTTTCTTTAACCTCTGTTTGGGTGGAGACCTTTGGTGGACGAATGATTTAATGTTGTTATTATTTCATTATGCGCAAATGTGATACGCCCTCGATGACTGTAAGATAGCTGGGCGTTTCCCACACCGAAAACTTTGACAGTAAAACTATTGTTGTAATTAAAAGAAGGGTACATTACTCATTGACAGCAAGAGCCGGTTTAAAGTTTTTATAGTATTTAAAAATGCTTTACAAAAGATGACTTATTTATTCATATTTATGGCCTGTCAGGTTTTGAAACAGTTGTACCAAACGTTTGGAATAAAAACTTGTACTGAGCCAAAAGTCTGAGAGGAGATAAAAAAGTTGGGCAGCTGACGCATAAAGTTTGTGTGTTTATCGTAAAGTAGTGTCTATTTGCACTCAGTGCAAATAGCGTTTCTTGTTGGCAAACATCCAACACCAATGTCTGGTTGTATTACTAAGGTTTAAAGAGCACCTATTGTCCAATTCATGATTTTACATTTCCTTTAGTGTGCAAATGTGTATTATGGTGCAAATGTGGTTTCCTCCGGCTTCGGCCTGTAAGTTAACTCCTGTTAGCATCGGAATCTTTCAAACATGGTAAGGAGCGTCACATTTCCTGCTGATGTCAGAGGTCTTCAGGCCAATCACAATGTACCGATTAGCTGGCCAATCAGGGACATAGCGCTTTTCAAATCTGTGCATTGAGAGTGAAATCTGGAGCTACAAAAATGTACAGAATGTGGAAATAATTCCAGTGTTTTTAACCATAAACCATGCGAACACGTTGTATTATACCAGATAGACAAAATTCCTTTGTTTTTAGCAATGAAATAGGTGCTCTTTAAAAAAGATGCACTGAAATCAACGGCTTCAGTGGTGTAGGTGATAAAGCGTATGGTTCGTGGGACTTGCTTATGATGTGATGTCGCTGGTTCGAATTTGCCTTTTGCCGATTGCGCTTTCTTTTTCTATTATGAATAATATCGAAAAGAAATTTATTGTCAATAAAAATGAAGAAAATGTTTGAAAAGTGGAAATAAAGTGCCTACCGATTGTTTATTAAGAATTAAAGTATTTATTTGGTAAGTTAGGGGTTGGTTTAGGTTATTCTGCCAATAATGAAGTATCCAATTTTAATAAATATAATCATTTATGCACACGTTATTATTTCATCCTGTTAATCTACAAAAATACTAAGGTGCAAATACTATTTGCTATATAGATAGCATCTTATTATTATTTACACTTATTGCAATTTAAACTTATTTCCATGTTAATAGCATATTGCTAAGAAAATGCTGATATTGTCACTTAGTAAATAGGAAAATGCAGTATATCTTTATTGTACTTTTGTGTAAATTGCCGCGGCCTTATTGTACAGCCTTACAGCATCATAAATTGAGAAAAACATGTTTTTTTTTTGGTCCCATTTGCTTCACTGATTTTGTGCAAAACCTTTTTTTTGTTCTAATGTTTTTGTCTTTAATGCAGTCGATGTTACAAATTTGTTTAGCTTCTGTGTAGCTTTTTATGTGTTGAAATAAAATTTTAAGCTAAGATACTTAATGTGGTCTCACATTTTTGGATCTAACTTAATGAATAAATGAAAGACTAGTCACAACACAATTCTAACAACTTTACATTTTTAGTTTATTTAAATAGTCCTACAGAACGATAAACTCGAAAAAAGTTATTTTCAACCCAGCATTGGGTCTAAAAGGGACAAACCCAGCTGCCGGGTTAACTTAACCCTTAAATGTGACCCAACAATGGATTAAAACAACCCAGCATAGGATAAATTACAACCCAATAGGTTGGGTTCATCCCTTTGTGACCCATCACGTTATAACGGTTTTAAAATGTACAATCATTAGAAAGATGTTGTCTAATTCGAATGTCTGTTAAAGTCAATTTGTCATCCTGTTTCAGTCTTTGGAGAACTGTGTTTGCATTCTTCACAACCTCACCTATCAGCTGGAATCTGAGATGTCTTCAGTCTTTATAAAAATCAACTCTCTGGCGAATCAGGACCGTTCGCGCAGCAGCTCAATAGACGCCAGTGCCATCGGCTGCTTCAGTTCACAGAGCCAGAAACTCCAGCAGGAGGTTTGTCGACATGAACATCACAGCTCACATCTCAGTCTCACTTTTTATTAAAATGCTGCTGCTGTTTGATCGGCCCGACACTCAAACCTTATCTTGAGGACCACCCTATTAAAAATACAAGATGCCAAAGAAGAATCAGTTTTGTCTGAATGGTTCCTTAAGGAAGTATCTGCAGAACCTTTCGGTTTCACAAAAGGGTTCTTTTAGACCAAAAACTGTGCATGGGAAAACCAAAACTGGTTCTTCTATGGCATCACTGTGAGGAACCTGATATGATATATACAACTATAATATTAAGCTGTTACATAGGTGTATAACCAAACGGTGTGATATTTACTGAGGTATTTGGTTTGTTTCAGAGCCACTTTGACTATCCAGTGATGGAGGATCGTAATCCTAGAGGAGTAAACTGGCTCTTCCACTCGAAAGCCCTGCAGATGTATCTGAAACTGTTGAGCACCAGTGAGAAAGACGCCACACTTGAGGCCTGCTGTGGAGTCCTGCAAAACCTTACAGCCAAAGACGGCATAGTAAGATTGACCATACATCAGCTTTATTCAACAGCATTAAATATATCATGCATTAACCTGTTAAACCATCATTATATGGATAACCATATGATACTTTATAATACTTGAATGCAAATCCAAGTGTGTCTGACTTTTTCTTTTAAGTGGACATTTTTTATCAGGCTCAGTAATTTCACTTTAATGGCAATGTAAAGGTTATTAGTCAGTCAATGAAATGCTTAACCTTTACAAATGTCACTTTAGTCATTTCATTGGTATTTGACTGTCTTTTGCTACAAAACCATCTAGTTATATGCAAAAAGTCTCCAGTCACTCTTCACTGATCTTTCTGATAAAATGTAAAAGGCTAAAGAATTCGGTCAATATCCTAATCTATTCAGTAAACCTCCTTTAACTCTTTCACACCCAGCGTTTAAAAAATTGCTAACCAGCTCCAGGATTTTTTTTATGATTTTCACAGAGGCTTTCCTACTTAAGTATTTTTACTTTTTACATAAAAGTAAATTTTTATTTTATCAGTGTTTTTTTTTTGGAAACATACAGTCCAAAGCATATTATCATAATTTTTATTACACTACATTTCATAATTTCAAGTTTTTGGTTTATATTTAATATTTAAGTACATTAAACATCTAGTATTTTTTACTTTTACTTGAGTAAAAAGTACTTTCATACTTTTACTCAAGAAAATAAAAGTACACAATTTTAATATGCAATATAAAAGGAATACACAGTATGATTCTATGCTTTAGAATGTAGTAAAAAAAAATTTGTAAAGAAAAAAAAAATCTCTGATAAAGCACAGATGCTTGGAAAATGTAACTAAAATAGTCAAGTAATGTCCACCTCTGGATTTTCACAAAAGTTAAATTGCTTCCAGAGATTTTTCTTCTTTAAATATATAAACATTAGTGCTCGGCAAAGATTAATCGCGATTAATCGCAAACAAAATAAAAGTGATTTTTGGCACAATATATGAATGTGTTCTGTGTGTAATTACACACATTCTTTTATGTATTTAAGAAACATTTGAATATTTATTTATTTATATTTGTATATATTGTATATTATATATAATACAAATATATATATATATATATATATATATATATATATATATATATATATATATATATATATATATATATATATATATATAAATTATTATAAATTAAAAATTCTGAAATTAATATATTTATGTGTGTGTGGTCATACAATATTTTGTATGCGATTAATCGTGATTAATCTTTGCCCAGCACTAATAAACATACAATATATCAAATGAAAGCACAGATCCTCTGCTTTAAAAAATAAAAAGTTTCATCCTATCTTCATTGTTCTCTTTTACCACCTCTCAAATATGGGTAGATTTCTTCAAAAATTCCAAATTTTGAGCAAAAAGCTGAGATTATTGCATTTTTGTTAGTGATCAGATTCAGAGGGGTGATCAAAACATACACAGAGTTTTTACTGTTTTTGGATCAGTGGATGCTTCAGTGTTTTATAAGGTAAGTGCGCCACCTAATGGATAATAGCGGAAATATTGATCGCTGTAAAAACTCGTAATTGGCAGGAAAGCGTTTTCCCTTAATTGACGACATAACTCGTCAATGGGGGGAGAGTTAACTGGTGAAAAAAATCTTGCACCTTGACATGCGCGTGCCGTCGTTCATCCAATTCTTCTTATGCAGTTTGAGGATTTTGCTAAAAAATCAACAGATTCTGCCAACAAACCGATATTTCTGTATGGCCTGGGGCTGCGCAAAACTTTTTGATGAACGTACAATACGTGTCGAGAGCTTTTGGTCAATATCGTTATCTCATTGTTGACGGCTTTATCTCATCTGAGCTCCTCATATATAATGTGACTTGTTTCTTTATATTTTCTGTTAATCTGTGTGTGCCATATCTTTCTTTAAAGGTATCGGATGTGTTAAGTCATACAATTGTACATAAGCTGGACGGTATGAGAAGCATCAGTCCATTATTGCAGTCGTCCAATCCTGCTCTACAGGACAGCGCCATCGCTCTGCTTGGGAATCTCTCCAAATCTTCCCGTACAGCAAACAAAAGCATGGGTAAGCCGGTTAGATCATGACGTCACATCCATTTAATGCTGTTGGGTTTGGGTTGTATCACATTGTTTTACTCGAGTCCGATTCGAGACCAGAGATCAAGTGTCGAGTCAAGATTGAGTCTTTATCTGGACTCAGACTCGACACTTGATCTCTGGTCTCGACTTGGACTCAACTACATGTACTGTACACATACAAGTGAGTATCGTCAAATAAAATGTGTCGGTTATTGATAATTCTGCAGTATATTAGTGTGCACGTATGTATTGCTGTTGAATGAAAAATTTGCATATGCATAATAACAACAAACAAAAATAAAAACTTGATTTTCACCACACCAGGACTTTAAAGGTTAATGGTGTAAAAATCTTTCTTCTTTAAGCTCAACAAAGTCTACCCCAGCTGGTGAGATGTCTGAATTCAGACCTAACAAAAGATGATTCCTCACCCAACTTTGACAAGAGTACGGCAACAGCCCTTTACAGCGCACACACCCTGTTAAAGGCTGATCCTGAGATGGGCAAACATTTTGTAAACAATGGTTTGATTTCCAGTCTCAGACAAATGAGTCTCAACATGTAAGTGATACTTTCTGCTTGTGTAAGAACTATATTTCATTGCGTGAAACAAGATTGTTTTATACGGTGGCTGCTGTATTAATGCACACTTTATGTGGGTATTATACACGTTCTGATTTATTCTCTCATTGTTTAAACATCAGGAATCTGCCAAAGTCCAGCACCGCAGCGGGAGTCCTCCTCCACAGCCTGTGGTCAGATAAAAACACACAGAGTCTCCTGAAAAAGGTACGACTGGGATTTTAAACAAATGTTTTTGATTCTGAAAGTGTTGTTATTGAAAATTAGATTATACAAAACAAATCCTTTCTGGATGATTTTTCTAGCACAAGAACCATTTTTTTGTGTGTGTTGTTGTAGAGATAGACTGAGAGAAAAACATTTTAGTTGAACATTTTACATCATTTAAAAATCTCTAAGTTTGTGTTTTTTGGTCCCATTTGATTCACTGCTTTTGTGCAAAAAAAAACTTTTTGTTCCAAAGTTTTCATCTTTAATCAACTTTTTTGATGTTATATTGTTGACTCTTAAGATGAGCAGATGGTTTAGTAAAGTTTTGCAGCAACTTTTTAAAATATTTTCTTTATTTATACTTTCATACCGAGCCCCTAAGGTGACATTGGTTAGTTTCATGTGCTCACGTGAAACTTTCATGTGCTCACGTGAAACTTTCATGTGCTCATGCGAAACCTTCACATGCAGAAATTTCTTTTAAGTTTAGTTTTGCGAGTGCACGTGAAACTATCACATGTGCGTGAAACTAATGCGTGCGCACGTGAAAGCGAAAGTTTTACGCACGCATGCGAAAGTTTCACATGAGCATGCGATAGTTTCACGAAACTAAACTTGATAGTTTCACGAAACTAAACTCGATAGTTTCACGAAACTAAACTCGATTGTTTCACATGCGCACACGATAGTTTCACGAAACCAAACTAAATAGTTTCACATAGACATGGGATAGTTTCACGAAACTAAACTTGATAGTTTCACATGTGCACGCGAA
This sequence comes from Misgurnus mizolepis, assembly GCA_025389145.1. Taxonomy (NCBI): domain Eukaryota; kingdom Metazoa; phylum Chordata; class Actinopteri; order Cypriniformes; family Cobitidae; genus Misgurnus; species Misgurnus mizolepis. The sequence continues at coordinate 2,519,909 of JAIFKI010000005.1, read as the reverse complement.
AGTTTCACCAAACTAAACTCAATAGTTTCACGTGCGCACAAGAAAGTTTCACGAAACTAAACTCGATAGTTTCACGTGCGCACAAGAAAGTTTCACGAAACTAAACTCGATAGTTTCACGTGAGCACACGATAGTTTCACGGAACTAAGCTCAATAGTTTCACGTTCACATGGGATAGTTTCACGAAACTAAACTTGATAGTTTCACGTGTGCACGCAAAAGTTTCACGAAACTAAACTCGATAGTTTCACGAAACTAAACTCGATAGTTTCACGAAACTAAACTCGATAGTTTCACGAAACTAAACTCGATAGTTTCACGAAACTAAACTCGATTGTTTCACATGCGCACACGATAGTTTCACGAACCTAAACTAAATAGTTTCACATAGACATGGGATAGTTTCACGAAACTAAACTTGATAGTTTCACATGTGCACGCGAAAGTTTCACAAAACTAAACTTAATAGTTTCACGTGCGCATGCGAAAGTTTCACAAAACTAAACTCGATAGTTTCACGTGCGCACAAGAAAGTTTCACGAAACTAAACTCAATAGTTTCACGTGAGCACACGATAGTTGCACGGAACTAAACTCAATAGTTTCACGTTCACATGGGATAGTTTCACAAAACTAAACTCGATAGTTTCACGTGAGCACACGATAGTTTCACGGAACTAAACTCAATAGTTTCACGTTCACATGGGATAGTTTCACGAAACTAAACTTGATAGTTTCACGTGTGCACGCAAAAGTTTCACGAAACTAAACTCAATAGTTTCACGTGCGCATGGGATAGTTTCACGAAACTAAACTTGATAGTTTCATGTGCGCATGCGAAAGTTTCACGAAACTAAACTCGATAGTTTCACGAAACTAAACTCGATAGTTTCACGTGAGCACACGATAGTTTCACGGAACTAAACTCAATAGTTTCACGTTCACATGGGATAGTTTCACGAAACTAAACTGGATAGTTTTACGTGTGCACGCAAAAGTTTCACGAAACTAAACTCAATAGTTTCACGTGCGCATGGGATAGTTTCACGAAACTAAACTTGATAGTTTCATGTGCGCATGCGAAAGTTTCACGAAACTAAACTCGATAGTTTCACGTGCGCACACGATAATTTCACGGAACTAAACTCAATAGTTTCACGTGCGCACGCAAAGCTAAACTTTATTTAATTTTTGCTCCATGTCCATGTTTGTGCCTTACTTTCGTCCTAATTTACAGAAAAATGTCAGAACTTTCCTAAAACAATTTTACCATGTTTTGCATAATCAATTATATCGTTGAAGTTTCTTTTTTCACACCCTATTGGCAAATATTTCTCTTTGTTTAACCGTATACATAAAAAACACACAAAATTTTGTTAGATTTATGCTTCACATCAAACAAACAACGGTTAATATCTTGACAAAATATTCCTAGTATTTTTTTAGGTTGTTTAAACAAAATGCTGATAAAAATATAATTTATTCTGTTTGAAGCACCAAAATTATACCATACCTGGTTATACAAAACCCCCCAAAAATAACTAAAAGTTTTGCCATGTAAAAATGTACTGCAATGTAAAATGCTGGCATGCACAAGGCTGGTGCAAGACGAGTTTCATTTCATTTATTTATTTAGATGGGACAATGCATATTAACGAACGTACAATAAAAATTGACGGATCTAATGCTAATTTCCACCCGTAGTCCCACACATAAAAAACAAACTCAAAATAAACAAACAACATAAAGTTGTGGTTTAAAAGTACTTTTTTTTGCCAAAAATGACAATCGTTTTGCTAGATAAGACCCTTATGCCTCATTTATGATCATTAGAGATCGTTTAAACTGCAATTTTAGACTGCATTGAAACTGTAAACTGTTGGGGTCCAATAAAGTCTATTAAATTGAGAAAAATCCTGGAATGTTTTTTTCAAATAACTTAATTTCTTCTCAAATAAACAAAGAAAGACATCAATGTATTTTGATGTCATGGGGCGAGTAAATTATCAGGATTTTTTTAAAGTAATCCTTTAATGCATCGGCAGATATCAGTCTGAACTATCGGCTATCGGTGGAAACATTTCATATCTGTGCATCTCTAGTTAAAACCTTTCATTTTAAAAGTTGTTAAAACAGCAATAGAGAAATAAATAAATTTCCATCCAAACAAGCAGTGACAGTTTGGTTTAGTAAACTACCATTAGCATGAATGAAATAAACGTAAATATGTGAGGTCATGGAATAAGAGGTTTTTATACGACATTCCTAGGATCGACTGTCTCTCTCGCTGGCTCGCTCGCTCACTCTGTGTCTGGGAGGTGAGGATTAGATTTGGGTGTAACTCAGACGGTGTCGTGTGAGAATGCTTACAGTTGAAATCCAGCCACACCTCATTGCACCACATTCTGCAGACGCAGCAGAGAAAGGGGAGGGAGGTTTGGGTGTGTGTGTCCAGATGACCCGCGTGAAGAATCTAACCTCACTGGTTATGAAACCATCATGTTGAGATAATGTCGCAGCTATAACATATTACAACACACACACACAATATAATTGTCCAAAAACGCCTTTTTCATGGGTACTGTGTTGAAAGATTATGGTAAAAGTATAGCTTAAGTATAGGCTATAGGTAATAACACTTCATAGTGTACTAATGATGAATTGTTTGTGTCTTTACAGCAAGGGATGGATAAGAAGCTTTTTGTAAATGACGTGACATCAGCAGCCATCAAAACTCTTCAGGTCATTGACTGACCGGCATGAACCAATGCAGCGGATCAAATGTTTAAACTTTAATTGCATTTTTATTCTGGTTAAGTATTTCAGAAAAATGGTAAGAATTACAAGCTTTATTTCTTTTGGGGAGGTAGTAACAATAACAGTAAGTAACAATGCATGGGAAATGCAATGATAAAAACATGATATTTTTTTATTTCATGTTACAATAAACAGTAAAATTGTATTCAGTAAAAGCATTTTTATATGTCATTGTTTGTAACTCTTTGCAACTGTTTCGAAATGTAAAAGTATTTTTATGATTCTCGAGTGTTACAGACTGTATTGCATCGTGTTTGTGCATGTTTAAATAAAATATAGATATAAATCTCATATGATCAAAGAGTGTTTAACACCATAGATCTCATGTTCTCATATATACCTGCAGTATATTATGGTTATAACATTAAATATGGGCATACATTTGTCAGCAACTTCAGCAAAGTTTAATAAAGTTTTCAACAGCAGTAGTTCTGTGTCACCCCATTAATGCAGTGCTGATTTAATATTTTATTATTTCTACAACTATTGCATTATTTATTCAAGAAGAAAGACAAACTATAAAGCATAAATCTCAGTGGGCTTTGAACTCATACAGGTTGAAGCTCATTGCTGATGAAGCGGCTTTATTTTCTCAGTCGTCTTTTACTTCTCGAGCCTTTGGTACTAAGAAACAAAAAACAAATATGAAGTCAGTATCGTAAAGTGGCTATAATTTTTTCAAACCAATATTTTATACCAACAAAAGAGCAAAGCTATATTTACTCTAGCTATTATTACTAGTAGTTTGGTTTTCAGGAATAAAGGCAGCTCACGCAACCTATCTGTGCTGGTGTCTGTCTAATGATAAGATGAATAATAAAAGTACCATACAGAGTTCAGATACGTGTCCTTTCCCAGAAATAACAGCACATGTGATCATTTTTTCTTAGCATATAAAAGTCCAACACACATTATGGCCATTCCTACATTTTTTAAGAGGTGGCCAATGCATATTAATTTATATTACAAAATACGTACGTTTTTACGATTTGCTTTGGCCTCTGTGCTGTCGGGTTTTTGGGTGGAGTTTCATCATTGTTTGTTTTTCATTAATCATATATTTTTGAACAATTCACTTTGTATGAATTCATATACATTAGCCAACTCGTAAAATGCATACGAATTCCGGTGAGATCAGGTAAAAATGTTAATGCACAAAAAAATAGCACAAAGCTGTACCTTTACTATCAATGGGGTGGTTCTCAAAGGTTTCTTTTTGTATCTTCATGTGTATACAAAACATCGACGTGTTTGACCTTTTTGGGCACAATATTATTCACTAAGGACCTATTGTGTACTATTTAACAAAACTTTTAACTGCACCTTTAAAGGTGCAGAAAGGTAAGCAAAATTTCCACATAATTACCTTTAATTCCAACTTGGAAAATTTCCAAAATTCACGAGCTTTGCAACCCTCCTTTCAACCAATGAATGTCAACATAATTACACTTGGACCAATCACATACTTATACGTCATAAAATGCAAGAACTCAAATATACAATAAGAGACACTACAACATTATACATTAAAGTGAACATTTCACAAGACTTTTTTAAGATGTCAAATAAATCTTTGGTGTCCCCAGAGTACATATGTGAAGTTCTAGCACTAAATACCAAATTGCTAATATATAATAACATGTTAAAATTGACACTTTGTAGGTGTGAACAAAAATGTGCCGTTTTTGGGTATGTCCTGATCTCTGCACTAAATGGCATTGCTGTGGTTGGATAATGCAGATTAATAGGGGGGGGGGGGGGGTATTATCCCCTGCTGACATCACAAGGGGAGCCAAATACCAATTACCTATTTTTGCACATGGTTGCAGAGAATGGTTTACCAAAACTAAGTTATTGGGTTGATCTTTGTCACATAGGTTGATGAAAGGACTGGGGAACCAATTATAGCACTTAAACCTGAAAACAAGTTAGATTTTCATGAAATTTGCTCATTAAACTAGAGGTTAAAATTTGTGAACAAACTTTGGTGTTGACTTGACAAAAGCTAAATGTGCACGCGCATCTGCCAGACTGCTTATCTGACTCATCATTGTTGCTCTCTCTCATCCGACCTGGCAAAGTCTGTGGGAATTTTGACAGTTTGGTCATCCTTTTTACGAATCCCGTAAGTCCGATCCTTTGCCAATAATACTCCATACTGTAGGCCGCTTGCCAGTATGAATCATATAATTATCACAGTAGGATAAACACATTGTTTCATGGGCATTCCCTTCACCATCTCTATGGGGCGATATGGGGACAGCATTTGCTACCCCGGTGTACAGGCTACAACTTATTTCGAGATATGTTCTTACATATCAAATGCTGTCCAACCTCTTCAAATATGGTAACCCACATGTTTCTATGAAATCCTCAGACCCAGCCGTGGGAATTTTGGCAAGTCTGATCCCTTAGAAAAGATATAGCGACCAAACTCAGATCAGTCTGAAGACTTGTGGAAAGTTTGGTGGATTTAGCTTGAAAGCTCTAGTCAACCTCCCTTATGAAAATTAACCATGGGTTTACTACAGTTAAAAGAAAAAAAAAACATGCTTACTGTACATGGTAAACAAACAATAACCATGGTTTTGACAAACATGGTTTTTAAAAACCATAGTTAAACCATGGTTAGTTGCTGATAGTAACCAAAAAAAAAAGGTCACTACACTTTTACCACAATAAAACCATGGTTGATTTTGGTAAGGTAGTTTCAGTAAGAAGAAAAATAAGAATAAGTTTAAAAGCTTTAACAATGACCAAACTAACATAATAATGCTTCATCGTTTATACCCAAAGGTTATGAAGTTTGCAAAGTCACAATCTCTGACAATTCACGTCTTAACATAGTTTCAATATCATCCACTCAGATATAAAAGGCACGTTACAACATTACATTAAATAATGCTTTATCATTTAAACCCAAGGGTGATAAAGTTTGAAAAGGTTAAATAAGAAATGGTTCTCTTAAGAAACTTCAACTGAAAGTCTGAATAATAAAAAAAAAACACAACTAGTTCTTCAGTAGTCCTCATCCTGAACCCCTTTGGTTCTGTTTTAAATCTAACTTTATTTTAAGAGCAAGATGGCAAACATCACGCACCGTAACCGATTTGTTTGTGTTGTGTGTGTCTTTCCACTGTCATCTTGCTACTGTGGAGTTAATCTCTCATAATCCACTCATCGCTCACCTAAACCCCTCTCTATTCTTCTAGTGTTTTAAACAGGAGCCTCGGGCCTGACTTCACATTCACTGTGTTATGACCCTGTAACAGCTGCTGGGACTTTCGCCAGTCTCATGCCACTCCCTATGTGCCAGGCACAAACAGAGCATCACATCCACCTACGTGACTCACATTAGTGTATGAATGCGGCTCCTGAAGGGCTTACGTTGGCCTCAAGAGCCCTGTAGAGTCAATGCGAGGTCAAATGTGCAAAATCCTTTCTTAGACACGTTGTAAGTCCTGCTTTAACATCACAATGGAGCAACATGTTCCCTAATGCGCTTCAGTACTATAGCTGGATTACCAGAAACAAATACGCAAGTCCGTGCAGGTCGGCCGTGAGTCAGACAAGCTGGGAGAAAGTATGACCTGCTCTATATGAATGCATTGGATTTTAATGGGGAATGGATGCGAGATGTTCAAAATAAAAGCTTTGTTGTTTGTCTTTGTAGTTTACGATTCAAAGCCCCTGAATTCACATGGCTTACCGCAGCTGTCCGCATGCTGTCATCCCTTTAGAAAGTACCGGATATACCGTGGTAAATCCCGTCTAATACCATAGACACTGGCTGGCTGCTTAATCCAATGGTGTACCATTGCAGTGTTACGGTTATACATTTTTTTTCCAAAAGATTTACTAGCAGTGTCTCTAAAAATCTAAGAGTCGATGTTCGTGCCAGAAAAACGGGCCAGTTGTTGCAAAAGTGCTGGAAACATGAGACTACGCTACCGATGAGCTGAGCTACATCACACGCCTATCATGTGTTTATTGATAGCATCTGATATACTTTTTGATATATCACTTTCACATATAATCCACTACTAGCCAGTACACTCTTAAAAACAAATGTGCTACAAAAGGTTCTTCAAAGCGATGCCATAGAGGAACTATTTTTGGTTCCCTAAAGAACCATTCTCGTCTTTAATGGTGCCAAAGAATGCATTGATGTGTGTTACATCTTTTTCTGATATAGAAGGCATGTGGCTTTATTAAGTGCAAAAATTATCCAGAGATGGTGTTACATGTCCATTTACAACCCTAGGATTTGCCTTTAGAATGAAATGGTCTATTATTATCTTATGTGAAAGGGTCATGAATAATAATGAGGAGCTCTGCTCTGATTGGCTGTTTCTCAGAGCAGCTCCTTCAGTAGCTCTCTGTGTGTGTGTAAATCAGCCCAGTCTCACGATATTACGTACCAATGTCATGTACATTTTTTATTCTTTTTCGTGATACTGTCACGAATTTCTGTATTTTTTTGTGATCGTATCATGAATTTCTGTTTACGTATCATTGTCATGTATTGGTTGCTCAAGTGTTTTGTCCTATTATCTTACCATTTTCGCTTCAGTTTAGGCTTAGATTTACATAAAATGAAATCCTTACACAAACCCAACTCTAACCCTAACGCCAAATATAAAAAAATAAATCAGAAATAAATAGTATAAACCAAAAATAAAGGGATAGTTCGGCCAAAAATGATATTAAACCCATGATTTACTCACCCCGAAGCCATCCGAGATGCATATGTCCATCATTTTTCAGACAAACACATTTTCAGTTATTTTAGAAAATGTTTTAGATCTTTAAGTTAATCAAATGTGAAGTAATGGGGTCCACGTCCAAAAAATCTGCATCTATCCTTCACAAAATAAATCCAAACGGCTGCACAATGATAAACAAAGGTCTTCTGAGGATAATCCGCGCTGTTTTGTTGTAGAAATATCCACATTTATAACTTTATAAGTAAGGGATAATGTAGAGGCAGCCGGTAGTTATTGGGAAATAAGCCCCGACAGTGTGATCAGGACCCGACGCGAAGCGGAGGGTCTTGTATCACACTGAAGGGGCTTATTTCCCAATAACTACCGGCTGCCTCTACATTATCCCGCTTATTACACGGCTACTTGTCACATAAGAAAAAAACCGGACATGAATATGAATTTGAAACATTTTATTGGCATATTTGTTTTAAATTAACATTTTTATCCTTCCGCGAAACTTTGCACAGATGCATAAAATGATCGTAATACCTTATTAAGATCCTCTGCTTCATACTTGTCTCCATTTTTTCTCTTTTAGACAGTCTTTGAGAAGTTTTAATGCCCATTCTGTATTTTTTTGTGTGTTGGCTTCATAGCTGTCATGCTCTATTTTGTCAAGTTCAGTCTCAGTAGCTGTCTGTGTCTTGTCGTGGTTGTCGAGTGTTTGTCACAAGATGGCGCCAAACAGACAGTAAACTTTATTGATCTTTATTGGCGCGGAGCGATTTTACTCGTGCAAGTAGTCCGGCTATGCGTTATTATTTTGGAGCGGTTATTATTTGAAAAGAACGAACCTGCAAATGTCTCAACTGACCAATCAGAATCAAGCATTCCATAGAGCCGTGTAATAAATGAAAATAACTACCTTCCAGTAATGCCGCCATTATAGTTGCGTCCTCATTCAAGATGAGAGCTTACGCAGCTTACGGATTTTTCTCTGCTGCTGCTCTCTGCCTCCGCCCTCCGAATTTGTCAAACATCACTTCGAAAAGTGCGTACACTACGCTAACACTCTCGCCTGAATACAGAGGAGTCTTAGATGGCGGCGCTACCGGAAGGTAGTTATTTTTGTTTATAAAGTTTTAAATATGGATATTTCTACAACAACAACGCGCGGATTACCCTCAGAAATCCTTTGTTTATCATCCTGAAGCCGTTTGGATTTCTTTGGGGAAGGATGCACATTTTTGGACTTGAAGGACGTGGACCCCGTAACTTTACTGTTTTGCATGTGTCTGTCTGAAAAATTATGGACATATAAGACGGCTTTGGGGTGAGTAAATCATGGGTTTAATATCATTTTTCGCCGAACTATCCCTTTAGAGTGAAATCCTAATGCTAACCAAATCCTAAACCGAAGCGACAATTGTTTGAAAATAGGAAAAAGCAGTTAAGTAACCAATACGTGAAAATGACACGTAAACAGAAATTTGTGATACGATCACGAAAAAACTTGGAAATTCATAACAGTATCACGAAAAATAATAAAAAATGTACGTAATATAGGTACGTAATTTCATGAGACTGGGTCGGTGTAAACATATAGATTTTGAGGAATAATCAATTGTTTGGAGATTGTTAATGGATGTTTCGGAGTGGTGTTATTTTCAGTATGGGCCTGCAAAATGTAGCTGTAACATCAATAGTAGAACTAAACGCCAGCATATAGCATTAACTAGCATATAGCGCTAACTCAGCAGAAACAACTGTTTTTAGCATTGTAACAACATTGTACTTAATTTAATGTTGGGGTGTACATCTGGACTGTAATGTAACAGTTGGTGTTATGTTGAGATTGGTCTGTTTTCCAGCGGTCTTTTGCATGCACAAGTTTTAAGGAGGAAACGATATATGTCATTACCTTGTACAGAGCTCGTATTATTCATCTATGCCTATACAGTTTTACATTTTATGGCACCTTTTAAAAACATTTCCTTCTTACATTTGAATCATTTTTTATCACTTTTTGGAAACAGGAAGGTTTCCAAGATGTCAAAGGTTTATTATGGAACCATTCAGCCAAAAATGCTTCGTCTGTGACATCACACTCTCACAAAAAAAATGAATAAAAGTTAGCATTCAGCCGGTACCCTTTTATGAAGTGTATATCTGTACCTAAATTGTTTTTGTACCATTTTTTCTGCCCTTATATATGAAGTATAAACAGCTAGTTTGTTTGTCACACTGAAAAAAATAAAACAATATGATATGATGAAGTGTGAAGATTCACTTTAACTCATCGTCTGATCTGGGTCACCGTTAAACAGTCATACGAACATCATCACATCTAAATCAGACCTGAGCGGGAAATGGTGGTCATGTTGTCTGATCTAGAATTCAACAGATAAATTTACTCACATCTTTTGATGTTCGCTGACTCGATTTCTAAGCACAGTGATCTATAAAGAAGAAATCAGAAGAATGAATCAGTGTGGCAGTGATTCACTGAGGCACAATTTGGTTTCCTTCTCATGTCAATCAAAAACATTTCTGGGAACCGGCCCAAAGAGATCACAAGAAGACTCTACTGCCAAGTCTAGGATGGGTGTGACTCCTTGTTAAAATCGTCTCTTTATGCTAGGACTTTCTCCTGTAACGTCCTGTTCTGGTCACAGGATTTCATATTATTTTTTAAACAAAACATTACCTCATATTTCTGGCACATATGTTTGTATTGCAGGTCGAATTTCTCCCCTTCCAGTTGCCGCATCCACTTCCAGAGTTCGTTTGCTTTCTCTCTGCATAATAAAAAAACGTGCTTGTGAAACGTGAATAACCGGTCTCCGAATGCCTGTAGCTTATAGGCCTATACGTTGTATAGTGTAGCTATTTTACTGCATATCTTTGTGTGGTTTGTCATGTATATAGTGTGATTGTATTGTATTAACTCTTTCACCTTAGCTTATCCTCACTGAGGTTGTCCACGTTCAAATCTTTACGTCGCTCATTGAGGATCGTTTTTTTCTTCTCTCTCTCGGTTTGTTTCTTCGGTCCGCCCTTTTTGTCTGTCTGAAAAAAATATGAAGCAGTTGTGTTTTTAATTACATTCTACTAATACCACTTTTATTTCTGCACTACCATGTGTACTACGCAAAGTATGTCAATTTTCTGTTTTGCACAAACACTACTACGTAACACATCCCACAATGCAACGTGTCGTTTGTATTTATAAACTTGCAAGTTGTGTTTACGATTTGTTATAAATAAAAAATGCCGGACAATCTTTAACAACAGATGTTGATCCATTGATTTTGCCAATATTAAAAAACAACAAAAATTAGTCATTGAGCAAGTGCATAAAAATCTCATCTCCTTACCTTTGATAGCTGGGTTATGTACCAGTAACAACATAAACAAATAGCTTTTGTGGAACAAACTTTAGTTCCGGGAAACAAAGAATTAATAGAGTCCTGTTAGAATAATTTATTTCTGATAACAAAAAAAAATAAATAACAAGTAGATTAACTTAGTTTAAATAATAGCTAAAGCGTTACAAAACCTACACTGAGTTAGAGGGCGTTCACTTATCAAATCTTTTGCACGCTCAAGTTCGTTATTTTAAATGTAGGCGCGCGGTATGCAAACTCATAATGAAAGTGACGCGGTTACGATGTTCACGACACGCCAGTTTGTTTTTTTTGTGCATGCGCACCACTTTTCAGAATACCGCAAGCGCACCGCAGGTCATGTGACAAGAACCTACGCATTTTCCACGCGTTTTACGCGCAACGTACGAACGGCCCCTTAATGTGTAAAATTAATGTATACAATGTTAACTACACATCGGCTGCCAAACCTCCCTTCACATAGCGGTGATCCATGATCGCCGTCTTCCCTAAAGAAACAATAAGTTATTTGTTCCAGAGTTCAGTTTAGCCACTAGCCAGACCATTAAACAATCAGAGACTGGACATTAAGTTCTGTCCAGATGCTTAACTGCGACAACACGTGTGTCTAATGAAAAGATCTATACAATGGTAAGTTTGTAATAATTGGGTCAGATTTTTTTAGGAAAGTTTCATGTCTTTTTTGCGTCTTTATTAAGTCTTTTTAACTTTTTACATTAGTCAAAACATTGTATTTATTTTTTTTGCAAAATATTTTGTTAATAAATGTTTATTTTAAAGGCACACCGAGGAACTTTTTGGCCACTAGGGGGTGCTAGACATGTATTTTTCATGTCTAGTTCATGTCATATGAATATAATTTCATGGGTTTTATTTTTTTCCAAACGCCAAAAGATTGCGTAGCTCACGCATACATGCCAGTTTTTACGGTGGTCGCTTGGTTAAAGTTTATATAAAAAAATATTGCCTTAAAGGGGAATCAAACCCCAAATTTTATTCTGTCACTATTCCGTTTTCTCTTTCTGGTCTTCTCCGACAAAACCTTGGGGTTTTTTTTTCTTAGTTGCTGCTTCGGCCATGACAAAACATCCGGAAAATAAATATTTGCGCTCTCACGTCCGAATTTGAGGAAGTGGAGGAAGTGACGTATGCCGTAAAGCAGATTTTTGTAGTTCTTTTTGTGCTCTGGTTACTACCCGAAACCCCAAGTTTAAAAGTACAATTATAAGCGATAAGTCAATGTACCATCACAAGGGTCTTGAGAATATTACGAAGGTTGAAAAACTACAAAGTGTCACTTTAAGAATTTGAAGAATTTTTTTTTTTATTACTTATCTATGAGCTTCATTATTATTATTATTTTTGGTTCTTGTGCCCTTATAATCTTTAATCAAAAACACAAATCTCCTCCCCTCCTTGAAACGTTATGGCAGGTGGGCGGAGTTCGAGAAAAGATCGCAGCGATTAGCAATTAGCAACATGACCCAACTTCAAACAATCCAATCAATTCTCAAGTCCAGGCCTACCTTTTTTCATTTCAGAAGCCATTTCACTCAGATATACGTTATGATGGGGAAAACAAGACAATCACTACTTCTGTTTTATGGCAACTTTAACTACTTAATTATGACACTCAAACCACACAGAAAAAGTGTCAACAATTACGAAACTGTATATTGATCTGTTGAATGTTATGTAAACTGATTTACTACCTTTGTACTTTGTTTGTTGTTTTATTGTATCATATCTGTTTTATTTTCTTTATTCTCTTCCTTTATTTTATTTATACTGTCATCCAGTGTTGACACATTTAAATGTTCAAGAAATTAGTTCTACGTTACAGATTTAGCTCACTAAACTAAGCATGCAACCTGCAGGTCATGTGACAATGGTTTGAATTTTCCATGCAATTATTATTGTGTAATAATCCTTCATATATATTTAGTATAGAAAATGGTATACAGCTCATGTTGTGCATTGTCTACAGTAGTTAGTAGTATGCTAGTAAACTAGTTTTAAACACAGGTCAAGCGTTACCCTCTGCATGTATCCTGTATACTGAAAGCTTGCAAAAGCTTTCTTCTTCTTTGCATCATCATCAGCCTTCCTTTTTGCCTCTTCTTCCTCTTTTCGTGCCTTTTCCTCCTAACAAATAAGCAAAGAAATTGTTGAAAACTTAAGTGAACTACAACCATGCACTACACTTTGTCCTCTCCAGAGACTCACGGCGAGTTTGTTTTGACGTTCTTTCTCTCGTTCTGCATGAATCCTCTGCTGTTCGGCCCGTTCTGACCTCCGGTTCTCCTGAGGTTTATGAAACAAATCAGTTTAACCCAGCTTAAAGCACATAAGATTTTTTTAAACCTTTTTACGGGAATCTAAAGTCTTACGATTCTCTGAGTGAGGACGATGAGTTCCTCTTCGTCCTTCTTTCTTTTCTCAAAGTGAGCATCGATGAGCGTCTGCAGCTCTGTTAGGTCTTTCTCCATGCGTTTGCGATGAATGTCCTGAGGATATGGTTTTGAAGTTATGAGGTAAAATAACTCATTACACAGTTTATTGCAGTACAGGGTAGTAAAATAGGCATAACATTGTTCTGTGTGATTTATGTCTAAACACTCTGCTACAACATTAAAATGGCTTCCTCTTTATCTCTTTTCCTTGGCTTTTGGTATTTAGCTTCGTCTTTGACATGTTGTTTCTTTTTAATACTTAATAGTTTTATTTCTTGTGTACCTAAAATTTATATTGTAGCCTACAGCACTTTGGTCGGCCTCCTCCTCCTCTTAGAAATAAAATCAACTTGAACCTAATGGTCTGAGATTCATTCAACAAGCATTTGCAGCTTAGATGTGAAAGATAAATGGTGTTGAGTGAAAAGTAAAAGCACTTACGTCAAAATCAACTTTCTCTCCATCAGGAATTTTGGGAGGAACCAAAGCTGGTACAAATGATCTTACAAAAATACAGCAAGACAACATGATGGTTTTGTTATACATGGGGTCTGGAATATTTGGATTTGGTTAAAATTTAACTCACTTCTGCTTTGGTTTCGATCCTTCTGGACCACCAAGACAATGAGAAAGAAAAGGTTTTAAAATATATTTAAAGAATAAGGTCTCCTTTATTAACATTAGTTAATGCATACACCAACATATAGATGAGGAATAGATTTCAAAATGGATTTTTAAATTTTAATTGATTGTGAGTTCACTGAATTTTTTTATTAATGTTGAAAATACCATTAATTGTTCATTCTTAGTTTAACTAACTAATGTATACAAGAAACTTTATAGTGTTAACACTACAATATATAAGTAGAGCTAATGATTTAGATTAAGTTTGTTTTTTTAGGATGTGTCATTCAAGTAAAACCAGTTTTTAAATGATCTGATGGTATCACATTTACCTTCGTCTCCAGGTTCCTCCACAGCATCTACATGTGAAAGCATTGATGTCAACAATGACAAAGTGCTTTAAAAATGTGCTTTTACATACGAAAGCCCTAAAACAGTCAACAAAAGTCCTGCATGCTTTAAAGATCTCATCAGAGACTTAAATCTAAACAAAAAAGTTTTTTGTCTAAACTTTCTCTTCTTGCAGTACCGGTCGCTCAGGTTTTTGCTCAGTCAGTATGTATTTTATGTTTAAAATGTTTATTTCTGCAGACGTAGAGACATATATCAATAGTGATCAATCCAGTAATTAATGCTAAAGTTTGTTTAAATATGTGAATGATTTTTTATTAAATCAATGATTGTGCTCATATAATGAAGTATAAATATTATGTCTGTATTAGGCCTACTATTGAATAATGTTAAACTTGCTTTTACACCTGCTTGCTGTCGAACAGATGTTTGATCCTGACCAGACTTTACAAGCCCTGAAACAAGAGCAAAACAGATTTAGATATTTATCCAGAAACACATTTATTTAATTAAGTGTCCTGTGCATCTGTGTATTCCTCTTTAATTTTATTAATATTTGTTTTGTACAATCTCAGATTAATCTTACAAAAATGAAATATTTTTCATTTAGAAGCGTATTTAAAAACTTTAATGACGTTTCATTTTTTTCCCTGTATAATTGCAATGATTCTTAATGGTGATTCTCTTCAGATTAAAATAAATGAGTAAAATCTAAATAACATGATTTATGTTAATTAAAATCTGTAATGACACATATATAACAAATACTACCATGGTGTGTAAATTCTTAAATACTATTTGACTAATATATAATTGCTGTATGGTGTATTGAAAGCCCAATGAAAATTATACATAATGATATAATAATTATATATGATTTAAAAGGACTTTACTGTATGCATTTTATGCAAAATGCATTTAAGTATTTATATCGTAATAGTGTTTCTTGTGCTGCCTTTAATCTATGTAAAACAAATGTCTTTGTCCAGACATGATGGTTTTTATTTCTGTTTTAATTCATCTCTGAATATGAGAATCATCAAAGGAAAATAATGAAAGAACAAACTGAATAGAAAAATGTTCTTCAAACATGCTTCAAAGTGATTTTATTTCTTATGGGATGAAATATAAGCCAGGCATGTTTTTAATGGACTTTGTGAGTTTCTCAATTTTTTTTATTAAACTGCATGGAAACCTCAGATATCATTAGATGTGCCATAGCAAAAGCAATGCAACCTTCATCCATTTTCTTCTCCTCCTCATCCTCCCACATAAGCTTCTCTGGATGAGGGGGGTCTGTATGATTTTAATCAAATGACTACCCAATAAAAAACCCACTGGAACAAAGTTTCTAAACTGTTATTATTTATCAAGATGAGGATGTTAAACTCCAAACATAGCTGTTTAAACACATCCATAAACACACATTTAACTGTTTAGTTTTACCAATTTCATGGTTCACTAGAGAACCATGGGCTCCATTCACTAACATACGACATAGTTGTGGATTATGTCGCCTGAAGGTGTTACATAATCAGTAAAGTTTGGGATAACTGTTAGAAATCAAGATTCTCCACCCTCGATCTCATTCAGCTAAACATCAACACACCCGGTAGTTTAATATCAACATCTGCTGCCAAAGAACACAATATGACTTTACACACCTCCCTAAATCTCATTCTTCAGCAGATGAAGGGCAGGTTCAGACATTAAGAAACGGTCAAATGCCCTGTCACAAAAAAAAAAAAAACGTTTCTGTCTCTTTAATACTTATTTTAATAGACATGTCTTTGTTCGGTGAGCTAAATGCATATTTATCAGATTGTGTTCGGATGAAAGTTTGAATAAAGCACATGCACTTTACTAGTCTCGGTCAGTAAAGGCAAATGTGACATTTCTCTCTGTATCAGGGTAAAAGCCAAGAGCTGATGTATAAACCGGATCTACTGGAGGGAGGAAACCTGAGTCTTATTGAGGTCAAGGCAAGACAGGGAAAGAGTGAGACTCCTTTGTGCTATACAACAGTCTGAAACCGATCCAATTCACTTCTCAAACACTACACTGCTTGTTCTGAATACCTGATCCGTACTTACTTCATGAGAGAAATGAAAGTTTGAGACTAATCGGATGCTCTAAATTTAAGCTTAACTTTTACATTATCCCTTGAAAATGTTTTGTCAGGTGTACATAAAAACATTATTTTTATCGCAACATTAGGTGGAAAAGGGACAAACCCAGCTGTTGGGTTAAATTAACCCAAAAAATGTTTACATTTGACCCAACAATGGGTGGAAAGTAAAGGGTTGGGTTTGTCTGCTTCTGACCCAACTATGGGTCGAAAATAACCCAGCATTTTTTTAAGAATGTATGCAGTAACAACAAAGATAAAAATATATATAAAATATATATGTTAAACCAATGCAGGGTCAGTTCAGTTAAAAATAGCTCTTTAAAGGTAACAAATGCAAATTTTTTGGGTAATTGAAAAAACTTTTTCATAGATATTTGGTGACTGCTTTGCATCATTGTGAGTAATACAAACTAAGCAATTTTGTGGGTGTCAGTATCACTGAATAATCTCTTTTATATCCCTTCTTATTTGCACTGGGTCACGTAATGACAGTATGAATTTAATAACCCATTATTAATTGTAATCTCATCTCCATGCATTAGTTTCACAATAGTGCAGTTTTAGTTCTCAGCCATCATTGTACATTTACAGGACAATATCATGCCTAAACGGCAAAAAAAATTCTCTTGCCCAAAATATTTTTTAAACATATGCTAAATACATTTTGTAGAAAGTAAAGCTTAATTAAATATATATATATTTTTATAGTTTTAACCTTCATATATAGCATATTTTTAATGTATTTCAAAGGCAATAAAAGCATTTTACAATTTATATTTTTCCTGGCCAAAATATATTTGTTTTTACAAAATATATAAAGTATTAATGTACATTTTTGCAGTTGAAAATACATTTAATTTTACTCTTTTCAAACCTGCTATGATTAAAGGTTTGTAACATGCAATTTTTTCTTCCAATGTGACATGAATATAACAAAAATATGTTGGTGAAAAATACATTTTTGTAAACATATTTCAAAATATATTTCACATTTTGTGTATATTTTGAAATATATTTAAAATTCTATTTGAAAATATATTTTGTGCTGTATGGGTGTGGATAACTGTATTTTACATGGGGTGTTGTTCAATGTAGAAATGTGCTTTCATCAGCAATATAGTCAGAATAACAGAGCAAACTTACCATCCTGCTCCCTGAAAAACAAAAACGAGTTTGAAATTCAATCACAAACGTATTCAATGTTCTTACACTTGAGGTAAATAAGTTTGTTCTTTCTTGATGAATCAACCATGTTTATTTTGGCATTTTGGTTGCCATATTGGTCTTCCTACAGTAACCATGATTTATTTATGCAGTAAAACAATGGTTATTTTGTGGTAACCATGGTTTAACTATAGTAACCAGGGTTTACTTTATGTAGATTTATATGAAATTCAATCTTTTGACAATCAACGGTATAATCTCAAGTACTTACTCATACTCAACTTCATCTCTCTCTGACATGTTTATTTAAGCCCTGTTATACATAAAGATCAGATATTAGTTTGCAGAAATCAAACTTTCTGACAAAATGTAAAATTTAAAATAATTAGCCAATTTATTACATAATAAAATATAAATATTTTCATACATATGTACACTGTCAGACATAAAGGTGCAAACATACAAAACATGTATACCTACCTTTAAAGGTACACAATAGATGCTTAATGTTTTGTATACCTGTAAAGGTACAAAACTGACTTTAGGGTTCCACCTCAGTGACAGAAAATGTACCTTTATCTTCTAACAGTGTACTTTTGTATATGCATACAACCTCAAAGACTTGACTACAAATATATGTTTGTTATTGCATAAAAATTCAGTTCATGACCCAATAACCGAGCCTGCAATATAAGTGCTGATATTTCTCTTACCTGGCTGCAGGCACGAACCTGAGGTGTCCTTAAAAGTTTGTAGCCAACAACTGTGTGCCCTTAAATCTGAGACCCAACGATATATAAAATACCCCAAGATCACATGACCATATATGTAATGTTTTGTTGTTATTGACGTCGGTGTGAGAACACATGCCATATTCATCTATGATCACATACATGCACACAGGTCAACGAACAATAGCCCGACACATTCTTTGGTTTACATGGTGTCTATTTATAGATCCCTTACTGACTGTAAACCGATACGTCCGACTCGAAGGTCTTTGGCAATCTTGCATTAATAGGGATGACAGAGATTTATACAAAAACTAAAGTGAATTTAACCCATTTTTTTAAACCCAAGTTACCCATTAACATATCATAGTTAAACCATGGTTACTATATAAAACCATTGTTTTGCTAATAGTAATAAATACACACACAAAAAAAACATGGTTACACTTTTACCACAAAAGTGATGGTTAATTTTTGTAAGGGATGGTTGGGTCTGAATTAAAAAAATATTGTATCAACAAGTTTTTGTTTTTCTTTAACTTAATAAATTAGGTTAAATAATTTCAACTTGATTATAACGTATACTAGTAAAAACTTAAAATAGCAGGCTCAATTGACTTGCACGAAGCATTGCCGTTAGATATGGACAAACCAAACCGTTTAGTTAAATTAACCTTCAACCATACTCATATATCATGATCATGACATCATAAAAAATTACTGTGATTATGTTTTAATAGGCACAACCATAGTACTTTGATGTTTACCATAGTGCACTATGGTAATTTTGTGATTCTTCTTTGGTTCATTTCAAATTCATTGAATCTAAATTTTCAGACAAAAGTGACATTTATTGACTGTTCATTTCCTGTCTTCATTAGCAGGGTTCACAGGTGTCAACCCTGAAGGCGAGAAGCTTAACACAAAGAATCCACACCTTCATTTATTGAGTAACTAATGTGATGTATGTGACCTTCTGTCTTCACTCATCTGCTATTTATCACCTGACATCAATCTGAATTCTGTACTAAAATAGCGTTAGACTTACAACACATTGGTGTTGTAATCTAGCCCTGGCTGGATCATTTCAACAGAAACAGACCTGTTAAGTCATATTTGTGATTGCGAGACATTTGCTTTTTTATAGCTTGGGAAAAGAAAGATAAATAAAAAGACTCATAGCACAATAGAAACACTATTCAGACAGTTCATCTTGTAAATTATTATGCTACAGGAGATAAATTGTGCTACTATGAATACATAGCAGTGATGTAGTTCACATATTTTATGCATTTAGTGCCATGTGACCATAAAGGAATTTAAGTGACACAGAAAGTACCATGTACCTATATCATGGATTTTTTTCATTGCCATGATGTTTTTGTAGTATCTCTGCGTTTGTAAATACCATTTAATATGAATATAGTAACTTTTATAGTAACTAGTAACTCTTTTTACTCAGAACCAGACTTAATAATAACTTTGTATATATATATATATATAATATAATATAAGGTGTAGTAACTCTATACATTTGACTTGTGAGGTACTAGGTCAAACATTTATAGGTAAAATATTGCACCTTTTTGCCCTTTTCCACTAAGCTTTTTCACGTTGTGACATAGGGCCTATTTAAAAAAAAAATTTGGTCAATATTTTGTTTCCCAATGCATTCTTAAAAGAATCATTTGAAGCTGTAGTTGGTAAACACTGCCCTCTAGTGCTGGTAAGGGTTGTTGCACGTCATTATGCACCATTGGCGTCTTATTGATTTTTGTGTTGATCATGTTTCTTCATATTGACACCAGCTATTGTACATTTTTAATGATTACTTTAAAATCATTGTACATTAAAATGTAGGGTACTATTAAAAACTCGTAGATTTATCTGTGCTTGTTCATGAGATCCCGTTGACAATTAGCCTACAGTCAATACCCAGTGCATAGCCTTCATGTATGTACTGCGTAATATATCAATTAATATTAAAACAATTCAATACAATCATTTTTGTTCGTCATAATATTATATTATAATATTTTTGCTACATTAATAATTTATACTAAATTTATACTTTTAGAAATTTTAATAATCGTGTGTGTAGGTGAGGAAGCGTTTCAGTTCATTACTACGGAAGCCGGGCGTCACGCTCACGCTGTCTAGGTGCATTGTGGGATTGATAGCGGATTTCGCTCAAAAGAAATTTCAGGTAAAGCTTTGTGACAGAAAATATAAAGCGATTTGAGTTATTTGTAAATGCTGACTGTAATTGTACTCACTCTATATTGAGCAAAAGACTTAAGTTTGCTGATTTGGATCTTTATTTCTTCAGGCACTGTGCTGTTTGTAAACTATGATGAGCTGAACAATATGCCCATAAGGCAATAAAAAAAAACATTTATAATCACTTCCCAAACATAACAGGTTTCAAAAGATTAAAATTAAATATATTTTCAACTGCAAAAATATACTTACATACTTATATGTAATGTAAGCTTCCTCACCTACACACACGATTATTCAAATTTGTAAAAGTTGACTGGGGTCATAGCAGTAACAATTAACCGATGACATTTTAGTATAAATTAATAATGTAGCAAAAATATATTCTCATATATTAAAATTCAAAAATATATTTAATTAATCTTTACTTTCTACAAAATATATTTAGCATATATTTAAAACATAATTTTGCCCAAATAAATGTATTTTTTTTTTGCTGTATGGGCACATACTGTCTTGTTTTAGTCTTAACTAAAAATTCAAAGTTATGTTTTTATTTAATATAAAACGCACTTTAATCATAATATCTGTCACTTGGTACTAACTCAGTCCTGACACAATAATAGTATTTAATGTGGGAAGGTTACAGTAACTGTACATTGTTATACAGTTTATTAGTGTATCATTGCTTCTCATTAGTAAACACAAACATTTTCACTTTAATGAAGGGTGTAATCATTTATATAAAACAAGAAATCATGACTGATATCTTCAGATGATAATTATATTTTATTTACATTATGATGTTGATGACACTTTTCACTTGACCTATAATAATGCAGTAACATCTTTTACACGTTGCAATGCTTTGGTTTTGGATTTTTGTTAGTAAAACAAATTAATCTGCATGTAGGCTATATTTAGTTTCGATGGGGCTTCTACAAATTTTACATTAAGGCTTTTTAGTTAGTTTAAATCTATTGTATGACAGATGAAAGTTGCAAATGTTTTACATAGTCTCTCAGTGACCGATGTCATAAAAACAGCATTTGTAATAATTATAGATAAATGAGTCATATTTGTTTATGAATTATACCATGTCACGTGTGAGTCGTCCTTCTGAAATGTTGCTAAAAATTTGACGTAAAAAATACTCATGCTTAATTTCTACACTTTTATATGACTTTGAAATTCATTAACAAAATATAAGATATCTCTTCTTCATCACTTCTTGATCTTCGGCCCATCTTGAATTACCTGCAGAAAGTCAGAAATGCATCTTGTTTAGTTTGATGTCCTCAACTCAAATGTTGTACAGATGTGACACAGTTTTTGTTTCTCTCTTTCAGTAATTCATTTATCAATGGAATTTTACAAAGTTATGTTTTTAAATATATTTAAATAATCCTTACAGAAGGGATTGCACTGACTTGTTTACTGAGCTGCATCAAACATTTTCTTCCTTCCCTCCATCCCAGACATGGCCTCAACATTTTTCCTCCAGTCGCTGACCTCCACCGTCTTTTCCTGTGAACACAAATCAAATGAAGGTCGGGCTCGAACAATGCTAAACTCTTTAATTTCACGCAACATGTATGCCACAGACCCTCAGGCAGCCCACCTTCTCTGTGTCTTCCTTTTTAACAGACTTGAGGTTCGCTCTCAGATCCATGGACACCTTATGTTTGGAGCCCAGCAGAGATCTCAGGATGGCGTCTGCAGAGACCCTCACCCTTCTTAGGGTAGGCCGCTTAAATTTACCTCTCAGGTCCAGAACTTTGATGTTCAGATCCTTGATCTGCAACAGGTTTATTCACAAGCTTCTGATGATCAGTTTCAGTTACTCAGAGAGAGAAAGAGCATTCAATTAGATACCACATTCTTTCACCACATCTACATTAGAAATTAAGTCTTAAAGGGGACATTTCACAATAATTTGTCCCCAGAGTACATATGTAAAGTTTAGCTTAAAATACCATAAAATGCCATACCAATGGCAGTGCCATGGTTGGATAGTGCAGATTAAGGAGTGGTATTATTATCCCTTTATGACATCACAAGGGGAGCCAAATTTCAATGAGCTATTTTTTCACATGCTTGCAGAGAATGGTTTACCAAAACTAAGTTACTGGGTTGATGTTTTTCACATTTTCTAGGTTGATAGAAGCACTGGGGACCCAATTATAGCAATTAAACATGCAAGTCATATTTTCATGATATGTCCCCTATAATTTTAGAGTTAACCCGATAGAGATGTTTCTGGGATAGTAAGCGGTTTAATGAACTACAGTGTGATAAGAGGTAAATCCTTTCTTAACCTCTCTCGTGTTGTGAAGCACTTTCGCCTCAATGTCGTAGCGTTCTTCGTCCACAACGTCGATTTTAACGTGTAGTTCTCGACACAGCTCCTGGTACAAAGAGCAAATATAGTATTTATGGTCCTATAGCAGATATATGTATGTGTATTTACTGTGATGTACATCAAAGAATACCATATATTACAATGATTTCCTGACGGTAGTATTCCGTGCAAGGGATTTATTTATGATTTTGCACATATCTCACCTGAAGTTCAGCAAAAGACATTCCACTGGTCTGTAGCGGAGGTGCTTTCTCATATAAATATTTCTCTTTCTCCTCTTGTTTATCTGCCAGCTCCTGCTCCAACTCTTCTTTTGCTCTAGCTACCATAAGACTCTGACACACACACATATAAACACACTTTTTACAGTCTGATTCACACCACAGTCCCAAAATCCTAGCATTGTGTTGCCAAGATTCACGTGGACAAGCGGTACTCAGGTTTCTTTAGGAATTTTACAAATCCCAGCATTTTAAAGATGTCTAATAACCGTCCAAACACAGCACAGATGTCTAGGCTAAAACAAGGTTAACCATAGCCCAAAAATAAATTAAAAATTAAATAAATAAACCAAACACCTTGTAATCGCTGTTGAAAATTTGTGAAATTACAAAATGCATGAGATTGTGATATGCAAACGTACCTTTAGCATCAGCTTGCGCGATGCAGTGATCTTGGACTTTTTCTGTCAAATTTAAAATAAGCATTAATTTCATAAAAATCTGTGAAGTTTTGAAATATTTTTACAGTAAGTTAGATCAGGGGTTTTCAAACTTTATGATGCCAGGACCAACTCAAATTTAGGGCCTAAATATGTTCTATATTTTTGCGTATAAAAATATAATTGGATTTTCAATTCAGATTTATTTGTACTGCAGCAATTTTGACAATAAATATTGTTTCATACAGTAGCAACTTTACAAGGATTGGTGCCTTACAAACCCCAGTGAATGAGAGAAAGTGGGCTGAAATAAGGAAAACACACTAGAAAGATACAAAGCAACTGCGGTATAAACTATTTTGGTATTTATGTATTAAAGGTGCCAAAGAATGCATTGAAACAATCTGTTGAATTGTTTACTGATACTTACACAGAAGGTTTGTGGCCTTATAAAGTGCAAAATTGATCTAGAGTCAGTTTTACATGTCCATTTACAACCCTAGGATTTGCCCTTAGAATTAAATTATTACCTTATTTGAATGTCATGAATAATAATGTTGAGCTCTGCTCTGATTGGCTGTTTCTCAGAGCAGCTCCTTCAGTATATATATCAGTGATATATCAAATATATTATTACCACGTACAAAATTCTTATTATTTATCTTTGCGTATAAATACAGTTTTACATTCTACAGCACCTTTAAAATGAGAGATAAATTAAAATCTAAATGAAAAAAATATTTTTTCTGTCTATTTCTCTGAAATTTTCTACGGACCCCAGTTTGAAAACCCCTGAGTAAGATCGCTGGTTTAGTGTAAAACAAACTCTTTAGATGGCAACAAACTTTGGGAAGCTGGCTTTTCTCGCTTACCTCTTGCCTGCAAAGAAGTGAAAGAATTCAATTGGATCAGAATGTTCATTGTTCATTTATTAACAAGTATTGTACTTTGAAAGTATATATAAGAATACTTTTTCTAAAATGTGACCTCAAAACCAGTCATAAAGGTCAATGCTTTGAAATTGAGATTTATACATCATTTGAAAGTTGAATAAGTTTTTGAGGTTTTCATTGATGTAAGGTTTGGTAGGATAGGACAACTATTTGAAAATTATAAAAAAATCTAAATATTGAGAAATTTGCCCTTAAAGTTGCCCAAATGAAGTCCTGAGCAACTGCACCAACTCACAAAAATAAAGTTTTATCCTAATCCTAATGATTTTTGCCATAAAAGAAAAATCCATAATTTTGACTCATGGCTATTGCTACAAATATACCCGTGCAACTTATGACTGGTTTCGTGGTCGAGGGTCACACGTAATAAACTTTTATTAACATGGGTTCTTGAAGACGGTAAGTCTAAGAATAGTGCACATTTGTTAAGAGGGCCGTCTAGGATTTCACACAACAGAAAACAAAGACACAATACTTACTCGGGCATCTTGACAATGAAGAGTAAACCTAGGGGACAAAAATAAAAGCATTTGTTTTTAAAGGGCAGGAGCATTGGGAGGCTCTTCGAGGGGTTCAAGTGTCAGACGGCTTTATCAGAATTCAGACCTGCTAATCAGATCAGCATTTATCTGTCATTATGTTTCTCAATATACTCACGCATCTAAACTGGAACGCTGTAATCTCCAGTGTTTTACAGTAATCATCACCTTTATAAGCAGCGTTGTTTCTCATTCATGTGATGCTTTTATTTCAGTGAAACACTGACCACTAATTGAATGATTGACTGATTGATTGATGGAGAAACAGGGACGTTAAGCTCGTCTGGTCTGCATCTGTTAGCCACTTCAAAGTACTGACAGTGGCCAAACACACACACAAACGCACACAAACGCACACACAGAGTTCAGAAGTGTTCCCTTAGGAAGAATGTGTTGGCAGATGCACACCGTGGTTTGGTGATATGTATGGTAACTATGCCGCACAGATAACAATCCCAGCTTTCTCCATCCCATATCCACTCATGTCCCATAAATAGACTCACACTCAGCTTCAAAGACCCTGCCCATGTTTCCGCTCGATGATGATAAACTTGTACACCAGAGGATAAATGTTGCATTAAACAAGAGATCACATCTTCATGTGCGTATTGAAACTGGATTGCTATAAAAATAGCTGGTTTGGTTTTTTTAGCCATGGTTCAGTCAGAATGGGACAAACCCAAAATGTCCATATATGACCCAATCATGGATTGAAACAATAACTTATAAAACTTATAACACAACTGTTGGGTTTGTCCCTTTTTGACACACCCATGGGTCGTAAAACAATACAGAATTTTTAAAGCGTTAGGCTGAGAAAATTGTTTTTCTAAATAATATTTAAAATAACAAATGACATATATTTTTAATTGTATATTAATATAAATATTAATATTGAAATGTAATTGTTTCTGACGACAGAGTGAAGAGATACGGTACATTTTAAATCATTTTAAAATATTTTATATAGAAAAATATTAATAGAAATTTTATAGAAAAGTAACTAGAAAAATTGTTTATATATTATAAATTAATTGTAATTGTAAACTAGTTGCTAATGTAAACTTCATTTAGTGAATTAGTTGTTTGGCAAAAACTCGACCGATTGTGTCAATGGTTCGCTATTGTTAATATTAACTATAGACAGTCACACTTTAACTATCACCCAGTTTGTTATTTGAAAAAAAAAAAAATCATCTATATTTGACATAAAATGCAATCTGAAGTCTAATATTCTGAATAGGAATAATGGAAAAAAAACCTGTATCTGTAACACAGACTTACCTTACAGCCCACGGATGGGCAGATCTTCAAATGATGCTCTAGAACAATCCCGCTGTTTTTAAGAGACCTTTTATTGTTCATCCCCAGTCTGTAACTGGATGGTATTATTAGCAACACACACACACACAAAGCTTTTATCCATCACTTGTGAGAGCTGTAGTTGATAGGCCTTAAGCAATGCTTATCACACTGCCCGCTGTGAGCTGTGTTTCCTCTGTGTGCGTCTTACGACCTGATTTAGCTCGCTGGAGTCTTGTTAAAGCACATTTACATTCATGCAAAATCGCAAATGACTTCTCATTAATGTTTCTCAAAGAGCGCAATGAGATTTAATGGAGACTTGTGGATGCATACATGACGTCTCATCTACATTGACATTTATGCATTTGGCAAATACTTTTATCCAAAGCGACTTACAGTGCATTCATTGGATAAAAGCATCTGCCAAATGCATAAATGAAAACTAATGCAATGCTTTACCGCTGAGCTAGACGGTTTCATTGGACGCATGTGCGGTGACGTGATACGCGTCTGGTCAGAACTTTATTTCCGGTTTCAGTTTTTTAAATTGTCTGACTACTTGCTAAACTGAACTTTTGAACAAATACCTCGTCGAAAAAAATGTTTTGGTTTAAACTACGTTTAAAGTAATTTTTTTTTTCGAAGAGGTATTTGTTCAAAAGTTCAGTTTAGCAACTAGTCAGACAATTAAAAAAACTGAAACCGAAAGTACTTTGCTGTTATTTATTCTTAGCGGAGTTTACCGGAAGTTACGTGTTGACCATGAACGGGACTTGTTGATGTTGTTACTGCTGAAACCGTCTATAGGAGCAGCTTTGAGATCTCAACAATGTCTCGTGTGCTTGGATTTGTCTTTAGAAATCAAGATCTTATTGGAGCCGATGGTATAGTGGCTAGTGCTCTGACATATAGTGCAGACACACTTTTGGCGACCCAAGTTGGAATCCTGGCTCGAGGTCCTTTGCTGAACCCCTACACCTCTTTCCAACTGTCCTGTCCTCTGATTACATTACTATCTGTCAAATAAAGGCAAAAATGGCCAAAAAAATAATCAAGATCCCTTAATGAACCCAACAATGTCTCAATGTTCATCAGGTCAGATCTTCTGCGTTTGCCATCCATGTTGCTTTTGTAACTTTTTACTTTTACTCTGTCAATGTTTGTGTCTCTTTATTTCTCTAAAAGAAATTTAGAGGAAACAGTTTGATGCCCACATGAATCACAACTAAAAACTCCATCAAGTCTCTTGAGTAATGTTGGAGCTGATGGTATGGGCAGTGCTCCGACATATAGTGCAGACGCACTTTTTGCGACCCGAGTTCGAGGCCGAGTCCTGGCTTGAGGTCATTTGCTAAACACCTACCCCTTTCTCCACCATGTACTTTTCTTTCCTATCATTACTATCTATTAAATAAAGGCAAACATGGCCAAAAAATAATCAATAATCTAGAATAAACCTAACAATGTCTCATCAATTTCAGCATATCAAAATTCAGCAGGTCAGATCTTCTGATTTTATAACTTTTTACTTTCACACTGAAAACCCAAAAAGTCAAGCAGTCATGATTTTAATGTTGCATTTTGGATTGATAACTTAACTATCTTTATTCATTTAATTTATTAACTTACAAAAACCACAAAATTCAAGTGCAATTAACTTAAAATAATCAGTTCAAAATGCTGTGAAGAATAACCATAAGCCATTGTGCCTGAAAATTTTGAATGATTTAATTTTGCTCCAAAAATGATCTATGTCTACACTCAAAAATATTGTTTGTTCAATCAACATAATTGAATTAAGGAAAACTTTTACACGAAATTAGATTAGGCTTGTACAACAAGAATACAATAAGTTAATTTAAGCAAATAATCTTTTGTTGCACCAACTTAATAAATATATTTATATTGGTCATAAAAATATCTTGTTCAATAAACTAAATTCAGTTAAGGAAAACTTTTCCACGCAATTATTTCTGGTCTGTTCAACAAAAACAAAACAAGTTCATTCAAGCAAAAAAGTCTAGTTAAACCAATTGTCAGTTTCTATATAATACTAATTAGCATAAGCACACGTTAGCATGCAAATGACACATTGGATGAACATGTGAAAAGAGACTGATCTTCAAACAGTCATTAGATAAACCAACATTAAACACTATAAAGTCTTTCTCTTTACCTAAAAATGCATAAAATAACACTTAATTAAAAAAATTACTCTCCAAAGGCAGTTGCATGCAAAGCATGCTGGGAAATACAGATTCACGGCCCAGTAAGTAATAGCAACAAAAATCATTAATGTGGTCCCAATATAAAATTATTGAGTTCATGTAATTTTTTTAAATTTAAGCAGATTGAACATTATAAAAATAGGTCGAGACAAAAAAAATAAAAAATTGTGTTGTATTAACTTGTTTCATTTAAGTAAATTAGACAAGGTGCAAAAATATTTTTTTTGAGTGTATGGTCACTTACGGCTGTGTGTTTACCATCATTTCTCAAAATATCTTCTTTTGTGTTCATCAGAAAAAAGAAATTCATACATGAGGACGAGTAAATGATGACAGAAATTTCATTTTAAAGTGAACTATCCCTTTAAATACAGTTTACTCAATCAAATGAGTATTTATTAGGGTTTTCATTGTTCTCTGTCAATGTTTGTGTCTCCTTATGTCTCTAAGGAAACAGCTTGATGCCCACATGAATCACAACCAAAAACTCCATCAAGTCCCTTTAGTAATGAAAGACAACTTTAACACAGTAAATCTTCAAAAGATGAGCATTGTCTCTGAGTACATTTTTAGATCCGCCTCACAAATTTGATCATATTAATATTCGCAGTTCTTGTCTTTTGTATCATCACTATCAAATAACGCATTTAACTCATAGGGGTCCAAAAACGTGGTGCTGCGGTTTGACGTGTTTTCTTCTCATCAAAGCAGAATCAACTTAAAATACTACACTTACGTGTTAGACATCTATTAGATATTTGTATATACATTCACAATAACAACTGCCTTCCCGAGTGACTTGGTGTTTGGTTTCACAGGGAAGCTTTGCTTCATGCTTGACCTAATATTTGATTAAATGATTAACTGTAGACAGCATTAATCTCTGTAAGAATGTGTTAAGAATGTATCATAGCCCATACATTGGCTTAGCTAAACATAGAGCAGTTAGACAGCTGATACTGCCACTCGACTGCTTCTGAGATACTGAAAACGGTTTGGATGTCTAGAGATAAAAACAAGTTACAAAACAAAACATTTATCTAAGCTAAAGCTTATTTTACCATAATACAAAGTTTCACATAAATTAAGTTCTTTTACAAACTGTTCGTATAGATCAGTAGTTAACAAACTTTTCGGCATGCCCCCCCCGGGTGTTTAATTTCACAGAAATTATGATGATTTAATGTATTTTTAAAAATGTCATAAAAATGGGGGCCCCATGGGACCATCTCACGCCCCCCCAAGAAGGGCCTGCCCCCCAGTTAGAGAACCACTGATGCTGTCGACCAAGGGTTAACCCTGATTATTTTCTTAATGCATGTTCCTGGTGGGATAAGTATGTATTTCATAAAAGTGTTCAAACTTGCTCCACAACTTAATTGGTTACATCCCTTTTATTTTGAACCCCTTCCATCCAACTTGCATTTGCATTTTTGCATTTGGCTGATGCATTTATCCAAAGTGACTTGCATTACACTTTCATAAATATGTATTTGAGGATCAAACCCATAACTTTTTCGTTACAAAAAACATTGCTCTACCAGTTGAATTATGTAAACAATTACTTTGCACTCAATCCCCGTCCAATGTTATTCCTTGTTGAATATCCTGTTTAACTCGGACGGAGTAGTAAAATAGGTTGTGAATGGGTTGTCAATCACTTAATGTCTTTTTGCTTATCTGTGTTTAGTCTCTGTACCCATGGTAGTAAACACTCACCGTCTTCTTGTGGAAATCATTCCAGCGATCTTGCCCCTTGGCAGTATTGTTGCCATCCAGTGTTTGTGTTGTATGGGTGTGTAGATGTGTGTTTTGGCATTGCTTACTCCTCGCAAACGTCATTATGTGTGTATCTAGATTAATTTCTGGCTATTGCCACCTGAGAGATATATAATATTAGTGATCTAACATCACAAAAGTAACGTGATTTTTACTTCACTAATATGACAAGAGATGAAGAAGGGTCAGTTTGCAAGCAACACCTGTCCTGTTTGCTGCCACGATGGTCTCGGTTGGATTTGGGTCTTGGCTGATGTGGAAACCCTGGATTATGGCAACTTCATATTGGCCGTGACGGGAACATATATACGTGTTGTGCAGCTGTCAGTATTGGTTTAAGAAAGCTTGGCACCGTTCAGTGTATTGTTCTTATAAGCATTGCTGGATCTGTGTTTGTTTTTTGTCTGGTGAGGCTGTGCAGGAATTTGAACTTTCATATCTGATGTAGACTTGTTTTGTGAGAAAATAAAGCTCCTAGAGAGACAATTATCACCTGCTTTTTATATACTGTTAAGCTGTTGTTAAACCAAAGGCCAGACAGTTTAAACGTTAAAATCCGTGTTCGGATAAGCTTTTATTGTGCACTAAACAAACTGAAGTGTGTTGATGAAGTGTGAAAATGTGGATTTTGTTTATTTGGTTATGTCAGTATGGAAAACAACATCTTGATGAAAGCAGAGACAGTATAAGTGGTACATGATGTGGTGCCATCTAGTGGAAGTATTCTGTACTTTGTACTTTCCTGAAGTGTGCAATAGGTCAGTGGTTTACAAACTTTATTTTACCTTATATGGTAATATTCTTGTATTGGTACATGAAGCAAATTTGTCCATTTTGCATATTTTTTTGTTTTCTGATATATTGTGTTGTGTAGTGGTCACATGCAATTTATATCTATAATTTAATTGAACACTGTCAGAAAAAAAGGTACAAAGTTGTTCCTTTTTCTGTCGCTGGGGTGGTACCCTAAAAGGTACCTTTTTGTACCTTTATGGGTATAAAACACATTGAAATGTTGTACCTTATGGGGTACAATATTATACTTTAAGGACCTATTGTGTACCTTAAGGAACAATTTTGTACCAGTTAAATTTTAGGGGTACAAAACAGTTAACTGTACCTTTAGGGTACAAAATAGATCCTTAAGGAACAGTAATGTACCCCAAAAGGTACAACATTGTGTTATGTTTATATACCTGTAAAGGTACAAAATGGTACCTTGGGGTACCACCCCAGCGACAAAAAAGGTACAGTTTTGTACTTTTTTCTGACAGTGAACAATGTCGTATTGTTTAGTGTTTTATGTACATTTTATGATTTTATTTTAATTGATTCATTTTTTCCTCAACTCGTGAACCCCTCCGCAATTCCCCCGCCATACACCAGGGGTTTGCAAAGCCCAGTTTAAAAGCCCTGCAATAGAGATTGTCAACATACAGTAATGTGTGATTGGGCTAGCATACTATTTATACATTATGCAAAGGGTAGGAGAAATTAGCCATGACTTTGGCCTACACCCCATACGCCAATTTTTTTTAAAATATACAAAAATATTGGAATATGTTTACAAAAAATATTTTTAACAGATGTATATATTTTAAGCCATTTTTTTATATTTTAAAATAAATACATTTTAAAGCATTAATAAGGTCATTAATCTAGGTCTTCATATATTTTAATCCAAGGAAATATATTTATATCGCATTGGAAGAAAAACCTGTAAACATAAGAGGTTTGAAAAGGTTAAAATTAAACAGCAACTGCAAAAATATATAAAATTAACTTGTATTTAGCATATATTTAAATTATTTTTTGGCAAAGAATTAACCTTTTGCCATATGGAATGTAAAATTAAAAATGTATTTGCTTGTCCTTAAAATACATTTTGAAATATATGTTATATATAAATTCTAAAATATATTTAATTGAGCATTTCTTTCTACAAAATGTATTAAGCATATAGTTCAAATATATTTTGGCCAGATAAATGTATTTTTTTGCCGTATGGGACCTTTTTCAGTCAATGTATTTCATGGTAAAAGGAATTAATGAATTCAATGAATGAATGATATATCCAAAGAATTTGATCTATTAATGGAAAACTTAAATTTAAATGGACATTAATGTTTCCCAGCAGCTTATTTGAAAAAGGTTGTTTGTTTGTAATTTGTGCAAAAAGACTTCAGTCCTAAAGATGTCTTGAGCTTTTGTCCATCTGTGTTTTGGTCTGTATAGCATCATCTCATTGGATCAGAGCAGTGACACTCTTTTGATGTGTGTATGATGTCATCAAACAAGCATGTCATCTGAAAAGATCTTCAATGCTTTACACTGTTTACAAACATTTGTGCTTCAATCTTTGCTTCACATTCAAATTGCAATCTCATTCTTTGTTGACTCATTTTAGTTATTTTTAATTCAAAAGATTCACAGTGATAAATCACATACAAAATAAAAGTTTGTGCATGCATAATATATTTGTGTGAGTAATTATTATGTATAATTACACACATACATGTATACATTTAAGAAATGTTTTATGTATGTATATATTTTTTAATTTATATATAATATAAAATATATATAAACATGTAAATGTTTCTTAAATACATGCATGTGTGTGTATTTATATATACAAAATAATTACACACATATGTTATGCAAGAACAAACTTTTATTTTGTATGCATGTATCCTAGGGGCTGTTTCCACTTGGTATTAAGATGTGTTTTCATCGATCGGATCACAAGTGGACGAGAGAGACACATTACGTTTACACCTGGTATTTAAATCCGTCTCTTTTGTCCACTTTCGACCGCTTCTGTCCTAAAAACTGTGAGGGGTTGGTCTGTGAGACGGTGGGCGCTGTCATTTAAACGCGAGCGGGAGTAATAATGAGTTTATATGGATGCAAACTAATATTATGTCGGAGTCCACTGCTTGTTTAGCAAGTAAACATGCTGCACAGAGTTGAATTTTCAGCGCAATTAATGAAATAGGATTGCGCAACTTTCACACGCTTTCAAAACGAAACTACGGAGATCAGCTGCTTTAGTTTTATCAATGAAAGGCTAAAAATAGCGCTGTTCACCGTATGTTCACGCCAGAAGAAAAAAAAATATGTAAAACTTGTGTTTAATACCTCAGATTAGATAAATGGGCGGAGAGAAGGCGGTCGGTGTGGCTTTTCGAACACATTCAACCACATCGCAAGCGATCCGATCAAAAGTGGTTTCGACTACCTCTGGATGTGGTTAAAAGTGGTCGAAAGTGGACGAGCTCAAAACTTTGAACACCGTTTACACCTGGCATTAACGTCGTCCACTTGTGATCCGATCGACGAAAACGCATGTTAATGCCAAGTGTAAACAGCCTCAGTTATTATACTTATTAAAAATACAAGTCTAGACAAACAATAGATTTTATCAGTCTGAGTTTCAAACTAATGCATACTTAGTAAAGTGAAAAATAGCCCAGTTTATTATTATGCATGAACATATGATGAATATAACTGGCTCTTAGTATATATTGAGCTAAAACAATGAATGCAAATAAGTATGCAAATAATGCACTCAAACATTGGGAGGTTTGCAGGTTTTCCTCATGCTCTTAGCTGTCATTTTTACTGTAGTTTTACTGTGGCTTTACTGGGCATGTGCGAGAGCACCGGCTCCCTGTCCAAACCCGAAGCCTTTTGGTCCAAAATTCTTGGCATAGCACCCTGTGTAGAGATAAAGGCATAACATGTTATATTTTGTAAGTACTTTTTTTAATGTGCAGAGACAGATTACAGCAAGAATGAGCTTTTGTGTGCTGTCTGTGTTTTTTCTAACTGATTCAGGAATTATGCACTGCCCAATATTTAAAATATTAAAAAGCACACCAACCTTTACAGTAGATCTCTCCATCTTTATCTGCTAGCGTGGTCGACTCCAGACTCTTTCCACACTTTGCACATCTGAAGCAACTCTTATGCCATGACTACATGTGGATACACACACAAAAAATATACTTGTACTGTTTCTGTAATATACAGTTTGTACAATTAAGTTTTAATTTTACTGTGTTGTTATAAAGAACAACAATGCAGCTCATCTGTTTTGGTAAACAAGACCACAGTAAATCCTCTCATTCCTAACAAACATAATACTAATCTTGTAAATTGTGTTTTCTTTGGGACGATGTTTAGGGTAAGACCCTGGACAGAGTCACTTTATTGACCAACAACTCACGTTTCCTCCTCCAACCACCTTCTCTGCGGCGTATACGGCTTTCCCGCAGCGAGGACAAACATCCGTGCCCCCGAGCTTCTGAGCAAGCTTTGATGGATTGGGGTTGTTGGTCGGATGATGGGGTGTTTGTCTGTTTGAGAAACAGAGACAGTGATTGGTTGAGCCAGTGGAGCCAGTCGACAAACACGGATAAACAGTAATGTTTTGATAGCACTATGGCAGGGGTCTTTTTGTGAGCAAGAGCTACCACAATAGATAAAACAGTCTGGAGGGCTACTTTTTTGATACTCAAAACATTTTTGTTTTATTTGTTAATTTTATGTTATTTTACTTGTTGATATGTTTTTAGCATTGTTAACATACATAAAAAAGCAAAGCTAATATAAAATATGTAATAAATAAAAATTGAGGCTATAAAAAGAATGTGCTTTGGCGAGCAACTCACAGACTCCGTGTGGGCACCCTGGTGCCCGCGGGCACCGTGTTGGAGACCACTGCACTACAATGTGTTTACACAACCCATGCTGTGTTATCTTTATATATTATTCTGTGACAGGAGGGATTATTATAAAATTAATACAAATAATATAAAAATAATACATACTATAACTTTAAGAAACAAAAAAATATTGTATGTTTTAGTTTTTCTAGTTTTATAAGATCAAAAATAGCTACAATATAAACAGGGTGAAATGTTCAAGTTCTCTGGCTTGAGTAAGATGTTTTCATAATTTTTTTTCCCCCTAAACCAGTTCCCAAACAGACAGTGCCGGGGGGGGGGTGACCGTTTTATGACATTTTATAAAATACATGATTTTGTTTAAGTTTGGGATTGTTTTATGTCATTAATTAAAACATAAATATATAAATATATAGTTTGAGAACCACTGCCCTAAACAAATGTTTCAATTAAAGCATGTTTTGGGGTCTTCGAATTGTGCTTTCCCCCTGTTATTATTTGTAATATCTCTTTAACAGAAGATCCATGATAAATTCATCCTACAGGATGTGACATCATTTGGTTAGGAAAAAACTGCACAAAAAAATGATGTGTTATTACTTGTTTTAGTTGATCTAAATGATTAATTTACATGTGCAAATCTGTTTTTAAATGATGCCCATTGATCCACTTACCTGGCTGGTTTGATGCCCAGGGCCTCGCCCGTGTCCATGCTCAGGGTTCCTGCTCCTCCACCGAATCCATATCCTTTCGGCCCATATTTCTTTCCATAGCAGGACTTGCAGTAGATCTCATCCTGATGTACGGCTACGGTTGTGCTGTCCAAATTTTTTTTGCACACCACTACAGTAAACATACAAGGTATGCATAAGTAAAATTTGAGACAAAGTTTTGCTTCACACAGTTTTATTTCTGCTCATTTGAGGAAACATCTAAACATCTCATTTTCTGCCTTTATTTAATAGACAGTATTTAAGGAGATGACAGGAAAGTACAGGGTGGATACAAATTAGTGATTGACAGAATGTCATTCAATTGCACATTTTGGGATCTTGGACATTTTTCTCATCTCCTTTAAAACTATAAAGAAGACACATGACATTTGGGATAACTTTTCTCCCTAGAAAAATCTTCTCTCTCAATTTGTTTTCTTTTTTCTCTCTGACACACAAACCAGTACATATCTTAGTTTTTGTCTGTACTGGAATGTGGTGACATAACGCGTGTGACGTTGAAATCCTGCATCTTTGTAAATGTCTATGAAAGTGTCATCATTTCCATAAACAATCGTCTGTTCTGCCGGACTTCTGAAGCTCTCCATCCATATAAGGTAAACAAATCCAGAGATCAACACCTAATATGGTCATGAACAGATTAACCTGTCTTCAATAATTTATTCTAACATATACCAGCTTTCCATTTGGAAGATGTTTCTTGTCATTTCAGAAGCTTAAACCTCTGTTAATAATATGTAAAAAATACTGTTAGTAGTAAATGTATGCAAGTGTGGTTAAATAAATAAAATAGATTTTTTTGGAAGACACCTGTCTATAAAAGATCTCAATAATGTATTAAACTGTGCAAACAATTCTCAAAAACAAATTATGCTATTCTATCCACATTCATTTTAAAGCTTACCAATTTTAAAGTTTGTTTCATGTCTTCAATAATAATAATAATAATTATCATCTAAGTTGATACTTTAAGAAGTATTTTAGCTAGTTCACTGTAAAAATTTTAATCATAACAATTTATTGCATTTTTCACTGTACATCTCCATGACTAATCGCTCAATTTTCCGGTTCGCGCTCTTTCCCCACAGAAATTTCCATCTCCAGCGTTATCCAAACAGATAATCTCACTTAATGCTCAGATCCGTTGTTCGAAATAATCCACTATCTTTAAATAACTATGACATGTTATTATAGTCCACTGAAGCTATAGCAAAACCTGCTGTATAATACACCAAAATAAATGACTTGTCTGTAATGTTAGTTTTTCTATATTGAGTTTTAAAGAGCATAGCAATTGCCATCTGCCCACATCTCTCACTTTTGTAATTTTTATAGGGTCAGATCATCACACATTGTAAGAGCAGGTCTCAGATCAGCTGTGGTGACTTACTGCACAGGAAACAAAACTTGTGGAAGCTTTGTCCCTCGCACTGGACCTCTTCTGCAAAATACACCGTCTTCTTACAGCATCCGCATTTGTTTCCTCCTCCAAGTGGCATTCTGAAGGTAAACACACAAATATACAGTCTCACATACAAAAGTTTGCTTTCTTTGAAACACACACGAGGCTCTGCAGAATATTCAAGACACAAATGTGATGTTTGTAGTTTGTTACAATGTGGCAAAAGCTGTTACAGTTTAAATCAATAGTTTCTTTATGACAGCTGTTTTTTTAGAAAACCTAATAAACAGAAAACCACACACTTTTTTTCTGATAGGTTTCTAATAATCGATTGTGATATATTTATTCAGACATTTAAAGAAATCTCAAATAGGCG
This sequence comes from Misgurnus mizolepis, assembly GCA_025389145.1. Lineage (NCBI taxonomy): Eukaryota > Metazoa > Chordata > Actinopteri > Cypriniformes > Cobitidae > Misgurnus > Misgurnus mizolepis. The sequence goes on along the minus strand of JAIFKI010000005.1, from coordinate 2,482,276 downwards.
TTCTCAACGTTACTGAATCAGACTTCCATTCATTACATGCAAATGAAGAGTAAAGTTACACTTACCTGCTTTGATATTGGATGTGTGCCGGTCCACTATAAGATCAGAGAGTGTTCAGAAGAGCCAGAGTCCAGAGAGGATGGGATGATAAAGGGATGGAAAGTGGGAGGAGAGAGAGAGAGAGAGAGAGAGAGAGAGAGATTGATGTGTGCATAGTGCATCACAGAGACACTGACACACTGGCTCTCTTTTATGACCTTTTTTATTCGGCTCTATTAAAAGCACCATGCCTATTGATGTGCATTTTTATTATTATTTTTCTTTTCCTTTTTTTCTGTTATGTTTAAGTCTTTTATAAAAAAGTAATTGATACTTTTTGTGACATTCAAATATATTAAAGGGGTCATATTATGATATTTTTTAAAGATGTAAAATAAGTATTTGATGTCCCCAGAGTGCTTATGTGAAGTTTTACCTCCAAATACCCCACAGATAATTAATTACAGCGTGTTAAAATTGACACTTTGTAGGCCTTAGCAAAAGTGTGCAGTTTTTGGGTGTGTGCTTTAAAATGCAAATGATCTGATGAAATGCAAAAACTGATCACAATAGTGGTGGTTTATTGCAATTGAAACTCACAAAACAGGCGAAAGCTGAACGACCTGATTTTTCACATGCTTGCAGAGAATGGTTTACCAAAACTAAGTTTCTGGGTTGATCTTTTTCACGCTTTCTAGGTTGATAAAAGCACTGGGGACTCAATTATTGCACAAGTCTGATTTTCATTATATGTCCCCTTTAAACGACCAAGAATTGATTTATAATGTTAATAAATCTAATTGTATCCAATTTTATTTATGTTTTAAGTAAAGATGCACTGATATATCAGCCAATAATCGGTATCGGTCAATATTAATGGTCATTATATGAATGAATAACATTCAGAAAATTGAATCTTTAGAGTTTTAAAGGCAGGGTCCATGATCTCTAAAAGCCGATGTTGATATTTGAAATCACCTAAACAAACACGCCCCTACCCCAATAGAATCTGAACCTTCTTTTGTAAGACCCGCCCCATACATACGCAACTCAGGCAACGATATCGGTTAGTAGACACGCCCCTTACTGCTGATTGGCTACACGTGTGTTTTGGTAGTTGGCAGCTTTTCCAAAGCGTTTTTCAGAAAACGTGCACTCCGCCTGTAATGCAAGTTAATATAACCACCAAACTATCGGTATCGGCAGATATCAGTTTGAATAAACAGCTATCGCATGGGTGGAAAAATTTAATATCGGTGCATCTCTAGTTTTTAGTCATTGTCCCTGCAATCTCATAGTAACCCTTCAATAGGTGATCAGTTTGTGGCCCTAAGCCTATAGTTTATGTAGACTATACTTTCTATGATTCTGTTTTCACTTTGTCATTATGGGTTTCTATTGCTGCGTTCAGACCAGCCGCGGTAGAGGCGTCAAGTGCGAGTGCATTCAATGTTAAGTCAATGTAAAGATGCGTTGACGTGCATCTGGAGGTCTCGTTGTGCGAATGAGGCGTTTAGCGCGGCATGGTCTAGCCCGTCTAGTTCGGTCGATTGGTGCGATTTGAGCATTGCCGCGGCAATGGCGCGATTTGAAAAAATTTAACTTTGGTGGAAAAACGCATTGCATTAACCAATCAGAAGCTTCCTCTAGTAGTGGCATGATTACAGATCGCAGAAGCCCCCTCCCATGACACATTTCTGCTTGAATGTCTCGATGACTAGAATTTCACACGCTGCTTTCACTTGTGAATGAAGCAAGTAAACTCAAAATGTTCAAGTGGCAAACTTGACGAGGTAGATGCGAATTTGATGCCTCAAACATGGCTGGTGTGAACCCATGGTGAGTTTATATTAAAAAAAAAGTAAATGAATTTATAGTATCAGTATGCAACATAACAAAATTGAAAAAAGTAAAGGCAGTGTGAATTCTTTCTGAATGCACTGTATCTATATAATACGTGCAATGTTTCTATTTACCACCCGCAAGCTAAATTGCATATGAAAGTTATGAATTGCATTCATAGAGCAAATCTTGAATCGTCTTTCTCACCATAATTTTCATGCTTTGGAATAAAAGACTTACCACATTGTGTTAAATTTATGCTAAACAGCAATTTATCAACGGGGCAAAAAAATCGAGATATATTATCAGAAAACTAGAGGACAAAATGATTGACAGTAATGGTGTGTACGGTGTTAAACTGGTTATATCCACCTGATGTCGATAGCGCTGTTCCAGCAAATCTGATTTTATAATTTCTATAGATTGACAATAAAGGCTGACTGAAGTTGATCTATACTTTTAAGACCCAAAGCTTTTTCAAACTATGTGTATTATTATGTAAATACTATTTCTATAGGATTTCTATACATTGTTAATTATAACTAAAACAAACATTTGCATTTGATAAGTTTGTAATAAGTAAGTAATAAATATGTAATAAATTAATAAATACCTGTTTTTAATGTTCCTTACTAATACCATAACTTTACTGGTACCATGGTAGTTCAGGGGTTTTGAAACTTTATGGTGGCACCAGGGGCATCCGGCAGCGTCTGCCGTGCAACGATGAGACGTACATAATGTCTATAGATTCAGGAATGTGTCTCCATGCATTATTCTTCTTTTAGTGACCTCCTTAAAATGAGTCACAGGAATGTTTTTGTCGTATCATATTTTTTCGAATAAATCCTTTTTAGCTTCTCAATTCACATGCATTTATTTTTAGATGCAGATGCGAGTGAAATGCTCTGTCAAGCCCTGTAAAATTTAATAAACGCACTCAACTGAGTTATTTTATGTAGCTACACATGCTATGAATGCAACCCTCAAGTCAAAAATCATCTAAAGGAAGGGTCTCACATACCCCCTTTAAAACTGTTCATCGAACCCATGGTAGGGCCCCCCACATACTGTATGAGGAACCTTTAGTAAGAGACCCCTTTTCTAAAACATATATACATATTTTGTAAACTGAGTTATTGTGATATTATAAAACAGCATATTGTTTAAAAACTTAAATATTTGGCTACACTTTAGACTTCTTATCTTGAAATTTTCTGAAGACCCCTTAGAACCTCCTAGGGCAGTGGTCCTCAAACTGGGGGCCTTGAAATGGTGCAAGGGGGGCCCCAGTTTAATAACAATTTATAAAATCCCTTAATTAATCATAAATTTTGTGTAAATTCACTGTTCTTGGGGACTGCAGTAGTTAATGGTTAAGGGCACCTATGATTGTAGCACTTTAAGTAGAGCCAGTAGAGGGCGATCTTACACTTTAATCATCACAGCAGGACACACCCTCTGTCTCTTACTCTCCAACTGCTCTCAAAGCACTTGCTCTTGGTTCATTGGGTAGTTACAATGTGTCCCTTACATTCATCTAAGCTTTATACTTCATAAACTCTGAGTCCACCATTCAAATTATGAATCTGGAATAAATGAAACAAGCTGTGTTAAAGGAGGATTAGCTCAGTAAATGCAGCCCGTAATAAAGCAAATGCGCATGCTCGTGTGTGTGTGTGGATGGATGAATCAGATGCTCAGATTAGATTCAGCGCATTGAGGGCAGATAAATGAGCATATACAGCTCCATCTCTCTCTTAATGTGACTGAAACATGAGCCTGTCTGCAGAGATACTGACGCCTTTCAGCTCTACACATCCACACGCCATAAATCATCTTCTTGCCCCTTAATCATCAATAATCCCACCTTCAAATCTAGTTTCTTATCCCATCTTCATCATTAACGTTATTTCTGTCGTCATTAACTCCTGTAAAGCTCAGTGGTAAAGCATTGCGTTACTTTAGCAGTGCAAAAGATCATAGATTTGAACACACATGCAGATAAACTTGTAATAATAATAATAAACTTTTTATCAAATATGTAATTGCTTAAAAATACCTGTTTTTTTCCTGTAATTGGCTTTGGATGAAAGAGTTTGCCAAATGCATATCATACTTTTACCATCATCATCACCATCATCATCCTCACTAGATACTTGTATAGATGGCCTTGTGATTGAAACACTAGCTGAAATGTGGAGGTTGTCTGACTGGTAGATGTCCAGTGCTGGTCTATACTGGCACAAGTGGGTTGAACTAGTTGCAGATTGGTCACCAGCTCGTCATTCTTTAACTGGTGAAGGCTGTTTTACTGGTGAATCAAGAAGATTCATGCGTCCTCATTCGAAGGTCAAACTCAAGTTTATTGGAAAAAGTTCAAGCTCACTGGATCAACTCATACCTTTAGTTAACACCACTGTAGTTTGCCAGACAGTGTGTATGTTAAGATATTGCAAATGCATAATGTACTTGACAACCCGAGCTGATACGAAAAGAGCCCTGTTGACTCAAAGTACGGTGAGTACATAATTATCCTAAATATCCATTGTGATGCATTTAAATCAGACCGTCCGTGGCCTATAAGAGCTTTATGTCAGGTGCCATCCGTCTCCACAACTAATGGCCCTCAGTTCAGGTTTATGCGTCCGTTCCCGGCTTCAGTAAAAATATCCTGGAGCCGCGCCAGCTTATCCATTTGCTAGTTGAGAGAATACAGTATTTCAGACGTGACCGCAATGACGATGTCAGGTGAATATTTAAGAAGGGAAAATGTTTTCTTTTCTGTTCAGACTCCGCGCAGAGCCACTGTTATCTGAAGCTAAAGTCATGAGAAGGTTCAAACCATGATGCTGGATAAAGATTGAGCGCTTTCATCTGAATCTTGGCTTCCTTTGAACGTGACAACATTACGTTCGGTAAGTCCGTTTTTTTTTGTCTGCATGCTGAGTTATTGACTGCGACTCCAGCAGTAAGTAAAGGGGCTTAGATAAATTACGAGGGGTTTTGGATGATTTGTTAACATAGCTTAGAGAATACAGTATTACTTTGTTTTTTTTGGGGGGGGTGGTGAATTGCATTAGTGTTTGAGAAGAATGAGGTTTTAATAGTTGGCCATCATGTTTGTTTATTTGTTTTGTAATTAAATACAAGATTCATATTTTCTAGAAAGAGAGAGAGGCTGCATAATGAGACACAGACTACAGCACATCTGTGTTTAGTACTAGTTTTCATCATCACCATCTTCATAAACACCACATTTATTATTGTGGTAAAACATCTAAATTAATGTTTTTTCACGTGCTCACGTGAAACTTTCATTTGCTCACACGAAACCTTCATGTGCAGAATTTTTTTTAAAGTTAAGTTTCGCGTGGGCACGTGAAACTTTAGCGTGCGCACACGAAACTAAACGGCATAGTTTCACATGCACACGCGATAGTTTCACGTGCGCACGTCAACCTATCGTGTGCGTTAGGGTTAAAGTTAGGCTTGTTAGGACCAAGTAGGGCATGCTCATATCAACTGGTCAGATTTTATAACTGGCATAAGGCGACTTATAGGCTTATCATTGTTTTAACACAATAGTTTTCCTCTGATAGTAGTAAGTTATTAGTGCTGCATAATGATTAATCGCAACTAATCGTTTGCAGAATAAAAGTTTTTGATTACATCAAATATGTGTGCGTACTGTGTATAATAATTATGTACATATAAATACACACACATGCTTGTATAATTTAAAGATATATAAAGTATTCTTGTTTATATATAATATAAATTATTATAATAATTTAATAAAAATGTATATACAATTGTAAATATTTCTTAAATATATACATGCATGTGTGTGTATTTATATATATATATATATATATATATGATATATTTTTAGTTTCAGGAACCTCTTTTCTCTTTTTTTATTACACGGCTCTCTGGAATGCTTGATTCTGATTGGTCAGTTGAGACATTTGCAGGTTCGTTCTTTTCAAATAATAACCGCTCCAAAATAATAACGCATAGCCGGACTACTTGCACGAGTAAAATCGCTCCGCGCCAATAAAGATCAATAATGATTACTGTCTGTTTTGCGCCATCTTGTGACAAACACTCGACAACCACGACAAGACACAGAGAGCTTACTGAGACTGAACTTGACAAAATAGAGCATGACAGCTACGAAGCCAACACACAAAAAAATACAGAATGGGCATTAAAACTTCTCAAAGACTGGTTAAAGAGAAAAAAATGGAGACAGACAAGTATGAAGCAGAGGATCTTAATAAGGTATTACGATCATTTTATGCATCTGTGCAAAGTTTCGCGGAAGGATAAAAATGTTAATTTAAAACAAATATGCCAATAAAATGTTTCAAATTCATATTCATGTCCAGTTTTTTTTCTTATGTGGCAAGTAGTCGTGTAATAAGCGGGATAATGTAGAGGCAGCGTCGAGTCCTGATCACACTGTCGGGGCTTATTTCCCAATAACTACCGGCTGCCTCTACATTATCCCTTACATAATGCATGAGCGACAATCGGGTCAGCGCAAGGCTTACCCGAAAAAGCAGTTTATCTGTTTTGTTGCTCAACTTCTGACAAGATAACCGCCCTATTTTTAATACATTTTAGCTGCTACATGTCGGTAATCTTCAGTTTTTGGATGCTGGTGCGTGATGATCTCCAAATCTGAATATGACACGCAGCATCTAAAGCTCACATTTAGCATGCAACGCGGTACAATGGTTTTAATGTTTCTTTTTGGACATGCATAGCATAAAGATAAACAAGCGTTTAAGAATGTTTTCCTATAAATTTGTAATTTATTACTGAAATCAGGAGAATATCAGCTTTAGTGTATGACCCATAGACAGGCAAATTAAAGTTTAATTGTGATGCAGCGTTAAAGGTGCAATGTGTAGATTTAAGCGGCATCTAGTGGTGAGATCGTGAATTGCAACCAACAGCTCAGTCCACAACTTACCCCTTTCTTTCGAAAACACATAGAGAAGCTACGGTAACCACCACAGGACAATCATTTTATCGTCTCTGTAGAGCAGTTTGTCCGTTTAGGACTACTGTAGAAACAAAATGGCGGCTTACATGGAAGGGGACCCAAGGTGTATGTAGATAAAAACGACTCATTCTAAGATAATAAAAACATAATGGTTCATTATGTAAGGTCTTTATGCACCACTGATGATAAAGTTTTGTATATTATATTGCATTTCTCTCAATGGATCCTCTTAAAATTTACACACTGCACCTTTAAATACAAGCTTGTTTTTAAATTGGACTTTCTTAAAAATGGCCTTATTAGTTAGTATTAAAGATATCAAGGTGATTTTTTTACCAAATGTTCTTTACTTTAAATAGAAAGATATACTGTAAAACATGTAAATGACAAAAAATGGCTTTAGCTGGGTTTTCACAGGCAGGGTCACATAGATGCATAAGAAGCAAACTTACAGTGTAAAATGCACTGGTTACAAAGTTTAATAACTTTTGAGCATTATAATATACTCACAAACACACGTGTTACACTGTGATGTTAACTCATCTTTCCTTGGAAAGAATATGAAACTACATCCTCGATTTCACAACAGTGTTGATTCTGAGGAAACTCATCTGGACAACAGTGATGTCCGTTTTATTACCATCTGTGCAATACTTTGAAAAATTCGTCTTAGGAAACATTTGCTTTTTATATCCCAGCCCACCCCAGCTGTCAGATGAGTCACTGTAGGGAAAAGTTAAGTAGTTTTGGATTATATCATGAGCAGATCTCAGGAATAGTTGTACACGTTTGTAAATTTTCATGTAAATTCCACAACAACCCGTGTGTTTTGAGGATCATTCCTGTCTGGAGCTGGAAAATGTCTCACTTTAATACTTAGGAGTTGGTTAGAGGTTTGTTTCTTGAAAAATATCATCTACCCTTTTGGGTTGTTATTATTGTGAAGGCAATATTTTAAGCCCATTTGGATCTTTAACATCTTAAGTAAACCAGACAATCTAAAAACAAGCAAGTAAAACAAAGTTAATTAGTTGCGTAGGCCGGTTATTGATGCAGTTTATCGCTCTGTGCCAGGTACTGATGAGAAACAAACCCTCAGACAGACGGGCTCAGTGGAAACTGGGTCAGTGGTGCCAGGCTGGGCAGGATTTTAACATATTGCAGTCGGATCCAAAGAACCGCATCCCTCGGCTCAACACTCACACCAAGTCCACTAGATTGATATGATAACCAGAACGAATTTTCACTTGTAAATGCCCGCCAGGCTCTGCTGCCTTTGCCAGTTACAGTATATCTGTAGGAGTTTTATTTTGCTGCTGTCCACATTACTGATATCAAATCTTTTATCTTATTATTCACTTTGATAAACTATTTTTCTTTGTGAGTGTGATCCTGTGCTTTACTTTTTTAAGGCCTCATTTATTGTAGTTGGATTGATAGGACCAAACCAGTACATTTACAAAAGTAGTATTTGATTATAATTATTTCTTGTCTTGTGTTTAACAGAAGAATAAGTTTCAATTGGACAAAATTAGGGTGAGTAAATGATGGCAAAATGTTGGCCTTTTTAACTTTTGATCAGGGTCACATCTTATCCTGTAGTAGTTTCAGATGAAACCACATCATATATCCAGAAGAGTAAAGGTAAAAGTTAATTGTTCTCAGGCAAATAACAATAAAATGTTTTGATGTCAATCAAGACCTAAAAGGTGCCAAAGAAGAGAATAAAATAATCTGTTGAACTTTCTCTGATATTAAGTGCAAAAATGATCCAGAGACAGATTTACATGTCCATTTACAACCCGCGTATTTGCCCTTAGAATAAAATGATCTATTATTACCTTATTTGAAAGGGTCATGAATAATAATGAGGAGCTCTGCTCTGATTGGCTGTTTCTGATTGGCTGTTTTTTTTTTTTGCATTGTAATGACATTGTAATTCATAATTAGGAAACATTCGTGTTTGAGGCTCATGATATGTCATTACCATGTACAGAGCTCTTATTATTCATCTATGCCTAGGTAATCTTGTGTCTGGATTGTGAATCACATTTTGTCTGTTAACTCTTTATACTAATTTTCAGTCTTTTGTTTACGTCAAAGGTATTATTTCTCCTTAAATGCCCCATTGCATCATGGGATGTGTATTTATAGGTTTATTAGCTTTTGTAACCCAAAAGAAGCGCATTGATGGGCGTGTTCTCGCTCTGGTTGATGTGTGCATATGCTTTTCTGTGAGAAATGCCCATACAAGGACTTCCACTGTACTTCCACCCTTAGTGATGAAAAAAAAGCCATACTCACAAAAAAAAAAAATTCGGCACAAAAATACAGATTTTTCACTTTGCACATGTTTTGCATGAGAATCCAACTCTTTAACGGTGTAAATATGTAAGAAAGTATGAAATAGCGTTAGAAATCAGTGATTAGCCAACAGGCTAATACAGTAACAACACAGATTTTATGTACACATTCTGCAGCCCAATTTTGTGATCATACTGTATAACAAATTTCTGTTTTCGTGTGAATATCACGTATTGGTTACTCAACTGTTTTGTCCTATTTTCTTACCATTGTCACTTCGGTTTAGGCTTAGATTTACATAAAATGACATCCCACACAACCCAACTCTAACCCTAACGCCAGGCGACATATAAAAAAATAAATCAGAAAAAATTGTATTAACCAATACAAAAAGTGACATTCTAATGCAAGCACCAAATCTAACCCTAAACCGAAGCGACAATAGTTAAAAAATAGGAAAAAGCAGTTGAGTAACCAATACGTGATAATCACACGAAAACTGGAATTCGTTATACAATCATGAAAAAACGTGAAAATTCATGATAATATCACGAAAAAAGAATAAAAAAAAAGTGAATATATCACGAAACCTTGGGAGACTAGGTAGCATTGTGCTGCTCTTATCTTAAAATTAGATCATATGTCCCTTCTCATTTAAACAAAGCATGTTTCTAAAGTTCTTTGTCCTGTGAAAATTTGTAAACTTATGTATTTTCTGTGTTTTAATGGCTGAATGACCAGCATCCTGATACAAAACAATAGGTTTAAAGCGCACGCTCTGGACGTCCATCACTCAGAGCCTCAGTTTGGAATCAACATGGCGGCGGACTGAATAAGGCGCATGACAACATGTTCATTCTCCATTCTCTTGTGCTTTTCATGTGAGCAACAGTGTTTGTTTGTTAATATTTGCCTATTTACAGTAAATCAGTCATTTACAATATAAGGTTTTGTTTCAGCTAGACTACAGCTGCCTATATAAGACAGTAGTCAATAATACGGCTTGCTTGTGTTTGGGAGTTAATGTGTAATTCAATTGGTTCAGGACATGCAGTTGAATGGATCATTAACATTCCCATGGGAAACAGGATCGGCTGTGTAAATGAAGTTAGTTTTGTGACAGGCATTGGTGTGGGCTGAAGTAGATTACATTGGGAGTGTCTGAGCTCTAGGAAATGTTAAAGTAGGACAGTTAAAGATCTCTGTGCTTGTCATAACTTACAAATATACTGATAATACTGATGTTGTTATACTGATGTCATAATTGAATTGCAGATTTGCGCAAAACTTTAGCGTTATTTTCTAAACGTCAACAAAAGAATACTGCGAAATGACAATGTTCTATTAATCAATGATATGCGACTCGTGATAAGTCATTCCAAACACCACGCCGACTGTATTGGTACGTTTACTAATATCACATCCACCGCACTAGGCATTATTTTTAACTGAAGGAGTACAAACATTAATGCCAAGGAAAGCCCCTTATAGTTAGGAGCGGTAACATATAGACCGTTTCATCAGGCACACGTGCGGTGACGCGATAACGGTCTGGTCCGAACTTTGTTTCTGTTTGTTTAATCGTCTGACTGACTAGTTGCTGAAACTGAACTCTTATACAAATACATCGTCGAAAATAACAAATGTTTTGGGTTCCTATGTAATCTACGTGTTGTTTATTTTGCTTGTTATATAAATAAACTACTTTAAAATGACTTTTTTGTTATTTATTCTTCGCAGAGTTTACCGGAAGTTACGTGATGACCACGAAAGCAGCGTGTTTATGTTGTTACTGCTGAAACTGTCTATAGGTGTTTTTAGGAGGTAATAGTACATAATTTTAATCAAAAGAGATTTAGGAGTGTTATCCAAACATTATTGCCATATACTAAAGAGCAGACATGTGTTAAGGTGTTTCTGGGAGGTTTTAGTCAACCCAGTCTCATCCCATGGCGTCAATATTTGACGACACTTGACCATGCATCAAAATGTTGACGCGGAGGGTATACCTTTCGCGTCATTTTTTGACGAACTGGGGACTTCAATACTATTACGTCCGTTGCATTCTCTTTCCTATTTTCTTACCATTTTCGCGTCGGTTTAGGGTTAGATTTACATAATGACATCCCTACCCAAACCTAACTCTAACCCCAACGCCAGGTGACAACTGTTTAATTTCGCGTACACTGTTTAATTTTGCGTAATCTAACCCTAAACCGACGCGAAAATGGTAAGAAAATAGAAAAGAGAACGCAACGGACGTAATAGTATTGAAGTCCCCAGTTCGTCAAAAAATGACGCGAAAGGTATACCCTCCGCGTCAACATATTGACGCATGGTCAAGTGTCGTCAAATATTGACGCCATGTGGTGAGACTGTGTAGTTTTAGTAATGGTAATTATGTGACTTACTTGCATCATGTGACCTGAAAATGCAAAATAAACGGTTTCCATTGCAGGCGAAATACACCTTTTCCGAATTGCCTGAAAAATCACTTCATGCGAGCATAGAAACTTTTGTGCGATATATAGGAGGTTTTGTGACATTTAGTATCTTTGAATGGCACATGTTAGATTTATATACATGTCAATGTGACATAAAAATCAGCCTGATCTCACGGAATTCGTAAATATTTTACGAGTTGGCTAATTCGTATGAATTTATACAAAGTTAATTGCGCAAAAATGTACGATTATCATAAAAAAAACAATAACGAAACCCAACCCCTAACCACGCCCTAAACCCAACATCACAGGGGTCACGGCAGATCATAAACCTACAAATGTGGTCGTATGAATTAATACGAATTAATACGTAAAATAAATTACATACGAATTGGAAAAATTTAATTATTTAATATGTGCAATGAGATTTAAAATGAAAAGGATTGTTGGTTTAGAGGATTTTGGCAGTTCTGTCTGTGGCAAAGCTGATACCTAATGAAACATATTAAAGACACAGTCTCTCTCTCTCTCTCTCTCTCTCTCTCTCTCTCTCTCTTCCTGACAAGACTGTATCTGACATATGGGATTGGCCTTGTAGACATGGTGAAAAAAATAAAAAGAATGACTGAATCTGGGTCTCGGGTCTAAATTTAACAAACATAACCAGGCCTGTTATATAAATCCACGACCAGCCACATAAGGACAGAAACTGCAATAGGATGTAAATGTAGATTCAGATATCACATCATGCCTTACAGACAATCTTATTACATATGTGCTGAAATTATTTTCTTAAAACTTTTCTGAGAGGTCATCAGGTTGTTGTCCTCAGATACAACCTAAATTTTATCAACCATCAGGTAAAAATCAATCACTTGTAATGTTACTTTTGTTGACTGACATCTGACACAACAGTCAGTGTTCTTCCAGAGATACAGCTGGGTTGTTTGTAATGAAGAGGTTCATCTGGGTTGTGTCACGCAAATCCAAATTGATGGTTTTCGGATGATAGAGGCCACGCATCGTTATCAAGGTCACGACCTCAGGAAACAGCTTTTGGCATGATGTCATGATAAAAAGGAATATCAATGACTGATCTGCACGTGTGCGTCTGGTTTAGAAGGAGATTGTGTTGGCGTGTCTCTTTGTAAAGTCATGAAGGGAGGGGGACGGAGTGCACTCTCTGTTTTCTCTTAGTCGTTCTGATTGGTTCATGTCCCGTCCTCGACGGATGTCCAGATGTCTCCGCCTTCCCCTGAGATTCTGTTAGACGTTAAAGGTTATCTCTCGGATAGCACAGACAGTGGGATACTTGAATGTACCAGAGATGCTGTAGGAGTTTACTGCTGCTCTCCAAAGACATGTACCATTGATTTATGGTGAGTTTTATTAGCTTATATAAAATGATAAAGTCTGGATAATTTGGTTAGCAAATATTACAGATATGTGTGCATTTGTAACTCGCTCTCTGTGTTTGAAAGCGAGTCAGAATTTATGGGCCGAACTGCTGTGTCATCATTACTGCTGTTGTCTGTACCGAGGCCCATGTGTTTGTTGGTTTGTTTGTTTGTTTATTTTGATTTGTAATGATGCTTTTTTTGGAGAAGGGTTAGGTTAAGTTATTTTCTGTGTGTGCTTTGCTTATAGATAATTTTAGTAGCTTTTGAATATATACATATATATGCTTGTTTGGTCATTAGCTTGCTTAAAGTGGAGACTGGGGCTACTTGTCACGCTTGTTTATACTCCAATGTATATTTTTATGTGCTGTTTTAAGCATGAATTTCACACATATCATAAAGACTTGGCTTAAAAAAAAACTTTTTTGCTACTTAAGTGTTATTGAGATAAAGGGGGGTACAGTAAGTAGTGGGGTAAGTTGTCACAGTAGGAATGTCCTGCTCATCAACATTGAATTGATTAAAACGTGTTTCTTTGACGTTCTAAATAAGTTTAAAAACCATATTTTACAACATCTGTGTACAGAATGAGTTGTAGGTCCATGGATGGCTTTTCAACATTATTGAAACATTTAAAAAATGTGGAAATACTAAAAAAATTATCTAGGTGTTTAAAGGGGACATATCATGAAAATCTGACTTTTTTCATGTTTAACTCTTTCACCGCCAGCGTTTTTAAAAAAAAGTTGCCAGCCAGTGTCTTTGCATTGACTTTGTGTGTAATCTACTCGCGCAAATCGTTGAACTCGCATTTGGTGTGAACCCACAGTTATAGAGGCTAAAAAAATACTTTTTGTGGCAACAGTAAGACTACAGGCATAATAGAGGTCCTGTTATTTCAACAGTGGCAGTTTTGTGCCAGTCACTGGAAGAGCTTGAGACATGGCATACAGATCTGATGTCACCTGCTGGGGGTGCCAATTGGTGCCAGTCTGTCACCAGACCTTTGATCAGCCCACTTCGTTGAAAGCAGCTGGTTTGCCAAATGATCTGCATTATGCTATTCCTAATTATTATCATATATGTAAATGGCCCGAGTAATTTTAACTGGATCAATAGTTAATGTTTAAACATTAGTACAAATTAAACTTTCAATGCCATTTGTTAGTGTTTTTATGTAGTTAACCTTGTTTTGAGCATGGGATTCAGAGAGGGGAACGTCAGCTAAATGTCATGACCCTGTTTTACAAAAACAAGAAAATTATAAAAACAGATTATTCAATCTGAATTTGGCTTTTCTGCGTCTATTGACTCCTCTCCTCTATTGACTGTCTTCTGGACACGCTTCAGTTTCTGTGACCTATTGGCTGTTATTGGTACTTAAACTGCTTCATTATTTATTATATCTAACATCTTACTTGCAATATCAAAATTGCATTTTATTTTTATCAACACAGTCAGTCCTTGTACACATGGAGATTTTTGGAGTCAGGTTTAAAGAACAGAGATTTTGATAAAAGCTTCCTTCAGTTATTGTCCAATGCATATTTTTGTATTGCACCAATCAAATCTGATCATGATTTGTCTGATCTTAGAGCTGCATCCTGTGACCATCTTTGACCATGTACTCTGGAGTAAACTTGAAGACGATGTCTCAGAGCAACTCTGGGATTCCTCTGCCGAAGAGCCTGACCAACCACTCCAAAGCTGACACCACATTCCTGAGCAGCAGTTTACTGGGACCGGCAGGTGGACGGGTTCAATCGTTTACCACCCCCAAATCATCCACATCTTCACTCAGAAGGTCGAAACAGAGGATACAGCCTTCACAAGGAGCTCAGGAGTCATCCAGTGGCATAAATAGGTCTTCATTTGCTTCCCGCTCAGCCCATAGCAGCCCGCATGTGCCCAAAAGAGAGATTTACCAATTAAAAAACACACTTCGCAGGGGATCATTGCCCCAAGTAGGCTTTAGAGACCTGGATAGACATTCAAACAAAAACTTTAAATCTGGACATCATCATTTTAGGAGTCTAGACAATGATGTTCCTGAATCTTCAGGTACGGGAATATCTAAAGAAATGCATCACAAACCAACCAATGGGAATGTCATACTGGAAACATCAGCTGGAATGCATAAAGGCTTACAAAAGCAACGGATAGGAATGGGTGATAAGGAAATTCCATATAAATCCCAGGTCGGTGTCCCAAACAGACGTCCCACAGGGAACGAGTCTCCACGCATGGCCAAAGTGGCGCCTTTCAGATTCAGGTGAGATTGACTTTGTCAGTCCATAACATGAACATCGCAAATATCTCTTTAATTTTGCAATTATGTGTGATCCTGGACCACAAAACATCATAAGTCACATGGGCATATTTGTAGCAATAGCCAATAATACATTGTATGGTTCAAAATGATAAGATTTTTTATGCCAAACATCATAAGGATGTTAAGTAAAGATCATATTCCATGAAAATGTTTAGCCAATTTCCTATCATAAATAGATAAAAAAAAAAGATTTATCATTAGTAATATGTGCTGCTAAGGACTTCATTTGGACAACTTTAAAGGTGATTTTTAGGGGTGCACCGATATGATTTTTTTTTTTTTTTGGAGGGGGGTGATACCGATTTAAACAGACAACTATTGGCCGATATCGATATTAAACACCTGTATACAATACTATACAGTTGGCCTATTAGCTACTTTATTTCTGCATTACAATATTTTACTGAACATGGATTGGATCTATTTAACATTCAACTGACCAATAAAATAAGAGAGACACAAAGTAAAATACAATTTAGATTTTTGGTCTTTTTCATAGATTTTGAAAAAGGCCCAGATTGCAGACATTTTCCTAAAAACTCTGACCACATGGTTAGTTGAATGAGTAATCCATTACGTTGTTAACTATGTGATTTACCTTTTTTTCCCATTCGCACGTCTGACAAACTATAATTTGTACAGATTTTATTTTGTTTTGGGAAATATTTAATTATTTATATATTTTTTTTTTACAATTATGGATTATGCAAAATATATGCAACTTGTTGCCTTTACGCAGTTAATTAATAAACAATCGGTATCGGCCTTTCTTGTGCTATGGCTGATATGCGGATGGTTTAAAAACATTTTTTAAATCGGGCGATACATCGGTGCATCGCTTTCTCGATATTTAGATTTTTTTGCACCCTCAGATTATAGATTTTCAAATAGTTGGCCAAATATTGTCCTATCCTAACAAATCATGCATCACTGGAAAGCTTATTTATTTAATTTCTGGGGATATTTAAATAAAAAATTAAAGAAATTGACCCTTATGACTGGTTTTGTGTTCCAGGGTCACATTTCTTTAATGTTCTCTAAGGCATACACTCCGAAAAAGAAATAAGAACGTACAAAAGTTGTCACTGGGGTGGTACCTTTCTAAAAAGTAGACTTTAGTACTTATTGGGGCGGTTTCCCGGACAGGGTTTAGATTAATCCAGGACCTAGGTCTTAGTTATATTAGGACAGATAAGTGGTTTTTACAAATAAACCTTACAAAAAACAATACTGGTGTGCATCTTAAGACAAAACAATGGCACTGATATATGTTAAGATATGTCAGTACAAGGTGTTTTCAAATTAGGGCAGTTTAAACATGCATTTTAGTCTGGGACTAGGATAAGCCCTGTCTGGGAAACCGCCCTAAAAGCTACATACTGGTACCTCAAAGGTACATCTGTAACAAAATGGTACATATTAGGACTTTTTTAAAAGGTACTGTCCAGTGATAACTTTTGTACCTTTTCTTCTGAGAGTGTAGGATGAAGGTGATACTGAATTGAAGCATCGCTAATGTTGCATTCACACCAGACGTGGAAGAGGCGGCAAGCGCAAGTGATTTACAGTTTAAGTCAATGCAAAGACGTGAATAGCCATCCTGTGGCATGGTACGCGCGAATAGTGCAGTGCCAGTGGTTAACTCTTTCCCCCGCCATTGACGAGTTATCTTGTCAATTAAGAGAAAACCCTTCCCTGCCAATGAGAATATCCGGCTTTCCGCAATACCACTTTTATCCACCAAGTTCTGCAACTTTTACAACCCGAAAGTAACGCCTCACGTGAAAAAGAAAGAACTCCGTGTATGTTTTAAAGATCGCTCTGAATCTGATCTCTATCAAAAGTCTAACTAATGAAGGTAGGATAAAAGTTTTTTTTTTTGAAAGCAGAGTGTCTGTTCTTTCATTTGATATATGTTGTAGGTTTATATATTTAAAGAAGAACATTTTCTGGAAGGCATTAAACTTTTGTGAAAATTATGAAAAATGATTATGTCATTTGCCATGGCTGGCAATTTTTTTTTAAACGCTGGCAGGGAGGACCAATCAGGAGTTTGCTCTAGTAGTCACGTGATTACAGGGAGCGAGCGAAGTAGCAGAAACCCCTCCCATGATGCAAATTTCCGTGTGAATGTCTCGAATGAATAGAATTTCGCACGCGGCTTTCACGCGCGAATGAAGCGAGTGCATTCAAAATGTTCAAGCATCCAACTTCGCGTGAATAGCGCATTTTTGCTGCCTCTACCACGGCTGGTGAGAACGCACAGTAAGAACTCCATACATTTTTTTTAGCTTTCTTTTGAGCTGTAGTTTTTATTTTCGTATGATGCCGTGTTAACTTTGGACATCTTTCTCTGTTCATGTCAGGATGCAGGTTCAAGAGGATGTAGATGGGTCTTCTCTGGAGGATCTGAGTGAATGTTCCTCAGACTCGATGGAAGTTTGCTGTGAGTATTTTGATATGTGCCAAATCACTCATAGTTCAGGATTATAGTTTTATAAATTATGAGTTAGCTAAACGCATCCTGAATTGTTTCCGTGTCCACTGTGGTGAGGTTGCCCGACAGATAAACAGGTTCATGCGGCTTATATTCTGAGAAACAGGTGAACGTGAGAAACAGATTCTTATGACAAATATTTTCCTAACAATGAATAACAATCAGTTTTTACAGATTATATTTACTGTTGAATGATTTACACATTATTACTTTAACCAACAACATGTGCAGTGAAGAAAATACTTTATGGTTTTAGATTTATAATCCACATCTCTCGCTCGATTCTCCTGTGATTTTGGTGTTTATACAACTAAACATGCCTTCACCCATATACTCACACAAACACACACATGGCCTGTAATGATTTTATAAACACTGAATGCATTGTAAGCACAGTTTCAGGTTAATATTTCACTATGGTGTGATGACAGCAGCTGACCGATTACAGATGCCAGCCACCCTTCAAATGTTCACATGTCGCCAAACATCTGCTCTCTTGGCCAACCACTGCCTTAGGATGAGCTCCAGATGTCTGGAAAACCTGTAGAGGGAGGGTGTTAGTCACATGAGCTTGTGTGTTTTATACTTTATGAAAGGAAAATCTGTCAAGATCTATCACCCAGTGCAGGGTCTTGGATCATAATACAATGCTAAATACTTTTTCTTCCAATCTTCCCATTGGAAGGACCAATTATAAGTGAGATGTTTTTTTATATTTCAAGTGTTTCTCTCAGATAGCAGTGAGATTGAATAATGTTAATCTCAGCCTTAGACGTCACGCCTATGGACTGTTGGCTGAACATCTGATGTGGCACACTAAACACTTTAGCAGATTCAAAGTCGTCCTCTCGGTTGAATTATGTAGGATTTGTAGGAGACATGTGCATCGCAATCTTTAAAAGCAAAACAACACAAAGCCGCCTGATCGAAGAAGAAAGCTGTCGTGTTTACAAGATATTTTAGCCTGATCTTACAAGTTGGCTAATTCATATTTATACGAAGTTAATCGTGCAATACGATTATCATAAAAAAAAAACAATAACAAAACCTCAATTCTTAACCCGAACGTCACACAGGTCAAGGCAAATCGTACAAAAATCTACAAACTTCAAATGTGATCGTATAAATTAATAATAATAAAATACGTACGAATTCTCATGAGATAGCGTTGGATATTTTAACGTGTCTCATCAATGTCTAAATTTCAGTATAATCTTAATCATAATACAAATTATCTGAGTTATGGAAATTCAATTGGATGCTCAGTTTTCATATAAATATCAACTTCTTGGACAGTTTTCTTAAAATAACTTGAATAAAATATACTTAAAAGTATATAAATAAATAAATAAATGCATAAATGATTAAATACATTAATGTAGAAATACTAAAATAAATACATGAATGCAGAAATAAAATTAAAAAAAAATGTAAAAATACATAAATGTATAAATAAATGAAGTATAACAGAAATGGTGCAAAAATAATTTAACTAAAAGTTGATACTTTTGACAAAACAATATATTTATTTATTTATGTCTGCATTTATTTATTTCTGCATTTCATTAATTATTTATTTATTTCTGCGTTTATGTATTTACTCGTTTATTTATTTCTGTATTTCTACATTTATTTATTTATGCATTAATGTATTTATTCATTTATTTATTTCTGTATTTCTACATTTATTTATTTATGCATTTATGTATTTATTTATTTATTACATTAATTAATTAATTTATTTCTGCATCGAATTAATTACTTACTTATGTCTGCATTTATGTATTTATTCATTTATTTATTTATTACATTAATTAATTAATTTATTTCTGCATCGAATTAATTACTTACTTATGTCTGCATTTATGTATTTATTCATTTATTTATTAAAGCATTTCTACATTTATTTATTTATATACACTTAAGTCCTCCATACGCTTTACGATGACTGTAAAGGGTTTTAACGTTTTTAACTTAATAGCTCTATACTTTTACTGTATGTGGCAACAAATGTCTCATCTGGGTCTTTTCTTCACTCTTTTCAACTATTTGAAGAGAAACGTCTAAGCAGTTGATATTTAAATAAAAACCGAGTGCTGCATTCAGTCTCCTGAGTTCTGAAAGCTTCGAGCAATTAATTCTCCTCTGTCCTTTTTGTCAAAGACCTGACGTTTCTCAGTGTTGTTTTTGAATCGGTGGCCTGCATCTCATTGACATTACTAAAATTAATGACTTTTCAGCCTATATGTGACAACTGTGCAGTCCAAAGGAAGTGTGTTCAGCATTTAATGATGTCATTGGGAAAAGCCCCCGTGGATGGCACGGCCACTCGTTGAACAAAAGACTTCATTCTTCTCAAACCTCTTTTCCCCTCCAGTAACATCAAATAACTTGTTTGGCGTCAGAATAACCACAGATGCCCCGAGAGCAGAATGAGCTTGATCAATATGTGTGAACTCCCTGCAGGAGAGCATTGAGGTTTGATGTAGACATTGTACCAAACTGTTCAGTTGCATCTGGACGGTTATGGGCGGTTCATTTAAGTCTGCGCTAAATTCTTTTGAGGCTGCATTGTTGCTAACAGAAGTCGTTTATGAAGAAATAAAAGCAGGCAGAACTGAATTTGTAGCATGCTGTTAGCTTATTGACAATGGAAAGGTGCTTTGTGCATTGCAGTGTGGCGGGGACATGGCCGTCTCAATGCATGTTGTGATGTGATGTAGGTAGAAGCGTTGCTATGGTGACCGCTTCTTCAGTGGAGCATTGCGGAGTACTCCACAGAGAGGTGTGTATGGAATATCATAAGCAATGAGATGTTAGGGATCATCTAAAAACAACACACCCCTTGTATGAAACGTAGCTTGATGATGCAAGATACTGCAGGGCTGTAGGAGGCAAACATCTGGAGCTGATTAATCAAACAGATTATATTAATATTGTGCTGTTGTGCTGTCCTGTAGAGGCATGTTTTTGTTTGGAAGACGCAAAATTACATTACATTATATTTTTTAATAATTAATATAATGATGCAATTTTTATAAACATTATTATTATTATTGTTAATATTATTATTATTATTATTATCATTCTTCTTATTATTATTATTATTATTAGTATTAGTAGTAGTATTATTGTTATTATTATTATTGTTATTGTTATTATTATTATTGTTATTGTTATTATTATTGTTGTTGTCATTATTATTCTTATCATTATCATTCTCGTTATTATTTGTATTATTATTATTATTATTATCATCATCATCTTCGTTATTCCTATTATTATTATTATTATTATTGTCGTTTTTGCTATTATTATTATTATTATTATTATTATTATCATCGTTATTACTATTATTATTATTATTATTGTCGGTTTTTGCTAATATTATTATTATTATTATTAATAGTATTATTATTATTATTATTATTATTATTATTATTATTATTATTAGTAGTAGTAGTAGTAGTAGTATTGTTATATTATTATTATTATTGTTATTATTATTATTATTATTAATGTTGTTGTCCTTATTATTATTATTATCATTATCATCATTGTCATTATTATTTGTATTATTATTATTATTATTATTATTATCATCGTTATTCCTATAATTATTATTATTATATTGTCGTCTTTACTATTATTATTATTATATTATTATTATTTTTATAATCATCATCGTTATTATTTGTATTATTATTATTATTATTATCGTTATAATTATTATTATTATGTTATTAAACCTTTTTTTTTGCAGATTTAGAACATTTAAATGAATACTGCTGTATTTTATTTCTGTAATATTTTAGTATTGTACCTTTTCTCTAATCTCTCTACGTATAAAGATCTTGTGTTTTAAACCAATTTTAATATTGCACTGCATTATACTTCTGTGTCACGTGTTGTACTTCTGCAGACTATTGTATTGCTATAATGCAATTATGTATTGATGTCATTGCATATACAATAGATTTCTCCTAGAGGCAAGATCTGAGAAGTGAATGCATAACTATGATATTAATGAGTCTTCAGCATTGGTGGAGGGAGGAACAATGGGCATGAAGAAAAATGTTATGAAAATATAGAAAAGGATTTTCAGTTTACATTTATCACTTGCAATTTGTCATCTCCCCCTAACATCTCTCACTTTCTGCTGAGGCAGAGAGACGCACCGGAAAATGCAACTGAGAGAGAGAGAGAGAGAGAGAGAGAGAGAGAGAGAGAGAGAGAGAGAGAGAGAGAGAGAGAGAGAGAGAGAGAGAGAGAGAGAGAGAGAGAGAGAGAGAGAGAGAGAGAGAGAGAGAGAGAGAGGGAGAGGACAGAGAGAGAGAAAGGGGGGAGGGACTGTTGTTGCATACAGTGCTGCTGTCATTTGGCTGCTGCACAGCTCAGCGGCAAGGCGGTCTGTTGAAGGGAGGAGAGGAAAGAGTGAGTGAGACAGAGAGAAGGAGATCCAGGGTGGCAGATGCTGCAGGCCAACAGAAAGACTCGGGGAGGAAGGAAAACAGGACTCGGGTTTAGCCTGTTCTCCCTTAGGAACAAAGGAAGAGCTGCAGAATTGTCCTTCCTTTTTGCTCTTCACTGGTGCTAAATGTGTTTCTATAAAGGAAGGAGCTTGGGGGTAGAATAAAAGCAGGCAGAGCAGGAAGCGCCAAAGCACACAGTCAAAGGTGTGGGCATGGCTGCCAAGAGGGGCAAATCCGGCGTGCCTCAGAGCGTGGCGAGGAGTGAGCTGAAGGTGTACCGTGTTGGCAGCACAGAGGGGCGCATACCCGTGCCATCCAACCTCCGCAAGCAGAGGTCCCTCACTAACCTGGCAGTGCTGACGGATGCTGAGAAAAAGATGCAACTCTATGAGCCAAAATGGTGCGACGACATGAGCCGGGCTGCCTCGGGTCACCTGAAGATGGGCAAGCCCAAACCGGCGTCCGGAGGAGGGGCAGGTGGCGCGCAGCTCTCTCGCAACCTTTCCAAATCAGACCACTCCCTGTTTCAGGGCAAACCCAAGACTTTAACCCCATTGGCGGCACCTGGCAGCTTGGGAAAGAGCCAAAGTCGGATTCCACGAGGGCCTTATGCGGAAGTAAAACCCCTTAGCAAGACAACAGACGATTGCAAGTCTGATGATGATATCCTTTCCTGCAAAGCTAAAGCGAGTGGTAAGAAGGTAGCGGCTGCGTGTTCTGGTGACCCGGAGGCCAAGGGTCAAGGTGAGGAGGGTGGCGATAAACCTTTCCTCAAGGTGGACCCAGAGTTGGTTGTCACCGTTCTTGGGGACTTGGAGCAGTTGCTCTTCAGCCAAATTCTTGGTGAGTATGGCTTTCCCTATCTACAATCAAATGGTCTGATTGCACAAACCTAGTTTTGCTATCCCTGTGTCACGGGCAAACCCAACTTGACTGTCTTTTACGGCCACCTACGACCAGCTGCTGTTGGCAGCATGGCTGCTGAACGTGGCAGGCGCAGTGTGGTGTGAAAGGGCTATAATCACACTACAGTATTCATGCTTGTTCGCCCTTGGAGAGCTCTTCGTTGTAGCCATGAATAAAAATGTGATTCTAAAGGTGAGCAGTGGGACAATGGGTAACATGTGCATCCTTTCTGCATCTGACAGTCTCTCTTACACGTGGGAAAAAATAGCACCCATAGATTATCCCCCATGGCATTTATCCAATATCGTTCGACGATTGAGCTACAAATGCTCGGGGGTGACGCTTGCCACACTGATTTGCTTTCGACGCCTGCCTGGTGCTGTGTGTCTGTCCGTTTGTGTGTGCTGGTTGTATCTCCTAGTGTTACCGCTCATCGGTAATGAGGTAATGGCTGCTATCATGGAAGCGGATAGTAAGAGGAGAACTAGAATACAACAATGGGTCATACGGTCCGCTTTGGCTTGATGGTGTGTTTGTCATCAACCTTTTTCGATTGCTGCTTTAGTGATCCGTGATGGTAAATGATGCTGTCGGATACACAAACAGAGACTGGAGATTTATTTGATGGGATGTGGGAGGGAAAACAACTGGGATCTCATTGTATTGTATGGGATTGTTGATTTGAGACAATATTTGATGATGACCAAATATTTAGACTACATGTGTATGGCATAATGTACTAAAGCATATTGGTTGTTTTGTCTAAAGCGTGCATTTAGTTTTTCTATTCACTTAAATCAACATACAACATACATATATATTTGTGCATCTGCTCTCAAATAGGTGACCTCTATTTCAAATGTATCCAGGTTTCATCTGTTAAATGACCAATTCTTGAATGCTTTTAATGGTTTGTATATCTAGAGTACGACAAAAATAATTCATTGGTTGGACTACCGATGGTAAATCAATGACCTGGATCAAATTTCTTACTATAATGTATTAGTCATCTCTTCTTAGCCCTTGTCAAAGGATTGAGTACTGGATTTCTCTTATAACCATACAGAATTATTCTAATTTTCGTATAATATCCCTACAAACACAGAGCACAATATAGATGATTTACAACACATAGTTTGCAGTACAACCCTTTTATAATTACCAATCTAATGCAGTTGCGGCCGGGGACTTCTTCCAAGGGGCCCAAATTCAAAATACGTGTTCGAAGTGTCGTGTGTTGTTCGTCATGTCAAAATATGTGTTCAGTGCATCATGTGAACCATGTCAAAAAAAGTGCCTGCTGCACATGCGCCAAAACAGTTTATGATAAAAGAGACTCCCAAGACACTTAACACTAAAATCTGGTTACACATGAGATTAAGCGAGTATCTGGCTAACCTGAGGGTCTCTTTTTTTAATAAAACCCTTTGAAGCGTCTGCAACAGGCACATATTTTGACATGACGCATGATGAACAAAGGGTCACATGACGTGCCAAACACATATTTTGACATGACGAGCCACACGCAGCCTAAATACATGTTGTGATGAGATTTGCATCGTGCACCATCGCAGCATATGGTGGTGAGGTTGCGAATTGCAACCAACGGCTCAGTCCACTGCTCACCCCTCACTTTTGAAACACACAGAGAAGCTATGGTTGCCGCCACCCGAAAAACATGTTTTCATTGGAGACAACTTAGTAAAAAAAGTTTGTCCGTTAAGGGCTTCTGTAGAAACATGGCTGCACAAAATGGCGACTTTCACGTAAGGGGACCCTCTGTGTATGTAGATAAAAGCGTCTCATTCTACAGTAATAAAAACATAACGGTTCATTATAAAAAGGTCTTTATGCACCCCTGATAAAATAGTTTGGTATATTATTTTGCATTTCTGTCAAGAGATCCTTCTTAAAATTACACACTGCACCTTTAAGATTACATAATATCCGATAAAATCAAATAAGACTCCAAAACTCACGATGAATCTGTGTTAGTCTGGTAGTGTCTTCTGGTAATTCAATAGGAATTCAATAAGGATTCTGTAACATTGGTTACAAAGCATTGAAATTCTATTAAGAATGTTGTTGAAGTATTTTTACTATCCATTCATATACATATATATATATCATATATATATATATATATATATATATATATATACATATATATATATCATAATTACAGCATACTCTATATTTTGGTTTCTGTCTTTTAGCAATGTATAAGTGAGGGATGTAATGATCAGTAAAACATAATCACATGAAGTCCTGAACTTGGAGCTAAATTTGGAGAGAACATGATGGGCCACAGGGCAACTTATGGAAGTATGAAAACATTTTACCGCAAGCTCTCTATTACCCATTGATTCTCTATCAAAGCATCTTCTGTCTCCTAAAATCTAAACTACTGCATGCATAGCAGACTTGCTTATGAGCCGTTTGGTATGCAAGACATCTGCAGAATCTGGTGCTAGAGAAGATTGAATCAGATCTCATAATAAAACATGGCTTTCCTGTGTGCATTCACAGCTGCTGGATGAGCTTCTCACCATATAGCCTTAAAATATCTATGAGAGACAATAGATTGAATTCAGGAAGGAGATCGTATGGAAACTCAAATCTCCGGACAGATTTGTCTTCTTTGTATCAGACTGGAAATAAGTCTGAATATGAGAGGAAGTATACTCATTCCCAGCAGAAGCAGACCGGTGTGATGGAGATATGGGAGATTTATTACATTTGTGAGATTGCGGTGATCATATTGGCCTTGTTTAGCAGTGGTAGAATGAAATGTGATTTGTAATAGCTGATTGTGATAACAGTATCGAAAAAGCATCATGACGTTGGATGATACATAAAACAAACACCTAATTGAGCCAGAAATTGACTTAGAAAACCAGTACTCAGTTGTAAGTCAAACCTGATGACCCACTTACCCTAAACAGGGCGATGTGCTCAACGTAACTGTATAGAGAAAAGAGCATATATAAAAATTTAATTCTTCTGCTGCAGTCAGCTGCACGGCATGCCACTTATGCAGAAGTATGCTCTATTTTATATATCTATTATATATATATAAGTAAATGTAAATTATTATAATAATTGTATTGACTAGCTTCTGACCTTAGATCAGCATAGGGAATCTCTATAATTTATAAGACATGTTGCTGATATGTTGTACCTTTTCTTGTTTCTTGATTCTTATAACTTCTTTTTATGGAAGATTGATTAATTGCAATGTCCAACAAATGCATAGGCTAACAAACTCAGATATTTGCATGATTTAATGCAAATTCAGATGCTGTTTTAAATTTTTTTAGGTCAACCTCTGGCACAGTTTAAAAACTTTTCAAATCCTATCAGTGGTCTATCATGTCACTGAAACACATCAGTGCTGCCATTAGTATTAAACATGTTACCATTATGGGGTGGTTTCCCTGACAGGGATTAGATTAGTCCTAGACTAAAAAATTTCAGTTTTCCAAACTGAAAACAACTTGGACTGACATATCTTAAAATACATCAGTGCCCTTTGTTTTGCCTCAAAATGCACACCAGTAATGTTTTAGTAAGGCATATTTGTTAAAACTAGTTATATTTCCTATTTCCTATATTTTCTAGTTATATTTAAGATACAGGTAATCCCTGTCTGAAAAACTGCCCGTATATATAAAATTAAGAGACCACTTCAAGATTATTTTCAGTTTTCTACTTTTGTTTCATTTTGACAATATTTCTGCAAAGTATCTAATAATTATTTATAAATTTTTTTGCATTTACTACTGAAAAATTTAAATTGTCAAAATAACAAAAAAGATGCAGTGTTTTCAGATCTTGAATACTGCAAAGAAAACAAGTTATATATTTATTTTGAAAACAGCACAATGCTAATGTTTTTGCATGTACTTTTTGTAGAAACAATAAAAAAATGAAAACCCTGATTTTTAATCACAATTTGTCTTTGTGTCCACTTACTCTTTTATATTGCTTTTTGGGTGACTTTACTGTATGTCGCTCATGAGGTTTGCTTTTAATTTTTTCAGCACCTGTATATATAATGATACTTTTTTTAATACAATTCAATTTATAAGAACATAATTTTGGAAATGAGATTAGGAGCATTAAAGTTAGATTTCTTTAATTTATTTTAAATTGATTTGAATCTTTGACATTGACCTTACTCTGTCAAAATTAACTAATTATAATAATACAATTTTAATTGAATGTTCTTTACATTATGTAGTATGATTTTAAATCCCAACAACTTAAGGTGGGGTTTCTCAGACCGGGTTTCAGACTTTAGTAACTAATAACAGCTGTCTTAAATCTACTACTGTAGTACCACCACCTGTTTGCCTTTTCTTAATGCTGCCCTGCACTCGATTGGTCACTGGTGTTCAGTTTACAGTCACATGCAACACGCTGTGCAATAAAAATGCATGAATTATTGTCATCCTGTCACTTCATTAACTAATTCCAACCATGTCAGCCTGGAGTGATTTTATTAACTAGAAGACATGGTAATTCTCTCATGGGATTGAATTTGATTGACATGAGATTTGTGGTGTCCAGTAATGCCTGTAAGAGTCTTCTCGACCGCCCTCTCTTTCTGTAAAGCAGTCGGGTCATTAATGATGTCGGTGCGGGCGCCATGCCTAACTGCACCATGGGATTGATTGGCCATGCTGTTGACATGCTAACCGGCTGCCCATGCAGGCCAACATTTCACTCCTATGAGCCAAGCAAGAGATGAAGAGATGAAGTGTAGTGTTTTTTTTTTCAAAGAAGAGGGCGAATTATTGTTATATTTTTATTGAGTGATATATGGCCATCTGATGAGCTCATTATCAGTATTTGGCTTGATGGTCTGAGATCCTTGTTGAAAAGAATTCCTTGTTGGGAATTTCTTGAGTTTTTTAAGTGCTTTTCCTCCACCTGCTTTGCAAATGATGGATAAATGTGTCTAAATAAATGCATACATTTTGACAAATTTCATGGCAGAAACTACTAAGATGTTAATAAAACAAAAAGTGTTATTAAAAACTATTATAAAAAACATCTCGGGAACGAGACGCTGCGTCTCCCTTGCCATACTTCCTGCGTACCTGGTACGCCGTCTTCAGCAACATTTCAGATAGCAAGGGCGTTTTTCAGGTCGCCTTTTATACGTCCTGGCTCCCACCTCACCACGCAGGTGACATTACGCCCCACCGTTGGTTGAATTTGATATACACATTCAGACGCACTCACGCCTGGAGGTGTTTCCAAAGTGTCACTACGGTGAAGCAGCTCGAGTTCCCTCAAAAGGGAACTATTTTTATGCTAATGTCCTCATTATAAACACTTTTTAAAAATCATACATGTGCTTTTAATGTTTTGCATACCTATTCTGATACATATCTTAATGACGATTTTTGTATCGGTAGATCCAGAATCACAAAGGAAGCGGACAGTTCAGAATGTTCTGGATCTCCGACAGAACCTGGAGGAAACCATGTCCAGTCTACGAGGAACCCAGCTTAGTCAAAGGTGAGAGTCAATGAGGACGTAACGTGTTTATGTTATGAACCATTACAGCCAAACTGATTCATGATGAGTCTTTAAGCATACAAATGGATAAAAGTAAAATCCTCTTCCCAGAAAGTCTGTAGCACAAAAAGTACAAGACAAATTATGTTTAAAAATTTATAAAAACATCTATTTAAGATGATGTCTTTTGATTGTGAGCAATATAGTGATGTTTGCCTTATACAACAATGTTAACAAAGAAAGAAAAGTATTAAGGTACTCAAGTTATTTGAGTATTTTTCAAAATTAAAGTATGGTGTTGCTAAAAAAATTTTTTTTGTGTATTTGGTGTAAGGCAATGTGTTTACATGGTTTAAGGTAAAAACACATTATTTTAAACATACCGTGCATTATTATTGCTCCTTTATGCACTGAAAAAATGATTCATTCAATTTACTCATTTTTTGTAAGGTAAGTGGTCGCAATCAATTTATTTAAGCTTTATTTAAACAAACGTTTTTTTTTTTTTTTTTCTGTTTTTTTTTTTTTTTTAAATGTAGCTTAAATAAATTGATTGTGACCACTTACCTTCAAAAAATTGAATGAATAATTTTTTTCAATGCACCTTTCTGAAACGCATCGATTTTACAAAGCTATCCAGTGCATTGTGATTGGCCGAAAACCTCAAGCGTGTTACAGAAATGTGACACCGCTTACCATTTGGAATCTCAGCTCCCAAAGCACAGCGTCTCCACAACATGGCGGCAGCAATACTAGAGCGAAAATGAAAGTTTTGCCTTCTTTTTTGCGTATACATTTGGCTGGTGTTATGCAAATCTTCCCACAGTGAGGTAGATATATGGCGGCGTTTTTGAATAAGGTGTTTTAGGAAGGTGTGTATGTGCCTTCACTTTTATAAAGAATATCTTTTTGGGTTTAAGACTTTAATCTTTGTGAATTTACGAATCTTTTATATACACAAACAGCTTTCAACACTCCAAAGACAAAGAAAACATGAAGTCGCATCATATGACCCCTTTAAAGCTTATACACCTGGAGAATGTGAGTGTGCCTGAAAATGAACAGGAAGAGTTTAATATATCAAAAAGCTCAAATCTGTTCTTTATCCCAAGTAATTATTTCTATAAAGGATGTGATTACACAGCAAAAGTGTCATCCATGCTTACTTTCATCTCTCTACGTTCCTCTGTTCTGAGCCCTGAAGACCTCAACCTATCTTTCATCCACACATCAAACATTCACCTGCAGGCTAACCATTCGCTATAGTTCAGCAGTACTACCACAGTTCCAGAGTACCAATAGTTTTTTGTGGTGATAAGTGTGCTTAAACTGTTGAAAATCTTTGCCTGGTTGGTTGCTTCTCATCATCATACACAGGTTTTAAATACAATAAGAGTGAATAACAATTTCTCCATCTCTTAACCACTGCAAAAGCAGTTAGCATGAATGCAAATGTCTTTATCCATACATGGGTCACTCACATCAATCCTAATATTTTTTTGATAATGTGAGAAACGTTACACATCAGCGGTATTGATCGCGCGGCTAATGTTCCTCCATTTTGAATGCAGGTTGTATGAAATGTGATGGAGCGGCTTAAATATGATTCATACTAGAGCATCCGCGCTCAAACCCCAGATGAACACCGACTCTACTCTGCATATCATGAGCTTGACTGTAATGTGATATTTCTGCTATTCTTGAAGTAAATGTGTGGCTCACAGCGTTGTGATTGTAGTTATATTTTTAAAATGTTTCAGTTCAGACCTGCTGTACATGCTACATTTGTTTTAATGGCTGGATGTGTGCTTGGAAAGGTTCCTGTAATTGTAAATAATCACTAAACCACATGGAAGCTTTTTACATGCTGGTTTTGTTGAGGAAAACTGTTTTGCAGGCATTATACTTTAGACTTATTTTTAAGTATTTCTTTATACTTTCATAAACCTGATCTGTGCACCAGAGTATCATAGAAATGATAAGGTTGTTTTTTGACTTGGTTTTTGTATGCAAACGGTTGAATGCACAAATTATACTTTATTTGACTCGTACAGTACGTGCACACAGGCGTTCAACGCATGCACATTGCGACAAAATGCAATGCATCTCCTGGGCTACATACTACATTACATATCACTGTAATGTAAAAAAATCCAGCATGAAGTTAAAACAACTTGGTTTTGCAAGTCTGCTCACCGTTTACGGACCCTCGTGTACGCCTAAAAAAACTGAGTGAGCATACTTCGTCTTTAACTTGTAACAACCTGAAACATCTAAGCATCATGCCAACAGCTTTCTTTTAGTCGAACACCACTCACAGTTTGTTTTCAAGTCCATGCTCTCTCTCCTGAAGTTTGTAATGGGAAAACCTGGCCACGGAGAGGGCAGAAACTTTGCTTTGGCTTCAGTAGCATGTGATGTGGCATCAAGAGAGAATAGAAGCAAATCACGGGTTTGGGAGTCTGTAAAATATAGTTGTAAAGTTGTTTGAAGGCGCACAGCATGAAACATTTCTTTTGACTTGAAGCTGCAATTTTGTTCTCCAGCTTTATGATCTTCAGCTAACAATGCCAAGATCTTGGCTGTGTGAAACAAACAAAAAAGACAAATGCAAAGGAAAGAAAAGCAAAGGAAAGAAAAATCACAAATGCAAATATCATATTTGTGTCTTTTAGACAACAATGTGAACAAATGAGGAGTTGCTTGAACATCTCCAGATGTTTCTCCTTAGCATAAGACCCCAATAATGTCAGGCGTGTCTCTTTTAGAAAATCAGAATAGATCTCAACCTTGATTCGGACTATGCTCAGATTTGCAATAAATTATATGAGCTAGGAAACATTTGTGTTCATTGACACGGAAAAAAGAGTAAATTGTGTCCTTAAACATAAATATATAAATCAATTATTTTGTGACTATACCACAACATTTCTTAAGATTGGGTTTTATCAGCACAGTACCGCAATACAAATCAAAGGGCAAAGTGAGAGGATTCATTAGTTAGTATTTCCCACTTGCTAAAGGACAATGTGCTTTGTATGTTACACCTTGCGTACATTCAGACCAAATATTTAAGATCATGGTTAAAACCACTTTAGAGGAACTTTATAGCTGTCTGATAAATTATACTGGTTAAATTATAAATTATAAATTATACTAAGTTAAAAATAGCTGCTTGGATGCTCATGTGGTTGTGTACTGTATATTTTATGCTGGTACATCTGGTTATGTTATCTTCAACCTCTATAAAAGAATGTTACTCAATTCATGATTCATGCATGAGGTCCTTTGGTCTTGATCGTATTCAACAATCCAGCTGGATGGTCACCAGCATGTGCGTTTTTTAATGGTTTCCAGTGTTAGATATTGGTGTCCTCACCCGATTTTTAAGTAGCCCATACAATCAAACCTTTATGTACCAGGATGAAAGCTCAAATTGATAGACTTTACTAAATTCAGGGCATTAATTTTATTTCTCTATTCACTTTCAGCTGTCTGGAGAGCAGCATCTGCTATGACAGCGATGAAACCAACGCCCGTAGCATCTCCAGCCTCTCCAACCGCTCCTCGCCTCTCTCCTGGCGTTACGGGCAGTCCAGTCCCCGCCTGCAGGCCGGCGATGCCCCCTCCTCAACCGGAAGCAGCTATTTGGCAGGCACAAAGACCTCGTCTCAGTATACATCTCACACGATGCCCGCGCGCTGCACTGGCAATCTGGGCCGCGCGTCTCACAGCGAGTTCATCGAAGGCCTCGACGCCGGTGATGGTGACCTCAAGTGTGGCTATCTGAGTGACTCTGACTTGCTTGGCAAAAGCTTGCATGATGAAGATGATGATGATAATCTGGCCAATGGGTGAGTGTCTTCATGTGTGGGTGTGGCTTTGGTAGGTTTATATTTGTTCGCTTAATACTTTAAAATTTGTCAAGAGAAAAGCAGTCATGCATGGTGAATTAACAAAAAAATTTGACTTTAGCGAGTTTAGGCTCAATAATGCTCATTGGCAACCATTGGCTTGTCCTCTGAACTTTTCTGTTTCGTCATAGTAGCCAACCTACTGAATCACCCAGTCATCTGGTTTATGTCTTTTTGCAAGGTCAAGCCATTTGCTAGGTCTCCAATTATTCAGATTACCCAACCAAGCCCTATTTTCACCATCATTTGCATACCAGAGGAGTGAACATGTGTTTCCCTTGACAGCAGGTGTCTGATCTCAGTATGCAAAGCCTGTCACGTTTCGTTGGACTGGTTTTTGAGGATAGCCACTCCTTTTTTGACTTCAACTGTCTTGCTTTCTGGTTCCTATCTCTAGCTCGTTTAAAAGCATAATTATCAGCGAAGCTCGGTCACACACCCAAATGCATACACGTACGCACATTGGTATGATGAAATCCAGGACAGTTCTCCCGGGTGGGAATGGGGCTTTATCTGGGAAGCTCATGCTGAGGGATTTAGAAAGTGCCGCATGACGGTGGGGTGATCAGAGGCAGACCTCGTTTTTATTTTCTACTGACGAGAGACGTACGTAAGGTAAAAGGAAACACTTACTACAGAAATATAGTAAGAATCTTGTACAGTAATTTGTGCAACAAATCAATAAAGATGATAAAGCACTTTCTATTTCCTTACAGAAAAAAACCTTGGTTTTACCAATAAAAACATTTACTATTACATTTGCCGCTGCTGACATTTGTGAACTGGCTCGCATGGCGCAAACATGTTTAACATCAAAATGACATCGCTTATAAAACTAACACATGAAGAACATGATCTGTTTGAGAGCATCAGATTTGATATACCGGTAGTTGCATGTTTTGATGAAATCTAATATGTCGCTGTCTTCTGGCTCCTGTGGTTTTGTTAGCCTGTTCATAAGGACATGCAGCTCTACATGTATCTCAAGAACAATGAAAAGATAAATTGCTAGTTTATGTCAAGTTTTCTGATTGGCTAACCTAAAAAATGTGGGTTGCTTTTTATGGGTTGCGGTTTACAGAGACCAGAGGTGTAAGAGTCGAGAGACAGGTTTGGTTTTTCACATACACAAACTTGTGTTTTTAATAAGGACAAGTTATGCACGATATTCCGAAAAATCCTTAAATTCAGTCTGGGATATTCTCCAACACTCAATAATTTACTTGCATCATCTTTGAGATAAGCATGCTTTAGTATCACATGCTCATGTTATTATTAATAATACTGTTTCAGCATTATATAACGTTTCACAGTTAGTGGCGTATCGGTCATATGTGATGTAGAATTGCATTTGTGAAAGTCTCAGTGGTAACCATGGAGACGCTGAGGAGATGAAGGGAAAAGGTGAGGTTCCCACGCAGATGCTTCAGTCTCGATCCTGTAGCTTCGTCTGTATGTATGGAAGCTCCACATTGACTTTCTTTACCATGGTACAATGATTTATCAGATGTCTACTTTGATATTTTCATTTATGCATTTGGCAGATGCTTTTATCCAAAGCGACTTATAGTGCATTCATTGCATTCAAGGCTTGTATTTGATCAATACACTATATGCGTGTTCACTGGGAATCAACCCTATAACCTTTTGTGCTGTTAATGCAATTTTCCACCACTGAGCTAAACAGGAACATTATGAGGCGGTTTCCCGGACAGAGCTTATTCTAGTCCCTGCCTTAACTTAAAAAACCTGTACTGAAATATCTTAAGTTGTTTTTACAAACAAACCTTGCAAAAAACAATATTAGTGTGCATCTTGAGGTGTTTTTAAATTAGGCAGCTCAAATATGCATTTTAGTCTGGGATTAGGATAAGCCCTGTCCAGGAAAACCAATGCTATCTCACAATAAGTGCACATATAGAGATGTTTTCCCAGCCTGATCTCTTGAGAATTCGTACATTTTTCATGAGTTGGCTAATTTGTATTAATTCATACGACCACATTTGTAAGTTTTTGTTCGATTTGCCTTGACCCCTGTGACGTTGGGGTTAGGTGCGGGGTTAGGGGTTGGGTTTTGTTGTTGTTTTTTTCATGAGAATCGTATGTTTTTGCGCAATTAACTTTGTATTATGAATTAGCCAACTCGTAAAATATGTATGAATTCTTGTGAGATCAGGCTGGGAAAACACCCCTATGTACACTTATTGTATTTAGTATGTTGTGTGACATCAAATTTATGTTACTTAAAACATTCAAAATGGCTGAAATGTTATGATTGAAGGAACTTTTTGTGGAGGTTTCTCCGACAGGACTTATAGTCCCAGACTAAGGGCCAGATTTACTAAGCGCTTGCGCCAGCGTAAACCATCATTTTGGCGGTAAATAGCGATGTCGG
The DNA here is from genome assembly GCA_025389145.1 of Misgurnus mizolepis. NCBI lineage: Eukaryota > Metazoa > Chordata > Actinopteri > Cypriniformes > Cobitidae > Misgurnus > Misgurnus mizolepis. The sequence goes on along the minus strand of JAIFKI010000005.1, from coordinate 2,447,185 downwards.
AATTTACTAAAGACGCGCAGTGGATCATTAGCGCTGAAAAGGTGTGGTCTAGTTCTTTTTGCGACTGACCTGATTGCATATGCATTTCTAGGAGTTTCCCTTTCAGACGCAAACATTTTGGGAGGAGACTATTTAAATGATTCACGCAACGCGATTTACTAATGTTTGCGCATGTGTTATGTATGGCATTTGCGCGACTATTTAACGCCGAAAAAAAGCATGTCTTAAATCATTTTGCGCTCGAAATGGCTGCAATTGTTGTTGCTAGGAGGAGACATCGCAGAAATCAGAGACTGCATGGTAGAAGGGAGAGGATTTCCAGGATCATTTTACCAGATAAGTTCACGCGTCTCTCTGCCTTTATTTATCGGCCTGTATATCACATGCACCTGCAGGAGCATCATCTCTGCTTATTTGCAACCATGCGCTAATTTGCGCTGCTCTTAGTAGATTGGTTGGTCATTATGGAAATCAGCTGTTGCGCCTGTGTTATTTAATTAGCGCTTTTTTAGTAAATAACCCGCAGATATCACCACTCCCATCAGCGCATTTTTGGAATTGCGCTCATGCGCTAATTTGCCCTGTTTAGTAAATCTGGCCCAAAAATGCATGTTTGAGCTGCCTTAACTTAACTTTTATAAAAATTATATCACGGGTCTGTTGAATGCTGTATTCTGATTGGCTGATAAATGTTCCCTGTGTATGCATTAATTTCTGATAAACACACACCTAACTTTTCAAATGTCTTAAAAAATTGGGTACCAGAGCAATGTTTGTGGTAACCGTGGTATAAGAGGAATAATTAACCCCGGTCCTTTGAATTATTAGAAAATAATGCGCGTCGTGCCGCATTGCACCTTGGGTGTGCATTATTTCCTATAATTCAATGGCTCGTTGTCAATTATTCCTTACATATCAGTGCCATTGTTTTGTCTTAAGATTAGTGTTGGGGAAAGTTACTTTTAAAAGTAATGCATTACAATATTAAGTTTCTTTCCAAAAAGTAACTTATTGCGTTACTTTTCATAGAAAGTAATGCTTACGTTACTTTTAAGTTTCTTTTGCGTTACTTTTTTTTACTTGGCTTTTTCTTACTTGGATCTCTTTCAGGCCTTGCAGGTATTTTTTATGACTGAGAAGTTTTGCATTCAGAAATTGCATATTTCCATCGCAAAAATGTCAAGCTCTGGCCTGCCATCTCTGTTTCTGACTAAAACTTTTCCTGCTCTGGCGCTCACGCATAAAGTGCGTAAATCTATGTTAATACGTTCAGTTTAATGCAGTACATTGTTTTTTTTTCATCTAATTAATTAAACTAAAAAGTAACTTGCATTGCTTTTTTTTTAAAAGTAACTCAAATATTAATGTGTACATTTATAAAGTAATCCGTTACTTTACTCATTACTTCAGAAAAGTAATATTACGTAATTCACGTTACTTGTAATGCGTTACCCCAACACTGCTTAAGATGCACACCGGTATTGTTTTTTGTAAGGTTTGTTTGGAAAAACGACTTTTAATATAACTAAGGCCTAATCCTGAATTAAGCGAAATCTAAACTGGCCCAATATGGACCTGGGACGTCCACTTATTGATTGCTATTGGGATGTAAAGAGACTTGTAAACGCCACTATTACAAAATATAATGTCTGAAGTGCATTTAAGCTGAGCTGTGCTGTATTTTAGCATCTTCCTGTTAAATGCACGTATTAGGTTTAATGAATGTTTTTGAAGCAAACTGCTGATGCTTGTGTGTCCCTCAGCCCAAAACATTACGAGAACAAAGACAAAAGCAAAGTCTCAAATAAGACAGATAATGTCTATTGATTGTGTCTGGCCTGAGGCCGTACGTAGGGTCTTGCGTTGCTATGAGCTTCATATATTGCCGTTCCCCTGAGACTATTATTGGATAGAGACCTGTTCTTAGTCAAGTCCATGCTGAACCTCTGCTAATGGAAATGTGAAGAAATGATTTATGTTACTGTACTTTAAGTAGCTAAAAAATGTTAGATTATAAAGTCTATCATGTGCATAGGTCATAATTCAAAGAATTGTGGGGTGGGGGGTTGCCTTGATTTTTTAAATGCAAAATAACCTTTTATATATTTAAATCATTTTTATGTAAATTAGACATAAAAGAGAGATAAAGCTTTCCAACAGTGACTGACTTGTGTTCCTGTAGCTCTGGTATAGTGCAAAAGTTTGTGAATTCGATCCCAGAAGACACACATACTGATCAAACATATACCTGTAAGTCGCTTTGGATAAAAGCATCTGCCAAACGCATGTTGGTTAGGTCATCTTTAGGGGTCTAAGTGCATTTCCTTGTTCTCACTGTCATATTTCCCTATGGGAAGAAAAGCAAACATCTAATGTTTCACCTTAAATTCTGTCTGGTGACTCGGAAAGAAAAGATAAACCGTCACAACGGCGCTCAGATTTCTGTCTCCTAAAGAAACACATGATTTGGTTAAAATTATGGTCAATCCTTTGGGACATGAAGCCATCGCAGTGCAAGCAGTTTTGACCTGAATACGTCTCTCTGCTGTTTGCCTTTCACATTTTCAAAGACAGAGAGCGAATGATCTGTTTGCTTGTTTTGTCAGTTGATTGATTGAAAGAACGAGCGAATGATTTACAACAATAGCCCACCCAGAATCCTCTCTGTTTATGAAACATGGAAAGCTACGTCATAGTGAAGCTAAACAACAGACAATTAGAAATGGGTTGGAAAGTGTGTTTTAAGTCACTTATTGATAATATGGTCTTGGACGGTTGTTTGGATTTTCTCGTTTTTTATTAGGTGTCTGCTTATTGGCCCAGGTCAAACATAAATATATTCAGGTATTTGCATCGCTAATGTAAGCCAATTGAGCTATAGAAATACTGTGATATTATCTGTGATTATCAGACAGACATCAATCACTCTGTACAGGATTTTATGTTTACTGTAAGGTGTTAAGAACTAATGGCTGAAACATCTTTGTCTGATAATGCACAACATGGTTGGATAGCAATGGCGGGTTTCCACCCTTAATCTCCGAGCATGCAGAGCATGGGCTGGGATGTGTTGCCATAGTAACCCCCATGAGCCCGACTCTCTTTGACTCTGAAACATGGTGTGTCAGTGTATTAGCGCATGTGTGTGTGTCTGTGAGATGGAAAATGGCTGCATATTACAGTGCAAGGCTCGAAGGAGAGTTAATGATGGGCTGTGTGCCATTGATTTCATATGTGTTAGTAATCATTTATATAATGTCTTCCTGCTATCTTTCCTTCTGCTTTTTCACCACAGGGTTTTGTGATTTATTGGGCGTACACTTCAAATTAGATTTTTACATTTCTTGGAGAAAATGTGAGGGGTGCTTTTTGTGCAAAACTCATCACAATGATGCTATGGTGTTTTGGGTGGTTGCCAACGCGTTGCTTTGTGGTTCCTTCATTCCTGGATGGTTGCCTGGGTGTTGCTATGCAGTTCCTTTTTTTAATGGTGGTTGTCAGTGTGTTGCTTTTTGGTTCCTTGATTCCTGGGTGGTTGCCAGGGTATTGTTATGTGGTTCCTTGTTTCCAGGGTGGTTGCCAGGGTGTTGCTCTATGCATCCTTGATTCTTGGGCAGTTTCCAGGGTGTTGCTATGTGATTCTTTGTTTCTTGGATGATTGGGCGTTTTTTATTGGTTTCTTGATTCCTGGGTGGTTGTTAGGGTGTTGCTATGGAATTCCTTCTTTCCAGGGTTGTTGCCAGTGCGTTTTTTTATGGTTCCTTGATTCCTGGATGGTTGCTAGGGTGTTGCTATGCAATTCTTTCTTTCCATGGTTGTTGCCAGTGCATAGCTTTTTTGTCCCTTTATTCCTGGGTGGTTGCCAGGGTGTTGCTATGCAGTTCCTTGTTTCCAGGGTGGTTGCCAGTGAATTGCTTTTTGTTTCCTTAGTTTCTGGGTTCCTTGTTTCCAGGGTGGTTGCCAGTGAATTGCTTTTTGTTTCCTTAGTTTCTGGATGGTTGCCTGGGTGTTGCTATGCAGTTCCTTTTTTTAATGGTGGTTGTCAGTGTGTTGCTTTTTGGTTCCTTGATTGCTGGGTGGTTGCCAGGGCATTGTTATGTGTTTCCTTGTTTCCAGGGTGGTTGCCACAGTGTTACCATGTGGTTCTTTGACTTCTGGGTGGTTGCCAGGGTGTTGCTCTATGCATCCTTGATTCTTGGGCAGTTTCCAGGGTGTTGCTATGTGGTTCTTTGTTTCGTGGGTGATTGGGCGTTTTTTTGTTGGTTTCTTGATTCCTGGGTGGTTGTTAGGGTGTTGCTATGGAATTCCTTCTTTCCAGGGTTGTTGCCAGTGTGTTTTTTTATGGTTCCTTGATTCCTGGATGGTTGCTAGGGTGTTGCTATGCAATTCTTTCTTTCCATGGTTGTTGCCAGTGCATAGCTTTTTTGTCCCTTTATTCCTGGGTGGTTGCCAGGGTGTTACTATGCAGTTCCTTGTTTCCAGGGTGGTTGCCAGTGAATTGCTTTTTGTTTCCTTAGTTTCTGGGTGGTTGCCAGGGTGTTGCTTTTTGGTTCCTTGATTACTGTGTGGTTGCCAGGGTGTTGCTATGCAGTTCCTTGTTTCCAGTGTGGTTGCCAGTGTGTTACTTTTTGGTTCCTTGATTCCTGGATGGTTGCCAGGGTGTTACTATGTGGCTCTGTGTTTCCAGAGTAGCTGCCAGGGTGTTGCTATGCAGTTCCTTGTTTCCAGGGTGGTTGCCAGTGTGTTACTTTTTGGTTCCTTGATTCCTGGATGGTTGCCAGGGTGTTGCTATTTGGCTCTGTGTTTCCAGAGTAGTTGCCAGGGTGTTGCTATGCAGTTCCTTGATTTCTCGATGATTGCCAGGGTGTTGATTTGTGCTTCCTTGATTCTTGGGTGGTTGCCAAGGTGTTGCTTTGTGGTTCCTAGATTCCTGGGTGTTTGCTAGGGTGTTGCTATGCGGTTCTTTGTATCCTGGGTGGTTGCTAGGGTGTTGATATGTAGTTCCTTTTGCTTAAGGGGTTGCTAGGGTATTGGCTTGCAGTTCCGTGTTTCCTGGGAGGCTGCTAGGGCATTGGTATGCAGTTGTTATGGTTTTTGGTTTCTCTGTGATAATCTGGTCCGTAATTTTGGTCAAGGTTCCTTTTTAAGTTTAAGTCTGGGGTTTCTTTATACTATTTTTAGCATTCTTTTATAAGGTTTCATTTTTTACAAATCACTTACAGCTTTAGCAAATCTGATACAGTAGTTTTGAAAAGCAGTGGCACACTTCTCCTCAACAAGCCGAGATGTTATTCATGTTTGTACCGCAACATGTGGGAAAAGTTTAAAAAAGTTAAATACTTGGGGTTGTGGGTTTGTTCAAAACATTTTTACAGTGCAGCCACTTACTGTAGCAGGGTTTTTTTAAGTTGTGAATTTTACGCTATGGTTTGTGGTTTTCGAGAAAGATTTCAGTCTATTTATTCTTATTCTTTTCTATGAGATCTTCTGGTCAGACAGAAGACGTATAACGCTATATCTAGTATGAAATTAGACAGGATATACTCCATTAACCGCAAGAGGAAGAATGACCAGCCAGATCTTAATCCATGTGGACATCAGATGTCCTACAAACACACACAAACACAGTGCACAAGAACATCTGGTGAGGTAGAGACTCTTGAGTCTTGAGGGATGTTATTCTAAGACAACCTTATGTTAACACATCTCTATGTGTGGTCAGACCGAACACCGGACATGTCGGTGGAATGTCAGTGATATTCATTTGTATTGTTTGTATTGTAAACGTATCATTATAGTCACAGTGCTGTTTAAAGTGATTTTTTTTCATAAATTGATGCTGATGCTGCAGGTTCCTGCAGTAATGAATCTCTGCATCTCTCTCAAATATGTTGCAACACTTAGTTGCATTACTTAGTAATTTGCATCCAGACTAATGACTTCATGAGAGGTTAATGAAGCTAGAACAATAGCGATACAACACTGTAATTAAATTAATGCATAACATTGTGATAATTTCAGAAAAATAAATCGATAGATATAAGAGATGAGGCTATACTGCATATTGCATGGGCACTGTAACCTTGTTTTCTTATTATGTGTTGTACAGAAAAAAGTGAAATGGTTTGGAACAGCATGTGGGTTTTCATTTTGGTTTGAGCTGGTTCCTTTAAGACAAGGTTTGTGTTTTTGACATGAATTCTCGGTTTGTGATGAAGCAGAACCTGTCTGACATCACTTTTTATGACCTCTGCTGGAAAAATACAGTAACTGCAAAAGTCTTCAGTGGCGCCTGGGTGCTTTTGATGTGATCAAGAGGTGGAGTGCTAAAGTCGACTGATCACGAGATGATGTCATTCCTGGTCCACATGCCTTAAAATGACTTAAAACATGGCAAACCACAGAGTGATCTGAAAAGCATGTACATAGTGCAGGACACACCCGTGATGAAACATTAGCTTTGAATGGTCTGGGTGTTGGTGGATTATTTCATTAGATTCCTTGGGTTTCATCATTCTCTCTGTATTCTGATATTCTTTAGTGCTGCGACTCTTTGCAGAAGAATAAGATCTTTAAATGCGTGTGTGGTATTGTGCTCTCAATATAAAATATGACAGCTTTAAGATGAAATGCATAACTTTCAGATCCATAGGGTTTTATAGGAGATCTCAGACGACAAGGGTCAAATTTGCCTTGATACCAAAGTCTGCCATAAGATTTCAATGTGAACCCATCCAGACCAAGACCAAACCAAATTACTTGACTGATATGCAAATGCTTCAAACTCCTATTGCATGTCAATATCCGTTCTTATTTGATGTTTTTATATCAAAGTCGATTCGTGAAATGTGCATATTGTTTGTAACAGCTGAATGATTTTAATACTTCACAAAGTTATGTATAAGATAGAAGAGAGACTGGCGAGACAAGAAGAGTGATGCTTTTTTATCCAGAAATATCCAGTTATGTTAGGGGTGGGCTGATCCAATATTCAGTATCGATATTAGTCCGATATTGGCGAAATGGCCGAATCTAATATTATTGAAGTCGGGGAGTACAATCCGATCCGATACCAACACAGACCTTAACTGTCATGCCAACTTGGCCTAAAGCGCGACTAAGCAACATGAATTTCCACAAAGTTGCACTTTAAGTTGTCCAAAGTTCCACCTTAATTTTTATTTTTGGTATAAAAGTTGGTATAGGCCCAGCCCTAGTTTATGTAAGGAATAATTGATGACGGGCCGTTGAATTTTTCAAAAAATAATGCACACCCAAGGTAGTAATGCGGCATGACGCGAAGCATTGGTTACTGGGGGTGTGCATTATTTTTACATAATTTAAAAGACTGATGTCAATTATTTTGCTTATACCAAAGTTACCACGGCCATTGCTCTTGAGGTTATTTGACAGGTTAGGTGTGCGTTTATCGAAAAATAATGCATCCCGTGGAAAAAATTTCAACCAATCAGAATAAAGCATTCAACAGACCTGTGCTATAAGTAAGGGATAATGTAGCGGCAGCCGGTAGTTATTGGGAAATAAGCCCCGACAGTGTGATCAGGACCCGACGCGAAGCGGAGGGTCTTGTATCACACTGAAGGGGCTTATTTCCCAATAACTACCGGCTGCCTCTACATTATCCCGCTTATTACACGGCTACTTGCCACAGAAGAAAAAAAACTGGACATGAATATGAATTTGAAACATTTTATTGGCATATTTGTTTTAAATTAACATTTTTATCCTTCCGCGAAACTTTGCACAGATGCATACAATGATCGTAATACCTTATTAAGATCCTCTGCTTCATACTTGTCTGTCTCCATTTTTTTCTCTTTAACCAGTCGAAGTTTTAATGCCCATTCTGTATTTTTTTGTGTGTTGGCTTCGTAGCTGTCATGCTCTATTTTGTCAAGTTCAGTCTCAGTAAGCTGTCTGTGTCTTGTCGTGGTTGTCGAGTGTTTGTCACAAGATGGCGCCAAACAGACAGTAATCTTTATTGATCTTTATTGGCGCGGAGCGATTTTACTCGTGCAAGTAGTTCCGGCTATGCGTTATTATTTTGGAGCGGTTATTATTTGAAAAGAACGAACCTGCAAATGTCTCAACTGACCAATCAGAATCAAGCATTCCAGAGAGCCGTGTAATAAATAATGATAATATATCATATTGTAAAATGTATACCGCATTATTTCTGAAAGTTACGGCATATCCCTCTCGATATCGTGTAGCTGTAACAAAAAGTGTTTAATTTAAAATCGAGGGATTTTTGCATATAATTTGCTTCCAGTTTTGTTAAAATAACTTGTCATCTTTAACTTTGATCTGATAGATGCTCTGATAATTGCTTCAATGCTTTTTAAAATAAAATCTCACAGGCGAAATGTTCTCAAGCACTTTGCTGTGGATAAGTTGCTTGCTCGCTGAACTGTTGTTTAGACTGAATTCAGCTTTGTTGTTTATACTACACTGCTTTGATGGTTTGGACTGAAGCCATGGGATGACAATTTGACTGTGATATTGCACCACAAAGCATCTGCATGACAATCATTGCAAAAATTTGCATTCATGACACAGGTAGACCATAAACGTGCTGTGAAATCACATCAGCAGTTATTGTGTTGGGAGCTTATGGACAGCATTACTGTACAGTACGTTGATGCCTTCAGGTCGGGTTGGGTGGCGTTACTCCAGATGTTCATGTGTTTGTCGAAACTTCAAACAGCTGAACTAGTCAGGATCATTTATAATAACATGCATGCATTGAGTTTTCACAGATTATTTACATTGAACTTTTAAATGACTGCAATACGGTGTTCTCAACCCGATTTACTTAACCATATTGTGGTGTATGTCTGAGTGAAACGGGATATTTGATGAGGAAAAACTGACTTATGGTTGTGGACCAGTTATTATATTTTGATCATGGGGTATGAAGGCTTTTGGAGTGATATATATAATTTACAGTAAGACCTGGAAAAGTGGTATATGGTTACGTTGACTCCACAATCCTTTTTTTTAAAGATTATTCTTAAGTTTTATGAAGCATTAACATACAGTATCTGTTGTATTTATGTGCAGATATGTGTTGTTTATATGTTGTGATTATCCAGCATGGCTCGTGTTTAGAGATGTACTGTGTACATAACCTTGTGGTTTAGGCAAGGCAGCCCACACGCAGTGTGTTTGGTGTATACATCTGTGCTTGTGGATATATGTGAGTGGTTTAGCATTGCATTAGAAGCACATGGCAGAAATGAGACGAACACGCTGAAGATCCTATCAGAAACTCATCCGCAGGTAAATATTTCATTTGTCTTCATTGAGATCTCCTGTTGGCTTTTGGCACCAAGGGATAAATGTGTAGATATTCTCAGCCTTTATGCATGTATATACTGATGTGGAAAAGCCATCAAGATGATTATCGTGAGATGTTTTTTTACTCATGCATAGCGTTTATCTCACTGCTGTATTTCAGTTGATGGAGGGTGCTGTAAATCTCTAAACATACTTCGGTAACGCATTTCACAGAGCTTGCTTAAATAAATGGTGCATTATAATTTATTATGTTCTTACAGAAAAAGATCTCCCAGAATGAATTTATTATTTATCTTATTTTTTCTCCCTCATGTTGTTTCTAATCTGTATAAAAAAGTTATTTTAGCTAAGTGCTAGCTTTAAAATACCATGACGGCATCATAGGAAAGGTTCATGTGACTTGTAACTCTTTGCGTGAGAAAGAGGCCAAGTCATTTGTTTAAGAATAGTCTCTTTTGAAAAATCGGGAAGACAGGAGACTTTTATTTCTTAAATCAGAAACATGTTCAGACCCTCTGCGTGTTGGACTCTCTGCTCACTTAAAGGAGAGTGAACATTTCATTGTTGTACTTGAAGAATAGTGTGCTATATTTTTGTCATACTGCCCTGACCTTTTGTTTAAATTGCTCAAACTTTACTTTTGATTTTTTGTGAGACGCAGCATTGCATATACAAGGCATGGTGTTATGCCAAACCTCAGCATCATATCCGAGAGATAAATCAGTAAATTTAAGTAAAATCCCAGGCTTTGCTTATCCTGTGTGAACGGGCCACGAAATTTAGATGCACTGCAAAAAATGACTTTCTTACTTAGTATTTTTGTCTTGTTTTCAGTACAAATAACTAAAAATTCTTGAATTAAGATGTATTTTTTTGATGAACAAAATGACCTAGGAAAATAAGTCAAGTTTTTAGAAGAAAATATATCATTTAAGTGAATTTGTGCTTAAAACCAGCAAAAAAAAAAAAAACAAATTTTAAAAATATATATAAATAAGAAACATTTAAAAATAAATAAGAAACATTTTCTTGAATTAAGTGTTTATGGAAAAAGTTATCTTGTTTAAAGAATTGTTTTCTTATTCCATTGGCAGATTTTTTGCTTGTTTTAAGCATAAATTTACTTAAATTTTATATTTTTGGTCTAAAAACTTGACTTATTTTCCTAGGTCATTTTGCTCATCAAGAAAATACATCTTAATTAAAGAATTTTAGATATTTTTACTGAAAACAAGACAATTTTTTTTTATTTTTTGCAGTGTGTGGAGAAATTTCTGAATTACACTGCACTGAAAAAAATGGACTTGGTGGGTCTTTGAATTTAAATAAAATAAACATGTATATGCAACACAAAATATTTATATTCCTTGTGTAAACATAATTTAATTGATTATGATGAAAATGTTTTGTTTGAATGTAAAATGAACACATTATTCTCACATTGATTAAAATTGATTTAATTGAATACTTAAAGCAATAAAATTGAGTTTGCACACAAAATGGCACCTCCTAAACAGAAGGTAGCAGTAACGCTCAATAAAAAGGACGTCAATCGCCATAAAGGAAGAATAAACATCGTTTGTTTTGGGCGCCAAAATGAAGACTCAGCAGCAGTCAGTCAGAAGAACTCTCTCAGACGGACACCACGTTATTAAAGTAAGTTCTATTATTTATTTATGTTCACTTTATACGTGATACATCTTCACTAGATAGACAGTTTTTTTACAATATGTAGCCATTGCAATGACTTGTAGTAAAAATGAGTTTGGAGGATGTTGGTGGACTAAGTTAACGTTACAGTCAGTCAGTCAGTCAGTCAGTAAGTGTAAGGCTCATAAAGAAAAACAGCATTTTAAAAATGTCAGCTGTATAACGTTATTTCACGTTTGGTAGTTTTATCCGAGTTGAAAACTGTCAGATTTGAGTTGACTTTTGAGGCACTTTTTACTCAGTTGTTCTATGGAAACGGTTCAGGACAAATAAAACGCTAACCAAACGTTATTCTGTCCAGAGTAACGTTATCCATGTAACGTTAAGTAATTTACCAGATGATATCAATTGACTACATTAATAATGACATTGCGTATGAAACAAACTGTCTGCTTAATCAGATGAACAGACCCGCGTCAGTTATTCGTGACTTCGCTACGCCACGAGCAACACTTGATTCAATTAGAAAAAGCTTTTTTTAAATGCCTCGCGTGACGTCTGGTATATTAACTGAAAAAATTGCTTTGAAGTGCCACACCTTAAAGCTGACGTTTTCAGAAGAGCACCTTGTTTTAAGATCTCATTTTGTCCAAAATTGCGTCCTATGACAGATATAATACTTATTTCATTATTGCTCTGTGTATGTGTGACCTTAATCATTTGAGGTTGTGTGTTGATTTCACCTCTGAATATTTCCTCTTATAGGTCCATCATCCTTGCATGCGCTACACACTCAAAAGCATTGGTAAGTAATTCCTATCACTGTTTTACTGCTGTTAGGAGCTAAATCTTATTTTTGTAACTAATATACATGTATTATTCTTTGACTCGCAGTACTCAAATATACAATGGTTGGTTAATTTGTTTTCAGATAAATGCTGAATTTAAAAGAATCACTACTGTCTTATGTTCCTGCGTGTCACCTGGACCTCCAATCCAAAAACCTGACGAAACTCTTCTATCAGAAAGGAGGACAGCTAGCAAAAAGACTTCAAACAATGAATGATCAAATGACAGAAGTAAGTAATATAGATTCATAGACATAAAAATGTGTAAACATTGTTGGAAGTACAGAAAATGTAGTATGTTTTAGTTACATCTTTTGGCACACGAGTCATTAAACCACCTGGGAAGATTTAAAGGGGTAGTTCACCCAAAAATAAAAATTCTCATCACTTACTCCCTATCATGTTGTTACAAACCTGTATAAATGTCTTTGTTCTGATGAACACTAAGGAAGATATTTTGAGGAATGTTTGTTCCCAAACCAATCATAAGCCCCATTCACTTCCATAGTGGGGAAATATAATACTATGGAAGTGAATGGGGCTCATGAACAGTTTGGTTGCAAACATTCCTCAAAATAAATGTCTTCCTTCGTGTTCATCAGAACAAAGACATTTATACAGGTTTATAACAACATGAGAGTCAGAAAATGAGAGAATTCACTTTTGCTGTGATTGTCAGGTATGGTAGCACACACTCGAAATGTGGCCTCTTTATTTAACTCATCTCAGTGTAGTGAACACACACACACACACACACACACACACACACACACACACACACACAGAGCAGTGGACAGTGCAGCTGCCTTGCTTTGTAATCCATGTATTTGTAACCAATTGTAATATGCTGTGGCAATGCACATGGGTCTGTATACTTACATTTATATTTGTTTGCATTGTACTAATTTCCAATGACACTTTTATTGTAACAGTAACTTTTTTTCTGTTTCTTTAACTACATTTGTCTGTTTTGTACAGGGCATGAATGAAGTCAGCATCAGTGTGGTCATTTGAAGACACCACTGTTGGGATTTGTGCTCTCAAACAACATGCTTCTTGTGATGAAGAAGAGGATCTTTGTATAGTCCTGGAAGGCATGAAGGTGTTGCAACATCGTGCCATGTTGTTTGAGCTGATGTATGCCTTAAACCTGAGCTATCCTGATCTCTGCTTTATTTTTGAAGAAATCCAAAAGATTTTAATGGAACTGCATTGAGCGTAACTTTAACGAACCGTTTCTTTCAGTGAAAGGATCAGAAAGACTGTGTTGCTCATTTATGTTCTTTTTTATTTATCTGTTTTAAGTGTTTTTTCTTATTTAAACATTAACCGTTTGCTGCTCAGAGTTGATTTTGGAAATGGTTGTTGTATTTTGTTTTTGTTGAATCTTTGATTATCAGTTTATACAAATGCTGTAGCTCTGACTTTCTGAAGGATTGATATTTTCCAGTTTGTAAATCCATTTAAAAAATAATAGTACTTACTGTTTTGCATGTCTCTTGGAATGCAGTGTTTGTGCTTTAGCACTTCTAAATCTACTGTGAGAGTAACGATTTTAAACATTTGGGTCAGTTTTACAGATGGGGCTTTTTCTAGTCCCAGACTTTTGCAATGCCTTAATTTGAAAACATATTGCACTGACATATCTTGACATATATCAGTGCCATTGTTTTGTCTCAAGATGTACTCCAGTGTTGTTTTTGTAAGGTAGGTTTGTTTGTAAACTTTTTTTGTAAAAAATATCCTAATATAACTAGGGCCTAGTCATGGATTAATCTACAACCTGTTTGGGAAATTGCCCCTTTGTATGTACTTCATGTGCTGATTGTTGTAATAGTTATTGACTGTTGTTGAATTAATGTGTAGTGATTTAAATGAATTGATTATCTGAAAGCAGTGGTTTGCCTCAATATCACTAAACTTTTGTTTAAAACTCTTTGCTTTTTATGCCAATGCAAATGTATTTTGTATTTAAAAAAGAAATAAATAACATTTGGATAATTATGGATGATTATTCTGGTGCCAGAAACATAATGAAATTGCTTTAGAGTTACATAATCCCATAATATAAGCATTAAAAAAAGCATGTTGGAATTACAGATGAAAATCTAGTCCCCTTACATAATAAAATTACTTAAACATTACAAAATAAATGTGTTATAGTAAAGAGAAATAGCACTTTGAGTCAACATATTTATATTAGACTACTTGAAACAATTAAAATGTTTTGGTCTGACACATAAAAATTAAACGAGGAAAATTATGTTGGTTTAACACAATCGGATTATGTGGGACCGATGTACACATTAAAATTACGTAAATTGAAAGGATTTTTTTTTTTCAGTGTGGGTCCCCAGATAATATGAACATGTTGCAATTGGTTTTAGTTAATGTAGCAACACTTGACCGTTTTCATTCCAATACAGTAAACAAATATTGTCTCAAAACAATATTTAAATGTTGTGGTTAATCAGCAGACAGATTTCAGTTGAATACAATTAGATAATCTCAAATCCAGATAATCTCAGAGTAAATGAGAGAAATCCAATGTGTTGCAACCGTTCCCAGTCTGCCAAAATGTAGAGGTGTGACGGTACTGAAAATTGAGCATGCTTGGATAAATACAGGGGTATTACCATAATATCATGTTCAGCATCATGGTAATACCAGAGTACTTTTGGTGTTGTTTGTGTCAAAATATCATATAATACGCATGATTGTAAGTCATTTTTGCATTATTAATTGACACAGTACAAGTGTGAATTGCCCTATAGTGCAGTGGTTCTTAAACTGGGGGCCCTGAGATGGTGTCAGGGGGGGCTCCAGTTTAATGATATTTTAACAAATACATTAATTTATTATAAATTCTGTGTAATTAAATATAAGGCTACTAACCGACAGCACTACATTGTATAATTTAATATGTTTCAGTTTTATGTCATTTTCTTCTGGGGGCCATGAAGGGATGCAGCGTGCACAAGGGGGGCTGGATCTCGAAAAAGTTTGAAAACCTAGTGTTTGTAGGTCCCCAATAAATACATGAAAGCCATAAAACTATTGGTTAGCAAAGCTGTGGTGTCATATAATCAAATCCTGGGGTTTAAAAAAAAAATTTGGGTGAGGATTTCATGTTTTGACTACATAGGCTATTGCAATAATTAAAAAAGTCCCACATTAGGGCAAGTCACTATTACAATAAGTTTTCAGTCAGGTAAAATGTTTATGAATTGCCTGAAGTATGAAATGTACTGGACAGGATGCAGACCGGTAATGTATCAGTGTTTGTACACGCGTCGGTCGGTGTTGTACATCTGGAGATGATTACCGGCTGCCCGGGAGGTGCGGATGGGGGGCGTTGCCCGCGTGCACGCGAGAGGGGAAAACTCCTCTCAGTCAGTCAGATAGTTTGAATGGAGGTGAGATGGAATAAGCTTGAACAAACGGTGACTGCGTGTTACTGCGCGTGACTCATCACTGTGACAGACAGATCCACGATGAATGAACGTTTCACGCGCAGAGAGATTCGACCGATTCTCAACCGGACAACGTGAGTAACACCAAAGAATTTATTTTCAGCGGTATGTTTAGCTTATGTTTATGTCAACTTTGACGAATTATAATGTATTTATTTTGTATAGCTGGATGTTGTGGCTGTAAAATCTGATTGGATGGATCGCTTTTGATGTGTGGTAAATCATATGCACACCTGCGTGACGTAAATACAGTAGGCTAGCCGCTACCCATCTTTATGTAATCTATGAATAGGCTACATGTTGCGGACGATTTGTTTATTTTTATGTTTATTTTATTAATTGATCTGTGACATTTTATTATATACTGTTGCCGGCTTCAAGAGCAATAAAACACTTGAAATTGCGTTGTGGTGTTTTTATCATGATAATAAAATTCAAACACCCCTTAAAATCACTTGTTGCTTTAGTATTTTGGGTCTTTTAAATTAATTAATGCAACAATAGTTGTGCATACAGCAAGTCGTTGAATAAACATTTGAAATGTATATGCTTAATGTATAGACTTTATCAGACGCACCCGGTTGTCGTGGTTACGCGTCTGGACAGAACTTTACTTCCGGTCTTCGTTTTTTTTTTTTGTCTGGTTAGTGGCTAAACTTGACTCTGTAACAAATACCCCACAGAAAATAACAAATGTTTTCCTAAAGACGAGGGGAGACGGCGATCATGGATCACCTCTATGTAAGGAAGGTTTGGCAGACAATCTGTAGTTAAGGTTGTAACTGTTATACATTAATTTTACACAGGAACTATGCTCATTGTAGTTTTTGATACGCTTGCGATTTAAATAAAGGTAATCTACTTGTTATTTTTTTGCTTGCTATCAGGAATAAGCTACTCTAAAAGAAGTCTATTGTTATTGATTCTTTGTGGAAGTTTACCGGAAGTTATGTTTGTTCCACGAAAGCCATTTGTTTATGTTGTTACTGCTGAACAAGATTGTTTGGCAGATTGAAAAGACGGGGACCAGTAATATTGCACATTCGGATTTTCAAAGGCACCTAACCCACTGAAAGACTCATTTCAGTGTCAACAGATGTAAAAGTTACTTTGCAATGCATACCTGGATTTGCAGCTTTCTCTATGTGTGTAGGCAATGAAAGCTAGAATTTAAACTTGTTGGTCTTTCTTTGGTGATGCAATATCTTTTTTTAGTGCACTTTTATGTTTTTTTTAAGAGGCAGGGGGATGGCTCTTATTAGTTAAAAACAAAACAGAGACTGCAACACTTACCTTCAAAGTCCATGTTCAAGAGTTCAAGGTGAAGTTTTGGTAACTAATTAGGGCTTTAAAGGGTCTGCAAAGCATTTTCTTCGTTTTGAAGTGGACACGTTTTATTACTCACACAGTCTGCTGGACTTGGACACCTGGTAAATAGCTCACAGTATTTTTTCTTGTTTAACTTGTTAGTTTTTCCCTTGCGTATATGTTGTCACCAATGGATTCGATCCCAAAATGGGTGTAACTGAAAATGCAGTCCCAGCTGATATAATCGCCAAAATGTGGGAGTTGTCACAGAAACCCCAGATGCTTCACGTAAAGAGATGTGGAGAACATGTTTTGTTAATATTTCAAGACCAACAAAACCTCCCCACCCAGTCATTTCTCAGTTTTTTTTTATAAAATCAACCAGCCAAACTGAACTAAATCCAGAAAAACAATCCTGGGTATAGGTCAGTTAGTCAGAGCTGACTAGATCTCTCCAACACGGTCTCATTTTTCATACCCCCCCCAGAGGACCCGTTTGAAGACACTGGCCCCACTGCACCAACCGACAGCTGCTAAACTATGGACACAATGTTTTAGTGAGAGTTAAGACTCAGTTATTTACAGTCTTGATGTGCTCATGCAAATAAATAATATATAGAGGGTTTTCACGGCGCGTCATCAGAGCGGAAGACGCCATATTGGAGGCACTCCGCATTACAACAGAGCAGACACTGATGTATATGCCGAACGTCGTCAAGGAAAATAGTTAATTATTGCCGTGTTTGAGATGGTACCAACAGTACATATTGAGAAAAACATTTGGATTATTATCGACTTCCAAAAGTTATTAAAAACCAGGGAAAGGAATGCAATAAATTATCAGAGGAGCGACGCTTGTGGTTGGTAAAGCTCAGGAAAAAGAGTAGTATTGTATTAGAAATATGATTGAAGTACATAAAGTATAAAACAATTATGCTTCTACTTGTTGTGCTTTATTTAAAGAGTATTAAATATGTACTTTAGTGTATGCACAAAATGTACTTAAACACAAATAAAATTTGCGCTGCAATGCCTTAATGCCAGTGTGCTTAATTGCTCATAGCAAATTTTCTATTGTAATGATAATTATATTTTTAATAGTAAATGGTAAAAACAATTATTGCTTTTATTTTTTACTGTGCTTATTTTACAGTAAAGCACTTTGGTAGGACACTGGCTATTTTAAATTTGCTATATAAATAAAGCTTACATTGACATATGGGCTCTGCATGAAAACTAGGTAGTTCACTAACTTATAGCGGGATATGCAACTGAAGGAAGAATCGCCGGGTCGTCACGGATCCTAGAAGAGGGAGCTCGTAGGGATCTGCACCGCCTATAAATTTTAATTTCTCGAAATATCGTGCCTTTTCTTGTGGTCCAAGTCCTTCCCTATATGCCTTTGCATCTTGGATGCGTTTTCTGTTGTTAAGACATGTCTACATTCACTTAAAGTATCCAAAGCGCATAATATTCCATTGTACTCCGTTCAGTTCTTTACACCGAGTGCCTCCACCATGGCCGCGCATCGGGGTTACCGCCCAGAACGTGACGTCGGTGAAAACCCTCTATAGGTATATGTATATAAAATATAAGCTATATATTATTATTTCTAATGAAAACCGCATAAATTTTCTCCACATAGGCTAATTACATAAATAACACAGAACGGCTTGTAAAAGAAATGAATAACAGGCACTTTAAACCCACTAAAGAATACTGAGTGTATTTATTATATTGCCTTCCCCTCCCTAACCACACTCTTCTTTTACTCGTATACCTTGTGAGCTTCCTTTTTACAACAGATGTGATGAACGATTTCCTGAGTTATTTGGCCATGGCCACCGAACTTTAAATGAGATTGATGAAACTGACTAGCGGTTGTTCGCAATACGTCCCCCGGTTCAATGTGGAGACAGCCAGAGTCTCATGAGAGTGTGAACAGAACAGGGCTTTTATTACAGAGAATGATGTTTTACACCACCATATGGTCATCCGAGGGTTCCCAATTTCAAGCTGTGGCTGTGTAGAGGTTAAATTTTATAGACTTGCCTGTACTTCAAATCAACCAAAATTGTGGACTATAATTTTATTTACTCTCATACGAAGTACTATTAACCTATTCCATCACCGCTAAATGATGCTCACCGGGCAAATTCTTTGCTTTTTTAGCAGTATGATAATAACAATTCCACACAAAACCAGCTGACACAGACTTTGGCTCTTGAGTACCACGGTGACATTGAGGGGAAATAGAAACTGATGTGGAAAAGTTATAAGAAATGTCTCTCCAGTCCTTCAGACAGGCATGCAGTCCGTTCTCTCTCTCTCTTGCTCGCTCGCTCTGTGTCCACACAACCTGTAATTAAAACTAATTGCTGCTGCTTAAGTTGTGCTTCCGAACACCAACAAGCCATTTTTGTCCTCTGAATCTTTGGCAACCATAATTCTCTTTTCCATCTTTGTAGACTTTGCTGAGTCTGAAACCACAGAGTAATTTAGACTCAGCACGATGGCAAAGAGAGAGACGGGCGATTTAGGGTCATCTTTAACATTTTCATTGCTTCTTTGTAGGACCCATAAAGGTTTAATATAAATGTCACACAGTATTCCAGTTTATCTCAATGATAGTTGCCCTGCGAACCAAAACCCTTTTTGATCTAATTGAAACTTTTATTTTAAAGCGTCAGCAAATACGTTAAAGGTATAGTTCACCCAAAAATAAATATTCTGTCATCGTTTTCTCATCCTCATGTTGTTCTAAACCTGTATAATTTTTTTTTGTTATGCACAACACAAGTAAAGATATTTAGAAAAGTGTTTGTAGTCAAGCAGATCCGGGGCACCATTTAGGAGCTGAATACATCTGGAATTAAGATCGTCGTTCGGATCACAAGTGAACGACACTAAACAGAGGTGTAAACAGTTTTCAAAACGTTTTGAGCTTGTTACTTTCGACCACATTCAGAGATAGTCAAAAACACATTTGACTGGGTTGCTTTTGAGGTGTAAACGTGCATGTGTTTGAACAGCCACAAAGGCCAACTACTCTCTGCCTATTTACACTGTAAAAAAAATTCCTTAGAAATTGCAGCTGGGTTGCCGGTAACTTACCGTAGATTTACATTTATGTTTTTTTACTGGTTAAAGTTAAATGAACATTAAACATTTACAAGTCTTTGTCTTTACAGAGTAAAACTAAAAAAACAGCATCACGCAAAACATTCTGGGAAACAAAATCTGGAGCAAAAACAGAAAAAGGTTGATGATGATTTTTGGTTCCCAGAATGCTTTGCATGAGGCTGTTATTGTATAGTTTTATTCTGTAAATATAAAGACTTGTTAATATTTCAAATTTATTGAACTTTGAACAAACTCTTGCCAGTAAATTACATAAATTTAAATCTACGGTAAATTACCGGCAACCCAGCTGCAATAACATTGAAATTTCTACTGAATTTTTTTACAGTGTATCTAATGTGATGTACCGAGCACAATGTTTCAGATAATTTCTGACTTCTAGCATGAACACACAGTGTACAGCGCTATCTTTAGGCTTTAATTGATAAAACTAAAGCATCTGCTCTCTGCATCTTTCATTAGTTTCATTTTGCCAGCATGTGAAAGTTGTGCAAGCTTATTTCATCAATTGCTCTGAAAGCTCTTACATATACATGTACAAAACACTGTTCAGCATGTTTACTAACAACACAAACAACAGACACTGACATAATATTAGTTGGCGTCAATTTAAACTCATCATTTCTCCCACTTGTGATTAAACGACAGCGGAGGGACTCGCCCACATTCCTTAAACTCAATCAGGACAGAAGCGGTCGAAAGTGAATAAAGACGGATTAAAATACCAGGTGTAAACGGAATGTGTCTATCTTGTCCACTTGTGATCCAATCGATAAAAATGCATCTTAATACCAAGTGTAAACAGCCTCTTACTTCCAAGGTAGGAAAAATAATACTATGGAAGTCAATGATGCCCCAGATCTGTACTATTCCTTTAATGCTGCGTTCACACCAGCCGCGGTAGATGTGTCAAGCGCGAGTGATTTCAATGTTCCGCGTCAACGCGTATGGAGGTCTCGCGGCGTGAATGAGGTGTACATGAAATGCGGCAGTTTAAAAATCTGAACTTTGGCGAAAAAACGTGCAACGTTAACCAATCAGGAGCTTGCTCTAGTAGTGACGTGATTACAGGATGCCAGCGGAGTCGCAAAAGCCCTCCCATGACGCAAATTTCCGCGTTAATCTCTTGATGACTAGAGTTTCACACGCGGCTTTCACGCGCGAATGAAGTGAGTACATTCAAAATGTTCAAGCGTCCTACTATGTGCGGTAGACGCGAATTTGACGCCCCAAATGCATCTGGTGTGAACCCACAGTTAGGCATATTGAGTTTAACTCTCAATTAAGAGAAAACGCTTCCATGCCAATGACAAGTTTTTACGGCAATCCATATTTTCTCTATTATCCACTAGGTGGTGCTCTTACCCAACTTATAAAACACTGAAGCATCCACTAATCCAAAAAAAGTTAAATCTTGATGTATGTTTTGAGGATCGCTCCTAATCTGATCTCCAACAAAAGTCCTTTACAAAAATGCAATTATCTCATCTTTTTGCTTTTGTGTTTCTGAAGAAACCGACCCATATTTGAAAAGTGATAAAAGATAACAATTAAAAATTTGATGAAACTTTTTTTAAGCAAATGGTCTGTTTATATATTTAAAGAAGAAATTCAACGTTTGTTAAAAATGCTGGCGCTGACTGGCAATTTTTTTTTTAAACGCTGGTGGGGGAAAAGTTAATATTACTTGGACAGTATAGATGACATGTGATGTACCCAGTACTTTTTCTCTTGTCAGGCAGAAAACTCCACATCAATCTTCATTTCATCTCATTGCTCTCTAGAAGATACAATTGAGAAGCGTTTGCATTCACATGCTTACATAAGTATAGTTTTAGGGCTACATCGTGTCTTTTATCATGCAAGATTAAAACTAGATCATTACCCTCCTACTGTGAGCTCCCTGTCTTACAGAACAGATGGAGAAACCTTTAGCCGGGGTTTGCCAGAAAAACCTGTTCACGGTTAAGGGAATTGCCATTCTCAAATACAGTGAACTTACGTATGGTCTAAAAAAAAATTTCGTCTCCAATCAGGCTTTTGTTGATTCTTGGTTGTCCTGTTTTACATCTCCTTTTTCTCCAGGGTTTGTTTTGTTTGGGAAGTCAATGAAAGATCTGTAAAATAGATTGAGCACCATACCGGTCATATGGCGAAGACATCTGTCCGATTATGATACTCCCATTGAGAACTAGCAGGTCTGTCATACTGTCTGTTCTGGTGTCGGGTAATGGAGCAGAAAAGCTTCCCGTAGGAAAGAAACATCACAAATGAGCTCTCGATAACTCATTTGTTTCTCCCAGACTGTAATGAGATTAAATGGAGATCTACTGGGGCCAGTTGTTCAAAAAGTTTAATCTGGATCAAAATTATTCAGATTTGAAAATCCCATGTTTTGCTATTCAGGATCAGGTAAACCATCTCACTTTTGTCCTAGTTTTTCAAAGAAAAATTGGATTGGATTTCCCTGATCCAGATATACAGTTTGTCAGATTAGCAAATCTGGATTAAATGGGATCACATGTCAATGTTGACTATTAGCTATGTAAGAAACAGCAGGTAGTTTGGTCGGTATGGGGTCACTAAGTGTTTTTTACAAGAAAGAGACAATAAAACAATACAACTTTCCCTTACTTTTTATTTCAATTTAACATTCAGTCTGTTCTTCTGGCCCTTACAAAAAGGAAGTTTTTGAAAATATACATACATAGATACAGGTCATTGAAAGTGCTTGAATCTATTTTATGAAAGAAGTTTTCTGGAAAAAATCCATATTATTCCCTGTGTAGTGTAGGATAATATCATAAAAATTCTAGACTTTTTAAGCACACGTGCTAAACTGTTCTCTTTAAATGCTTATATCTTCTGTATGTGAATGTTGATTCAAACCAAAATGCTTTTTTGCATTGTTGTGTTTGACACATGAAAACGTCTCGGGTTACGTATGTAACTGTTGTTCCCTGAGAAGGGAACGAGACGCTGCGTCTCCATTGCCATACTTCTTGCATCTCGGTAACGGCATCTATGGGAATATTTCAGATAGCGATATACTTCCTGGCTCCCCCGTCACCCTGTCTTTATTGTTAAGCCTCACCATTGGTTAAATTTGATATACACATTCAGACGCACTTATCCCTGGAGGCGTCCCCAAAGTGTCACCGCAGTGACGCAGCACGAGTTCACTCAAAAGGGAACTGTAACAATGTATCTTTAAAGGTAACACGATGGAACCTTGCTCTCATTTAGTCCTTGAATTTGAGTGTTTTGGACCTGGAAAGTCCTTGAAAGGTCCTTGAATTTGAAGTTAGCCAAGGTGTGGGAACCTTGAATCTTATACTTTGAATACTTTATAATTATAAGGATCGAACTGAACAAAATTTCAACAAACAAATGATAAATGTATAAATATTCGTAATAGAAATGTTGTATTGTAGATTTATTGTAGGTTTATAAGTTTTAGTAACATTTTCTTAGAAGTTTTATTAAATTTTTGTTCCTGAAATCCACCCTTCTGATGGGATCAAACAAATCCCAATCATACTAAAATGTTTTGACCAACACAAAAAGTGACCATTTGATCCAGATCAAACCTAGATTGGATTTTGTGATCCAATCCAAATTCAGAATCCATTTTTTTGTTTTGAACAACCCATTTCGAAATCCAAATGGATTAGTTTTGAACAACTGGTGCCTGAGTTTTAACACTGTTCTTAACAATGTCACGAGCGCTTTTTCTCGACTGAAATGTTCCCCAGCGTTATTTAATGAGATGCACTGTGGTATTTAAAAGCTTGATACTTTCTGCGTCATTTGATCTTTTGTTGTCTCTTTATCTTCGTTTTTCTCTCTGTCTCTGCAGTTGGGATGAGAGCAGCTCCATCAGTAGTGGGTTAAGTGATGGCTCTGATAACCTCAGCTCAGAAGATCTGAACGCCAGCTCATCGCTCAACTCTCTCCCCACTACGCCTCTCGGCTCACGACGCAACTCCTCAGTCATGGTAAGAAGCCCAGTGGAGAACAGGACCGCCCTGATACTGATAAACAATTTGGGTTTAACAAACATTTTGAGCCTCCTCTTCCTGTAGTGAAGACGTTAATTTAATCCATCTTCAGATAGAAGTATAATCCTGTTTTTATGCATACGCTATATTTGGAACACCGGATTTTTGTAGGCACGTGTACTTTGTATGCGTAGGTCGCGTCTACGCGAACCGAAGAATGTATTACAATATGTAGCCCAGGAGCTGCATTGCATTTTGTCGCAATGCGCATGCGTCGGAGTGTTTGCACATGCACGTACGAGTCAAATTAACTATGCTTTGCAAGGCTGTGTGTTCGACCGTGCGCGTATGTTCGCGTACACATAAAAACAGACTACACTCTGCGCTAAATGCTAATCTTGACCTCACTGGGAGGGGCTTAACAGCCCACCAAACATCAACCAATCATGGTGTAGAAGAATTTGAATGAATCCAGTACGGGGAGTCTGCAGTGCTGTTGAGAACCCCAAAATATACATTTGAAATATGTCTAATTGTAATACAGCAAATTTAGTAAGAGGAAAGCAATGTGGCTAATTCTTATGAATTTGTGCGGCGGTCAGACTAAAAAAGAAGGGTAATCGCGCGACATAGTGGTTTACTACTAGTCTCCATGTGATACAAATTCACAGGTCAGAGTTCACCAGACTTAAACTATGGTACGAAGCGAAATGCGAAAGATATCTTTGCACGAACTTGCTTTTGTGTTTTTGATGCATTCGCATGTGTATGATTGGAAGTCAACGGAACGAAAAGTATAGTGTGACCGCCCCTTTAGACATGCAAATTTTGCTGGGTTTATGGGTGGTGCTTCATTATTGTTTTTTCTAATAATTTTACATTTTTGGAAGATTCACATAATTAAAGTTCATACTAATTCAAGTAGCCACTTCGTAAAATAGTAAAAAAAAATGTAAGATAGGGTTTGATTGATATGTTTTATTAATGATATATAAAGCAAACATAGTCAACTTAAAGTATCATGACAAGTATTTGTTCTAAAATGTAATGTGAACAATAAACCGTAAGGTTAAAGGTGAAATAGGATGGATGGACAAAGCTTTAAGCATTGCTTTCTTGTTCTTAAACATTTATACAAAATAACTACTGAGGATTTGTTTTGTGTCAAGACAAAGAAACAACGCCTAGACATTATCTAGGTCTACTTTGAGATTTTATGTCTGTTTTTTTTTTGTGTGGTAGTCTGGACTTTTTCCACCAGAGAGCTGGATGAAGGAGAAGTTTCTGTACATTAAACAGTCCTCAGTCTTTGTCTTGCATATGAAATCCGTATGTGGTGGTAATATGGTTACACAATATGATTGTACATATGGATGTCTAAAAAAAAAACGAAACATTGATGTTATAAAGTTTAAAAAGCTTTTTTTTCAGAGTTATGACTATAACGTAAACTATAATGATAATTATATTAGCGTCCACACACCACCGGACGAAAACGATAACTTTATGCTAATTCGCTCGCGATGCGCAGAATTCGCACATATCGTTTATCTTTAATGGCATTATTATATAATATTTGCATATTTCCTTTAGTAAAAACTGCATCAGCGCTGGACACCTGAAGCTATTTTATGTAATGGACTTCAGCAATGAGCTGATTTCAAAAAAGCGTGATTCAAGTAGATTTTATTGTCGTCATTAGTTTATCGTTTATCAGTTGGTAAAAAATTGCTCAGCAAAGGATCCCTATATCTTTATCATTATAGTTGTAGTGTGAACTTCATTATTTTTTTAATAAAACGATTTTTAAAACAAAAATTTTTTGTAGTTATAATTATTGTTATAATGTAAACGGCCCTTTAAAGTTTTCGTCAGGTGCCACATTGAAATGTTTTAACCCTTGTTGAAAGTCTTTATCTTTGACGTGTATATGTGAATGCTATGTTTTTATTTTCCCCATTTTTAAGTGAGCACACACGCCGATAGGAAACATGCATATTCATACAACAGTTGGGATAGAGTTTCCCAAACCTCAGAGGAAGTGCTCTGAATATTCAATGTTGCTTTGTCAGCACATTTATCAATACAGTATGGTGTTTAACTTTATTAATACATTTTCTAAAAGAGCATGCAGTGTATGTATCTAGTTTAGTTTTAATATCTTTTCCATATGGCAATGTTGAGAAAGTATGTGATGGGTGTTTATGTGTGCATATGTTTATTTTATTCAGTAATACATCTGTAATTTGCTTTAGTTCACATATATGTCACCCTCATCCCCCAGGCCACCACAATTCCTGATGACAAATCATGTAACATAACCAAAGTATGACACACATGTATTATATTTACCCCCTAAAGTCAAAATCGAGCTGGGAGAGACCAGAATTAGTTTTATTCACCTCAGATGTCTGGCTTTGATTTCTATGCGTGAATGAAGACCAGCTGTATCCCATTCAGCACGTCATTTACTCTCGATGAAATCTTCCCTTTGTTTTGCTCACCATTGCAGCTGTGAATGTTGATTTTCAAGATTAAATCCGACAAAAGAGGAACATAATGATTTGATAGACTCTTGGTTACTATGGTAACAACTATTATACCATGGTTGCAAGATTGATTGAATGTGCCATCTGTTAAAAACTGTGCATGTGATACTGCATGCAAGAAAAATTTACTTGGCAGTGTAAAGGGTATCTTGATTATAAAGACTTATATGCTTTAATACTTTAATATTACTAAAATCCGATGATATAAACACATAAACAACACCATTATGTTTCGCACATGTTCTGGGTTGGATACGTGTAAGGGTTGTCATAAAATATACTAAACATACTATGGTATGTACTGTAGTACTTTATGTGTCAATATTTTACTCCATTTGTACTTTTTATTTCACATTCATGTAGCAAAGCCCAGTGTTAATCTGTCACGCCGTACATGTATTTGTAGTCGGGGTACCCTTTAATAAAGGCATGTCGTGTTAAAAACAAATTTACCCTGGTTAATTTAAGATTTTGCAGGTGTACAACATATTATCTAACATTGTCTTTAAACAGATTTTTTAATGCATCCCAAACTATTATAAAAGCAGAAATGCATTGAATGTTCGGCAACCAAAACAGCCGAAAATGGTAAAAAAGCATTTTTGGGGTTTTGGCGCAAAGACCGCATTTTTTACCGAACAATAATGTTTTTGATGACATATCACATTTTATTCACATAATGACCACTAATATTGAACATTAAACTAGTGATGTTTCTTTACAATTTCTACACACAGAGTTCAAATTCATTGTACATGTTTTAAAAATATCGGCAGATTATTGGCCTATATATCAATGCATCCTTATTGTAAACATTTCAAACCATTTAAAATAAAAGATGCTTTTGTTTGGCTATTTTCTGAATTTATCTTAACTCTTTCCTCACCAGTGTTAAAAAAAAGGTGCCAGCCAGCGCCAGCATTTTTCATGGTTTTCACAAAAGTTTAATGCCTTCCAGAAAAATACATAAACATTCAATATATCAAATGAAAGAACACCCTCTGCTTTCAAACAAACAAACAAAAAAGTTTTTCATCCGACCATTAATTCTCTTTTTATCACCTCTCAAATATGGGTAGGTTTCTTCAAAAACACCAAATTTTGAGCAAAAAGCTGAGATAATTCAATTTTTGCAAAGGACTTTTGTTGGAGATTATGCAAAGCGATCTTTTAAACATACACAGAGTTCTTTCTCTTTCACGTGAGGCTTTACTTTCGGGTTGTAAAAGTTGCAGCACCTGGTGGATAATAGCGGTATTGCGGAAAGCCGGAAATTCTCGTCATTGGCAGGGAAGCGTTTTCTCTTAATTGACAAGATACTGTTACACGTCAATGGCGGGGAAAGAGTTAATAAAATATTGTAAAAGCCCATACCGTATTTTCCAGACTATAAGTTGCTCCAGAGTATAAGTCGCATCAGTCAAAAATGTGCTTTGAAAAGGAAAAAATATATATAGGTCGCACTGGACGATACGTCGCATTTATTTAGAAAATGATTTCACAAAATCCAAGTCAAAGCACAGAATCTGGAAAGGCAAGTTATTCAACTAAACAATGGCACACAGAATAGCAGGCTGAATAGGTGTCCGTACATGTTAAACAGTTATTTACACGATACGCAATAGCATACAGGACATACCTGGGAGGCTGAATAGGCTAAATTAACACGACAAGCCAAATCAAGTTCAAAAAGGTCCCGAAGTCATTCCGCATCACTGAATCCATTGAATTACATAAATACAGGAGCAACATAGAGCGGACTCTCACGGCTGTAGACGGTAATGGTTTCTCTTGGTTCATATGAAATAATTTTGACTATGAGTTCCAGTACCCGCCAAACTATGGGGGAAAAATGACTTATAGTTTGAAAAATACGGTAACTACGTTGACTCTGGATTTTAAAACTCTAATGTTGAGTTCATTAAAACTTGATACGTTTCAATCCAATATATGTAAAAGTACCTGTATGATTTCTCTTGTATATTTCCTCTTGTAACAGTTATGTACTTTGTGTGTGATTGTGTTTCTGCAGTTACGAACCGATGCTGAGAAGCGTTCTCTGGTGGAGAGCGGCCTGGCGTGGTACAGCGAGGACTGTAAGTCTTTACAGAAGTCAGATGGTCTTTATGACACGGGCAGTCTAAAATCAGAGCCCTCCAGCAAGTGGAGGAAGACTCGGACGCCGGACGCTTCCACGCACGAGAAAACGGTAAAATGTGAAGTAAAGAAACCTCAAAGCATCGGACAGCCAGGCAGCTTCAGAAAGACCCGGAATCCTCCTGTGGGCGTCACCTCGCCCATCACACATACATCACAAAGCATGCTGAAAGTAGCAGGTATGTATGTTGTTGTGTGTGTCTGTATATTAGACCGGGGCTAGTTGTCACAAAGCCTATATAGCTATAATTTTGTTGAATTTAACAAAAGTTAATACAGCCCAGAATTGTAAAACATAAACATATTTTTTTGATTTGGATATGTTTCATATTTTGGATATATACAAGACATGCATTTCTTATGAGGTCCCACTTTTGGACAGCAACACAAAGAGCTTTTCTTCTCTATAGATGCAGCTGTTTTGTAATCCAACATGCATCTGTCTCCAAACAGATTAGATATGAAGGATACAGTACTGTGAGTTGGAAAAAAATCAGTTGGACTAATAAGAGGTCATTTTCTATACTACGATTCATTTGTAACCTTGAATAAATGAAGGCCAGATGTGATCCAGAGTTTGTTGTCTCTTTAGTAGATATTAGACTCGTGTTATAACACATTCGTTTGATGAGTGTAAAACCTTTAAATGTGCCAATGCTGAGTTCACAAAAACGATTTTGTCATTATGTATTTACCCATGTTTATCTGTTTCTCTTATCACAATAAAAGTGGTTTAGCTTGACAATATTTAAGACCCTGGACCACAAAACCAGCCACAAGTCACGGGTATATTTGTAGCAATAGGCAACAATACATTGTATTTTTATGCCAAAGATCATTAGGGTATTAAGTAAATATCCAAAGCCATTTAGTAAATTTTTACCGTAAATATATCAAAAATAATATGTGTTGTATTATTGTCATTTGGACAACTTTAAAGGCGATTATTTTAATTTTTTGCAATAGTTGAATCTCAGCCAAATATTGTCCTATCCTAAAAATGAAAAGCTTATTTATTTATCCAAAATACCCTTATGAGTCCAGGTTAACATTCATTTTTTTATGTAAAAACGCTGCCATTTTCTTTGAACTCGCCCTGATTCCGGTATATATTTGAATTTATATAAGTATATATCGTCCTGTATATAAAAATACCTAAACGTATTCGTTTGGAGAGAAGCCCGTGAGGTTTATAGCTGTTTTCTTTGCTGTGCAGGCATTGTAACCTTTATTGGCTGGTTTAGAATGACATTTAAATGTCAGACATCCAGAGTAGTGATGCGCCGATCAGGGTTTTTTCAACCCCGGGTCCCGCTTTTATGAAATTCTTTGACCCGCCCTGTATACGTTTGTTGTGTTTGTATATTTTTTCACACGTGTTGCACTTCACATAGCAGATACTGCTGTTGTCTCCTGCTGCAACTATTTCTGAGAACCGGTCCCAAACATTATATTTAGCAGCTTGACCTCCGTTTCTTTAATGATTTAAATTCCCAACATTATTTTCTCACGCACCTCACCTTAATTTCTCTGTTAGTTTTGATGTTGTGGTTGACGTGGGAGCTGCTTGGTGCTAAAGGGGCCAAAGGTTTGGGGACATCATGCAAGTTACGTTGCTACGTTGGCCAAGTTATTGTAACCTTATAAAAGATCCTAATAAAATATGAAAATATATATTTCCAAATATTTAGTATAGGCGTTAGGGAATTGCACGCAACATTCATGTTTTTAATGACCCGCACCAATCCGCCTGCAAAAAGTGAAAATTTCTTTACCCGCTCCAACCCAAACCGCAGGTTACCCGCGGGTTACGAGACAACCCGTGCATCACTAATCCAGAGTACCTACAAGAAACACGGTAGCCAAAGCAGTGTACTGTATTTCTAAAATACTTTATGCATTAAAGGCAGGGTGTGTGATTTTTGAAAAACACTCTGGAAAACACACTTGTAGCCAATCAGAAGGAAGGGGCGTGTTTACTAACCAACATCGTTGCCTGGATTGCGTATGTGTGGGGCGGGTCTATCAAAAGAAGGTTCAGATTCTTTTGGAGTAGGGGCTTGATTGTTTAGGTGATTTTAAATGTCAACATTGGCTTTCAGAGATCATGCACCCCGCCTTTAAGTGTAACAGATCGCCTTTAATAATGTGTTGTTTCTATTCTATTATATTATAGACTATAGATACACATGCATACGATAACTGTACACTGATCATTTTATTGCACTTAATTGTATTTTTAAAATGCTTTAAATTTACATTTCATTAACCTTTTTTTAACATATTCTTGGTCATTGTTTGTATTGTTTTATGTGTTTGCTGTGTAAGTTTAAAAGTGAAGTTAAGTTTTTATCTTGCTGTTGGTTGCAGTGGTCTTTATCTTTGACGGGTCTGTAATTAAATGCAGATGGTTGCATGCTCTCTGCCTCCAAACTCAATGACTCAGATACTTTATATTTAGGTCTGATGGATCAGATTTAGCCACAGGGACTTAATCATGGCTTCAATCGGACTTGGAGTGATTACATACCCCCAAGCCTTATTACTTACCTTTTAACCAATGTGTTTCTGACCACATGGAGAGCTTTGAGTCATTTTGGTTTAGATCTTGAATTGTGACTAAGCTCTGTGTGTTTGTAATGTTTGTTAACCCCTTTTTTTTGCAGTCCCCAAAGGAGACCCCAAGGCTGTTGATAAGGTGAAAATGACCGTGAAGGCAACAGGTCTTCAGCGTTCGCGTTCAGATGCCGGACGCGACAACGCAGAGCACCGCAAGCCTCCATCCGGTCTGGTCAAACCCTCCTCCTACGGCTACAAGAAACCTTCGACTACTGGTACCGCAACGGTTATGACGGCAGGGGGCGCCACTATCACAAGCGGCTCAGCTACTGTGGGAAAAACCCCAAAGTCCTCAGCCATCCCCATCAAACCCGTCCCAGGTGGAGGTGGGCGTAAAAACAGCTTTGATGCCAGCGGCTCCGAACAGGGATTCCTTGCGCCCAACGCTCGCGGTAGCATTCAGTACCGCAGCCTGCCACGGCCAGCAAAATCCAGTGCTATGAGCTTAACCGGGCGACCTCCTTCTCGCCCCGTTAGCGGTACCATTGACCCTAGTCTCCTCACCCTCAAACCTGTACCGGCCCTACCCAACACAATGCCCACCAGAGGAAAGGAGGGCAGTTTGAAGGCCTCCGGTCGGTCGAGCGTGACGGGGCCGGTTAACCAGACGGACCGTGAGAAGGAAAAGGAGAGAGCCAAAGCTAAAGCAGATCTTGAGATCAGCTGTCTAAAGGGCGAGAACCAAGATTGCTGTGGAGAGGCTGTGGAGAAGATCCATAGGGTACGGAGAACAAGCACGAGTAGATATCCTGAACTGAGCTCTCCGACCGGCACGCCGAGGTACGATATATATATATATATAGTTTGTTAAAATATATGCATTTATGCAAAAACTTTCAGTTTGAGAACCCATGAGTTTTTATACTTTGCAGTATATTCTGCAGCTTCCTATTTTGTTTATGTAACGCAACCCAATCAATTATTTAAAGCTCTTCCTTGAAGCGAACATCCTCCGAGGCCTTTTTCATGGGTAGCTGAATGTTCTTCTTTATTTATAATCTTCAGAACATTGTCTATACTTAAATCCCTTGGCTTCATGCAGTACAATCTGACTACAGAAGGTTTTTAAGTTCATCACACGAGATGATTTTGCTCTTTCAGGTTACTCAGTAGCAAGTCTCTAGCTCACCCTCCAAGCCTGGCTCACCTAGACAAGGTCAACTGCAACAGTCTGGACTCCTGCATCACCATTCAAGACCTTCCACCCAAGATTCCTCCCTACTCCAAGCTCCAGGACCTGGCCGGTTCCCGCGTGTCCCCGCGTCTCACCCCGAGTCCTGCCCCGGTGCTTCACATCGATTCCCCGAGATGTTTCTCCGGCCAGGCGTTGTCTGTGAGCAGCTCCCCCATTCTGTACCCGAAGATGTCCGGGCTGCACCGCAGCATGGAGTCGCTGCCGCTGAACATGAGCGTGCCCAAAATGGATCTGGGCAATCGTGAGGTGAACAGGAACACTGGGACTTGGGGTGCTGGCAGTAGGACATCAATCACCCTGGGTGACGGGTAAGTTTGGTCCTGTAACTGTTTCTTGGGTGTGGGTTTAGAAAAGTTAATGGAATGCTAAACTGGTTAATTGCCTAATCAGCACTAACTAACATAAACTAACATCATTGATCTTTAGAAAGAGGAGGGGTTAATATGTTATCTTTTAAGTCTGTTTTACACTCTCTGCTGTGAGAGAGATGCCATCTGCTGGCACAACTGTGTGACACAACTGAGTTATATACCGGGTAGAGCAGTGCTTCCCAATCTTGGTCCTCAAGGACCCCCTTCCGAAAAGTTTTAGATGTCTCCTTTTTTAACACACTTGATTTAACTAATCAGCTTGTTAGGGGAGACATGTTTACCATTTTGGAAGAGGGCTGATTAGTTAAATCAGGTGTTTTAAATTAGGAAACATCTAAAACTTTTTGGAAGGGTACCAGGATTGGGAAGCACTGCTGTAGATCAGTGGTTCTCAAACTTTTTCTGCGTGCGGCCCCCCTTGTGTACGCTGCATTCCTTCGCGGCCCCCCCAAAGAAAATTTTTGACAAAAACTGTTCTAAAATTTAACATTTTAATTAAATAAAACATATTAAGTAATACAAAGGAGTGCTGTTGGTTAGTAGCCTTATTTTTTTAGGTTTAATTACACAGAATTCATGATAAATGAATGTATTTTATAAAATGTCATAAAACTGGGGGGCCCCAGACCCCAGTTTAAGAACCACTGCTGTAGATGAAAGTAAATTAGTTAAGCAATTCAAATGGGTAGTAATGTGACGCCAAAAGCACAGGTGAGATATTTATATGTGCCGCTTTCTACCCCTCCCAGTTTAGAAACTGATAGGAACACCTTACCCAAGAAAGGATTAAGGTACATTTATTAACACTAACCTTAACTAGTACAGTACTCCTTCCTAAGATCGCTCTGACATATGCATCGCTATCTTTTGTAGTCACTGTGGCAGCGGCAAAACTGAAGTAGAAGTGCGGGAACGACGTCATTCGCACACGATATCAAGCATGACCGAATCAGACAGCCCGCCACTGCTGCCGTCCCCTACGCACGTCACAGGGTCCTTTCCCGGGAAAACTACCAATGTGGGTAAGTTGTGTGTTCAGGTTTTACCATAGCGCCGTAACTATTATTATACACTAGTCAATATTTAAAGTGGATCAAAATCTTTCATTAAACCAGTAACCAATACCGGTTCTTATCTTTTTTGATCCACTTCAAATGTTGACAAAAAAATTTATGAAATGACAAAGTAGTATCTTATATTAGGCATTAATACAGTTTTAAAAGTAGTGTAAATAATTGACAAAGCTAAAAGTTTATTATGAGAAATAAATCGATTCTCTCCACAGTGGCGCCTATCCCGAATCCTGGATCTCAGATCACTCGCTCCAGCAGCATCCCGGCTAATGATATGGGCTATGAGCTGTATGGCACATCTCCTCTGGGCAGCTCTCTCTCTCTGGCCGAGCGACCTAAGAGCATGATGAGATCTGGATCGTTCAGAGAGCCTGTCGAAGATGGTACGCACATACATGATTATCTTGATATAATGAACTTGT
The DNA here is from genome assembly GCA_025389145.1 of Misgurnus mizolepis. Classification (NCBI taxonomy): domain Eukaryota; kingdom Metazoa; phylum Chordata; class Actinopteri; order Cypriniformes; family Cobitidae; genus Misgurnus; species Misgurnus mizolepis. The sequence goes on along the minus strand of JAIFKI010000005.1, from coordinate 2,413,057 downwards.
AAAAATACACCAGAGATACATTATTGACTTTAAATTGTTTAAATCGCTTACATTTATGATATGTTTCTCTGACAGTTCATGGCTCTGTTCTGTCTCTGGCCTCTAATGCATCATCCAACTATTCATCAGTGAGTAAAAACTTTACATCTTATATTTAATGAATAAGATCTAAGGATGTAAGTCAAATTAATCTATTTAGATTCATCTCATGTAGCAGGCTGAGAATTAATTATTTTGGCAAAATTATTTTTCACCCTCCACACTGAATGTCGGTAGTACACTGTGGTGCCATGCTCTTGGTCTTCTGCATTATTAATACAATTATTAAACATGAATAATAATATTTTCAAAATACAAACACTGCAAACCTTACAAATAATTTTTTCATCAGACATTTGTATTCTTTTGAGCATTAATCAAACCTCTTTTCACTATTTGCAGATTAAAACTCAGAAAAATGTTCTTTATTACACAGCAAAAGCTAAAATCAACACGTGCTTGTATATGAATGTGTGAATGAAACTCAGTCTGATGTTTAATTTCACCTTATCAGCATAAAAAAGGCAGAATAGACTTTAGAAAGTGTTATTGTATATCAGTGGTTTCCAACATGGTGCCCGCATGGAGTCTGTGAGTTGCCCGCTAAAGCACATTCTCAATTTTAATACTTATTTATGACATATTTTTATATTAGCTTGGCTTCTTTTATGTATGTTAACATTTAAAACATATCATCAAGTAAAATAAAATCAACAAGTTAAAGTTTTGAGTAGATTTGTTTTAGTCATTGTGGTAGCCCTTGCTCACACTGTTGTTTAATTCCTGAAGTGTCCTTTACACTACTTTTCCCTATATTTCTTCACTTTTTCCTTCTCTTTATCTTCATCTCTTTATCACATGCTCTCAGACTGAAGAGAGAATGCAAGGAGAGGTATGAATGTCTGCTCTTCTTACTGTCTTTCCTTTTACTTTGTTGTTGTTTAAAGAAGGATTTACATTTTATTATTTAATAAACAAAATACTATCATTGAGAGATGGTGCATGAAAAATCAATGTGTAAAACATCGCTCTTTACTACAGTACTGCCTAAAAAGACTGATTATTTCATAGACCTTAACTAAATGTGGATTGCTGAAATTCTCTCATAATGTAAAAGGGTCAATCGTGACCCTTAAAATTTCGAAATAAATTTGCAGATTACTTGCATACATTCTCTTTTTTGAGGACCAAGTTTAAAATTTCTGGTTTTATTTTATTTTAAAAGAATATTTGGGAATAATTGCAAAAAATGTCAATGTGGTGTAACCGGTCTGTGTCAATTGGTATAACTACTGTAGTATTTTTTAAATAAAAATATATTCATAAAAAATGTGGAATAAAATATTTACATCGTTATTTAGAAAACAGAGCAGTTTTTTTTAGCATATTTCAGGACAAATATTACAAAAACGCATTAAAATGTACATTTAGAAATAACTAATAAAATGATAATATAAAATGTTTATTTATTTTTTTGATGATTACGCTTACATGCTATCAAGGTGAATATTTTTTTTATGTTTCTCATTCTTTGGCACAATTGGCGATTACACTATTTGACATTTCCATTCAGTCTTAACTTTCATAAAAATAGTGCAAATGTAATTTCTTATTGCATAAAATTAACATAAATACATGCATTGTATGTGCATTGAAAAAACCTGATGCATGCTTTTAAAACAAGTTTTTTAAAAAGATTTTTGAATTTCTCATCTTGTCAAACCATTTTTGTCACTGACCCAAAAGCGTACTTTTTAATTGTCTTTAAATTGTGTTTTTTTATAACCTTACAGTGTATTCAGACTTATATTTGTACGCTTGTGATTTGCTCTTTAACCTCAGCAAATCCGGATACTGAAACGCGAGCTGGAGTCATCACAAGATAAAGTGGCCAGTCTGAGCACACAGCTGTCTGCAAACGTATGTACAAAAACACACACTTGACAATACAGAGTTTTTAACCCTACATTTAATGTACTATCTTTTGTAAGTTATATTACTATTTGAAACTATTTCATTTTATAGTGATAATTAAATTAGAAATTCTCATTACATTTCACTATTTCTTGGTTATGAGATTTAATTTATATTTTTTTAATTATTTAAAACAATATTTATTTTATATGCTTTATATCATATCATATCATGCAAATCACATATGTGACCCTGGACATGGTATATTTGTAGCAATAGCCAATAATACATTGTATTGGTCAAAATTATAGAGTTTTTTAATGCCAAAATTATCTGTATATTAAGATCATGTTTAATAAGGATATTTAGTAACTTTCCTATCCTAAATATATAAAAAAAGTATTTATCATTACTAATATGTGTTGCTAAGGACTTCATTTGGACCAATTTAAAGGCTAAAACCAAACATCAATGGAAAGCTTATTTATTTAGCTTTCACATGATGTATAAATTAAAATTAAAAATTGACCCTTAAGACCGGTTTTCTTGTCCAGGGTCACATGTTATCGTACTGTATAGTGTAGAATTGTATTAATACTGTAGCAAAAGGTTGTACCTAAATATTAATACATTTTTATATCTGTTTGTTTTTCAGACACAATGTCATGTAAATTACATCACCAACATTGTCAGACTTGAAAAATTATTTTATTCTCATAAATATGTAGTTGATTCTCATTTTTTTCATTATTTTCTCAAACACTAAAGTCATTTCATTTCAGCAGGATTAATGATAATGCGAGTGAGCGTTGCCATGTTGATTTGTTTTAATTACAGTATTTACAGTATAGTGTGAATAATCCAGCCGTCTCTGATGTCATGAATGTATCACTGTGTGCCCACTAACCCTTCCTGCTTTAACACTGCACAGATCTGACATTACTACCGTATGAGATTCAGCACACTCCTGAAATACAACATGCTATTTAAGTTTTTCTAACATGCATTCAACATCTGTGAACACGCTGATCCCAGGACTCCAAATGTATTTGGGCACTTAAGGCCCCCTTTGAAACATTTGAATGACTTTGCATTAAATAACTAAACATTAAACAAAGTTGGTTAGTGGAAAACTGGTCCAAAGGTAAACTACACCTGTGTTTATTCTGCTAGGACACCTGTGTGAGATCGAAGGGATCTGACTATATACGTTGACTAAATGTCCTTGCCAAAATGGCGCTGTGAGTGCCCAGATAGTTTTTTGGGGTTCCTGTATGAATGTGTGTGGTCTGTGTGAGGAATGGCTCATAGCCCTATAGTCCTAACAGCACTGTCCCTCTCTCCTCGACTGATGTCTCCTACCGGCCCCTGATGACCGATGCTTCCTTCGTGCCGGTGGCTCTAACAGGCAGGCCAGGTTTGTTGGACTGTCAGCCCCGTCCGTCCGTCACTGTTGCATGTACCCTCAGTCTGGCGCTGACTGATGATGTCACCCAGACACATTTTATGATGTCATTGTTTATTCAGGGATGCTGACAGGGGACTCGGTTCTGAATTTGATTTGGGCCACTAAGCAGCCACCTGGCAAAGCCCTAAAACCACCCAAAACACCCTAGCAACCATTTAGCCATAGCAACCACCCAGAACACCCTAGCAATGCATATAAACACATACTCCACAATATTCAGCACCTTAGCCATCACACAAACATACCCTGGCAACCAAAGCATCATCTGCAAGCTGCACTCATTTTATAATCTGTGTGATGCACTGTTAGCATGCAGTACAAGAATCAGAGTCAGGTAGCATGATGGATGTATCTTTAAATTATTATTTTTTACTTCAAAGCGATGTCCTATGTGGCAAACATTCACACGGCAAGCTCATATCGTGGTCTCCTCCATCCATCCATTACAACAGCTGTTTTTGATTCCCGTCCATTTCCCGGCCCAGTTGGAGACATGCACAATTTAAGTGTGTGTGTGTTTGTGTGTGTCTGATGTGTTGTGAAGAAAGTTTTGTAGTGATTATCAAATACTAACAGTTACTCGTCCGCAGGCTAACCTGGTTGCGGCGTTCGAACAGAGTTTGGCTCTCATGACTGCACGACTGCAAAGCCTGTCGGTCACATCTGAGCAGAAGGTCAGTGCACATACACAATGCTCAGTGATTTCAGTTTTACTGCTCATTTTATTACTGGTTATCAATGTTTTAAAATTTAAATAGTGTTGGGGATATGCGAAAGAACCAGTAAAGTTTAGTAGGTAGTAAAATAAAGTGTAGTATTGTAAATGCATTTTTGGTGTTGGATGTTAAACAGACGTTTTTTGTGTGTTTTATTTTGAACCTGTGTCTCAAAGTAAATACACAGTTATGCTATGATTTATATTTTAGGATTCTGAGTTACAGGACCTGAGGCAAACCATAGACAACCTGAAGTGCAAAAACACAGAGACACAGGTCATTATTCAAGGAGCCCTGGATATTCCTGAGACCACACCCAAAGGTTTGAACTTTAGACTGCTATTGAAACATTTTGACAATGGATTAATTTTGCTGTTTTTGTGCATTTTTTTGTCACTTTAAGTCAGTGGTTCTTAAACTGTGGGGCGTGAGATGGTGCCGGGGGCTCCAGTTTTCTATCATTTTTAAAAATACATTAATTCATCATAAATTCAGTGCAATTAAACCTCAAAAAAATAAGGCTACTAAAAACAGCATTACATTATATCAATATGTTTTGTTTAATTAACTCATTCCCCGCAATACTTTTTTTGAAAAGTTACCCACCAGCATTTTTTTGATTTTCACAAAAGTTTTACAAAATGCCTTCCAGGAACATTTTCTTCTAGAAATACAGCAGGGAAAACAAGTATTTGACACATCAACATTTTTTATCAGTAAGGGGATTTTTAAGTTGGCTATTGACACAAAATTTCCACCAGAGGTAGCCATCAAGCCAAATATTGAATTCATAAAAAGAAATCAGAACATTTAAGTATGCAAGTTGAGTCATAATAAATAAAGTGAAATGACACAGGGAATAAGTATTGAACACACTTTATTTAATACTTTGTAGAAAAGCCTTTGTTGGTGATTACAGCTTCTAGACGCCTCTTGTATGGTGAGACCAGTCGCCTGCATTGCTCAGGAGTGATTCTGGCCCATTCTTTCACACAAAGGTGTCAAATACTTATTATCAAATGAAAGAACAGATCCTCTGCTTTCAAACAAACAACAAACAAACAGAACGGGAAAAAAACTTTCATCCTATCTATATTTTTTTCTCTGCTTATAAACTATTAAATATGGGTATTTTTCTTCAAAACAAAAAAGCTGAAATAATTGCATTTTTGTAAAGGAATTTTGTTAGAGATCAGATTCAGAACGATTACCAAAACATACACAGAGTTTAAAATTAATAAATATTTTTTTGCTTCAGTTTTTTATAAATTGGGTAAGTGCATAATACTGCATAATCGCGCATAATTACACGTAACTCATCAGGAACATGTTTTTTCATGCAAATGTTTTCTCTTAATTGACGAGATAACTCATTAACTCTTTCACCGCCATTGACGAGATATCTCGTCAATTAAGAGAAAACGCTTCCCCGCCAATGACGAGGTTTTCCGTCTTTCCGCAATACCGCTATTCCGCAACTTTTTAAACCCGGAAGTATTGCCCTATGGCAAGCGGCTGCATGTGCGTGTCTGTTTTAAAGATCACTCTGAATGGGAATTATCTCTGCTTTTTGCTCAAAATGTGGTGTTTTTGCAGAAACCTACCCATATTCAAAAGCTGATTACAAAAGAACCACTAAAGGTAGGATGAAACGTTTTTTTTTTTTTTTGAAAGCAGAGGGTCTGTTCTTTCATTTGGTACATTGTATGGTTATATATTTAAAGAAGAACATTTTCTGGAAGGCATTAAACTTTGGTGAAAATCATGAAAAACGCTGGCGCTGGCTGGCAACTTTTTTTTTAAAACGCTGGCGGTGAAAGAGTTAATGGTGAGGAAAGAGTTAAAGTTAAACAAGTCTAATTTTGCATAAACACTTAACGCAAAGTATTGCGTTTCTCGCTCTAGATTACTCGCGGGATTTAACTTCGTGTCATGCAAATTTTTCACTTGAGTTGAATATTTTCAACTTATTTTCGGCAAATATTGAGTGTTTTCGCGGCAATAGCACTGCACAAATGTTATCATTCACAAGTTTGCGTTTATTTGCTTCTTTACATTGACTTTGTATGTAATCTACCCATGCAAATCGTTGAATTTGCGTTTGGTGTGTATGCCCCATAAGATTGTTTTATATCATGAATTTTTTTTGTGGAGGACGAAGCTCGGCACCCTGCATGCCGAAAAGTTTGAGAAGCACTGCTTTAGGTGATATTTCTGATTAATGTTGCTGTATGTTTTCCTCAGAATTACAGATGGACAGACAAAACTCTTCAGAGAGCATCTCCAGTCTCAACAGCATCACCAGTCACTCCAGCGCCGGCAGCCTGAAAGAACAAGAAGCCAAGAAGAAGAAAAAGAAAAGCTGGGTGAGAATATAAACATAGAAGCTCCTGCTGGACAATTTGATGGTTTCAAAAGTGTATTAGCATAGAGATGACTGAAACTGAAAGGCATGGATGAAACGCCACAAAATCACCATTTTAATTTCATGGGCTGTTTTAAGTATCTAGGTCATTGCGTAGTCAACAAACTTGATTCTTTGTTTAGTTTAAAGTGTAATGTTGTATTGAGAGACTTTGACATGGTACGCTGAGTGCCATTCCCAAAAAAGTCCCATAAAATTGCCAGTGTGAACGCAAACACGTCCAATAATTGATTCTGGGATTGCGCCAGTAAAAAGGGACCTAGCAACATTGCCGTAACATTTCCGTAAGGCGTCCTGTCTGAACAAAAGGCAGAAATAAGGTCGCAAGTGGCGTGTCGTAATAACAACAAGACATTCCCGACGAGAAATATCTGCAGATCAGGGAGCACCTTACTACGCGTGCTGATTCATTTACCAGCCTAATAGCTTTACAGCGCGTCATGCACTGGTTTATGATCCAATCATAAACAAAAATGCATGCATGTGGTTTCTCAAATAAGCAAACTTAAGACACTGTAATCGTGCACTTGGTGGATTTTCTCTGCAATTACAATTCATGTCACGTGTCTTTACAGGATGTGTGTGATCGCATTTGCAGTGTGAATGAACAAAAATCAAACGATCCCCAGACAAATCCCAGACCCATTTTCTATGTAGTTTCCGTAATCTGTGTGTGAGAAGGGATCATGATAGACAAGCAAGATTTTAAAGATCATGTCTGTTTAGTTTTGTTTGTGTTAAAGTTTACTGTGGGGACAGGTTTAACATTGCATTACATTAAGAATGACTTTGGTTTTTTCTCATGCTTCCCTGTTCTCTATTAACAGGTCTATGAGGTAAGATACTCGCCCAAACTCATTATATCCTCATCCTGTTATCACAAACATGTCATATAGCAAACATCTATATGTTGGTGTAAAGGGTATTACAGTAATAACAAACAAATGAGGAATCATTCATGGGATTCTGAACCTTATGAAAATATTTAATATTTTTTTCTTTGATTTTGGGGTAAAATGTGACCCTGACTTGAGACATGTTGACAAAAATGTTGTTCCTAACACATAATGGGTTTGTCATCTTCATTTTTGATTTGTGCATATACTGTCATACATACAGTAGAGTTACTGTAATGTGATTGTTAACCTTTGCTGCGTACACACCAAGTGCGAACACTGCAAAAAATGACTTTCTTAGTATTTTTGTCTTGTTTTCAATGAAAATATCTAAAATTCTTAAATTAAGATGTATTTTCTTGATAAGCAAAATGGCCTAAGAAAATAAGTCTACACTGCAAAAAATGATTTAAAAAAAAAAGTATTTTAAGTTAATCTTCCAATGGGATTTTTTCGCATACCCCATTGGCAGATTATTTGCTTGTTTTATGCACAAAATCACTTAAATTTGATATTTTTGGTCTAAAAATAGACTAATTTTCTTGGGTCATTTTGCTCATCAAGAAAAAGCATCTTAATCTAAGAATTTTTAGATATTTTTTACTAAAAACAAGACAATCCTAAGAATTTTTTTTCTTGAAAATCATTTTTGCAGTGTAGTTTTACAAAAAATATAAAATTTAATTTGTGATTAAAACAAGCAAAAAAAAATCTGACAATGGAATAAGAAACACCTTGTTGAATTAAGTGTTTATGAAAAAAGTAAACTTATTTCAAGAAAAAATTTCTTATTCCATTGGCAGATTTTTTTTTGCTTGTTTTAAGCACTAATTTACATAAAATTTATATTTTTTATTGGAAACTATACTATACTTATTTTCCTAGATCACTTTGCTCATCAAGAAAATACATCTTAATTTAAGAAAAAAAATTATTTTCAAGAACAAAATTTCTTAGTATTTTTGTCTTGCATAAAACAAGCAAAAATCTACCAATGGGGTAAGCAAAAAAAAGCGAATTTAGTGTTTAAGAAAAATTTTCACTATTTTTTTTTTTGCTTACCCCATTTGCAGATTTTTTGCTTGTTTTATGCACAAAATCACTTTTTTCGCTTCAATCACACCGCCTCATTTGCATTGCCCTGCGTGAGTTTGCATATATTTGCGTCTTTACATTGACTTTGTATGTATTCTACTTGTGCAAATCATTGAATTCGCGTTTGGTGTGTACGCCCCATTAGTGATGCTCCATAACTGCATGGATTACAGCACTTGTGTGTCTGAAAACACAATCATCCTAAATATTTCATCCTTATTTGCGTTAAGATTTATTCGAATGGCCAGATGCAAAATGATCATAAAAGCATCATTAACTTTCTCTAATTGTTGCTGTCATTATAAATCTAGGCCTTTGTACTAACAATCTGCGTGTCCATGTTATTTTTAAAGAGAAAAGAGATTTAAACAATACAGAGTAGATGTTTTGGGTGAACTGTGAGCTCTTGTATCTCTGTTGTCCCATAGTTAAGAAGCTCCTTCAACAAAGCCTTCAGCAAAAGGGGTTCAAAGTCATCATACGCAGATATCGAGGAGATCGCAACTCCGACCTGCTCCACCCCTTCATCTCCTAAAATCCACAATGAAGTGGACAACGCTCCTGACAAGACCTCCACCTCTACATCAGAGTAAGAAGTTAAAAAGTGTGAATTTGTTCATAATTTGTTTTTTTAACTATAACTGTTACATGTATGATGTCGATATTTTTGCCAGATCGTGTGACGGCACGGAGCATGACGAGAAAGTGGTGTCAAATTTACGGTCCGAACTATGGGAAAAAGAACGGAAACTGACTGATATTCGTTTAGAGGCTCTTAGCTCCGCCCACCAGCTGGAGCAACTACAAGAAGCGATGACCAACATGCAGGTTTGTGATAACCTGATCACATGACACAACCAAAAATGGAAATGATGTCACACAATTTCATGTCGCTTCACATGTATGACTGCTGCATTGATTTTATTTTACTACATGAGTTACATTTCTTACACTGTTATGTAAATTCCCCAATGAAAAAAATTGCAGATGACAGTAGAGAACCTGAAGGCGGAGAATGACCAGCTGAAGACCGGAGGCCCCTCCTCCCGACCTCCAAGCTCCACCTCCCAGTCCTCTGGTCTGAGCTCAATGGGCGTCGCATCACCACGCCAATCAGTGTCTTCTCTCACCAAAACCTTCGGCATGGGACAAAATGAACTTTACCCAGGTGATTTTCATAACAGGAAACACCGGACCAGCATCTACAACACACTTGTTTTTTTTTCATTTTAACTTCCTATATTCTATCTCATTTATTTTCTATTATGTTGGATTTGTCACAGATGTTTTTCAAAGCCCAACCGCGACTTTGCAGAAAGACGAGAGTTTGGTCCGAGTGATGGTTCGAATACCAAACCAGCACATGTTTAAAGATGTGAGTCTGATATATAAGCCGTCACTCTACATTATATAACTCATCATTCAGATCTACAATCAGATTTGTTGAGCCACATACAGAGACAAATAACCAATATACAGTAAACATACACCTACGACTGCACATCTGCTGAATTTATATTAAGATTTTAAGAGCCAGTGTTGCTTGGCAACTTTAAATGTCCTACTTTGATATCATGTTGATGATGTCCTAGACCTAGTTTTCACCATATTGATGTTTCTATTGTGTTAATAAAACAAAACGCCCCTTGAGATCCTGTGTTAGAGTCATTTTACCACAGTTAAAGGAATATTCCACTTTGATTGACAGGTCTGGTTCTAAACACAGACTCTCTGTTTATTGGTTTAAAATTATATAACTCTCATTCTCAGGAGGTCAAGCAGTTGGAGTTTTTCATCGGCACGGTAAAAATCAGCGGACGCACGGACTGGTTTGCACTGGACTCTGCAGTTAGTCAGGCTTTTAAAGTGAGTTTTTCTACCTGTACAGTCTTAAAGGGTACCTTAACTTAAATTATTTCATTACTTCAAAAAGAAGTGGAGCTAATCAAGTTGTTTGCTAACAATCATGGGGCACTTTCCAAATTTTCATTAGCCTAACTAAATGAATGCAGCAGTGGCCGATCGCTTTAAAACAGTGAAGACTATGCAGTGTTATTTTATATTTAATGGGGATTTTATATGAAAGGGTTTTGGCCGAGGAAAAAAATTCAGTCAAAAGATTTTTTTTTTTGCTGTAACCCCTGCAATCTTACGGAGCCCCTAAGGGGACATGGAGCAAAAGTTAAATAAAGTTTAGTTTCATGTGCTCACGCGAAACTTTCATGTGCTCATGTGAAACTTTCATGTGCAGAATTGTTTTTTAAAGTTTAGTTTTTAGTAGGGCTGTCAAAAGATTAATCGTGATTAATCACATCTAAAATAAAAGTTTGTGTTTACATAACATATGTGTGTGTAATGTGTATAATTATTATGTATATATAAATACACACACATTCATGTGTATATTTAAGAAATATTTGCATTTATATACTGTATAAACATTTATATAATTTATATTATATAGAAATATAAATATTTTATATATAAATATAACCAATTTTTCTTAAATATATACATGACTGTGTGTGTTTTTATATATAAATATTAATTATACACACTACACACACATATGTTATGTAAACACAAACTTTTATTTTAGATGTGATTAATCACGATTAATCTTTTGACAGCCCTAGTTTTTAGTTGAAGCTATCGCGCGTGCGCGTGAAGCTATGGCGCGCGCACTTGAAGCTATCGCGCGCGCATTTGAAGCTATCGCGCGCACACGTGAAGCTAGCGCGCACGCATGTAAAGGCGAAAGTTTCACGTGTACGCACGATAGTTTCACGCGAGCACGCTATAGTTTCACGTGAGCACGCGAAACTAAACTTTAAAAAAAATTCTGCACATGAAGGTTTTGCGTGAGCACATGAAACTAAACTTTACATTTTTTTTAATCCAATGTCACCTTAGGGGCTCGGTACAATCTAAACAAAATGGCAGCCACCAAATGAAAACTTTTTTTTCAAAGTTTAATAAAATTATGACATCACGGTATTCTGGGTACCCTTTAAAGCCACAAAAGAAAATATGCGATGTATTATAAACGTGATTGTGATGTGTTTATAGGATTATTTAACAACCGTGGATCCCAGCTCGAGTCTCGGCCTCTCTCAGGACTCCATCTACAGCTACAGTCTGAGTCATCATAAGAGAGTATTGGGTGCCCAGCCGCCCGAAACCCCACCGGTGCGCCTCTACACCAAAGGATCTTCTTGTGTCATAGTAGCCCTTAAAGGTCAGTGCTTTGAGGTTTGAAGATAACAATGATTTGATATTTTGTAAGGTTCATTCCTATTAACACAAGCATAGCTGTGTTTCAAAGCAAATGTTTCACACTTTTAACAGTAGTCTGCATCAGTGGTTTTCAAACTGGGGGCCGTGAGATGGTGCCAGGGGGGCCCCAGTTTTATGACATTTTATGAAATACATTAATTTATCATAAATTCTGTGTAATTAAACCTAAAAAAATAAGGCTACTAACCAAAAGCACTACTTTTTTGTATAATTGAATGTTTTTTTTTTATTAAAATGTTGAATTTTAGAACAGTTTTTTGTCACAAATTTTCTTTGGGGGGGCACGAAGGAATGCACCGTACACAAGGGGGGGCACACGCTGAAAAAGTTTGGGAACCACTGGTCTGCATGACGTGTGATGGGCCACCCAAAGTTTATGGTGTATAGAGGCAAAAACACAGACAAACACTTGTTCCTGCCCCCAATCCCGTCATCTTTGGTGTGGGGCTGATACCTCAAATCTGGTGTAGAGGTTTTGTTTAGAACAGATCCTACTGTATGTTGGTTATTGACACCATGTGATGTCATAAACCACCCAGAAATAAAGACAACAAATGCCATTTGCCTTTCCTGTCTCATATATGTGTATAGATGGTTTCAGCAGCAACAACATAAACAAGCAGCTTTCGTGGTCAACACGTAACGTCCGGTAAACTCCGCTAAGAATAAATAACAAAAAAGTTATTTTAAAGTAGCTTATTTACGAACCAACCCATTATTGATTTGCGCCTGGCGCAAGAGTTATTTCTCCTGCCGGGAAAATAGCAACAGTGCCCAAGATCCGCCCACAAACTCACTTGCGCTTTGCGGTTCGCACTTGCCTTTCAGATCGTTAAAATAGGGCCCATAGATTTTTATTGATATTGTCACACTGTGGTTTCACATTATAATGTTACTGTTATAAAAAAATAATTTTGATCAATCATGTCCATGACCCCTTTAATGGCATCATCGAGCTGCGGCCGTCATTTGTTTAGCGACCTCTAGTGGTGAAAATGACATATTGTTCCTTTAACTCTTACATTGTCATAGAGTTTAATACCGGCTTCTCGTCATTTTGCAGGTCTGAAGGAGAAGTGTGTAGACGTTCTCGTGTTTGAGACGCTTATCCCCAAACCCATGATGCAACATTACATCAGTCTGTTACTAAAGCACAGGCGCTTGATGTTATCGGGCCCGAGTGGTACTGGAAAGACCTACCTCACCTACCGCCTCGCAGAGTACCTGGTGGAGCGCAGCGCTCGAGAGGTCACGCCCGCCATCACCGTCACCTTCAATATGCACCGCCAGTCCTGCAAGGTATGATGGGTAAATGCCAAAGAACGAGCCGTTAATCAAATTGTCACACATATATGGATATAGCTGATTTATACTTTCTTTTTGTTTCTGTAGGACCTTCAGCTTTATCTGTCCAATCTGGCCAATCAGATTGATCGTGAGAGCAGCCCTACTGAAATCCCATTGGTCGTCATCCTGGATGATGTCAGTGATGTGGTATCCACCAGTGAACTTGTCAATGGTGCTTTAACCTGTAAATATCATAAATGGTAAGTGCACATATGGTGTATAACTTATACAGTAGTGAATTTATACGATAATGAGATATTTTGTCTCTTTTTTTAGTCCATACATAATAGGAACAACCAATCAGCCCGTGAAAATGACCCCAAACCATGGCCTGCATCTCAGCTTCAGGTTAGAGCTACTTTAATTAAAAAAAATTCTTACTATTAATGTCCTATAAAAGCATATGCTATATATTTTTGTGCATACATATAAGTAAGTAGACATTATCTACAAGTAGAAGGTCAAAAGTGCAATATTAATTTTGATGTGCATCATCCTTTCAGAATGGTGACGTTTTCCAATAACGTCGAGCCAGCCAATGGGTTCCTGGTGCGTTACCTGCACAGAAAACTAATGGAAGCAGAAAATCCCAAAAGTGTAACCAATGAAGATCTCCTCCGGGTACTGGACTGGGTTCCCAGACTCTGGTACCACCTGCACACCTTTCTGGAAAAGCACAGCACCTCAGATTTTCTCATCGGTAATGTTCAGTATTATATTGCCATTATAATAGATATGAATAAAGAAGCAACTAGTGCGTATTTCTATATGTTTGTCCAATCTGTGTCGCCGCAGGCCCCTGCTTCTTCCTCTCGTGTCCAGTTACTGTCGACGAATTTCGGACGTGGTTTATTGATCTTTGGAATCATTCCATCATTCCATACCTGCAGGAAGGTGCCAAAGATGGCATTAAGGTGCGTCACAGTCATTTCTATATTATTCAGACCAAACATCATGTGTACTGCTTTAGGATTCAGATTTGTAGGAGATTCATTTCAAAACAGAATGCTTCAATCTGATTGGCTGACTTGTAGTAACACTTAACAAATACTTAGTAAGTTATCAGTAAGATATTTTGTGGTGCTGATTGTAGGTTCATGGTCAGAAGTCAGTTTGGGAAGACCCTGTGGAGTGGGTCAGAGGATCTCTTCCATGGCCCTCTGCTCAACAAGACCAGGCCAAACTTTTTCACCTGCCTCCACCCAGCACCGGACCTGGAAGCCCCAGCCAACCAGGAGACGATCGGCTGCACAAGGAGACTCCGCCCAGCTCTGTGGAGTCAGATCCACTGGTTAGTGCCATGTTACATCACACCGTGTGTTTATTACGGTCGTCTGTAGGTTCATACGTGACCTTTTGTAGTTAAAATGATTCCGCTTAAAAGTAGAAATTGTTGTTTTTATACTTGTAAAGGTTTTTATCAAATTTCGATCAGTATGGTGAGTATATTCGGTTCCTGAAAAAGACAAAAATAGATGTGAATTACTGTTTACAGGCTGTTGCAGTACCATGATTAAATAATGCTTTAATATGTTACGTCTGAAGAAAGACAAAATTACTTTTAACAGAGATGTTTGATTTGTCCTACTTGACAAACAGCAATGTGCATTTAATGCACATTCAGACATGATAGATTTGCAAATGGCATAAATGCTTTATGAAAATGATATGTGACCTTGGACTAGAGGTCTTCCAGGGCTTGTTCGGGTCTAAAAGTTTCACGTGTGCCTCAGACACAGGTCGGGTATAATATTAGCTGCATCAGGTCTCTGGTACTTTAAAATGAATGTGTTTTTGCTGAACGGACCCAAGAAAGCCCAACTATCTTAGGTGTGTGCATCAAGTCCTTTTCCAACCCCTCCTCTATTTATCCATCCAAATATTGATAAAATCGCTTTTAAAGTCGTCCAAATGAAGTCCTTAGCAACACATGTTACTAATGATAAGTACATTTTTTTTTTCGACACGGGTCGGGTATAATATTAGCGGCATCAGGTCTTTGGTAATTTAAAATGATTGTGAATGAATTTTGCCGAATGGACCAGAGAAAACCCGAACTATCTCGCGTGTGTGCATTGAGTCCTTTTCCAACCCCTCCCCTTTGTTTGCCAAGAGTGCTTGCAACATCGTGTGGTTGGCGGTAGGTTAATTAACAATACAGACCTGTCAATCAATTTTGAATGCACATTTTAGTTGAAAAAAACAACAAATGAAAATAAATGAAGCAGCGGCCAAATTGGTTTGAGGCCACGGAGGTTTTTTACTGTCTGACTGGTGCGTACGGGGATGCAGACTGCACACACGTCAGTGCCATTTACCTCCAGGTCCAGTCGGGTTGCAAATTGCCAATGGGTTGAGTCGGACTCGGGTCTAATTTTCTTGGGTTTGTCTCGGGTCGGGTCTTTCTTTTTAGAAAAATTATTTATGCACCTTCAGGTAAAAAGTGCCTCGAGTCATTTCAGGTCGAGTACATTTCTCCCAAAAAGACCTCTACCTTGGACCACAAAACCAGTCACAAGGGACAGTTTAAAAAATTTTTAGATTAATGCATAGGGCTTTATAATAAGCTGTCCATTGATGTATGGTTTCCAGGGCTCCAGACTAACTTTTTTCAATAGGAGCACAGTGGCCCCCAACTGAAAATTTTAGGGGCGCAACCAGAAAATTTAGGGGCACACACCCTGAATCAACATGCTAACCAAATATTCACATTTCTACTTATTTACACTGTATTACTAATAAATACTTTGATAAATGCAGAAAGTACAATGTGCTGTTTCAAATTTAGTGTCACATCACAAAAAAAGGTCAAATTTACAGGTCGCACATGTGCGACTGGATGTAAAATTCAGTGGCACACTCAAAAATTTTGGTGGCAAAATGCCCCCATTTGGTGGCAGTCTGGAGCCCTGGTTTGTTAGTATAGGACAACATTTGGAGAAACAACTATTTGAAAATCTGAGGGTGCAAATATTTTTAGAAAATCACCTTTAAAGTTGTCCAAATGAAGTCCTTAGCAACACATATTACTAATGATAAATACATTTTGATATATTTGCGGTAAAAAATGTACAAAATATCTTCCTGGAACATGATCTTTACTTAATAAAATGTATTATTGTATGTGAACATAGGTATTGTCTGTGTAATGTTATGTTAGCGTTGACCTGTCTGGGGGACTAAGGAAGAAAGTTAGCCCTTGGCTAAATCCGGTACAATACATAAAAAGGAAATTTTATGTTAAAAATTGTGCATAGTCCCATTATAAATAAATAAAACGTACAAACAAACAAACAAACAATATCCTAATGATTCTTGGCAAAAAAAATATCATTTAGACCCATATAATGTATTTTTTGGCTATTGCTTTGGTCTCCAGGGTCACATAAGATAATTATATCTATAAATTAATTAATTGTACCTTTTTGACTTTGTCTGTAAATAAACATTCAATAAAATAAATACTGTTTATTAAATGCCATGCATCTGCATATCAGCAGTGAACTGGGTCTCAATATTATATTTTGATCTCTTCTATTTTTTTCAGATGGCCATGCTGTTAAAACTACAAGAGGCTGCCAATTACATTGAGTCACCAGAGAAAGAGACGGATCTCAAACTCCCTCCTCTTTAAACACCTGTATGACCATGACCTCTGAACCTTCACACACCTACAGATGACTCTGTACTGTTACATGAAATGCTATGAGCGCGTTTCACAGATATACATCACATCTTCTTTTATTTAAATCGTGCAAATCACAGCAGCATGCCCTCACATTACCAGACTCTCACAGTACCATGGTTAAGCAATCGTAATACTGTGGTACTTTAATATGTAACATGCTACACTTTGATGACTATATTCCTTTACCATGGTACTCTAAAATACCTAAAAGATGGTATCGTCCAAGAAAACATGATTTCCATTGTATTATATGGCACTTAGATGTGAAAGGGTGCAAAAACAAAGTTAGGAAACATAATTTTGTTAGTGAAAGTAAAAAAAATATGTCAGATAATACTTTTATAGCTCTTCTGTCTGCATATATACAGTATGCATTTACATAAAGTTTTAGTTTTACTGTAGTAAGTGTGTAAGGGAGCCTTTACTGTTCCACTGCTGCCCACATTGACAACTCAAGGAATCAGGTGCTAATCTTTACTCACTAGTGTGCACTTGAACTTCATCTTACAGTCAAGAATAACATGACAAACATTCTTTAGCTTCACATTTTTGTATGGCCGGAATCATTCCTGTTATCCAGCATCTTTAAAAAAAATATTTGTGTGCTATATGCGTGCAGGCTTTCAGAAATTTGTTTTGATTATGCACAGCCATATAAACCAGAAAAAGGGGAAAATGACAGGTTTTTGGTTATTGCATAGCATCCAAAGCAAAAATGAGCTTTAAATATAACATTATTTCAAATGCACCCCTACATTTACTTTGTGATGTACGGAAACTAACATTATTTATTAATATTTTTAAAAAAATGAGTAAGTACTCCATTCCTATGAAACCATTTTCCCAAACACAGTAAATGCCTTATTATAACAGATGCAAAGTGTACTTGGTGCCTTTGCTCTATAGGGGGCGCTGCTCTCAAAATCCAAACCTGTATTCCCACTAAAGTTAAAACCGTCTGCACCTTTACTTTACTTTTTGCTCGAAGTGAGATCCCAACCACAAATGGATGTGAACGCATCCACAGCATACAGTTTGATGCACTTTGTTTTACCATGACAGTACTGTCGAGAAGTTTTACTTGCTTGAAACTGATCTCAGCTCAGGGGTTTGGTCATCTCAGGCCTCTTATTATAATCATTCAGCTCTCATCTCAGTTAACTGCTCTCTTTGTAGCAAATGGTGCAACTATAGCTTATTTGATGATAACCAAATACTCGGTGCATTATCTGCTTTTGATCAAGTATACCCCGACGAAATGCATATGAAGATTATTTGGTGCTATCTGATGTCACTATAGGAAAACATCTTGATTTTTGCAAAAATCTCACTTGACATCCAATAGCCTTACACTTTATGGCATTTAAGAGGATCTGCAGATACAAGTAACAGACGTTTCTTGTCAGATCAATGACGATAATTTTTTTATAGTAGTATAGTATTTATTCCATGTATATTAACCATTCAAAAAGACCAATTTTTTTTAAACATATCACAATGCACATCATTCCTTACAAGAACTATAAGACTTATTTAGAGAATTAATGTACGTTAAATGTTCCCAGATAAGATAACTCGTGTAAATGACAGGACAGGAGGATTTACTGTACATACAGTAAGCAGTGGATCAGTAATTTCTCATCTTTATACCTAAAAATATTATGGATACTATTAAAACATGCATGTAGGTAAGAACTTGGGGTGGAAGTAAAAATATGAACTCAATCCATTCCTGTCTATTCATCTTATATCCTACAGTATTCATTACTCCGCTATATAAATATGGGTTCCTTTCCAAAGAAATGATGAGTTTTTAAGCTGAATAGAGATGCATAATTACCGAGCCCCTAAGGTGACATTGGAGTAAAAAAAATCATGTGCAGATTTCACATGAAACTTTCGCGCGTGCACGTGAAACTATTGCGTGCACACGTGAAAGTTTCACGTGAGCACGCAGTTGTTTCACGTGCACATGCAAAACTAAACTCGATAGTTTCACGTGCGCACGCGAAAATAATCTTTATTAAATTTTTGCTCCATGTCCCCTTAGGGGCTCCGTACATAATATTCAAGATGGACAATTATTTCTTTTATTTTTAGCCTTGGCTGCTATTAAGATGTGAGAATTATATTTGATGACATTCCAGACATCTGACAGTGTGACATTGGCTTTTGTTATTTACCAATGAATAGTATTGAAGTCAGATATTTTGTTGGTAAATTATTAAATGCTGAGTAAATGTCATTTCTTACCTTGGTTTAATGCAAACAGGTGGAGATAATGAATACAAAGACTTGTTTAAAGGTGTGACTAAAGCCGATGTACACTGTCCTGCTTATCGTGCCTGTAATCGTGTGATAGCCGTGCTGTGTTGTGCTACAAGTCTCATTGAACTCGACCATTCAGCAACTTTTTACCGTTTACTTTGTTGGTCTTTGATTTATAATGATGGAAAGTGAATGCTGAAACTTTGCATTGTAGTTTAGCTTTGATTTCAGTCATTTAGGTGCCTTTCTTTTAAAATGTATTGCTTTTTTGTTGCCTTTTAGCATGCATTGCAATAATTCATTGTGTGTTAAAGTTCACGAATGTCCAGGGGATTTTGGTTCGGTGGTGATGTCTTCGAATGAAACAGGGTAAATCTGAGCAACTCGTGAGTGGATCTAGTGATGGGTCTTCATATAAGCTAACAATTTTCAAGTTCTCTGAATGAAACAAAGTGGTGAGAAGTTGCTGACTAGTCGCTTCACTTCATGCAATGCTTGATATCGATTCAAAAGTCCAATACTGTTCCATTAAAGGTACCATGATGGTAGATGATGTAATAATGTGCAATGGGTTTATAAATGTTGTAAACGCATGTCATCTTACGGATGTATTCTGCCTAGTTTGGGGTGGTATAAAAAGAATGAATGATATTACTTTTCCGGTTTGTAATTTCCCCCCAAATGATTGTTTGTAAACCGTAGGCTCCATTTTGTACAGAATGTTATAAATGTATACATTGTAAATAGCGTGGCCCTGCATTTGCAACAACTATCATTCAGAGATATGATTTGTATGGGAGATTTTGCTTTTGTTACCGACGGAGTGGCCCGGTCCACGTGAGAGCTGGCATGATTCTGATGTTTGTAACACAACCATAAAGACGTGTCCATCTGTCATAATAAAACCACAAAGTTCCTTAAACGTTGCCGTGTGTGGGTCATATTTTAAATAAATCATTTTATTTCAAAAGCTTATTATTGCATTTCTTAAAATATCATTAAATTCTATACAACATAAGAATATATTTACGAAGGATTTTTGTGTTTTATGTGAATGAGCACTTTTAAGAGAAATTTAAGCCATGTTTGAAATTACAATGGTTATAGTTGTATCGTCAAGGCAAAAAATTAATGAAATCAGCACTCCTGAAATATTTATTTGTGTAATATGTAGGATAAAAATTATGTAGCCTATCTGTAGAGATCCCCCAATTACACTTGTGCTTATGTCAGTTCCCACATGAAAAATACTGTATACTTTTGTATTTACTAAACATACTACAATGTTTTGAACCTTGCCACTTAAATATTAAAGTAGCCTATAGAGTTAAGAACCTCTGAACTACATTTTTCATGTAGACTGCAGTGCTGTTACTTTATGTAAATACAGTTGAAGAGATCCTGATGCTGAGAGCACCATACGCGTAAAGGGGAGGAGTTGGGCGCCGCCACGTGTCTTAAGCTATAAAACCGGTGTGATCGACCGTCAGACTGAGCCGAAGGACTTACGAGGTCAAAGGGATCCCTAAAGCGGAGAAGCATGCCGGCAAAACCAGCCCCAATAAAGAAGTCGGCTAAGGCCGCCAAGAAGGAGGAACCCGCGCCGGCCCCAGCGCCCGCGCCTGAACCGGCACCTGAGCCGGCACCTGCAGAACCAGCACCCGCAGAACCTGCTGCCCCCGCTGAACCCGCTGCCCCTACCGAAGCTGCCCCTGCTGAGGTTGAAGCTCCTCCTGCCGAAGCCGCGCCAGCGGAGGATCCCAAACCTCCAGCTGAAGGTACTGTCAAATGCGCAACGGGGATACCCAAACGCGCGCGCATGCAAATACAATGTTAGTAAAGATTTTGTTATTATTATTGGATGAGTGTCACGGGGACATTATATACCTCAAATCTATATAAAGGATAAAATCTAAAATGTATATATATACAGGCTGTAAAGGCTATTACAATCTCAAAAGATCACTTGCTTGTGCCAACAACATTTTTTTTTTAGAAAACTACTTTTTTATTTTAAAAATGTATTTTTAGATTACTTACACTGAATAATGCCATTAAGAGATCAGAATAGATAGGAAATCCATAATGTTTCAAAACATCTCAGGGGGATTCTGACCTTTTGAACTGAAGTGTGTGTCTGTATATAAATACAATAATTATCACAAGCTAAATTTATTTCAAAAGCATTTTGCTTGTTTGTTTAGTTGTTGTAATCATGTTTCATTTGTTTAACTCATTTTACAGAAAAGTGTTACAATGCAAATCTTCATGGTCCGAATAAATGGACCATGAATTTTCATTAGAATTATCTTAATGCTTGATTTTGGGTTGTAAGGTTAATTGTTCATAAGGTTAACCCTTAAACAACCAACATACCAGTTTAACACAATTACAGAAGTATCCCACCTAACACATAACTCCTAATGCTTGAAAACTTAATGTGCATTGCTGCCAGCCATGTTTGGCTGGTACTCACTCAGTACAGATCACAGCTGATGGGTTAAAAAAAACACAGTGAGTATTTCCACCTGTTCACCTCTCCTCACTATTAGTGATCATAGCAGCTGTTCATACTGACCTACCCCATGCATGCTCTGCTACTTTCAACCTAATTTACTCAATCATTTAAGTTTGGTTTTTTTATGAAACGTTTTGCTCACAATGGTTGCACTGACTGGGCATGAAGCCAAAGCATTTATGCATTTAGCTTTGCCATGCTTTGATATTGTTAAACAGCAGGCTGAAACTTTGTTTATAAAATTTACAGTTTATTCTGTCGCTCTAACAATGGCAAAGTATCCTAATGGTTTTCGACAGCTATGAAATGACTATTTAACACCAAGCATATCTACTGAGACCTTATAAGCCGAAGGAATTTAGAGCCTGTAGATAACTCAGACAACACATCTCAACCATTCCACTTACAGAGATTTAACCCAGTACAACAGCAGCACATTCATCTAATCCAAATATATCATCATTAGTCTGACTATTTATTAAATTAAGATTCAGGAAATGACTTCTGTTTAGAAAAATCTGTTTAGTCAACATTTGCATATCATGCTCAAACTCTTGCTTATTTTTAACATGAACTAAACACATCCATTAAAGCTTCATAATAATGTTAACCGTTTTAAATCTTCTAAATCATTATTATATTTGATGTGTATGAGAAAAATATTCTTTATGTGCTGCTATTGATATAAAAATGCATGAAAACATTGCACAATAAAGTTTTAGTACGTGTAAGTAAATATTGTGTTTGTTAACAATTTATGTATATCGTATTTGCTATTGATTATTAAATTTTAGGATTGAGACAGTTTTCAGTGTATGCTGATATAATCTAAATGACAAAACATGAACCGATTGATCACAACCCAGTCTCACGGCATTTCGTGTACAAGAATATTGTTTTTTTTTTGTGTATGTGTCACGATAGTTAAAGGTGCAGTGTGTAATTTTTAGGAGGATCTCTTGACAGAAATGTAATATAATATACATAACTATATTATTAGTGGTGTATAAAGACCTTATATAATGAACTGTATTGCTTTTATTAACTTACAATGAGCGTTTTTGTATCGACATAGACTGCACGTCTCCTTACACGGAAGTCGCCAGCATGTTTCTACAGTAGCACGTAACGAACAAACTGCTGTATAGAGCGGTTTTCTTCCCTACGTAGTCTTAGACAACGACGTGTTTGTCCTATGGTGGCTACCATATGCATTTTGAAATTGAGGGTTCAGCGGTTGGTTGCAATTCACAATCTCACCACTAGATGACCCTATGAATTTGACGTCAAAATTTAGATGTCATCCCTGCGTCACTTTATAATAGCAGTATTATTAGACCTGGATGGACAACACTAATGCTTTGAGCTTTTATATGCTGCTTTATTAATGTACTCCTGCTTATTTAACACCAGCTGCTGCTGAAGCTCAACCTGCTGAGGAAATCAAAGCACCTACACCACCTCCACCCGCAGGTAAACCTACCAGAAGAATCTAAAGTCCTTCATTTTACCCATTCATTTGTGTCTGTCTCCAACTTTAGATGGAGCCAATACAGTTTATTAAGTTTCATTAAATGGCTGTTTTGTCTGTAGAGCCCACCAGCGAGCCTCTGGAGCTCAGCGTTGAGGACGTCAATGACACTTCAGTCACCCTCTCATGGAGACCACCAGCCAACATTGGGAACTCTGGTTTGGACGGCTACACCGTGGAAGTCTGCAAAGAAGGAAGTAAGTTTGATTTGCAACATAAATGGTGACGTACTTTAGTTTCGAATGTAGTAAGCATCCATTAATATATTCATCAATTCATTTTAAAATAATTTGATTAAGGTGGACTCCGTTTACTCTAGCATTAACTTCTTAAAAATACCACCTTACAATATTTTATCTTAAATGAGATGCGGGAAAATGTTCATTAGTGTTCATTTAATAGTCTGGGTAAACCATCAGTTGCACCTGTCCTAAATATGTCAAAGCAACATTTACACCCCACCTAACTTCTGTCCCTATATGGGCCGAGGCATTTCTACTGCCACCGACGTGTCTGCACAGAGAAGAGCTGAGTGTTCACTTCCAGACGTAAATACAGTTGAACCTGCTGTTGCAGCTTTTAAAATGGTGTAAAATAAGACCGCAAAATATATTACGTTCACTCGCATACACAATTATTATGGCAAAATGACACAATTTTATTGTTATTAGAAGTAAATGCCTCAAATACACAAACTTCACTTAGTAAGTTTTTTATTTTAAATGTGTGAGCTCCCTTTAATAAAATTGTTATGAAGTTGGTTCAGAGAATGCCAAGAATGTGCAGAGCTGTGATTTACTCAGAGTGTCTATAAATATAAGATAAAACATGACACCAAAATATTGTCTTTCACTTCATCATTTTTCTATTTAAATAACGAATACTAGTTTATATTATTTTTAAATTATTATTATTATTTTAATTATATCAACGTGATTATAAAGCATTAGAATGAGCTGTTTAAACATTTTATTAAAATGTAAAAAGTGAAAGTTAGATCAACTTTAAAAATAACTTTAATTGGTAACACCTAAAAAAAATAAGTTGTTTCAACAACAACAACAAAAACTTTAGTTGTTTCACTTTCGGAGAAAAATGTAAGAGTTACCAATTGAAGTAATTTAAGTTCATCCAACTTTTCACTTTTTACAGTGTAGTTGTGTACACTTCAATTTTTAAGTGCATAAATTACAATTAATTTCAACTTTCTAAACTAGTTAGGAGTTGCTCTAAATTATAATAAAGGAAGTTGTAATAACTTAAGCTAATTCAACTTTATTTTTATAATTTAATTCAACTCCTTAATAGTAAAGAAAGTTGAAATTAATTTAAAATTTAAGTTGATTAAATGTACCATGAAGTTAAAACAACTTGGTTATGCAAGTCAATTTGAAATGGATCAAAACCTTTCCTAAAAGTTGCCTTAAAACCAATACCCAATATCCGTTCTTGTCTTAGGACAACTTGGATGAAAGTTTTTGATCCACTTCAAATGTTGACTAGTATATTTCAACTTGATTTTATAAGTTAAAGTAACATAAAAATAAAATAGTTGATTTGATATAATTTTTACAGGGCACTACCGTATAGCAAGTGTCTAGCGATTTAAGATCTATTTGCAATCGCTGTACAATAATCAACAATAAATAGTTCCGATTTTATTTATTTTTTTGCTGCCTTACTTTTTGTTTATTCAACACAGATTTACAAGTTTTACAATTTTAACCTACTATTATTTATCCTGACAAGAGATGAGTTGCTACAACTTATTTATAACAACTATATGTTATAACATCACTGTAAAAAATGAGCTGTAATTATGCAGCTTGTTACCAGTATTTTACTGCAGAAGAAAAGACTGAAAATGTTTCTTGTTCATTTAACTTTGAACAAACTGTTGCTAGTAAATAAATGTACAATCTACAGTAAGTTATTGGCAAACAGCTGACAGTAATACTGTTATTTTTACAGATTTTTTTTTTACAGTAATCTCTAGTCAAGATAAATAATAGGAAGTTAAAATGACTTGATTAAACAAAAAATTGATAAGGCAGCAAAGAATTTAATTTGTTATAGTAGATGATATAAAAGCAGTGCATTGCAGTGATATGTCAATACAGTTTATTTTGACTAAGATTTGCACATTTACATTTACCTTAATGCATTTGGCAGACAATATGGTGCATTGCAAGGTATCATTTTTTGTAATGTTTGTGTGTTCCCTGGGTTCAAACCCATGATCTTTTCTGCTGGTAATGCAGTGCTCTGAACACTAAATCTACTCTCATTTTCATCAGCTGGCGAGTGGAAAGCAGTGAACGAGGAGCTCTCTGTCTCCTGCCGCTATATCATCAAGAATCAGACCACCGGTGACCGTCTGAACATTCGGGTGGTGGCGGTGAACCCTGCCGGGCGCAGTCCTCCTGCCACTCTGCCCGATGCTGTCCAGGTCAGAGAAGTTGGGGGTAAGACTTGACCAAATTTATGAAAATGTGTGCTTTTGTCCAGTCTTGCCTGGTTGTGTAACTTCTCCAAAGATTAGGGGCCACCCCTAACGTCTCATGTGTCCTGGACCTCAGTGCTATCTAAACGAGGACTTCACCTCTCATGCTCGTCTAAAGTGCCCTACAATTAGATCTGAGGACTTGGCAGTTGGGCAAAAATAAATCTACCTGACACGAGTGTTGCGTTACAACCAGAACAGGTCAAACTGTGTGATCCACCACTGCATTCAATCTAAAACACGTTATCACATCTTATCCGTTGCTGTGAGATGTTCTAAATATTGCTGATATTAAACTATAGTTATCAGCACATACTAAACAGTTTGTCATTTAATTTTCAAGTATTACAAAGGTGTAGCGCGTTCAACCGCAATATGGTAGATCGTTACGTAAAGCCGTATATTTTCCAAGAGTCCTAAAGAAAGAAATTGTAAATGTAGGACGGAAAGTCTAGCGGTCATGGAATGTAACATGAATCCAGGCTACATGAAAGAAGGGGAATTTTGGCCGAATGCCAATTAAAGGACTTTGCTTCCATCGATGCCATTGGCCGGAAGTCCTGTGTCCGTGTTGAATTGTCTTTTCTAATAAGAAGAATTTCTGTTTATAGATCCTTAGAAAATCGTTGGTAAGTGACTTCGATTAACAAGGATTAGGGGAAGAAGGTTTTGCATAGCTTCAAAGTCATCGACAGCCAACCGCCTGGATCGGTATCAAGCTACTTCCTTTAAGAGCGACGGCAACAAGTGTGAAGGGTTTGGGGTGGGATGCATTCCCATATGTTCTCGCACCGCACAAGGAGTCAAGTGGCATCTAAGGTTTCCAATGAGGCTTTTTAGCCCTCTGGAGATGCTATGTTTATTTAGAGGCATGCTGTAGGGTTTAAGAGAGGGGTTGATACTTAAAAAAGCAATGAAACAGCTTTCCAGTTTGCAGTTTAGGAATGGAAGTATTTCCAGTTTCAATTCACAATTTTACAATCCAATGCTGATAAGTGCAACTCTCTTCCCATACGGCAAAAAAAAAATACATTTCTCTGGCCAATTTTTTTATATATATATATGCTAAATAGATTTTGTAAAAAGAAAAGCGTAATTAATATATTTTTGAATTTGAAAATATATTGTTTTAACCTTCATATATCAACATGTTTTTCAAAATGTATTTCAGGGGCAACACTGCAAAAAAAAATGACTTTCTTATTAGTATTTTTTTTAATAAAATGTATTTTCTTGATGAGCAAAATTACCTAGGAAAATAAGTTTAGTTTTTAAACAAAAAATATACAATTTAAGTGAATTTTTGCTTAAAACAAGCAAAAAAATCTACCTATGGAATGAGAAAAAAATTCTTGATTTAAGTACTCTTATTTCAAAAAAAAAAATCTTATTCCATTGGTAATTTTTTTGCTTGTTTTAAGCACTAATTTACTTAAAGTTTATATTTTTTGTCTAAAAACTATACTTATTTTTCTAGGTCATTTTGCTCATCAAGAAAATGCATATTAATTTAAGAATTTTTAGATATTTTTACTGAAAACAAGACAAAAATACTAAGAAAGAAAGAGGTTTTTTGCAGTGAATAAATACATTTTACAACCCATACAACATAAAAATATATTTTCCTGACCAAAAAACATAAGTTTATAGGCTAAAGTGTGTATAAATAATAAATAAATAATACATTTTTGTAAACATACATTTTGGCAAATTTAAAACTACATTTAAACATATGTTTGCTGTATGGTTTGTTGTTTAAAGTAGAAACAAAATCTGACACTTAAAAATAGGACTGATCTATTTTAAGTTATGTCGAGTCTGACAGAGCTGTCATTAGCATGTACGTTAGCATGTGTATCCCTCCAATGTGTTGTTTTACAGTAAACATTCCCACAATATAATTTAAGCTTCTACTTATGTAGATAATGTTTTACCTTTGCCAGTTAGTTTCTGAGATGTTTTGAAAGTTAATTTCTATAACCATAGCTGAGATAAGTATGGTGTTAGCTACAGCGGAGGATTAAATTACAGTTAGCTTGCATCCAGTTGCTCTCAGATAGAAAAATGGGATCATATTAAGGTTAGCAAACTAGTTCCTCTTCTTCTTCCTTTATTTCTTTATGGCATTCCAGCATCTACGGCTAGAACTATTTAATCCATACACAAGTTTAATTCAGACAAGTTGATCCATACACAGGTTGGGGGGTTGCATGTTTTTCAACCCATGCTGACACCGGGAGAACATGCAAATTCCACATAGAAAGGCCACCTACCCTAGCCGGGGCTTGAACCATACCAAACTAGTTCACACCTATTGTTATCAAGATAAATATTCAGTTACGTTTGACCTCCAAACTCTGATTCAAATAACTATGATTTAATTTTAAGATTTGCTGTTTCAGTTCTTTAAAAAGTTTTGTTTTTCCTCTACAGATCGCCCCAAAATCCGTCTGCCACGTTCCCTGAGGCAGCGTTATGTGAAGAATGTTGGAGAGAAGATCAACCTTCTTATTCCCTTCAGTGTATGTCATCTGTTCATAAAAATGCTTATGCTAGTGTTACCCAGCAAGCAATAGCTGTCATTTCACCATTCAGGTTAACTAGTCCAAAATTTACAAGGTGTTTGCTTTTATTTATTTATTTATTTTGATTAGATGTCTATTAATTTTTCACTGACCGCCCAAATTTTTTCTTTAGACGTCATTTAACTGCTTGCTGGAAGTTTCATTTAAAGATTTGGTTATTAAACACTTGCTTATTAGTTTCTGCATTGTAGTGGTTGAATCAAACAAAATATAAGACATTAATAAGTCTAGTAAATGGTTTCGGCGAGATTAACTCAGTTCTCTAGTACTCTCTAGTAGTCTCTTGCTACTGCACATTGTTTTTATTGTTGCTTTCTTTAAACTGTTCAGTTCTGCACATAATTGAATGTTCACACCCATCTTCTTTACTTACCTTTAGGGCAAACCACAACCAGTTGTTTCATGGACGAAGGATGGTCAGCCTATCGACACTAAAAAGGTGAACATCCGTAACAGCGATAAAGACAGCATCTTCTTCATCCGTGCCGCTGAGCGCGCCGACTCTGGTGTGTATGAGATGTGTGTTAAAGTGGACAGCTTTGAGGACAAAGCCCAGATAACTCTGCAGATTGTCGGTAAGTGTCGTAAAGGTTGTTTACAAAGATACAGATTTTGAGGAATAATCAATTGTTTGGAGATTGTTAAGAAGGAAAAAGGTACTGTGCTGTTTCATCCAGATTTTTCTTAACCTGTTTACCAGAGTTGCCTGGACCTCCAGCCAGCGTCAAGATCGTGGACACCTGGGGCTTCAACGTTGCTCTGGAATGGACCGAGCCCAGAGACAACGGCAACACAACAATCACCGGATACACCGTCCAGAAGGCCGACAAAAAGACAGGGGTACAGGACAGGGATCTTTAATAACTACAACAATGACAAATCTTCTAGAATAATAGCGTTTTTTATAGGATACATTGTGAAATGACAATTGAATAACATGAACCAAACAAGGATCTACATGTCTACATGTCTTTGCAGGACTGGTTTACAGTACTGGAACATTATCACAGACTGAACGCCACCGTTTCAGACCTCATCATGGGCAACACCTACATCTTCAGGGTCTTCACTGAGAACAAATGTGGAAGAAGTGAAGAGGCCACCGTTACAAAGACCTCAGCCACAATCCAGAAGACGGGTGAAAAAGATTTTTCATTCATTTAACAAATTAATGTTATGTTCGCTTGACGTTATTTAAAGATGCGTTAGAATGAAAAATGTAGGCATAGATGAATAATAAGATTTCTGTACATGTTAAAACACGATTGTTTCCTCCGTCTTATGTAAACCTTGTGCATGCAAAAGACCGCCAATCTCAACATAACAAAGACTGTGTTCCAGTCGTGATGTACGCCCCAACATTTAATTAATTACAATGATAAAAACAAAGTTGTTACTGAGTTAGCGCTATATGCTAGTTAATGCTATATGATAACAATTAGGCTGAAGCTCCACTATTGACGTTACAGTTACGTTTTGCAGGTCCATACTGAAAAAAACACAAACTGAAACGTCCATTAACTATCTCCAAACAATTGATTATTCCTCAAAATCTGATACAGACTCAAACATAAGATCTGTTTACACACATACACACAGAGCTACTGAAGGAGCTGCTCTGAGAAACAGCCAATCAGAGCAGAGCTCAACATTATTATTCATGACCCCTTCAAATAAGGTAACAATAGACCATTTCATTCTAAAGGCAAATCCTATGGTTGTAAATGGACATGTAAAACTGTCTCTGGATCATTTTTGCACTTAATAAAGTCACAAATCTTATATGAAGATATCAGCAAATAACAAGCAGATGTTAAAGGTGCCTAAGAATGCATTAAAATGAGTAAAAAACCAGCAGTAAAACGGATGGATCGTTCATGGTTCAAAGCGTGTTGGTCGTGTTGGGTTTTACTTTTATTCATATTGAAAAACATTTTTCACTTAAAGACAGTTAATTTAGATTAATTTCCCTGCCAGGAAGTGTTTAAGTGTTTCTCTGTAATCTGACAAAAGTTTGTTCTTCTCACTTCAGGTATTAACTATAAACCTCCAGACTATAAAGAGCGTGACTTCAGTGAGGCCCCAAAATTCACAACCCAGCTGGCAGACCGCAGCACCACCGTTGGCTACA
This sequence comes from Misgurnus mizolepis, assembly GCA_025389145.1. Lineage (NCBI taxonomy): Eukaryota > Metazoa > Chordata > Actinopteri > Cypriniformes > Cobitidae > Misgurnus > Misgurnus mizolepis. The sequence goes on along the minus strand of JAIFKI010000005.1, from coordinate 2,382,636 downwards.
ACGCCAAACTGCTCTGCTCCGTCAGGGGATACCCAAAGGTCTGTAATTCACTTACATATGTGAATCCTTAAAGTATATGAATCCTTAAAGTATATGAATCCTTAACGTATGTGATTCACCAACATATGTGAATCCTTAACGTATGTGAATCCTTAACGTATGTAAATCCTTAACGTATGTGATTCACTAATGTATGTGATTCACTAATGTAAGTGCCTCACGAATGTAGGTGACACCCGAACGTATGTGACCCCCGAACGTATGTTAATCCTTAACATATGTGAATTCTTAATGTATGTTAATGTATGTGAATCATTAACGTATGTTAACGTACGTGAATCCTTAACCTATGTCATTCGCTAACGTATGTGATTCACTAATGTAAGTGACTCCCGAATGTATGTGACCCCCGAACGTATGTGAATCCTTAACGTATGTAAATCCTTATAATATGTGATTCACTAACATATGTGAATCCTTAACGTATGTGAATCCTTAATGTATGTTAACGTATGTGAATCTTTAACGTTTGTGATTCACTAACATACTGTATGTGATTCACTAACGTATGTGATTCACTAATGTAAGTGACTCCTGAAAGTATGTGACCCCTGAACATATGTAATTCCTTAACATATGTGAATCTTTAACGTATGTTAATGTATGTGAATCCTTAACATATGTGATTCACTAACATATGTGATTCACTAACATATGTGACTCCCGAACGTATGTGACTCTCGAACCTATGTGACTCTCGAACGTATGTGACTCTCGAACGTAAGTGACTCTCGAACGTATGTGACTCCCTAACGTATGTGACTCCTGAACGTATTTGACTCAGTCGAGCGTATGTGAATCCTTAAAGAATTTGACTCCTGAGCGTATGTGAATCCTTAATGTATGTGACCCCCAAACGTATGTGACTCTATAACGTATGTGACTCTCAAACGTATGTGACTCCCAAATGTATGTGACTCCCGAGCGTATGTGACTCCCTAACGTATGTGACTCCCTAACGTATGTGACTCCTGAAAGTATTTGACTCCTGAACGTATGTGACTTCCGAACGTATGTGACTCCTGAATATATGTATGTGATTCTCTATTGTGATACATTATTGCAAAGAAAGTGCTGATAGGTATTTTGCAATGAAGTCTGTCCCATAATCAACACTTAATCTGTCAAAGGGTGCAGAAATCCAGTAGTGACAGTAACACCAGATTTAGTGGACGTCCTACTAATGAACTTAGTAGGGAGCTCATGGCGTGAGCTGAATAAGTGAGATTCCTACATCACTATGACCAGATGAATGTCCAGACACTGATATCTGGAGGCCATGACACTGGCACAGAATGGAGCCAGCAGCGAGAGTGTTTTTAGCGTTGATCTGCGTGGGAAAATCTTTCACTTCATTCACACAACTGTGAACGTTTCACAATAGATACACTGAAACTGACCATCCACTTTCTATCCCATCTCTTTGCAGCCTAAGATCGAGTGGTTGAAGAATCAAATGATTATTGGTGATGACCCCAAATTCAGGCAAATCAGCAACCAGGGCATCTGCTCCCTAGAGATCCGCAAGCCCGGTAACTTTGACGGAGGCGTCTACTTCTGCCGGGCCAGGAATGAGCACGGAGAAGCTCTGGTGAGCTGCAAGCTGGAAGTCAAACGTAAGTCATCCCAATCTGCAGATGTTTCTTCTGTCCTTGTGTGTTTCAATGGGTCTGTTATAAGAATCTTTATGAGTTTCTGACATAATATTGGATGAGTAAATGTGTTGGTGACCGTACCACATATTAATTGCTAGACAATTTACTGGACTTTCTCCTGGTTCTTCCAGGTTTTCAAATGTGTACAAAATTCAATCTCAACCATGACAAACCTGAAAATAATTTTCAAAAAGTGATTTGCATGTCTGAAAATAGATGTAAAGCATATTATAGATGTTAGCTTATAGATAGAAAAAGTTTTGTTCCGTATAGTAGTCACAAAAAAGTTGACTTTCATTGGTCAATCAAGAATTAAATTATTGCACATTAATTTCTCACAAAGAAAATTAAATCGATTCTTTGTATGTTTAAATTTAATCAAGTTCTTTTTTTACCAAATGAGCATGATGCTAGCAACACCAGTATTATAGGTTCGATTCCCAGACATAAAATAATCAAATGAATACAACGAATGGACTATAACGCACTTTAGACGTAGTAAAAGCATCTGCATATTCATAACTGGAAATATTTATTCTGGCTTTAATGAAAGATGAATAAATTTTCTCCTCCAACATACAGTACATAATCTCCAAGCATGAAAATATTCTCCCGATGATGCGGTCATAAAATGTTAACTGGTTTGTGTTTGGATCATTGCCGTGTCAAGTTATAAGAGAGAGACGTTTATGATTGGACATGCAAGTTTATGGAGGTCTAATAAAGATGTGTTAAGTCATTGCAATGTCATTATTGCTTTATGAACATGTCAGATATAACAGGACTCACTGTGTCACTGTAAATAATGTATCACTTTATTCCATGCATTTTATCTGAACCAGATTTTGTTTTTGTCAACAGAGCCTGTGGTCCATGACGCTGAGAAGAAATAAGACAATCACATTTATACAGGTCAGTTTTTGTCCATGTACTCATGTTCACGGGTGATTTTACCACAATACTGTTCACTTTTGTTAAGACTTTTTTCAAATGTAAAATAAATCTCTGGTGTCCTCAGAGTACATATGTGAAATTCTAGCTCAGAATATCATATAGATAATTAATTAATAACATGTTAAAATTCCCATTCCCATCCCGTTTTGGGCGTGTCCTTTAAAATGGAAATGAGCTGATGAAATGCAAACACTGATCACCACAATGATGGTTTGTTGAAATTAAAACTCAATTGTGCTGTCAATTTTTTCCTCTCTCTGCTCTTAATGGCAGTGCCGTGGTTGGATAGTGCAGATTAAAGGGTGGTATTATTATTATAATAAGATCCCCTTCTGACATCACAAGGGGAGCCAAATTTCAATGACCTATTTTTTCACATGCTTGCTGAGAATGGTTTACCAAAACTAAGTTACAGGGTTTATCTTTTTCACATTTTCTAGGTTTATAGAAGCACTGGGGACCCAATTGAAAAAGTCATAATATGTCCCCTTTAAAGAATAGTCATATTAAAAACTGATTGTTTGAACAGAACTTAAAATATTGGTAAAGTAGAAATCTTGTTTTAGTTTTGCAATTTAATAAAGATCTTTAAAGTATGAAATATATATGAGACGCTCTTCAGCTCCTGCAGATTTTAAGTAAAATAATTTCATTTTGGTATCAATTTAACATTGTCTGAGAGCCTTAAGGACAGAAAATAACTTAAACAAGATGCTTTACAATGTTTGTGCACCTCAATTGGAATGGAAAATATCTGTGGTCTCATTAGTAAATAAAAAAATTATTTTAGTTTACTTGAATTTGAATGACTATTATTTTAAAGCAACACTATGTAGTTTCCATGTAAAAATGACTTACAGCTCCCCCATGTGGTTGAAAAGCGCAACAGTGCCTGGTATCAGACACTCTTCTGCAGGCAGGGAGTAGCAGCTAGGAGGCTGCTCAGGTCGCAGCAACAGTACAATTTGTCCAGTTAAAAGTTGTTCTATCACTGAAATAATTTTAGAGACATTATTTAAAGGTAAAAAAAACTACATAGTGTTGCTTTAAAGTATATATATTCATAATTTAATGCAAGTATACTTTTATATTATTTACAACAAAGCCTTAAGCATTTTATCATGACCCAAAAATCTGTTTCGTTTTTTCTATTTGGGTCTTGACAAGGCATCTGTCTTCTCCATGAGCTCTGACCTTACATGGGGTTCACTAAACTGGGAGACTGTGGCCTCTGCTAGACGTCTGAACTGCTATTCATCATAAATGCAAATTGATGTGTACCACTGAAGAGACCAGATAACATCCACTGACTGGTGTACACATTAGACATTTACTAGATCTATCCAATAAAACACATACATACTCTATACACAAGTGTGCTACCATAATAACATTTGCTTATATTCGATTTCATGAATCCCATTTTAACCCCACTGTACAAAATGTCTTTCTTACTTCTGTTGAACAAAACAAGACGCGTTTAAAACTGAGAATTGAACATTTCAAATAGAGTAAAACGATATGGTTATTATGCATTTTCACTCATGACTTTTGGACCCTAATGTATGTGTCTAAACTTAAATGTTTGTATGCTGGAGAGAAAATGCAATGAACTGCAGATCACCCAGTTTGGGTTTCAAACTATTTCGGACTGTACTGACACCTGTTTCTTATTCCTTTCTCTCTACACGTCCTGTAGTCTTTAATAAGGAACAGCAGAATGTAAAATCCTGTCTGAGGTGAGAACAAACATTTATGTCATTTTATCTACTATAAAACAAATATTTTAACGTTATATCTTAGCAATTAGTCTGTATTTTACAAGGTGGCTAATTCGTAGTAATTCAAACGACCACATTCGTACATTTTTGTACAATTTACTTTTGCCACATGATGTTGGGGCTAGTGGTGGGGTTTCATTATTGTTTTATTTTGGGATAATTTTATGCTTTTGTACATTTTACTTTGTGACTCGCAAAATACTTACAAATTCTCATGAGATTTCTCCGAACATTTCAACTCTAAAATCAAAAATAGCCACATCACCAACCAATATACATACAGATAACACCTGTGACCACATCAAATAAATATTATTATGCCAAATTGTAATAGTTTTATTTATTTTTTGCTTTAGTGGTGAACATTAAATGTCATCATAATTTCTGTTGCATGCATTTTACACAAGTAATAATCCACTTAAGGCTATGGTTACAATGATTTTACCATGGTTAAAATGCTTTAAGACACTCTATTAATGCAAAGCCTTGTATACGTTTGTAGTAAAATAAATACTATGGTGGTATTGTGGTACAATGTTGATATTAGTTCTTGTCATTCATTCATTCATGTACGTTATTACTGATTTGATAATTTTTCTGTAACATCTATAGGATTGTGAAGATGCCTTTTGCTGATAAGAAGATCCATGAACTGTACATATGAAATAAAAATATATATAAACATAGACATTTTCCTCTTTTTCCTATTCAATGCGGTTGTGAGTTCATATACCATGCATAAATTTGTCCCTGACTGTGTCTCTTGGATAAACTGTCACCAAGACCAACAGGACCATCCGGTGTGTGTTAAATTAAACTTTAGTCTTTCTCTGAGATAATGTCATTGTCATTTTTCACAATGTCTGTACCAAAATCAAATGTAATGCTGCTGTTTGGTTCAGCTCTGTCTTACAGTACATGTTTAAATGAAGGTAATATCCAGTTTGTGTAAAATGATCATCTTATACATCTGCTTCTGTTATGATGACCATATTAACAAAATACAGAAATAGATATTTTAGAAAAGTAACTGCTTTTGAAACTTGGTAATGTCTTACCACAATGACTGTTATACACTCTACTATCCAGCGTTGGGTCAAAAAGGGACAAACCCAACTTAATTTAACCAATGCTGGGTTGTTTCAACCCCCAAAAAATGTTTTAACCCATTGTTGGGACAAATATATACCCAACAGCTGGGTTCATCTCTTTTTGACATGGCACATGGGTTCCTATGGGGTTTGAACTAAACTTTTCACCTTGGACTTTTACTTTCTGTAAAGCTGTTTGGAATAAATGCTATGCACATAAAAATGATAGTGGCTCCCTCTGCTGGTGATGTGTAGAACTACATGTAAGTCAGAAGAGACGCATGCACAAGTTACTGTTCTTTACCGGTCAAGTGATCCATAAACAGTTTAATACTCAATCATAACTGTACATACAGCCATTTCTATCTGTATAAAGTAAGACTTTTCATTATTATTTCATCACTGTAAACACATTTACAGTATCATGGTACAGTACCATTGCAAGCAAAATAATCTAATAACCATATGATGATGCCATTTTTATATGATGAACACTGACACAGGACTTGGTGGTATACTTCAAATGGTCAATAATAATAAAGGATTGGTTTGGTTCATCTTAAAAAAGCAAATTACCTTGTTCCCAGGTCATTCAAATATAGTTGTCAATTCATATTTTTAAGATAAATTAGCTTTTTTAAGTATTTTAAGGCAACCAGGTAACTTTAAGTTGAATTTCATTTTTTATAGAACCGTACGGCAAAAAATATATTTTAAAATATACAAAAAATGGCCCAAAAATATATTTGCTGAAATATATTTTGGAATATATTTAAAAATATATATTTTTACCGAAATCTTTTTTGGCCATTTAAGTAAATATATTGTAAAGCATTAAAAATATATTTAGCCCTCCATATATTTCAATCCAAGGAAATATATTCACATCTTATTAGAAGAAAAACTTTGTTTATGTTACGAACCTGTAAACATAAGTTTTACAAAGGTTAAAATTAAATATATTTTCAACTTTAAAAATATAGTTTATAAAATGTACTTGTATTTAGCATATATTTAAAATATATTCAGTCAAAAAAGACATTTTTGCCATATGGAATGTAATATTAGAAATATATTTGCTTCCCCTTTGAAATACATTTGAAAATATATGTTAATATATTAAAGTTAAAACTAAATAAATATTCTCATACAAAAATATATTTAATTGTGCATTACTTTCTACAAAATGTATCTAGCGTATATTAAGAATATATTTTTGGCCTGTGAAATGTTTTTTTTGCCATATGAGGTGTGCGTGTGCATATCTGGTATAAAATTACCTGTATATTACAACCACAAGTAAAACTTGGCCACATCAAAGTTAAAACAACTTGGCTTTGCAAGTGAATTCTACCTATTTTAAGTTTTGGCTTGTGAAATCAAGTTGAAATTGTTTAACTTAATTTTTAAGTTAAAGTAACATAAAACTCTGTTGATTTGACAAAAATGCTTTATATTTTATAGTGTATGGTTTTTACTGTCGGTCAGTCATGATTACTGTGACATGTTTTATGTAAAGTCCTTCTGACAGCTACGATTTTTTATTTCATTTTGTTTACCGCCCTTTAAAGAATTTGCCTTTGCAACTCCTTTGAAAAACATGTTATAAATACTTATGCTAGATTCATAACATCACCAAACCCTTCACCGCATCTCTAAACCCACACAAGCACTTGACTTACTGGATGTTTACTGAACGTCCTCTGAATTGATCAACACTGAATCTAAAGCTTTATCTGTAGATGTTTACAGCTACATAAGAACAGGTGTGAGGTCAGTGCAGTTTGCTGAGTAAAAGTTTGCACTGATATACAGAAATCTTTGATATGAAACTAGATTCAGAGAAAGAGATAGTGACAAAATCCAACTAGAGGATTTTTAATCATTATTTGGAACCATTCCTAATGGAATGAATAAACCGGATTTTGGGAATAAAGTTACCGAAGAAAAGTAATCCGGTTTTATTATTCCTGTATTATCCTCTAGTGCTATTATTTAATATCATTTAAGCAATTATGGCCACGTTTATCCCACAAATGTGGTTCTGTTTATTTTAACATGCAAAACTCTCACATGCATAAACCTGCAAATACACAACTAATTTCAATAGCAATCCTATTGTGATCTTCTGTAATCTGATAACACGCAGCATCCCAAACAAAGACTAATAATAAAACAGCGTTTATTGAATCAGGGTTTCAGTGCTTGTCATTCAATATTGTGACACAGCAGCTGGACAAACAAATGATGTCTGTTGTGTCTTCAGCAGTGAGGTTTAATGACATAGAGAAGCACATCTACTGTACATGCAGCACTTAACCTCATTTGAAAACATACAACTCAATGAGAAATGATATTAGGGGTTGTTTAGAGTGATGAAGCATTCCCTGCACATACAGCCTCGATAATAATGCTGTTTAACTTGAATATGTCTTGGGTTCAGACTGAAGCTAGATGTTCCTACTGTTATTTTAGTACTTGGGAGACCTAATGAGAAAGAATTAAAGTACCATAGGTGGTTGCTAGGCAGTTTTGAGACAGTTGCTAGGGTAATCTGCATGGTGACTATGCCATAGGGTACTTGATAGGTGTTCTGGATGATGGCAACAGTTTCTATATCATGATTTTTATGACAAAGGTGTTGTGTGTAGATTTTAGTGGCATCTAGTGGTGAGTTTGTGAATTGCAACCAACAGCTCCATCCACAGCTCACCCCTCCTTTTCGAAACGCAAAGAAAAGCTACGGTAGCCGTCACAGGACAAACATGTCATCGTCTGAGACAACATAGTGACAAGTGACTCACCTAAAGGATTATTAGGAACACCATACTAATACTGTGTTTGACCCTCTTTCGCCTTCAGAACTGCCTTATTCTACATGGCATTGATTCAATAAGGTGCTGAAAGCATTCTTTACAAATGTTGGCCCATATTGATAGGATAGCATCTTGCAGTTGATGGAGATTTGTGGGATGCACACCCAAGGCACGAAGCTCCCGTTCCACCACATCCCAAAGATGCCCTATTGGGTTGAGATCTGGTGACTGTGGGGGACATTTTAGTACAGTGAACTCATTGTCATGTTCAAGAAACCGATTTAAAATAATTAGAGCTTTGTGACATGGTGCATTATTCTGCTGGAAGTAGCCATCAGAGAATGGGTACATGGTGGTCATAAAGGGATGGGCATGGTCAGAAACAATGCTCAGGTAGGACGTGGCATTTAAATGATGCCCAATTTTGTCACTAAGGGGCCTACAGTGTGCCAAGAATACATCCCAACACCATTACATTAATGAGAAATTGAACAGGTGTTCCTAATCATCCTTTAGGTGAGTGTAGTTTGTCAGTTTAGGGCTACTGTAGAAACATGACGGGGATTTAAAGGGACCCGCGATGTATGTAGATAAAAATGGCTCATTCTAAGGTACTAAAATATACCATAATGGTTCATGTGAGATCTTTTTACACCACTGATAATGTAGTTATGTATATTATATTGCATTTTTTGTCAAGAGTGTACCTTTAGACATGGTATACTAAGTCACATGTAACCACAATAAAAGGATTGAAGTTTTGGGCTAGAGGTAGGGAATTTGGAAAAGCCCTACACTGAAAAAAATTATATGCTGGATTTACTTAAAAATATAGTGCATCATTTTTGCATCCACTTTTTTAAGTAAGTTTTATTTGAAATTTTAAGCAGTTGCAGTATTCTTGCTTAAAAATGGATGCAAAAATGATGCACTATATTTTTAAGTAAATCTAGCCTTTATTTTTTTTGTGTATTCCCAGTTTGCATAATATTGAGATTTTGGCTCTTTCAAATATTTTATTAAATTCTATATAAATATTTAAAAACAAATAAGTGGTGCCACTCTTCTCTTAAAACATCTGAAGAATTCTTGCCCTGTCATGGAGTCTGGGTTTTTCCAGTCAAATATACTGTATTGGCCAAAAGCTGCATTCGACTATGCCAAGCATAACTCTGCAGGCACAGAAACAGGATGACTTGGACATCTGCCACAGCCTGAAAGACTCTGCTACTGCATCAGTAATAATGAATCTAATCGAATCACGGGCCCTGCACTTTCTATTCTGCTCCTGTGACATTCCCAACAAAAAAAGAGGAAAACCCAGTGACATTACACAAGACCGTAAAGGTTATTTGTACATTTTTATAATATGTTCTGCAAAGTTTAGACACTCTCAGGTTTGGTTTAAATACTTGTACAGTCGCATCTATCAGACCTGAATCTATAAATTAAATATGAATTGACAGGTGCGTCAAAATGCATATTTTGATATAGCAGAAACCTATATGGAAATGTAAGTCTCCAGTCTCAGTGTGCATTCACTGTTAAAAAAAGCACCCAGGCGAAGCGGCCCTGTACATGGCTGCCTGACTTTATTTCATTGATTTTAGATGTTGACGGATTGGACCCGATCAAACCCATTTAATTAGTATTGAGGCACCAGACTGAAAGTAAAGATGGATTTAAAGGGGTGGAGGAGTGACACCATTTGGTTGATGTGTATCATACAGATCTCCAACAGCACCTTTTCATGCAACGCATGTGAGGAAACACAGAAGACTTCAGTGACCATAAAATGCTGGTTTTATTCTGGAGTGTGTGAAGGAGATGCTGTGTTGGAGAGTTGAGTCCCATCACTCTTTCATAATTTATATACAGCGCATTAAGATACGTGATGCTGGTGCACAGCGGGATGAAGTCTGAGCCTTATTGAATATATTTACTGGAGCGCCACAGGATAAAAAGAACCATTACCTGTCTGTCTGTCTGTCTGACCCGAACATCACAACTCTGTCTGAAATTGCATACTTTGACAACCTACTAAATGAGATAAAATTCTGCTTTTTAGTTGAAATGGTAACTTATAGTCTAATAGGATGTGTAGGTTCACTATGTAAACATTCCAGATGTACTTCCCAGACAGCAGATGACTCCAGGCCGGATCTACAACGGATCTGCACCGGAGCTTTTGACTTTGGGGCATATCCAGTAGAGATGTGAAATATATTTATTGATATTAGACTTAAAAACAAAACCCTGGCTCACAGTTTCCTGGTATTTTAAAATCATTCACTTTTTAAAATTGGCAGCCCTTCACCTATTATGGCCTCATGGAATAGAAACGTGTCCATCCAATAAATTTAATAAGCACATAGTCTAACTGATCCAAAAGCTTGGGGAAAAACATTTAATTATGTCCTATTGGAATCATTAATTGTAGCCAGATTTGTTTCCAATACAATTAATTTGATTTTTAGGGTTATTTATTTGTTAAAGGGATAGCTAACACAAAAAGTAGGAAAACAAATAATATGGAAGTGTTGTGATAAATGATGAAGAAGATATTTTTATAAATGATGGTGAGCACACAGTTGAATTCCACCGTCAATGGTTACCATCAGCTGTGCCATCATTCATTTATCCAAATATTTTTTTTTCATACAGGTTTAAAACAACACGAGGTTGAGAAAATGACAGAATGTTCATTTTTGGATGATCTATTTGTTTAAGCCTACAAAACAACACGTACAATGTCGTAGTGAACTCCCAATACAGTAGGCATTGGTGTTTGAATTATGGCTCGTTGATAAATCGGTGAATCGATTCGTTGGAAATGACTCACTGAGCAAAATGACTTCGTGAAAAGACCCGGACGTCCCAACGCAAGAAAGGATGGTGGGCGGGGCCGGTGGGAATTGACTGCCAAACTCAAAAGGAGCGGCGTTCTTGCGTTATAAAGAGCAAGTGGAACTGAACGCACGTATTTGGAAACTTGGCGTATAAAACGCGACGCTCATTGCGCGGTACACAGTCTGACGCATGTGTGCGTTATAGACCAATAGTTAAAACAAACGAAAAAGGTAGCTACTGCGTGAACGCCCCCACCTTCCGCTTTTCTCGTTTACTTGTGACCGCGCCTCCTCCCTCACGCGCTTTCACCGCTCCATCCTTTCTCTTCCTATCGCTCCTCCTGATTTTCACAGCTCAGCATTCTCAATGTGGGTTTTAAAGAGCAGGGGGGTGGGGATGGGTGTCCAGGGCATTCCATGAAATATCTCACCTTCGGCCAATTAGAAGCGGGAGGCGTTTTGTTGAGCCGCGTTTGAGCCAATGACGGCGCAGTGCCGGGAAATACAGCAGTAAAACGGTGCTGAGCAACGATTGCAGGGTGTGAAGCTGGCAAATGTGTGCGCGCGCATGAGAGCATCACCGCATCTGTCCCGATCCGAGCTATTGTGTGCGGGTGCGCGTGAGCGCGCAGAAGAAGACAGCTGTACGTCTGTCCAGACATTACCAACAAAGCCAGAAGAGGATACGCCAAAGTCCTGATTATTGTCACTTTTCTTTTATTCCCCGAGTGCCCTGCGAAGTTTGGTTCATCTGCACCCCTCCCCTCCCTTCTCCTCCCACCACCAGCATTCTCCTCTTGGTGCAGTACATCTCCGCGGAGGATACGCACGGTACAAAGGTAAGTACTGTACTCATCTTTTACAGCAAGGCGTGCAGTTTATGCAATGCGTTTAGACACGTGAAGCTTTCTAACGCTGGTGTGATTGTAAATGTGTTCGCGCTGTGATGCTGACAAGAGGCTTATGGAGAAAGGTGTGTAGTAGAGAGGAGATCTTTGCAACTTTCCCAGCGCGCATTTGTGTGCGTGCAGCGTCCTAGTGCTGCAGTATCACATTACATAATAGTGGCCAATGTGCGCAGAACTTGTAAGTCGAAGTTAAATGTGTGTGAAACAAAAAGATGATGGTGATATTGTACAGTATTTACTTCTTCTTTCTAGTTTTGTTTCCAAAAATGCTTTGATATCACCTTGATGGTTTATATGCTTTGCATGTGTATTGAAATACTACAGAATAGTCCCAAGGAAGCCCTGATGAATTATTAAGAGCAGTATTGACCCAGAGATGGTTGACATCAAGCTGAGAGCTTGTTACTGGATGTGGACTCGCTGATTGTTGAACCTTTTTGCTGATGAAGCTGTTTTCACCCACAGCAATCGCAAATTTTCTTGCCACGTCTGCTTTCAGAAAGAATTGCGTCTTATGAACTTCATTACCTTGACTGTATTTCTTAACTAAACCGTATTTTTATTTTTTTATAGTGTCCACTTTAACACGTTTCCATTATGTTCCTCATGAAAGGACTGAGGTCAGCGACAAAAGTCGAACGCTGTGTGCTTTTTTCATTGGTGCCACATGCACCGTTACAGTAACAGAGATTAAAGACATCCCAGCAGGCCTAATAACAGAAAAAAAGCAACTGAATGTGTAATCTCATGTGTGTAAGTCTGAGAAAAATGGGAGATGGATAGCAGGGAGGTGTCCTGGGCCGCAGCGCTCTGTCCAAGACCTCGGGTCGGTCCTTGAGAGCTCCAGATAATAAAAACACTCATTTAGATGAAGGGTAGACCTCGCTTTTCTGAAAACAGAGGTGAGGCAGAGGAGGCTCGCCGCATCGCTCACGGACATACGCTTGGGCTGTATCAGGAGTTTGTGCAATGAGGAGAAACAGTTTCTCCTTTACTGTAATCAATCTTAGTGCCGTACTGCTGTACAGCGGCCGGTAATGTCAGAGGAAAAACATTGTCTTTTTTTGTGTTTTATGGTAATGGATGGGGTTTTGGTAATATTGGTGCTGTATTAAAAATCTCATAATGCGCTATTACAGCATCACATGGGGGTTGTGAGGTTGGGGATGTTTAATTTGGTCTTTTCTGAATTTTGCATGAGTCTTGCAGGTTTGTCTTAATTGTGATACCAGGATGAGATCTGAACTGATGTTAAGCCTGTTGTTCTCTGTATGTCCTTCTCTCTGGGGTGCTGTACGTATTAAAGGTGGATATCTGTTTGATGGCTCATGAAATTGGATGGTCTCTGCCTGCTGTAAATGTGTTGTTCTGGTACGCATCCATATGAAGTGTGATGAGAGTAACCCAGTGTGTGGTTGAAATGACAGTCAATAGACAGTAAATGTTTTATTTTCTTTTAAGCTCAGGAGGATGTAATAACCTCCAAAAGGCTCTTGCGGCTTCGGACAAGAATTTGCTTAGTCAACCTTAACCATCAGAGTGTATAAACAGTACTAAATTAAGTACAAATCTATTAGCATGGATGTATAAGAATATATACCATTAGAGACAGACTAATATATCGCCCAGGCTGAATAACTGGACTGTATTCATAATCACATCTGCATGGCCAGTGTTCAAAAGTGGTAGATCTGATTTGTATTAATTTCATAAATGTGACCGTAGACCACAAAACCATAATGGTTTTTATTAATTTATTTATTTATACATCATCTGAAAGCTAAGTAAATAAGCTTACCATTGATTTGTGTTTTTTATAAGGTTTGTTAAGTATTTGGCCAAGGTACAACTATTAAGATTCTGTATTCTGAGGGTGCCAAAAAACCTTATTACAAAAATTGCCTTTAAAGTTGTCCAAATGATGTCATTAGCAATTGCATCCACTCACAAAAATAAAAGTTTTAGTATATTTATGATAGGAAATGTACAAAATATCTTCATTAAACATGATCTTTACATTTTGTAATGATTTTTGGCATGAAAGAAAAATTTATTATTTTTACAATTTAATAAATGTATTGTTTGACTATTGCTACAAATATACTTATTATTATTATATTATATTATATTATGAATAATTGACAACGGGGTGGTAATGCAGATGGGCTGTTACATTGTGTACTAAATGTCATCATTATTTATGCATTAATGTGTATTAGTTTTATATTATCAGAAATGAAACAAAAACAAAATTGAACAAGCAGGCAATTGAACAAAAATATTTTAAAGGTGCAGTGTGTAAATTTTAGTGGCATCTAGTGGTGAGGTTGCGGATTGCAACCAATGGCTCAGTCCACTGCTCACCCATCGCTTTTGAAACGCAAAGAAAAGCTACGATAGCCGTCACCAGAAAAATTGTATCGTAAAAAAGGTTTGTCCGTTTAGGGCTTCTGTAGAAACATGGCGGCACAAAATGGCGACTTCCACAGAACTTCGGTGTACGTAGATAAAAACACCTCATTCTAAGGCAATACAAACTTTGGTTCATTGTAAAAAGGTCTTTATACACCCCTGAAAATATAGCTTTGAATATTATTTTGCATTTCTGTCAAGAGATCCTTAAAAAGTTACACACTGCACCTTTAATAATTTCAATTTATTTTTCTTTTTTAACGCTTTTTATTGAAATTAAATAAATCTGTTATTTCAGTTAAACTTGGCGTAGTGATATGTACCTGTAATGTGGTCGTCAGACCTGGAACTACTGCATACACTGAAAAAAATAAAGGATTTAGTTAAAAATATAGTGCATCATCCATTTTTTTAAGTAAGTATTACATGGGATTTTAAGTAATTTATGCAATTGCTTAAAAATTCAAGTAAAACTTACTTAAAAAAGAGGATGCAAAAATGATGCACTATATTTTTAAGTAAATCTAGCCTTTATTTAGGGATAGGGATGGGACAATTACCGATTTCATGATTAACCATTATAAAATGTCCTGACGGTTAGTATTATTGTTTAAAATTTAATTATCATTACAACCGTGTTTGATTACTGTGATTTTGAAAACTCGCTGTAAGTCCTGTCCAGCCAGAATCGGTTTGATGCAGGCATGCACATGCAACATAGTTTTTTGCACAAGAAGGCATTTAAGGGTTAATGTTTTTATTCACGGTAAACTTATTAGACAGATTTTTTTTACCACAGAAATAATTTCAGGTACATGAAATATTAAATTGTGATTTTTAAAAATAAAACTTGTTCAAACGTTTTCAGTGTGTGTATCAGTTCTTTTTGAACATTTCCATCTCATTTAAACAAAACCATGATAATATTGATAACCGTGATAACTTTGGTCACTATAATCATGATATGAAATGTTCATACGGTCCCATCCCTACAGTGTAGGTGTGCGTTTACGTAAAAATAATGCACACCCTTAGAACGTTTGTCAACCAATCAGAATGAAGCATTTAACAGCCTCGTGGTATAATATATTACATTACATTAAATAACATTATTTAGCTGTCCAGATATTGATGACAGCCATTAAAAAACCCAATTTGGTTGACCACTGTACACTATATTATAACATGACTGATACAATGAGGAAGTAATTCTCAAACTCAATAAATAATTTTAACAACTCTGTAAACAAATGACAGGAATGATGAATGTTTTTTTATGATGTGAAATGCAGATGCCTGGCTGTTTTTTAAACACTTTTTGTTTTTAATTCATCTGCATTTTAAACTGCGTAGTACAGGTGTGGTAGTATTCTGTCTGTCTCTCTCTCTTTCTCTCTCTCTCTTCTGACTCAGATGCAGTTTTGCTTTAACAACAACATCTCAGATGTCACATCCATCACTCTTGATGTAACAGCTTCATAAACTCTGACTGCATACAATGCAGAAAAGCAATTCTTTTCACCCTCACCACATTCAAGAGCTCAGACGCGTCCATTTTCCTGATCGCTACATCTGTTTATTCTTTCATTCATGTGACACGACAAAAGGGAAGCATTTGCTTTGAGTTTGTTTTCTGTCCTAATGGATATGATTGTCTCTGCAGGCTTTAGTAAAGGTCCCGCACGCTTGAGGTCACGTTTCAGCGCTCGTCCGTCCTGTCTGTTGGGTTTCTAGGAGTGATGATGAAGCAGAAATAGAGTTTGATATGTTTGTGTGACAGTCGCAGTAAACGCCATATTTTAGTGAGGTGCTGGGTTGGTAGATTTAGTGTCCTAAATGCTGACTAAATCAGTTTGTGTAAGCAAGAAAGCAACCAAACTGACCATTTGCCTCCCTCGGGTTACTGTTGCTCATTCAGACTAATTTTATAAAAGGAATGAAATTGACATTTTCAGTAAAATTGGTTTTTGAAGTGATAGAAATAAAGAAAATGCAATTAAAAGAATGAAAGAACAGCAAATGCTTTATTACATTGCAATTACAAGTGAACCTGTTGTTGTAAGTGTCCCAGCATCATTATTTTACTATATTTTTCTATATGTAATCTTGCTATAAAGTCAATAGATTTACATTTTAAAGCAGGTACAATTATTCAGTTTTAATGACAGGGCTGAGCAGGTTACAGTTTTCTTCACTCCTATTGGATAAAAGTTGTCTTTTCCTGATTCAAAATCTGCCCATAAAAAATCTCATTTTAAAGTATTTAATGTAACTGATGTATTATTTATATAAAATGTCAATATGTTGCATTGCAATAACAAAATCTTGCAGCAGTGAGCTGTCAGGTGTAGCGACAGTGCTGTACAATGAGGTGTGAATGTGAGGAAATGTGTGGATAACTGTGAGCCACAGCGCCTTAAGCTAACACACACAGACACACACACACACACACACACACACTTTTACGTCCAAGTTTGCCTTTAAGACAAACTGAGCTCAAGAGCATGTTATTGAATTACACAGTGTGTGTGTGTGTGTGTGTGTGTGTGTGTGTGTGTGTGTGTGTGTGTGTGTGTGTGTGTGTGTGAGAGAGAGAGAGAGAGAGAGAGAGAGAGAGAGAGCGTGGTACACCTGTCCAGCCGTATCAGGTGGCAGATCATGTGATTCCTGTTTATGCAACGCTATTGGCTGCTGCTCATTTGCTACTCAAATTTGTTGTCTCATAGATCTCCGCATTTTTCCGTGTCCCTACCACGGACTTTCTTTTCTTACCATTGTTGCATCGGTTTAGGGTTAGATTTACATAAAATGACATCCTTACATAAACCCAACTCTAACCCCAATGCCAGGTGACAATTGTTTAAAGTTTAGAAAATATAAAAGAATAAATCAGAAAAAATAGTATAAACCAATACTTAAAGTGACATACTAACGCAAACACCAAATCTATCCCTAAACCAAAGTGACAATGGTTTGAAAATAGGAAAAAGCAGTTGAATAACCAATCCGTGAGAATGCCGCAGATAAATGAGCAAAAAATTGCGTGACTATCCCATGGAACTTTGTGAGATCATGTTGATTATATGCAACTAAAGCATTTCAGACCAAATACTTCTGTTCACAACTGACTGATAAAATAGAGATGCATGATGGATAAAACGCATCACACACAAAACTTTTCAACTTAATCTACACGCTTAACCACTAATGAACCAAACCTCAGTTAAGTAACGTAATTAATTTCCCATCAGATGTGAAACCAGAGCTGTTTGTATGATAAGTGAGGTATCTCTACATGAACAATATACCACACTTAATGAACCACTTTATTATTCAGATTTCATAAGCACAGCATGCATTATTCAGCACGAGAGATTATGATAAAAAAATAGTACAGTAATTGTGCACTGAGCTCATTTGCAAGGTTGAATCACACTCTAAAATATTTAAAACTATTTTAGCAACATCAAGCATGAAAAGTTTTTACTATCGCACGCAGGTTTAGCTCTCTATTTATATTCACCGTTCATTCTTATGTTTTCTAATTAACAAATGATGGATGATGCTTACTGCAGTCATGAGCAAATTACCACATACAGCCATAAACCAATAAGAGAGAGAGAGAGAGAGACAGAGAGAGAGAGAGATAGATAGATGCACTTAATGAGATGTGCTGTATTCTCAATTGTATTTCTCTGCTGCCCCCTGCTGGTGATCTGTCATTAGGGGCCTGACAGCAGACACTTGTCTCTTTTTGCTGACTAAAAAAAGTCATGTTAGTTGTTTTATTGTAATGGTTAGGGGCAGTGTTGTAGTCGAGACCACCTAAACTGAGACCAAGACTAGAGGAAGATTTTGAGGGAAGACTAAAGACAGTTGAGACCGAGACAAGACCAAGACCATCAAAAAATGGTCTTGCGAAAATGTCAGATCTTAAATTCTAATCTCTATCCCCTGCCGAATTTTTTTTTTAAATCTTCAGTGTGGGAATACACAAAAATGACCCTGCAGTTTTTGCTCTTTCATTTATGCTGTTTACGAGGAAGGACAGTTTGGTTTATTCTTGTCTGATCTAAAGAGAAACAACTTATTATTTTGTTCAAGTTGGAGATGTGCAGTTTTATTTTATTCTAAAAGTAAACTCATACTTTTATAAAAATGTTTGATAAAGTAAATCAGGTCTTCATCTACTCTTCTTCGAGGGCCAGATTTTAAAATTGTAAATATGATGCATGCCAAACTTTTACCCCTGTTTTTACCTTTTATATATTTTTTACTTTAATAACATATATATATGTGATAACTAATGTTATAAATAAAAGAAAATGCATTTAAAAAAAAAATGCACACATCTTGTTATTCGGTATTTTGCCTTTTAATTACTAAAAACTATATTTATTTATATTTCTTTTTTTAATATTTTAAAAACAAGTGGTATCAGGTTCATCAAGACCTGTTTGCCAGAAGGCCATGTGTTAAAAGTAAGAAGAAACTCAAGTTCATTATAATTTGCAATCTGAAACACAGAAATAAAAATAAACTATCTGTACCACATTAAATTGCATAGCATCATATTTGTTTTCATTGCATCATACTGCATTGAATGATATTATGTTTGACCGAATTAAAATTGGAGTGCATTGTGTAGCTGCTTCATGTATCTTTAATGAAATGTATTGTAGGCATCGAGATGCATATCGCATCAGACTCGATTATGGAGATGCACATCTCTACTGTTCGCACATAAAATCGTAACTTTATTTACCAGTAAAGAGTAGTTTTTGTCACGCTTAACATTTTTAACTTTAAAACAGCTTGGGCATCCTCGTATGACAAAAGTTTTTTGCAATTTGTTACACAGTGATGGCATTCAGTGCAATGGAGAATTTTGTAGACATTCATCTCCTGTAGTGTTACAGTACAGATTTTAACAATATCATGAACTATGCTTGGATTGTTTTTTGAATTATGTCCAAATTGAGCGAGCCTCGCCTTTCAGCTTTTATAGCTGTATAGTATTGCTAAATGTCAACAATTGTCTGATTTGGTCTCATTCAATTGGGACACCCAAAGAAAATGTCTGAGACAAACAATCTATTTAGTTTCAGTCTTCTAATTCTTCTGAATCAAAGCAAAATTAAAGAGTTTTGTCTAAACTGGATGTTATACTACAGGTTATTAAGCTGGAGAGACGGTGCACCAGTGCCGGTGATCCATCACAAAGCTTGTTTCTCTGTGGATCGGGCCTTTTTGGGGGTACTTACTCACACTGGCCTAGATCTGAATCATTTTGATTTCCCTCTTTGCTTTGGGGCAAAGAATATCCACCCACCGACATGTGCACCGGTCGATCAAACGATTTCAGGCACCTGTGGGGAAACAAAAGTGTGGATTTATTAAAGTACATCAGACACTCAACCTTTGCAACCAAAGTTGACTGGACGTTGACTCAATTCTCAACTCTCATATTTAACATATTGATCACAGTGCTAGTTTTATGCAAATAAATAAGCACTCCATGATGCTACCTGGCCTGTGTTTCATGTGGAGATCAGAGCGGTTCTTGATGGAGGTGCATTGAAGCCCTGATGCGAGTCATTTGAAAGGTCTTCAGAGAGTCTGGATATGGGCCAGAGCTTCTGACTGACCTAATTCGTTCGACCTTCACGGGAGAAAGAAACGCAGTGCAGAAGAGAGAGCGGTCTGGTTTCACAAAGTCAATCTCTTACTGTGAGGCCGTGACTCGCCCCACAGGTGCCCGATGTTCGGCTCCATCGAAACTGAGTGCATGTTGAAGTTCTTAAAAACACTCAAATGTACAAAGACTACAAGAACGCCAGTCAGATGTTTACAAAAAAGTGTAAACGCCGTTGTTAAAATCCCAGATGATGGTGACAGAAAAGTGCAGATAAAATTAGAAATGCTTGCTAACAGCCACCTAAAACTTTCCAGAAAAATCCCAAAAGGATTGGACTTACAGTATTTGACAGGGAGATGACAGAAAAACTCACAGACATCTACAGAGATCGAGTATTACAGATTTTGCCTACGCATTTTTCCTTATGATTGAAATCTCACCAGCTGCGTTAGGTTTGTTTTCTTAACATATAAAGTTCTGCATCAAATAAACCTGTCCAATTCTGTTTTTAACAACTAAAAGTTACTGCCTGCTCAAATCTATTCATCAGAAATATTTTACCCATTTTTACTTTTCCACAACATATCAAAATTTTGACACGGGCATCAGATCTATCAGGTTTATTCTGCAGTGTGTGGGAAACACAGCCGAGCTCAGATTGCCTGCAGGTTCAGACGTCAGTTTGGCCAATCTGAAAAGTAACTAAGTGACAGAAACAACAGCTGTCAACTTCAGATATGAGAAATATGACCCCATTACTTTTAATAGAGGGATCAATAAGTTTTGACATCCCTTCCCTTCAGTCCAAGACTTTATTGTGGAGATTTCTGGTGAATCGTGATGCTCAAAATTGGCCCAAAAGTTTTTTTGGAGATGACGGATACAGTACATGTCATTGTCTGGCAACAGATCAAAATAATTGTACAGTACAACGCTGTCTTGTAGACAAGAGGACGGACACAGGGTCTGAATGACACAATTGACCAAATCTGTTAGCTCTTTATGTCCTGTTAATGGTTTAGTAAACAATTAAGTATTTTATATAATATGGCAATGTAATTAAAGGTCAAGTGTGTAGGTTTTTAGTGGCATCTAGTGGTGAGATTGTGTACACAGCTCACCCCTCCCTTTCAAAACGCAAAGAGAAGCTAGGGTAGCGCCGCAGGCCAAATTGGTCACTGTCTAAACGTAGTGGCAAAGTGCGCTCTGTAGGGCAGTTTAGGGAAACATGGTGGGGCAAAATTATGATTTCCATGTAAGTACGTGGATACGGGATGTATGTAGATATAAACGGCTCAAGCTACGGTAATAAAAGCAATACAGTTCATACGCCACTGATAATATAGTTATGAATTTTATTTTTTTAATTTCTGTCAAGAGATCCTTCTAAAAGTTACACACTGTACCTTTAAAGGCGGAGTCCATGATGTTTGAAAGCCAATGTTGATATTTGAAATCACCTAAACAAACACGCCCCTACCCCAATAAAATCTGGACCTTCTGTTGATAGACCCGCCCCACACATACGCAACCCGGCATTTGATTTGATTTGATTGGCTATAAGTGTGTTTTGGTAGTCGGCCCGTCTCCTTTTCCAAACCGTTTTTCAAACATCGTGGACTCCGCCTTTAAATGCTGTTTGTAATGCCGTATTCCTCCAGTAATTTGTCTTTGCACAGTTCCTTATTAAAACATCTTCTATTAGTATTTGTAATCTATATGTATTGGCAAAATAAATCAATATACCACAGTGATATTTTGTTCAGATTCTTTACACGATACAAATCCTATACCAAAACAACTTTATTGACAATACCACAGTGAAAAGTTCAAATGACAGAGCCATTGTCAATAAGATGTGGATTGCTTATATTGCATGCTTGAAAATATTTAAATGTTTTGCTCTTAATTAAGATATAAAGTCATTTTAGAAAGCAGATTTACATACTGTGGTCGGATATTTCAATGGTTTGCTGGTCAGTGCATGAAGAGTCATTGAAACAGAAGCTTGATATTGATCCTGTGGTCTGTGTAACACTGTGATAAAGTTTGTGTTATTACATAGACATGAAAACAGCTTTGAATGTGTGATGTAAGATTGACCAATGACCACTAAAAGTTTCTAAAAGTGTATTAATAGAAACATGGCTTTGCAATCAAAACACATGGTTATAATGGAAGTCAATGGGCAAAAACAGCCACGAACAGCACATGAGGGAAAGAAAAAAATCTGATGCTGCACAAAAACTAAAAATGCATCAAAGCCAATGTTTTTACTATCCCAAGACTTTGAAAAAGGTTAAAAATACAGTCCGCAATCACTTTTTATATTAAAAATCATTTTTATTTTGTCCCTAAATTAGTGACATCACTTATGCAATTAAAAAGTTAAAATCATGGAATATTTTGTAAACATTTTTGGTAGTTTTGATCAGTACTGAGGTTTATTAACAGATTTATGCAAACAATTAAAAAAAATATATTAATTTGATACATATTAATAGCAGTTTAATTTAGTGGATGTTTTCATCCACATACATTAAAGGGTAAATTTGCCCATGCACGGTGTATTGTTGAGTTTTTGAAAAAAATCAAAGCATTTTCCCAAAATATTTGTCAATATGAGATTTGATACAAAAAATAGTTCCATTTGCTGAAACACAGAGAAAGTTGTGGCCAAATTAAGACTCAAAAAAACCCATAGTGATGAAAACGTCCCCAACAACCCATAAGGGTTAATAAACACAGCAATATAAAGAAATGCATTAACTACAGATATTCACAAAACTGCTGTTTGCATTTAACCTTGACATGAAAAGATAAAAGTAAAAATGCAGACAAAATAACAATCTGTTCAAATTAAATTACCCATTATTTATACATCATGGTAGAATTAACTTTTTAATGTGTGCTAATATGAATAAAAAAAAGGTATGTTAGCAGCTTTATTAAGTTACCCGTGGCATTCAACAGGAAAATCCCGAGGCTGAATTTAGCATGAAGCGTATATTGATTCTAATAGTTTAGATTAAGAAACAAAGCTGCTGGAGTCTGATACTGAAGCAAGACGCCTCCTGATAAACTTCAGCAGCCCAGAATAAATGAAGCCCTTCAGCAATTCAATTACCTCACCGAGTAATAAAAACGTCATACAACAGAAAATCTGATGCTGAGTCATAATGCACTGCATTTGACTTGCCTTTCTACAAGGGTTTTCCTTTGGAGGGCGTTGGTGCTATTTATGTTGCCACCATATTGAGCTTGCGCTATGAATAAGAAGCCATGTTTGCAGCCATGTCTGGCTATGTTGTATTTTGCTTGTTAATGACAGTGGGATATTTTGCTTGGTTGTTATGATAGTAGGATTGCTGAATGTAATGACTTTGTCTGCACCGACCCTGGTTAGTACGCCAATTTAGCACCAGTGTGCTCATGGCGACCCGAGTTCAAGTCTCGTCTATGAAGTCCTTTGCCAGTCACAATCCTCATCTCCACCCAACACTTTTCTGTCCACTCTCCACTATCCTGTCTAAATGCTTAACTTAAAAAAAGAAAAGAATAACTTCACCTTTCTTCTTGGGACAAGGTTTCAAGTCAGAGCTCAAACTTGGAAAGTCATGTACATTTATGGAGATATGAGATGGTGTCACCCAGCATAATGTCCACATAGTTAACAGTAAACTTGAACCTTTATGCAAGGAAAATGCAGAGTTCCTATATAATATGGTAATCCCCATTAGATGTTGACAATTTAATGTACACAAATGCTAACATTGCCATTTTACCTCCATGTATTTCATATTCAGCGCATCGGTTACAGAACGGTTGAATAAAAAGCAGGATGGACTTCTGCTTACATAGTGTAGCTGTCAGTGTTAATGAACAGAGAGAGAGAGAGAGAGAGAGAGAGAGAGAGAGAGAGAGAGAGAGAGAGAGAGAGAGAGAGAGAGAGTGTGTGTAAATCACTTTGCTCAATGCGCCCTCTAGCTTTATCTTTCCGGTTAAACCCCTGCATTGCAGCATTATATGCATGAGCCGAGAGAGAGAAAGAGAGAGAGAGAGAGAGAGAGAGAGAGAGAGAGAGAGAGAGAGAGAGAGAGAGAGAGAGAGAGAGAGAGAGAGAGAGAGAGAGAGAAAGACATAGAAACAGAGAGTCTCTTTATCTCTTTACTTATATATATAGAGTATATATAGAGTTGAGTAGTAGAGTACAGGTAGGGCAAAGAATAGTTACCAATTTCAATCAGAAATAAGATGGGAAAACTAAAGTCCAGTGCAGTTCATGAATGTTATTTGTAATAACAGAATACAGATTTTGAAAGTTGAATTGAATAGGAATTAAAACTGAAAGACAAAAAGTATTAAATGCCGCAGCCATTTCAGTTCTGTATCCCACTAACACAGTGTTTACCAAACCTCTTACAATGACGTACATTAAAGGGGATATATCATGAAAATATGACTTTGTTCATGTTTATGTGCTATAATTGGGTCCCAAGTGCTTCTATCAACCTAGAAAACGTGAAAAAGATCAACCTAGTAACTTTGGTAAATCATTCTCTGCAAGTATGTGAAAAAATAGCTTATTGAAATGTGGCTCCCCTTGTGATGTCAGAAGGGGATAATACCGCCCCTTAATCTGCTCTATCCAACCACAGCACTTCCATTTAATGCAGAGATAAGCTCATTTGCATTTTAAAGGACACACTCAAAAACAACACATTTTTGCTCACACCTACAAAGTGGCAATTTTAATATGTTATAATAAATTATCTATATGGTTTTTTGAGCTAAAACTTCACATATGTACTCTGGGTACACCAAAGATTTATTTGACATCTTAAAAAAGTCTTATGAAATGTCCCCTTTAACATTAAACATCTTTTACCTGTTTACTGAGGTAGTCACACAAAAATCATATAGTAATGTAACAATATTGTGTAATATCAGAGGTTATCAACCTATTTCAGGCCAAGGACGCTTTAATGGATAGAAAGAAGGAGCAGGGACCCCCAGTAAAGGTTGTATCAAAGGAATTGTACCGTTTGAATAGATTTACATATTCATATTTTCTTATGATGGTTATGTTACAAGAATATTAACATATTAAATATTTAATGTTTATTATTAGCCTATTAATGCACTTTGGTTTAATGCCTAATTTTGTTTTTCCACAAATTTTTTTTAAATTCAAACAATATTTGGAGGACACCCAGTACATAATAACACATTGTAAAAAATGCAGCATGAAGTTAAACCACTTGGTTTTGTACCGAGCCCCTAAGGTGACATTAGAGTAAAAATAATGTAAAGTTTAGTTTTGCGTGTTCACGTAAAACTTCCGCGCACGCACGTGAAACTATCGCACGCGATAGTTTCACGTGTGCACGCGAAATTAAACTTCATTGACTTTTTGCTCCATGTCCCCTTACGGGCTCCGTAGTTTTGCAACTCAATTCAATGTACTATTTTAAGTTTTGACCTGTGAAATGGTTCAACTTAATTTTTTAAGTAAAAGTAGCATAAAAATGTATGTTAATTTGACAAAAATGCTGCATTTTTTTTACAGTGCACCACCGAGCCCTATTGGGTCCTGACCTTCTGTTGAAGACCCATGTGCAATAGCATATTAATAATTAAACATTGCAACACATTAACCTTATATCAAACAGCGAGTTGTTTCAACAAAATAACAGAAATTTGAATAAAAGACTCGCTTGACAAAGCTCTGCATGAAGTGACTCATAACTCTGTGATCTTTTTTGTATTAGAGAGAGTTTTTCCACACACAGCGTGTGTCTTCATTTATTTTGCATGCTACAACTAAACTAATGTTTTGGATATCAAAGTTTTATTAATTGAGAATTTTACCAGATTTTTGACTCTGTTAATCTGTTTCACCATCACAGTAGTTTAGGCTCTTGTTTGAGCGTATATTAATTATTAAAAATGTTTTTTTATTCACAGTATTTAATGTATGTATGGACATCTGCTTGCTTGCTGATTTATAAATGTGTCTTTATGTGTGAATAGACCACATGAGTAGAGAATATGTGTGTGTTTTACGTAAAGCGTGGTTGTACCACACGTACATTAACTGATGTTTTCATACACTGAAATGTATAATATCGACATGTTGACAGGATTAATACATTAATTATTAATTCTACATGACTACGTTCAGTTTCATTCAGTACATCATTTTTTTTTAAATCGCGTGAATTAAACTGACAAGTAATTAGCATTCTCTTTGTAAAACTAACTAAAATATTATTGTGTACATTTATAAAGTATTGCGTTACTTTACATGTTACTTCAGAAAAGTAATATTATTATGTAATGCACGTTACTTGTAATGCGTTACCCCCAACACTGATCACAGATTTGTGTCATTGCCGTTTTTCAGTAAATGTACCTTTAAAATTTGAAATGCGCGCCTTGACAGAGAGAAACCAGATTAACGGTTTCGTGATTAATAATTTTAATATTTCTATGTACTTCATATACCACAACTGCAGCACATCATCATTTTAACTACTTTTAGTAGTGCTTTTGAAATCGCATTAAATAAGATATTGTAATTACACTTATCTCTAAAGGTACATGATTTAGTATTGGATTTGATTGGATAAGACTGTATTAGTGGCTTAAAATATCTTTTAAATGCTATATAGTTAGTTACTATGGTTACAAAAACATTCCTACACATTTCTGTCAATTATGTTGCATAATATAAAAATAATACATTATATTTTACATTTTTGTAACAAAAAAGGGTTTGGGTTAGAGTAAGGTTTGGGTTAGGGTGTTAAAGGATAATTCCGGTATTTAACACTTTGAGTCTCATTTCTGGTTTGTTTTGGATGAACTACAGTGATTGACACTGAAATTTTGACAATGGGTCGTGTCTTGACTTTTTGACTCGTTTAGAAGCGTCTCTTGACTGCTTCAGAATGGAAGTCAATGACCATGCACAAACATGTCATTAAAACAACACTTAACGTTCATTTTCAAAACTGTGCTACTCACCGAGTGGTGCGTGGTGTTCGTTGATGATTAAAAACAAGCTGTGTAGCGAAATACAGTTTCTGTCGTGTTTTATTTGGCATTTTGTAAAATTCCATTGACTTCTCTTGGAAGACTCATTGCTCGCTGATATATCACTGTGGTTATAGTTTTTTCGCTCGGTTTCTCTCAGAAGAAATTTTTCCCATATTTGATGGCTCAGTGACCAGCTTTAGGTTTGAAGTTGAGCTCGATTGTGACTGTCTATACGCTAGACACCGAGTGTACTTGTATGGCAAAGTGATTGTCGCCATCAAGTGGTCGGGAGTGTGGTAACGCTTCAGACTCAAATATAGAGCGGAAGTATATACGCGGTTGTGAGGCATCTGAAAAAATATTTCCACTATAGCAAATAACACGGATTGAAATCATACATTCGCCGATATATTTGTTTTTAATCATCAACGAACACCACAAACCACTCGGTGAGTAGTACAGTTTTGAAAATGAACGTTAAGTGTTGTTTTAATGACATGTTTGTGCATGGTCATTGACTTCCATTCTGAAGCAGTCAAGAGACGCTTCTAAACGAGTCAAAAACTCAAGACACGACCCATTGTCAAAATTTCTGCGTCCATCACTGTAGTTAATCCAAAACAAACCAGAAATGAGACTTAAAGTGTTAAATACCGGAATTATCCTTTAACATTATTGATAAAATGGTAAAGGGAAATATACAGCAATCTTTATGGTATAAACTTTTTACGTTTTGTAGCTGTAAAAACATAATAATGCTATGTTGCAAATACGTCTTTGTACACTTTAGCATCTATTTAAATGTACATAAAAATATGTTTTGTGTTTTGAAACGTACATATTAATCCTACATATTAACAGTGAGACCAGACTGGAATAGACTGCTGGAAGATCAGTAACTCAGCTGTCTTCATTGTGAGTTTTTTATTGTCATAATTCAGACCGCCATTCATGAAGCAAATGGTGTTACCATGGACTATTTTCTTATACGGGCGGTTACCTTTCAGGTTAACGATAGTCTTGACAGAGCAGTAATCTGTGAAAAACATGATTAGTTAAAGTTAGTTATACTGTTAACATGTTTAACGCAAGATGGCACAGAGTTTTAAAAGGTGTTCATGTACGCAGGTTGACTTGAACTGGGTTTTAGTGCTATGCTTACAGTCAGATGTAATTCCTGAAGCAGATAATTCACCCCTGAGGATTTCTGAACTAAACAAATTATATCTGCTTCTCCAGCTCATGTGAATGTTATTGCCTTTGTGAGCGGTATTACAGAAGAGAAATGCACCTGTTTCTTTTCCCTGTTGGAAATTTGAATATATTTCATATTTAATGACCATTGTGCTGGACAACAGCGTTCCTAAGACCTTTATCTAACATTCACTCTTCTAGTTGATCATGTATAATAGTGAAGGTAAATACTGTGCACATTTCAATTGATTTAGATACGTTCACCTTTCTCATTTTAATATTCATAAACATTTGTTATATAATGTAAATATAAGCCCTGTGGATCTGTGATGCTCTCAAAACATTGCTCTTTGTTCAATGAGCCCGACATACTGTACGGTAGTCACATCGACATTGGTGTGAGATTATGATTTATTTTAACAGTTGAGGAGGTAACTGTTTGTAAAACCTAAAAACATTTTCAACATTTTGCTTTTCAGTTTGTTGATAATGCTGCTTCATCTTATATAAAACTTCACTTAAAGTTTTTGCACCTATTATAAATGCGTTTTGGCAATGGGGGACATGGAGCAAAAATTAAATAAAGTTTAGTTTCAAGTGCTCACGCGAAACTTTCATGTGCTCACGCGAAACCTTCATGTGCAGAATTTCTTTTTTAAAGTGTAGTTTCGCGTGCTCACCTGAAACTATCGCGCGCGCACGTGAAACCAAAAGTTTCACGTGCGCGTGCGATAGTTTCACGCGAGCACGCGATAGTTTCACGGGAGCACATGAAACTAAACTTTAGATTTTTTTTACTCCAATGTCACCTTAGGGGCTCGGTATTAACACAACCATCCTGCAATGATAAAAATCCACCCAATTTTTTAACTTTTTCCCCACTGGCATTTTTTCTTAAATTGCCAGTCAGCGGCAGCATTTTTTATGATTTTCAAGTTTAATGCTTTCCAGAAAATTTTCTTCTTTAAATATATAAACAAACAATATGTCTAATGAAAGAAAGACCCTCTGCTTTCCAACAAATTTGTTTTCTCTTTTTATTACCTCTCAAATATGGGTAGGTTTTTTCAAAAATACAAAATTTTGAGCAAAAAGCTGAGATAATTGCATTTTTGTGAAGGACTTTTGATCGAGATCAGATTTAGAGCGATGATCAAAACATACATGCAGTTCTTACTGTTTGCCCTAAGGGGTGCTTCCGGGTTTTATAAGTTGGGTAAGAGCGGAAAACTTGGCAGAGAAGCGTTTTTCCTTAATTCACGAGTTAACTCATCAATGCTGGGCAAAGAGTTAATCCCCATTAACCAAAGCAGTCTCAGACATGATGTTTTATTCTCTTACCAATGTGAGGTCACACTGATGAAGCCCCGCCCACAGCCACTCACTGACAGTCCTGCATTACCATAGTTTCCACCCTCAGCGAGTTGTACGCTGTCCACTATATCAAAATACTGAGATAATATATAGTAATAATAAGTGCTCATTGAGTAGCAGTAGCTCATTTGCATTTAAAGGAACAGACACGAAAACGGCACATTTTGCTCCAACCCAAATATGGGCATTTTGGACATGATATAATAAATTATCTGTGGATTATTTTGAGCGGAAACTTCACAGACATATTTTGGGCATGCCTGAGACTTATCTTGTAAAATGCGCATTGTAGGTACAGAACAAATATAACACAGCAACAGTGTGTAATGTGACTCTGCATTTGATTTCAAGAGCCACATCAAAACTCAATTTTATGATACATTTTTACCTTTTTTTACCAGTTCATACCATCACACCACACGGGTTTACTAACATCATAGGTCATTCCAGAGATTGATCTATGCTGAAACTTTACATTTTGGGCACACCTGAGACTTATATTACATCACAGTGCACCTTTAAATCAGTTTACTGTTAATTATAAAGACAAATCGTATTATGAAACCTAAAGTTTCTGTAAAGTGCTATATTAAGAACATTTTGGGTTAATTAGATTGAAACACAGTGTAGTCTATATAGGTCATACTCTGGCTTAATGTAGGTTATTATTGTCAGGAAATTCAGATCATCGGGGACCTAAAAGCCTGACATAATGGTTTTTGAAAGCCTATAGTAACAATTAAATAGTTAATGTATTCACTGACATATAACAGCCATCACTGTCTGAGTTAATCTACATTAAATTAAATAAATAACAGGAATGGATGTTCTGTTCAGTATGCATGGGGTTAACATGTGTGGATTGGTGCCGAATCAGTTGGGTACTGACTATTAGGAAAGGAAAGCGCTGGTTTGTCAAACCTCTAACGCTGCTCTTTTCCCTCTCCGGTCTCTCTCTCTCTCTTTCCCTCGCTCACCCCCGGCTATAGTTAATTTCTCTAGAGGATCAATATTGACATCAGCTCTATCTGTCAGCTATCTATTGTGTGACCACTCAGAACATTGAAGCCCATTGGGCAGTAAATGTCTTCATTCATATCCATATTCATGCTTTTCATTCACTGTTGTCAGTCACTTTGGATTCAAATGAGCTGAGGAAACAACACTGCTGCACCAGAACTGAATATTAGTGCCATTACCTAAGGCAATCATCACTATTGCTATCGTTTACTGAATAGGGTTATGGTTTGAAACAATCCCTTGTAAAGATGTAAACTACTGTATGGGACTCACTACAAAGTATAAATTATTCCTTTCTTGGACACATCTAAAGACCAGAACATCATACACTTGAAAATGAAGGTGCTGTCGTTATGGTTCCATGAACATCCATAAAATGGTTGGGGAACCAAAAATGGTTCTTCTATGGAATCGCTGTGAAGAACCATTGTAGCACCTGTCTTTCTGTTTAGTGTGTAGAGACCTGGGAATTTGATTATTTTGACCGAGCACTCAAGCAGCCGCCAGAACATCCTAGTAGCCACCTAGCAATGCCTTAGAAATTGCCCATAGCAACCACATAGCAACACACGAGCAGCCTCCCAGAGCACCCTGGAGACATCAACAGCATCTTTGCATCAGTGATGATCATCATTAACAGTTTCTTCTGGAAATGTTAAAATGTTGTTTATATATAATAGTTATTGTTTTACTATTTTACGTATTGTTTACTATGAGAGTCATTCAAACATCCATGAACAGTTTGTGCTCAATGAGTTTGCTTGGATAATGCGACCATTTGACGACATAAAAGACCGGTTCCTAGTGCACATCATTAACTGAAGGTTTTAAATGCTAAAAAAGTCCAAAGATTAATTGTGATTAATTGCATACAAAATACATTTTTTTTGCATAATTTATGCGTGTGCACTGTGTATAATTATATATATTTACTTGTACATTTACATATTTTTTTTATATATATTTTATATTATAAATAAAAATAAATAAAAATATACCTAAATAACATTTTTCTTAAATTCATACATGTATTTGTGTGTATATATATATATATATATATATATATATATATATATATATATATATATATATACAGTACACACACACACATATTATGCAAACACAAACTTTTTTTGAATGTATGTGATTAATTGTATGTGATTAATCGCGATTAATCTTTTGACAGCCCTACAAATAAATTTTATTTAAATACTTATTTTGATACTGGACACAAAACCAGTCATGTCGCACGGGTAAATTTGTAGCAATAGCCAACAATGCATTGTTTGGATCAAAGTTATTATTTTTTTATGCCGCAAATAATTTAGATATTAAGTAAAGATCATGATCAGTGTTGGTGTTTTGTAAGTTTTCTGCCGTAAATATTAAAAAAATGTAATTATCATTAGTAATATTTGTTGGTAAGGACTTCATTTGGACAACCAGCGGCTTTGTTTTCAATTGTGTCCAATAGAAGCGGCATGTGTTTTTTTCGTGATAATCACTAGCGCCTAAAGTTGAAAATGGGTGAAACGCTCAGCTCGTCAATGTCACTTCTCACTCGGCCGTCCAATCACAGTGAAGGAGGGATGGGACAAATATCGCAACAACCAACCGGCGCATCGTTCAACGACTGATAAACAAAGCAAAAGTATCATAGAAACAAAAGTGCTAAGCTAGATTTTTAAATAGCTGTATCTCAGCCAAATATTTTCCTATCCTAACAAATGTTACATTTCACCAATATAACTGCTTTTGTGGTCCAGGGTCCCATTCACTTCCTTTAACTGTGGATAACCGCTCTGTCCTCTTCAAAGATTTCAGTAGCTAATTTAATGCGCGGCTATTTTTGTGAACAATTTTGTAGATTTAAAATCTGATGCTGCAGTTAAGATTTCTTCATTTAGTTTTTCCTATTATTGCTATGCCGTACATCTGTTTTATTACAGAGCACAACTGTGAGACCTGAAGAAATTGCACCCCTTGTGACTGTTGTCTCTGTAATTCCTTGTAAATTTCATTCGCTTTGTCTCCCACACAAGTTCTGCTCCATACCTGAACAGTTTCCCCATATATTTCAGTGTCTGCACAGCTTCCCCGAACGAGAGCGACTTTACATATTGATCAGTAGAGATTGTCCAGCACTTTTAGTTCAGGGCGTTGCACGCTGCATTCACAGAGTGTGAGCTGAATCTCTAATGAGAAGAGAGAGAGAGAGAGAGAGAGAGAGAGAGAAAGATGAGAGATGTAGAGACAATGAGGGAAAGAAAGAGAGATGGTATGGTGCTCAGGTAAGAGGAGACACTATGAAAGTGTGTGAGATGTGAAAACTGTGATGTAAAGGAAGTTGAAAGAGACAAACGTGTGCGAGAGAGAGAGAGAGAGAGAGAGAGAGAGAGAGAGAGAGAGAGAGCACTCAATACTGCAGTGGTGTACTGCAGTTTACTCGGCTGCGAGTGAAATGGTGGGATGTCCTCTGGCCTGTGAAGTAATCTACTGCTCTTCTGTTCTGTTCTGGATGGGTGGCTCCATTATGGAGGACTGAACTGTTTCCTGGTAAGGGTTTTCCCATTTTTGCAAGACCCCACCTCCAATCGACTTCCGAAGCATGCTAATACTTTTCATGTGGTTCAATATCATTGATCAGGGCAAGTAAATTTTCTCCTAAGCGAGTTGGTGGTTTTATGCCGATTGCCGATTGCTCCGTAAAGCATTTTTGTCCGTCCGTTCTTGAGTTCAGAGTGGGACGTTGTAAACAAGGTGAAATCTTTGCTTTGAGTTTGGATTTTTCATACAGCAAGCGCGTTTGCGGCAAACCATAAAGAAATGAAATCAATAACAATCTTTACTTTAAATTTACGTTCCTTTAAAGAGGGAGAGGGGGTTGTTTTTGCTCTGTCCAGTTTGGATCTAACTGTATATGAATTTGTATTGGGAACTCTTTAGGTTATTTTAGTTAGTGCTACACTACTAAAAAAATCTGTTTTTATTTATTGGTTCTCCTAAGAACTTAAATGGGTAGTTCAGCAAATAAATAACTCCATGATTTACTCACCCTCAAGCCATCCGAGATACATATGTAGATCATTTTTCTGACAAACACAATTTTAGATATAGCTATTCTCAACGAATTTTACACATGGTATGCTATGCATAATTGACCTATGGCTAAGCCACGCCCCCTCCATTCACTTGGACAAACAATCAACATTCGGTGATAGGCGCTATGGCAGCTGTCAACAGTAGGAGACATTTCACATGAGGCAATTGATGATTTTTGGAGACAGAAAGACTATATATCATCTCGAAGTCACCAAAAGGGCCTTAACTATAGTATTAAGTATTTACATGAATCATTCAGCACAACATTGCCATTTGTTATCTCGGGTTATTTACAGATAATTAAAGATAGTTAATGAAGTTAAGTGACATGATGTACAACGCAGCCAGAAGCTAACGTTAACGTTTACTAATGTTAGGCTAACGTTACGTTAGAGATTTTAAAGAAAACGTTCAAATACGTTGTAGACATCTTTGTTTAATGTATCCACGTTAAATTGGTGTTATGGTTTACCGGATAGCTTTACACAACGTCTCCCAGCCTCTTGGAATACCTAGTGTCGGAGTTGCATGTACCCCATGCACACCGTTTGACCATTTTAAACTTAAAAGGACAAGAAAAAACATAAAAATGAATGAAAACTGACTGCAATGCATTTTAATGGACGTGGAAGCAGAGAATGTCCGAGTGTATTGGGTTAGCTATGCGCACTGTGATTGGCTCATCGCGTCTGGGGGCGTGGCTTAGCCATAGGTCAATTGTCATTGGCTGCTAACTGACGCTAATTATTAACTCTTTCCCCACCATTGATGACATATCTCTTAGATTAAGAGAAAACATTTCCCTGCCAATGACGCTTTCCTGACGAGTTTTTATGGTAATCTGTAATCCTGCTATTATCTACAAGATGGCGCTCTTACCCAATAGATAAAAAAACTGATGGAAAAATGAATTTAAACTCTGTGGATGTTTGATCTTCATTCTGAATCTAAAAATTCCTTTACAAAAATGCAATTATTTTAGCTTTTTGCTCAAAATTTAAGAAACCTACCCAGTTTATAAAAAGATAAAAATGAAGATAGGTTAAAACGGTTCCCCTGTTTTGTTTGTTTGTTTGTTTGTTTGTTTGTTTGTTTGTTTGTTTGTTTGAAAGCAGAGGGTCTGTTCTTTCATTTGATATATTTGTATGTTTATGTTTTTATAGAAGTTTTGTGAAACTTTTGTGAAAATCACAAAAATAAAATGCTGGCTGGCAACTTAAAAAAAATGGCTGGCAGGGAATGAGTTAAAATTTTAAATATAAATTAATTTTCTTTCCTGGAAGGCCTGTATTTATCCCCCTGAAGCTGTGTGGATTACTTTTGTGAATGATGGATTTACTTGCTAGGCTTGGGTGTATTATTAAGTATTACTTAAACTGGTGATGACTGATTTACAAAAGACGTTCTGCTGGTTAAGAGGCATAAAATCCCCACCATGCAAATCTGTGAGAAGCATCCAAGTTATTCTCGTTGTTTTTGAAATTGGCATGGTTGTCTATCCAAGATTTCTTTAGAGGACAACTAGAGAACCACATATATTGCAGAAACAACCAGATAACCAGAAATAACCAGACTCCAGGTACAGGTGTGGATGCTGTAAGTTCATCAGTTGATTTGGATAAAATAGCAGCTTTATTTTAAGGATTGTAAAGCGCCTCTCTCACTCCACAATCTCTATTTCCAGTTTAAACTGTTTCTTGAGGTCAGCTATTGTTTAGACAGATCTATGTGTAAATCCAGCTCGTGTCCTAACCGCAGTCATAAATAATCAGATTGAAACGCCATGTGCAGACTGACCACAAAACCCAATTCTGTCTTATTGTCCTGCTCATTCAGACAGATCTGTAATACAATGTCTCTTATATTCAGACTGAATGTATTTCCTATGCAAACCCTCTGTTGTACAAATATCTGTTTACATTTTAATATTATATTTCTATGCATTTAGGAGATATTTTAATCTCTTGTACAGTGCATTCAAGTTGTATGTTTCCTTGACAAACATGTATGGTTGATCATCACGAGACCCCTCACGATTCACTTTCATAAAGATACTTTCATGCTTTTCCGAAATAGAGATGTAGTCAGTCAATAGACCTGCCGAATATCTGTGGATCACAGCAGGCGAGCCCTGCACCAGCGGAGAACGGCAGATAGATTTCACACAACTAAACTAAAATCCATTAAAACGCTGTGTTTGTCGATATTCACCAACTGAACAATGCTGATTGGGTTTGTTCATATGATAGTGCAGCGTGTGAGAGTTTTAAAAACTAGCCTGACATGGAGGAGAATGTTAAATAGGGAGATGTGCATGTGATAGTCAATAGATGGCTTTGTGTAGATTGATATTGATAATTTTTTTGGTTGTCGTATTATGAGGGGGTCATTATAAATTATATATATGTTTGACCCCTTAATTCTACGTGGCATTAGAAATGCTGGCCCATATTGATAGGATCTTGCAGTTGATGGATGCACATCCAGGGCGAGAAGCTCCCGTTCCACCACATCCCAAAGATGCTCTATTGGGTTGAGATCTGGTGACTGTGGGGGCCATTTTAGTACAGTGAACTCATTGTCATGTTCAAGAAACCAATTTGAAATGATTTGAGCTTTGGTGTCATTGTGCATTATCCTGCTGGAAGTAGCCATCAGAGAATGTGTACATGGTGGTCATAATGGGATGTACATGTTCAGAAACAATGCTCAGGTAGGCCATAGCATTTAAACAATGCCCAGTTGGCACTAAGGGGCCTAAAGTGTGCCAAGAAAACATCCCCCACACCATTACACCACCACCACCAGCCTGCACAGTGGTAACAAGGCATGATGGATCCATGTTCTCATTCTGTTTACGCCAAATTCTGACTCTGCCATGTGAATGTCTCAACAGAAATAGTGAGTCATCAGACCAGACAACATTTTTCCAGTCTTCAACTGTCCAATTTTTGTGAGTTTGTGCAAATTGTAGCCTCTTTTCCTATTTGTAGTGGAGATGAGTGGTACCCGCTGGGGTCTTCTGCTGTTGTAGTCCATCCGCCTCAAGGTTGTGCGTGTTGTGGCTTCACAAATGCTTTGCTGCATACCTCGGTTGTAACGAGTGGTTATTTCATTCAAAGTTGCTCTTTTATCAGCTTGAATCAGTCGGCCCATTCTCCTCTGACGTCTAGCATCAACAAGGCATTTTCGCACACATGATTGCCGCATACTGGATGTTCTGCTTTGTACGTTAGTCATTTTTTTTTTCTCAGCTATTTTTGAGCAAATATTATGTAAAAACTCAGTAATGTGTCCGTCTTATTTGCTATTATATTCTGACATCAGGCATTATCGCCACTAATCTGTGGATAGCAGCACTGGACATTGGAAACCCCACATCTGCTGACCTTAATTATAAAAATGCCCTTTTTCTTTTCTTTTATACCCAGTATGCTTAGTTGAATAAGGCAGGGAAGATTATTAAAGGCGATCAATTCTCAGTCTTTATTAACATAATGAGAGTTTTAACTGGTCATTTGTGTAATGTTATTAACATAACGGCCTTGTACTTTTGCATAGAAACTCTGGACTGCAGGATGTCAGCTCATTCACGACTCAGTTTAAGATCCTGTTCTTGTATTTTTCCCTTTTCTGCCGATATTTATCTCTCTGACAGTGCGAGCAGTAAAATCCTGCCCACCTGCTTTATTGGGGAAATTTGGCTTGTTCAGCTGGGAATAACAAAAATAGCCTGGAGAGATCGCTGAGATTTATTCGGTGTGAGTCTTAAATGTGTTTTTTTTTTCTACAGATCTGTAACAAATGAGGTTATTTAAACAAATTCAGAATGATAGTAGTAACTATGGATTTTGAATATTATATT
Source organism: Misgurnus mizolepis (assembly GCA_025389145.1). Taxonomy (NCBI): domain Eukaryota; kingdom Metazoa; phylum Chordata; class Actinopteri; order Cypriniformes; family Cobitidae; genus Misgurnus; species Misgurnus mizolepis. The sequence continues at coordinate 2,344,876 of JAIFKI010000005.1, read as the reverse complement.
CATGGTATTGCTGTGCATGTCTAGTTTTATTTCGTGTTCACAAACATTAGCAGTGGTAAAGATGAATGATAAGTTTTCAAAAGCTCAGATTTCACATTCATTACATTTCTGGAATTCATAACTCAATAAACTACCTCTCAAATATGAGAAATATACAAAAGTACTCATTGCAATCCCGGTGTTAAGTTACTGTCTTTATTTTATAATCTCTTACGTATACGTCTCCACATTCTCTCTGTATATTTCACGGCTCTGTAGTTTTATTTTCTGGCCAAGTGATTATAAAAGTACAACTTGCCAACAGATCTGACCTCATATAATTAATTCTTTATGGCTTTATCATTCACATGGTTGTAAGAAGTGACAGCAGATAATAAACGTGGTAGGCGAAAAACAGTATTATCCTCCTATAAATCAAACTTTCATCTCATCAAAGAAAATGTTTTCTTAAATCCGAGTCCAGAGTCTTTCAGGCATGACGGAGCTGAACATCTGCTGTGTTTCTGATCAGAGTCTTCATCCGGTTGATGTTATTTGATTGATCTGAAGCTCTGACTCTGCACTTCTCTTCTGTTTTTAATTATTTAAATGCAAGGCCATTTTCTTATTAAAAAGAGCCACTCAGTGCAACCATGAATGTTCGCAGAGGTTTCAGCCTCGTTTTCCTATCACTTCAAGAGACGTTTGAAGCGTCTTGTATTAATAAATAAGCTGTGAAAGGAGGTATGATGCTGATAAAAGTAACGGCCGCTTCTTTTGAAGATCCTCATAGATCTCATAGTTTGTTTTTAAAGGCCACCATCAACAATTGTTATTGTCATTCTTAAGTTCTAAAGGAAGTCACAGATGACTGAAATCATATGCGACACTGGACCACAATGAAGATTTCTACATCATCTGGAAGTTGCATTAATAAGCTTTCCATTGATGTTTGGTTTGTTAGGATAAGACAATATTTGGCTGTAATACAACTATGAAAATCTGGAATCTGAGGGTGCAAAAAATTTAAATATTGAGAAAATCACCTTTAAAGTCCAAATGAAGTCTTTAGCAACACATATTACTAATGATACATACAGTTTTTATATTTTTATGGTACCTAATTTAAAAAATATCTTCATGAAACATGATCTTTATTTAAAGGGATCCTCCAGCCCAAAATCAAAATGACCCCATAATTTATTCACCCTCAAGCAATCCGGGATACATGTCCATCTTTCAGACGAACACATTTTAAGTTATTTAAGTCAATGTCCTTGCTCTTCCAGGGGAGAACCTATACGGAAAAAAATATTTTTAAATATATTTTTAAAATATACAAAAAATGGCCAAAAATATATTTGCTGAAAAATTTGATTTTTCATTGATTTCATTTTTTTTGGCCTTTTTTACATTACAAATAAATACATTTTAAAGCTTTAAAAATATATTTAGTCCTCCATATATTTCAATCCAAGGTAATATATTCACGTCGCAATGGAAGAAAAACGTTATTTATGTTATGCACATGTAAACAGTTTTAAATAGGTTAAAATTATTTTTTTTTACTTTTTTAGAATATATTTTGGCATAATACATATATAATTTAAAACATTTTTGCCATATGGGATATAAAAATAGAAATGTATTTGCGTGAAATACATTTTTTAATAAATGTTAATATATGTTAAAACTAAATATATTTCCAAATTCAAAAATATATTCAATTGAGCATTACTTTTTTTCAAAATGTATGTAGCATATATTTAAAATATATTTTTGGCCAGAAAAATATATTTTTTGCCATATTGGAAAAAGGGATCAGGGACCAACTTTGGACCTTAAACTCTTAAAAAAAAGTGCATTCATCCATCAAAGAGGAAATCCACATGGCTCTAAGGAGTTAATAAAGGTATTTTGCGGCTTTCGGTAACAACGCCATCTTGGACAGGTCTTGGCGATTCATGAGAGAGTTTTAGTGAACGTTTGTTGCCATGGGTAAATTGCGCAGAGACTCGTGAATCGTATGAGTCCAAGATGGCGTCGTTAACGGAAGCTAGTTATTATAGTTTATAAAGTTTAAAATATGGATATTTTTCTTATAAAAGCTTATTGATTACCCGCAGAATACCCTTATTAACCTCTTGGAGCCATGTAGATTACTTATGTAAAGGATCAATGCACTTTTATAGGCTTCAAAGTCAGAAATTGTTCCCTGATCCCTGTTTCCAACCATTATAAAGCTTGGAAGAGCAAGAACATTTAGTAAAATAACTCCAAATGTGTTTGTCTGAAAGATGATGGACATGTATATCTCGCTAAATCATGGGGTAGTTTTGATATTTGGCTGGAGTATCGCTTAAATGATTTTGGCATTTAAAAAGGATAATTTTGACCCATTTATTAGATGGTTGGCTTTTGCTACAAATACTGTATACCTGTGCTACTTATGTAGGGTTATAGCTAATATGTAACCACAAATGGCAAAGTTCCAGCAGATGCACTGTGCTGGTTGACTAGCCATGTTGGTGAATAAGCTAGAGAAATCAACACCAGCACTACACTCTAAAAAACAAACGGTGCTATATAGCACCAAAACAGTTGCTTTGGATCGTAACGATAGAAGAACCATTTTTAGTGCCATATAGCACCGGTGAAGAACCAGTGAAGCACCAGTGAAGCACCAGTGAAGCACCTGTGTAGAACCATATAGTGCTATGTAGAACCATATGTGGTGCTATATGGCCCCTATATGGTTCTACACTGGTGCTTCACTGGTGCTTCACTGGTGCTTCACTGGTGCTTCACTGGTTCTTCACCGGTGCTATATGGCACTAAAATGGTTCTTCTATCGTTACGATCCAAAGCAATTGTTTTGGTGCTATATAGCACCGTTTGTTTTTTTAGAGTGTAACTAGGCTAGACAAGCATGAAAATACGTACTCGTCTTTTTAGCAGGATGCGCTTAAGGAATACCAGGAATATCCATTGCAATGCACACTTATTTTCATGATGCTATTGATCTTTTCTTAATCTTCCAGGGTTCGTGAGCTGCCAAGCCGGAGAACATGAAGTGGAACCTCTTTAAAAAGAAACCAGAGCCCATGGTGGGGCCGGAGCCCACGGGATTGGGCGGCACCAACCCGTCACATACCATGACGCCCGCACCAGTTGTCTCCACGGCGGCGGACAACTCGACCGAGTCCGAGGGACCCAGCAAACACGATATGTTTGAGGAAATCAAAAGCAAGTTCCTCAATGAGATCGATAAAATCCCATGTAAGTCCCGCAGAGATGTTTTACAATAACTCCACATCAAGAAAGTCAATAGTGTTGGTGTCATCATCATCATGTGTCACTGAAGATGTTTTATGAATTTTGGCGCTGACCAAGTTGGGTAGGGTTTGTGCTCCTTAGAATACGAAACAATTGTATTTTTTGTTTTATTGTTTATTTGTTTTAGTCAGAATTGTATTTCATTAGGGGGAGGAACACATCTCATTTTAGAGAGGATTTTATTGGACAAAGTGATTGAGTGTCATCAATATCTGGTGTCGATTTTATCGGGTCTTTAACAAATGACTCGGTGACACATCCGTCATCCCTCTGAATAAATCTCACTCCTTTCCCATGATGCCTTGCAGTGCCTCCTTGGGCGCTCATCGCCATCGCCGTGGTAGCCGCCCTCCTCATCCTCACCTGCTGCTTCTGCATCATCAAGAAATGTTGCTGTAAGAAGAAGAAGAACAAGAAGGGCAAAAAAGGCAAAGATGGATTCAACATGAAGAACATGCAGGGTGGAGATGTATGTAACCCAGTTTTAAAACTCAGTTCAAAACTGGGTAAACTACCTTGGTAAACTGGTCACATTAACAAGAATAATTGTGTTTCATCACTGAGAAATGCATACTGGAGTTAGACAACGTTTATGTTAAGTGCACCAGTATAGGGTCTGTTATGAGCTTGATGTGTTTGTGAATAATGTAAGCGTTTTGTTTTCTTTGAAGAGAAATGATGCACTGGATGTTCGATGAGGAAAAAGACAAAGGCTTCTGAATTTATTGTACAGTATAAAACAGGTTCCCTTTATGTCCAATGCCAATATACTGTATTTAAAAATAATTTCCTAACGTATTTTCATTACATTAGGAAATCTCAACTTGTAATAATAATTTTAACCTATAGAGGCCGCCATTATGTTTTGTGCAAAGTGCATTTTGGGTCGATGACGTGTAATGATTGTCGCGAAAAATATTACTACAGTTTACTATAATGAATACTATGGTATAGGTTTTCATGTAAAAATGTTTTACTTTAAACTCTGAATTTCTTTCCTTTCAGATAGTCTTTATTTTTATCATTTATTTTTATATCCGGTTCATATTGAAAGGGTTAAACAGAAGACGTAGATGTTCTTGTATTTTAATGGTATGCAGGTGTCAAGACCACATAGCGCCACCTACTGTCTGTGTGTATTTAAAACTCTCATCTTCGGTTTCACATCATTTTACTGATTGAAGACTCATTTACCATGTTTACCTCGCTGTAGTGTTAATAGGTCTTGATTGCAATCTTTTGATGTCATGTATTGTGATGTAAACAAAATGGTGGCCTCCGAGAGAAAATATTTTTTTTAAGTTTATTAAAACTATGGCTTTATCTCAATCAGCTCCTTGTCAGTAGTCAGTGCACTGATCAGAGAGTCGCCCATTTGAAGGGCTGTCTCAATCCCAAAATCCTTTAAGTGCACTGGAACGTTCATTCCCTAAAAATTCCTAAAATGTAATGCAAAAGCCAGTGAGCTTTAGCCCTGACCCAAATGGCACACTCCAGACTTAGGGACCCTTGATGCGAGTACACGAGGGCGCACCGGAGTCGTATTTGGGGACAGAATCCGTCGTCTGATTGCTCTTACGCAAGGCATTGATGGTCCCTATGTTCCCCTACCGGAAGTCACGTGACCATTTTTAAAGCTCTCCAACCAAAATCACGCAAGCCAACTCAATAAAATTAATTAAACGTGACAGAACAAATGTTTGTTTAGTTTTAACATAACTACACATTGCTACACAAGTAGGGACCACAATCTACTTAATATTTCAATGTAATATTCCTCCAAATTTATGCACAGATATGTAAGGGAATAATGAAAGTGTTTTTCATAATATACTTTGGCAAGGGTTTAAGTCAGAGAGATGTTGAATTTGCCAGATGTTGTTGAATTATCACAATGCGCTTAAGCAGTCACGTCACAGGAAAATAAGTGATCGGTGTCCAAATGTCAAGTGAGCTAGGGTCCCTACCAGTGCCCAAACCTACATACACGATATAACTCAAGAGCTTGGAAGCTGATTGAGACACAGCCTATGACATTTATACTGTCCCAGTGTTAATCTATTAGGCTATACATGGCAGTGTGTCATTTCTCACAATGGTGCTCTTGGTGTTGTTCACTGTGTCTTGATTGTGTTTTGTTGTGTTTTTGGTGTGTCGTGAGTTCAACCTCTCCCTCTTTCTTTCTCTCTCTCTCTGCTCTCCTCTCTCTCTCCTGCTATGTGTCTAATGCGCCGCATTTGTTGACGCTCACGGGCGTCGGGGCTACGGTAGGTGGACGGGCGTATGGCACAGCTGTTTGGCCGCTGCGTGCTGGCATCGTGCGGGGGGGTTTAGATGGAATGGCTGTTGTAACTTCCATTATTAAGCCTCTTGTTTCCTGCTGCTTGAGAATAATACAATTAAAAACGAAGGAAAGTTGCAGTGTAGATAAAATCCCACTCAAGTAAATCAACTGTAATGCATTTAAGATTGTTTAGGCGGTGTGAATGGATTAACTAATCATTAACTCACTAATCCGTTTGTTAAGTTAGTCAGAGGCAGTTCGCAAGACTCACAACAGATGCATGTGTTAAAGGGCATGGCTGCGCTAAAAACCTGGTTTCTTGGTGACTAAAACCTACTGTAAAATATAAAGCATACAAGTTGCTTTGCTATAATCAGGTCGATCTAACGAAAACCTGTTTATTTTTTGCATTCTTAACATGCAATTACATTCAAATTGAAAAAAATGATTTGTTTTTATTTTATTAGCACATTATCTGCTGTGCCCTTTAATTTGTTGCTGCAGTATATATGGTTTTGGTTAGGAATTGACTTGGGTGACAATTTTTTTGGTGGCACATTCTTATGCAAAAAAATTTAATCTTTTTTTTAATACATTTCCTCATTGTAAAGCAATATCCTACAATATAATGTCTTTAAAATGCCATGTAGAAAGATTAATTTGTATTAACATTGCAATCTTCATATACAGTGGGCCTAAACTATATTTGGACATTTAAGCCACACTTAAAAATGAATTTGATTGCATTCGACTACAAAATTACATATTATTTTGAAGAAATGCACATGCATATTTTAAATCTTTAGGAGGTCTTAAAGCACTAAACTTTAAAAATGAAGATAAAAGCACACTGTAAAAAATTTTTTACGCTATGGTAAAAACCCGTTAATTGGCTAACTGTGAAAAACCTTGACATTTACAGTTAAAAACTGTGATAGATTTAATAAAATAATACATTTAATTTTATGGTGAAATTGTAAAATGTATTAAATAAAAAATCAGATTTATAATAATAGACAAATATATTAGTTAATTAAACACACGGTTAAGAATTGTAAAATGGACATAGCTTTGCCGTGATGAAAAAGAAAATGCTACCGTATTTTTTTACAGTTTTACCTGCAAAGTTGTTTACATGTTTCCTCTTTTCTTATAGTGGGTTTCTGGCAACCACAGCTTTCAGTTTTTTACCGTAAAAACGACGGATTTTTTACAGTGTATTTGGCCACTTTCCGATTGTCAAACATTAGTAAAAAAATTCCAAATGTGATGAACTTCAGATGTGGTTAGTCTGCTGTAAAAAAATAATTTTGCACTTTAAGTCTGCAAGTAAATCATACTTAAAAATGTAAGTGTAAATAAATATATATATATTTTATTTCATACAGCCAATAACAGGGATACAAGCAAGATATATCGAAAACTGCATAATATTGCAAATGTGCATGCCACAAATATGCATGGCTCGCAATATTAGAATGATTTTAATACAAAAAAAGTTATTTATAGTCAAAGTTTTGTGTCAATGTAGACAGCAGAGAAACTAATGAAACAGAGAAAGTGATGCTTTCTTTTCCCAGAATACATTTATGTTGTTATAAAACTTTTAGTTTTTCTTAATATTCAAATTGATTTTACAAATATATAGCATTATTGTGTCGTATATTGTATCATTTAGCAAGTTAGCACATATCACATTTCCCTCCAAAATTTTGCACTCATAGCCAATAATATTGATCTTGGCACCAAGCGTCATTTCAATGTACTGTACATAAAACTTGCTTTGATGTTTTGCTGTCTTATTCAGAGATTTTTAAGTTATCTTAAGTATACAAATATGTTTTGGGCCTACTATACAGTATAGCAATAAACATTTTATACAATGTCAGAAAAATCTGTCATTGGACAGTACCATATCAAAACTACACCTTTGCAGCTAATGAGTTCATATAAATACGACAAAGGTATAAATGTTTGGTACCAAATGTATACCTGTGTCCCTAAATAGTACATATAAGGACCTTTTTAGAAGAGACTACCCCAGTAACAGCTTGAGACCATTTTGTTTACATGATAAAAGCTCAAAATGAATTCTGCACTTCTTGGACAGAAAACAGACAAAGTCAGCATATCACATACCTAAAATAGCACCAAGCAGTCTGTTGTCTCTTTAAAAATTTGCTTGTTATTCACTAGAGAGTCACTCAAAAGCAGTTAAATTCATCATGCTGAGGGGAAAAAGCTCATAAATAAGCACAGAAATACGATTATCACTAAAAACATTTTTTTTATATTCAACATATTTTCCAGTTTTTTACAGACACCTTTATATCACATCAGTTCTTGTGAAACACCAAAGCAAGCAAACACACAAAGTGTCACCAATAAAAATTGTGAACTCAAGTCATGTGCAACATTAAGCCCTGAATGACAACATATCAATCAAAGGTGCTGTGTTAGATGAAAACACTCCAGAGCAGACAGAAGCATCTTTCAGTCCTTCTGCAAGCGAGCAGGGCCCGGAGCTTGTGGCATGCTTATAGACAGGAATCATACGTAGGCTTAATTCAGATGTGTGTTTGCTGACAGATCTCACTGTTCACCCTACAGAAACTACAGGACGATGATGATGAGGAGGGTGAGATGGGATTGACGGAGGAGGAGAAGGAGGAAGAGGAGAAAGAACAGGAGAAGCTGGGAAAACTCCAGTACTCTTTAGACTACGACTTCCAGGACAATAAGGTTAGAACGACTGTAAAAAAAGACTTTGTCTTATCCAGGTTTCAAACTTTGATATGACCTTACTCAGTCTATATTAACCCAGGTGAAAAAAAATTATATTAAAAATATACTTTAAAAAAGTGTACTAAGTATATTTTCTAGATTTTGTACTATTTTCGTCAAATCCAAGTATAGTTAAGTGTACTCAATTATGTATTAACTTCAACTTAACACCTATTTGATTACACTTCAAGTGTAAATAGTATGCTAAAATGGAACAACTTTTTTTAAACTTCAAGTGCACTAAAATACACTCCTGAAAATCAAGATTCATGAGTAATTAAGCACACTTACAGTACAATTGCATTGTATTGCCATTTTAATGGAAATACACTTAAAAAGCCATTGCAGCACAAATTATAGTTGCGTTTAAGTACATTTTGTGCATACTGCTATCATACTTATAATTAGTATAAACTATGTTAATTTAGTATGCTTCTGTAATATTTCAAGTGCTCTACAAATGCACTTCCTAACTATTTTTAGTGCTTTTAAAGTGTCCCACTATGACAATAATAATGTTTTTAAAGTGAAGTTCAATTACAACCTAAATATCATAAAGACGTACTTTCAGTGCAATATTATTATAGTGTATTTTTATATTTTAAGTATATTTAATTTGTACTTTTATCCCCATTTTGTTATACTTAAGCATGAATATTGCAATTACACTACAAGTGTATTATATAAAAATTCAGTTCAAATGCACACAAACAGATTACAAACTGCATTTCAAAAAAGGATCTTTATTATTGACACAAAAGTAACACACAAAACAGATATTGGCAAAATGGGAACCTTAAACAGTCGACTTTCTTTGAAATGCCGGGAAGAGAACAATTGCGAACAACTTGTACTATATGCACATCTAGCTCTGATTTGAACTACTGGAGGCCTTGTAACTGGCATTGTTGCACTTCCTCCGTAGAAGGTCCCGGATCTCTGCCACCTCGATGTTGGGAAATCACTCCCTCACTGCATCTGTAAAACAGGAAAGAGACATTTCAATTTTATTTATATAGCGCTTTTCACAATTTGTAGTTGTTTCAAAGCAGCTTTACATTAAAAGAAGCAGGGGAAACATAGAAAAATCAACAGACAATATAAGTAGCAAAATACAGCGGCTATGAATAAACTTTACAAGCGAGCAAATTAATAATGTCTCGTATAAAAGAGGGTGCTAAGTTAAGCCAATGTTGGTTGACTCCCCGAGGTTGAAAAACCCCTAGGAGAAAAACCTCAGGGAGGAACAAAAAGTCCTAGGAGGAAAAGATATACACATATATATATGGGATGTAAACGGATAAGGAGATTTAGCGGGTTCCGTCGGTAGTCAGGCATCGGCTGGGCATCACGTTGAAGGGCAGCCAGTAGATCAGTGGTGTGTTGACCTCCACGGCAGCCGGAACTGGTCCGTTTGTCTCAATGTCCTCGGGTTTGAGGACGAGACAGGGAGAGAGAAACAAAATCCTATTAGTGTAGGGGCCATTCACATGTAATGCAAGTGTTACACAGTGTTGTGTATTAATATATGCTCGGTTCCAGACAGGCTAGCTATTGCGGCATTAGTAAATTACCTAGACAAGTTATGTGAATGCTTTGTTCTGTACAAGCTAACTTTTGCGAGATAAGTATAATATACTAGTCAAAATATGTGAATGCTTTGTTAAAGAAAAAATTCTTAAAGAATAATTCCGGTATTAAACACTTTGAGTCTCATTTCTGGTTTGTTTTGGATGAACTACAGTGTTGGTCACTGAAATTTTGACAATGGGTCATGTCTTGACTTTTTGACTTGTTTAGAAGCGTCTCTTGACTGCTTCAGAATGGAGGTCAAGGGCCATGCACAAGCATGTCATTAAAACAACACTTAACGTTCATTTTTAAAACCGAGTGGTTTGTGGTTTTCGTTGATGATTAAAAACAAGTAGTGTAGCAAAATACAGTTTCTGTCGTGTTTTATTTGGCATTTTGTAAAGTTCCATTGACTTCTCTTGGAAATGAGACTCAAAGTGTTAAATGGCAGAATTATCCTTTAATGCAGTGGTTCTCAATCCTGTTCCTGGGGACCCCCTGCTCTGCACATTTTGTATGTATTCCTTATCTAACACACCTGACTCTAATCATCAGCTCATTAGATGAGAGCTCCATGAACTAAGCAAAGTGTGTCAGGTTAGAGAGACATACAAAATGTGCAGAGCAGTGGGTCCCCAGGAACAAGATTGAGAACCACTGCTTTAATGGACCATTTCACCCGTAGAAACATTAATCTTTATTGAAAGTGTCTCATATTTGTAGTGGAAATGTAACATACATTTCGAATTTGGTGCCTATTTGACTGAAAAAGGGGTGTTTGTAGTCTCACCCCCTCAACAAAGATATTGGACTTCCTTCTTTCAATGATGCAAAATGATGATTTTTACATCATTGAAAGAAGAAAGTGCAACACTGAAATCTGTATTTCTCCTGTCTCAGGAAATGATGCACGAACATTCAAAAACATGACTGGGGTTCTAAAGATACTAGGCTTAAAGGAATAGTCTACTCATTTTCAATATTAAAATATGTTATTATCTTAACTAAGAATTGTTGATACATCCCTCTATCATCTGTGTGCGTGCGCTGCGACGCTTCGATAGCATTTAGCTTAGCCCCATTCATTCAATGGTACCACTCAGAGATAAAGTTAGAAGTGACCAGACACATCAACGTTTTTCCTATTTAAGATGAGTAGTTATTTTGGTGGTACAAAATAAAACGTAGCGCTTTTCTAAGCGGATTTAAAAGAGGAACTATATTTTATGGCATAATAGCACTTTTGGGAGTACTTCAACTCGCCTGAAAAATCCGCTCCCCTTCTTCCTCTCATAATGGGAGAGGGAGGGTGTTACTGCGCCGAGTCGAAGTACTCACAAAAGTGCTGTTCCGCCATACAATATAGTTCCTCTTTTAAATCTGCTTAGAAAAGCGCTACGTTTTATTTTGTACCACCAAACTTGCTCGTATAACTACTTGTCTTAAATAGGAAAAACGTTGATGTGTTTGGTCACTTCTAACTTTATCTCTAAATGGTACCATTAAATGAATGGGGCTAAGCTAAATGCTATCGAAGTGTCGCAGCGCGCTCACGTGCACGCACACAGATGATAGAGGGATGTATCAACAATTCTTAGTTAAGGTAATAACATATTTTAATATTGAAAATGAGTAGACTATTCCTTTAATACAAATGGGTGAAGTGTCCCTTTAGATTTAAAGTGATTGACTGTGTCTGATTCACAGACATCAGTTGGCAAATCATTTCAGAGCTTAGACACTTTTGATATTCTAGGAATAATTAAGAGACCAGAATTTTGCGACCGCAGTGTACGTGTTGGATTGTATTCTGATATTAATTCTCTAAGATACGAAGGTGCTGGGCCATTTAAGGTTTTATAGGTGATTAATAGTATTTTTAATTGTATGCGATATTTGACTGGTAGCCAGAATGACATGGGCATGAATTAAAACAAGATTAATGATTAAACTTACATCATTTTAACACAGAAACCTCTTCAGCATCAGCAAGGTCGACCACATGGTACATGACCTCTGTAAACACAAACATGGATAGATATCATATTAAAAAAGAAGGCAATCATACAACTTTAAAATATATTTTGACTCCAAGCTTCTTTACAACAGCATCTAACGTTAACGTTAGTTTATCTTAAACTTAACGTGAAGCTGGCTTAAGTTGGTTACTAAACAGAATAAAGCTATTAAAACAGGCTTGCAAAATAAGCAGCATCTATCAGAACTACAGCAATGAGCTTTTAAACAACAAGAGATCGTCTATATCGTTTAAAATAGCAGAAAGAGCCATTTGCTACAGTTAGCTGAACATCTCCAACACAAGTAATCTTGCAGTTTTATTTAAGTTTTAAACATCGAATTGATTCGTTTATCAGGCATTTTGCATGTAACTTTGCTCACTGAAAAACCGCATGTTGAACTTACTAACGTTAAGTTACTGTGTACCGTCACAGTGATGTTTCCTGTGTGTGCTTTAAATTAAAACACTTCTCGCATAAAGACAAAAATAATCACAGTGAAGAACAAAATAGGAACAAATACGGAACAGATCTGCGCGATGTAGAGGAATGAAAGTCAAACTTACCTCAGCCGTACTGTTTAGCATGAAAACGAAAACCGAGTCACTCAGTAGCGGTTTGAATAATGCCGTTGATCCTGATTGGTGGGAATGAATGGGTGGGTGCAGGTGCATTCTGGGAATTGAAGTCTTTTGCCCTGGCGTTCACATGCTGCAGATGTAAATTTGACTACGAGTTCCAAGATGCATTGGATGTTTCAAATGTTTTTTTTTTCTTCATTATTTTGGATCCTCTGCTTGCACCTTATGTACTTTTTATAATCTGCGTTTTCACACGGATTTGTTCTTTATACTTTATCAATAATAAAAATATAAAATATTTTTATAAAATGTATAACGTTTACAAAACATGTTTAGTTGACAAACATGTTGACAGTTATTTTCAGTGATGCTCAGATTTTCTTAAATAAAAAAAACTTTATCAATTAAATCACATTAGCATAATAATACATGTATTTAGTAAACGCACTTGTAGATATATAATGTTTTTATCCAGTTTTTATGTTATGTGTGCTGCCTCGAACCTCCCACCCAGCTTTGAAAACAGAGACAGCACCTCTGTCATTAACCCTTCACACCTCACAACCAGCACTCCTCACATCCAGCTTTGAGGATTCCTGGAAACTTCCACCAGTTCCTATACACAAGGTTTCTGGATGTTTCACGAGTTTACTTCTGAGTACGTTTCCAAGCACTCTGCCTCATTTATCTGGCAAACCTAAAGTTTAGCAGGGATTTCCCATCCGTATTTGTCCGGATACAGCTCTTTTGATGCAGTGTATACATTTTATTATTCTAACGTATTTTATGAAAGTACTCTGATATGCAACTAAAAATACACTTATTTTAGAGTGTACCGTATAAAGTGTACAGAAGTCACACTTCTAATGAAGTGAGATCATAGTACACTTTAAAAAAGTAAATTAACAATTAATTTCCAAAAAATATACTTCCCATAAGTATATTGAATTGTCACTCTAAGTATGTCAAATTTAATACACTTAAAAAAAATAAACTTCTATACAATTTAAAATACATTGACAACAAAGTACACTTTCAAAAAGTACATTTAAAAAATAAATTAATTACTGGTAAATTAGTATACTTATTTTTCTGGACTCTTAAGTTGAACTTAATTACATCTTTTTTTGAAGTATACTTTCAAAAAGTACAATTAAAAGATAATTGAATTTCTGGTAAATTAGTATACTTATTTTTGGACTCTTAAGTTGAACTTAATTACATCTTTTTTGAAGTATACTTTCAAAAAGTACACTTAAAAGATAATTGAATTACTGGTAAATTAGTATACTTATTTTTTTGACTCTTAAGTTGAACTTAATTACATCTTTTTTGAAGTATACTTTCCAAAAGTACATTTTAAAAATAATTGAATTACTGGTAAATTAGTATACTTATTTTTTGGACTGTTAAGTTGAACTTAATTACATCTTTTTGGAAGTATACTTTTAAAAAGTACATATTAAATACTCTTTAAATTAAGTACAACAAGTAGAAGCATACTTGTTTTATACTTCATGTACTTCAATCATATTTCTAATACACTAAAGTATACTACTTTTTTACCTGGGAAGATATCAAGGTTATACAGAAAACATCACAAAAAATACTTTAGTTGGTTTGAAAACAGTTGTTATTATTTTTTCACCTTTCTTTCCAAATCTCTCTGAAGTTTGGGAGGATATCTCTATAGCTTATGCATTTAAAGACTAATCTACACAAAACGTTGAGTTTGTGTTTTATTTTGCTAAACTTTAATGTTAATCATTAAATTAAAGGTGATCAAATTAAGTACCAATGTTGTTGTATAAACAGTAGTAAACAATAAAAATGTGCAAAGCTTTAGCCTAAATTGTTTCAACTCTATAAAAATAAAATGAAGTGCTTGACTTCATTTTTACATCTCTGACTTTTATTATAAAATGTGGGTGGGGCTAAAACAGTGGCTCGATGACATACTGGAGCCACAGAGCAATGCACCGCCCCTAACGGTACATTTACACAAAGCGTTCACGCTTGACGGACAGCTTGTCTGAAGCATGGCCAACAGCCAATCACAGTGGCCGTAATACATGCTTCAGTCTTGCATAAACCTAATTGGTTAGTTATTTGCATAAGGCGATCTGATTGGCTGACGCACGCGTTGGTGCTTGAAAAGTTGAGAAATGTTCAACTTTCGTCGTGAGCAACGGCAGTAACAGGACGTTGACGGATCCACAATTCAGTTCGGCACCGCATGAAGTCACCCATTAAAAGTTCATGAGAAGCGTTAACGCTTACTCCCCGTGTGAATGTACAGTAACAGTTTCCCACAAATGGGCA